>CM077081.1:64920468-65563617 GCA_039513925.1 Platanthera zijinensis
TTTATAGGGGTTGCTTCACAGGTACTTGTTTTAAGTAAACTTGATTTGATTTTATATTTGTACCTAACTGAGCTTGATAAATTATGATTTTTGGTCAGAGGTCTTTCATGGTCACTTTTAAGGTTCAGTAATTTTTCCATATTTTTTATGATAAAACTCTTGTACTTTTCCATCTTAACCCATAATTTAGATTTATTATGGATAAATTAATTAGAGGCCAAAATATTTATGAAAAATTATGAAACTTGGTATTCTCTGAATTTTAGGCATCATATGGAGTTCATAATTCTTGGGTGGTCATAACTTATGTAAATCTAGTACTTCATGTTAGAAATCACCCATGACCTTAATTTGGGAAAAATTAAATAAATGCCAATTAGATCAGGAAAATTACAAGTTTATGGAATTAGTCTAATCTTATCACAATAGACCCCCAATAATTATCTTAGGGCATTCAGACAAATATTTATGGGGGTCGTCATTCTTGCATGTCTTTTAGCTCACTAGGTTTGCACATAGCAAAACAGCAATATTAGGGAATCTTGAGAACTTTGGTATGGGGTAAAGGGGTATGTGGTGTACTCAACCTGTAAAGTATGATTGAGGCTATCATTGTAGGTTATATTGTGAGAGCCTGGTTAGCTAGATTAAGGTCGTACCTGGGATAGACAAATGATCATCCTTCCCTGGAGAGAGAGAGTCCAAATACACTTAGGAAAATCTCAAGAGTAAATCAGTGAGTTGGGACAAGGGTAGTAACCAATAACAATAAGTGATTTATGAAAGTGAGCTTTGAGCTTCAGCCCATCGTAGTTCCTAGTGCCCTTGAGAGCCCTTCAAAGGGAATTCCCTGGGCAGTCCAAGGTTAACGTAAATTGTAAGAGCTAATTATTTACAAGAGTAACTAGTCTATAATAAAACTTTACTTATACTCACCCCTAGTTTCAGGTTTGTTAGTTTAGCTTGGTCATTCGAGCAGTATGCTCGATGGTTTTAGTAATGGGCAGGTTAGCCCGGCGAGCCGACGGCCCAGTAGATAGTTTTTGACTGACGGGTTAGTCAGACCAATTCTCGAAGTTCTTGTTTGCATTGTATAAAAAATGGTTTCGTCGTTACTTTATAGTCATTCACGCCGACGTCGGTACGTTTCCCGTCAAGTGTTGTTCACACTTAGCCCAAAAAGAACTGGTGGTTTTGCCAGTAAGGTACGCAGAGGATCTGAGGTTTGTCCTACATGTGAGGCGTACAAATCTAGGTTGGTGGCTGGATGCCGGCCTGTAGTGGGTTGGCCCGACCCACTGCCTCCGTTTGCCACAGCGTGAGGAACTTGAGAGTTTAACTAACTCCAAAATGGGAAAATAAAGGTCTTGCACATAGAGTTGTGTGCTGAGTTACACTTGTGTGATCATAGCATTTCATCCGCATAAAATTTCAGTACACTCATACTTGCATAAAAACCTGACACCCCATCGTATAATCTAGTATGAGATAGCTTATACGATGGAACCTTGCAAAAGACCCATTAACTTATAAGTTTGTATGGGCATCATATAAGTTAAGGTTTATCTTCAATATAGATTGCTCTCTTACTGTTCTTACTTACTTTTATACTGCCTTACTTATTATCTTATTAATGTTGTCCACTTTTATAGTTCTGTGATATGACTGTTAGTTTAGGTCTGCCGCCATCTACTTTGACACTTCTCCGCCTCATTATCTTCCCTATCCTCCTTCCCGCTCGGTGCCTAGGAGACGTGGGGGGAGGCAGGGATGATAGTTGTCTTAGTCTTATGACTAATGGTCGGTGGACCATATATTTCAGGGGCTCCGGGTGGGAGACAAGCAGTAGTTGGAGAGGCAGCACCAGCAGGGCACGGTGCATATGGAGGTGGGCCAGTCTAGCACGGGAGCACCCATTTCTGGCTCTGTGAGTGTTTAATTTTACTAGCTTCCATGAGTGACCTTGTAGTGAGGATTCTGATGTGCCGGGCCATAAGCCCATTTGCCTTTCTACTTGTCTTTTCGATACTCTTTTTATTCTGGGACATGCTGTGATTCATATTATATATATATGTGATATGTGGACTTCATTTACTATCTTCTTTTATATGCTTCCGCATCTTTGGCGATTCTATTGTGTCAGGAGGGTTGACATTTCGTAGTGTCGACCTACCCGAGTAAAGGTGTCACTACGAAACTGCGATTCTAAGCGTAAGAACCGGTAGCTTAGCAAAAAAATGGGGTCTTACAGAGGCACTCTCCATTTCAAATTTTTTAATCAACTCCTTGGTGAACTTAGACTAAGAGATGGATAGTATATTCTCTGATTGGCTAACTTGGAGGCCCAAAAAATACTTGAGTTCACCCATACTGCTCATCTCATACTGCCCTTGCATAAGTTTAGCAAACTTTTCACAGAGGCCATCATCAGTAGACCCAAATATTATGTCATCTATATAAATTTTTACTAGAATGATCTTACCCTTGACTTCCTTTAGGAATAATGTATTGTCTATCTTTTCCCTTCAGAATTTGCTCTCAATGAGAAAGTTAGACAAGGTTTTATACCATGCCCTAGGGGCTTGCTTCAACCCATATAAAGCTTTTCTAAGCTTAAATACATAATCAGGAAAATTAGAATTAACAAAACCTGAGGGTTGCTTAACATAGACCCCTTCTTTTACATCACCATTTGGGAAAGCTGACTTTATATCCATTTGGTAGACCTTGAATCCTTTATGTGCAACATATGCAAGGAACAGTCTTATAGCTTCCAATCTAGCTATTGGTGTAAAGGTTTGATCAAAATCAATACCTTCCTCTTGCCTGTATCCTTTGGCCACCAGTATAGCTTTATTCTTGATTATAACACCATTTTCATTAAGTTTATTCATGTAGATCCACTTGTTTCTAATGATATTATGTCCTTATGGTCTAGGAACCAGCTTCTAGATCTTGCATCTCTTGAACTGGTTTTGTTCTTCTTGCATAGCCATAATCCAAAATGGGTCTATGTTGGCATCTTCAAACCTTTTAGGTTCAACTTGAGACAAAAAGTTGGAGTACATAGAAATATTGAGACTTCTGCTCCTTGTTGTGACCCTTTGGCTAGCATCTCCTATGATCTAATTTCTGGGATGATTCCTTAAATGTCTGATAGTAGGAGGCATTCTTTCTTCAGCATCAAGTTCTTTAATGGCTGGGTCTTGCTGGTCTTCACCCATGTCCATTGAAATTTGTCCTTCTTCAGGAATGTATACACCATCATCTTCTTTATGGACAATTAGAGGAGTGTCCTTGATGGTTAGTTTTTCCATCTCCAACTCTACATCTACAGATCTAGAGGAGCTAGGTAGCTCATTATTAATCATGAATGATTCATCAAACACAACATTAACAAACTCTTCTACAACTTGATTTTTCAAGTTGTAGACTCTTTATGTTTTGCTATTATTGCTGTACCCAACAAATATCCCTTCATAGGGCTTAGCATCAAACTTTGTCAAATAGGACTTCCCATTATTGAGCATAAACCACTTGCTTCCAAATATCCTGAGATAGGCTAGATTTGGTTTTCTGTCTTTCATAATCTCATAGGGAGTCTTCTTGTGATACTTGTTGATAGAAGCTCTATTCATCACTTGACAAGCAACGTTTACTGCCTCAGCTTAGAAGTATTCTGGGAGAGAAGTGTCACAAAGTAGTGTCCTTCCAGCATCTATGAGAGTTCTGTTTTTCCTCTCAGCTATCCCATTTTACTAGGGTGTTCTAAGAGAAGAAAATTCTTGATAAATCCATTGTTCTTCACAGAACTTTGTCATGCTATCAGACTGAAATTCAGTACCATGGTCACTTCTAATTTTTACCACAGAATTTCCCTTTGCCTAACAAAGGTCATGAAGATGTCTAGGGTTTCATACTTTTATTTAGAAAGAAAATCCAAGAAAATCTGGAATAATCATCAACAATCATAAGTGTATAGACTTTCCTACTTAGACTATGAACTAGCATAAGAGCAAAAAAGTTCATATGCAAGAGGTATAAATACCTCTCAGAGTCCTTGGCCCCAATGCTTTTAAAGGATGCTTTGGTATTCTTTCCATTATGACATACAAAGCAAATTCCCTCCTTGGTGCATCTTATGGTGGGTCCATTTCTGACTAGCCGTTCACTTAAGATCTTGTTAATTGTCTTGTAGTTCAAGTAAGCAAGCATCTTATGCCATTGCATACAATAAGAGACTTTCTCATTTGCTACTAGACATACTGGTGAGTCTGTACTTAAACTCAAGAAGTTTAAACCATATATATTTCCACTCCTAGTGCCTATAAAACGACCTCTTGGCCACTTAACCTTTTGATCAGACACTCATCCTTGTAGAAGACAATAATATAGCCAATGTAACATAGTTGGCTTATGCTAATCAGATTGTGTTGCAATACTTCCACATAAGCTACTTTTGTGATGGAGAATATGACATTTATGATCATTATTGAAGCCAAAATTTGACCTCTATGGAGTTCGGGGTCCCAAAAGAGGGGTGATCACGTACCTAATACCCTCAAGCGAACTATCTAGGCATAAGATTAGGAACACAAGGGACAGACCCAAGGTCTCAGCGTGGAGGTCCAACCGCATACCCGAAAGACTGACAAACTCTTCCCCTCCCAAGCCAAAGACTGAGCTAAGACACCTTCGGAGGGCACTCTTTGCCAACTGGAACATCTAAGGAGGATCTCAAGACCAACTCTCTTCTATCCAGATGTGTCTCCTTGGGTCTATGTAGAACGCCCTTCATCTTCCCTACTAATAGCATAACCTCGCTGAACAGTTCTATTTTACACAGCTCCAAATGGGCCGCCCACAACGTAACTTCCTTATTCTAAAAGGCTATCAAACCCTCGAGGGCTTCTCGGTAACCTTACCTCGAGGTCCCCACGGGGTGAGCACTTCACGAGAACACCGCTCGCCTAAGACGAAGAAGAATAAACAACATACACAAGTTATCACAGGCATTTAAAATTACAGGAATATAAATTCCATACTTCGGCACGCAGGCCGACAATATAAACAAATTAGGCCTTCGAGGGCCGGCGCAAACTTTGGCTTAAGCCCTCTATTCCCCGCTTGGTACTGCAACACCTATACGCCAACGAATGGCAGCAACATAAATATCGGCTCCACCCCTGCCTCGAGGCGGTGATGCTTATCTCCTAAGAGCAAATAATAAAAAACATCCACGGAGTTTTTCCCCGAGAAACCCCAGAACATCACCAATCCGGCTTACACATCCGGATGGGCTTCACACAGCATGCCTAAATCCATACTCACGCTTCTGGATACTAAATGCAACTAGCTGCGGGGATGTACACATTGACCCGTTGGAGAGCCCGATCCCCCCCCAATCGTTAGTGGAGAGGGGCTTCCATGCAAAAATGAAAAATAAGGGCTTCATCTTCCCAAGAAGAAAGTTCGTTACCCTTGACGCGTGTTTTGACGAAGCCGCAACCACGTATATTTCCCGAGGCTCAACGTCTAGCGCCTGTAGTGGTTGTCCATGCATGGATCCGACCTTCGCTGGAGAGTTGAAAGCTCCAAGTGCTTTTTTCCTCCATGGACGAGCCTCTCCATGGCCGATCGTGCTCCAAGTGGTGTCGGAGAAGGTTGTCCTGACCTCCACAACTTCAAGAGGCTGCGAGGGAGAAGCCCCCGACCTCACCTTGCTCTAGAGGCGGCGGGGAAGGTGTCCCTTGTCTCATTTTGCTCCAGAGGCGGGGGAAGGAGTCCCGACCTCACCTTTCTCCAGAGGCGGTGGGGAAGGAGTCCCGACCTCCTCCTGCTCCAGAGGAGGCGAGGAAAGAGTCCCCAACCTCATCTGCTCCAGAGGCGGCGGGGAAAGAGTCCCCAACCTCACCTTGCTTCAGAGGCGGCGGGGAAGGAGTCTCGGCCTCCACCTTCTCGAGAGGCGGTGACGGGCTCTACGGAAGAACCCCGACCGGGCTTCCCCATCTCTAGGGTTACCGACCCCTTTCTTCCTCCACCGATCTACCCTCCTCCTTCTTCTTTTTAACATCTCTTCCTCTCTATAAATATCTCCCCAATCACATAATATAAATATATATTTTTATATATAATAAATATACATAAATATATATATGATATAAAACGTATATTTATATATATAGTGGATATGCATTTATATACATATAAATAGATAGACCAAAACCACTCAAAGCCTATACATGCAAAATCTCCACACGCACGCACGAGTGGCCGCACGTCTTCGAATGGGGTCACACCAACTCGCCCCTCATAGCGCCCCCAAGTCCGCTAATATGGGAGGGTCCCACTCGGCTGGATACGGGTTGTACACAATCCCCGCTCTTTTCGAGGTTGGCACAAGCTCGGAAAGAAATGTCCAACCCCGAGTATCTGGCAAGTGGGAGTCTACCCAAAAAATTTTGAGAGAATCCAAAATTTGCATTTATAACACTAATCTCTCCATTCCCCTTTTGATCTTTTTGAACCACTCGATACCTGTAATGCTCCCTGCTATTGAATTGCCCTTATACTATTCTCTATGATCAGTATACATTTCATCATGACATTGTGAAACATCAAAGCTATACCATTTTGTACTCTCTTGTACATACATAATTAATCCTTTCCACCAAGGTGTGCCTACCGCCCTGCCTAGCTAAGGAGAGCCTGAGCAGCGAGTCTACCTGGGGCCGAGCAGCGCTTGGAGTCCTTTACCCCCACAGGCGAGCCTACGGGCATAACAACTAGTGAGAGCCTGCGCAGCAGGTCTACCTGGGGCCGAGCAAGGCTCGGGGTAGTGCTGGGGTCTCTGAACTGAAGCATCTCCAATAACTAACCCTCTCCCCCGAAGGCAAGCCTTCGGACCTGCCAGCTAATGAGAGCCTGTGTAGCGGGTCTACCTGGGGTCGAGCCAGGCTCGGGATCCCTTACCCCCACAGGCGAGCCTACGGACCTGCCCACTAGTGAGAGCCTGCGCAGCAAGTCTTCTTGGGGCCGAGCCAGGCTCGGGGTAGTGCTGGGGTCTCTGAACTGAAGCATATCCAAGAACCAACCCTCTCCCCCACAGGTTAGCCTTCAGACATTCCAGCTGATGAGAGCCTCCACAACAGGTCTACCTGGTGCCGAGCAGCGCTCGGGGTCCCTTACCCCCACAGGCGAGCCTACGGACCTGCTAGCTAGTGAGAGCCTGCGCAGCGGGTCTACCTAGGGCCGAGCCTGGCTCGGGGTATTGTTGGTGTCTCTGAACTGAAGCATCTCCAAGAACCAAACCTCTCCCCCGCAGGCGAGCCTTCGGACCTGCTAGCTAATGAGAGCCTGCACAGCGGGTCTACTTGGGGCCGAGCAGCGCTCGGGGTCCCTTACCCCCACAAGCGAGCCTACAGACCTGCCAGCTAGATGAGAGCCTTCGCAGCGGGTCTACCGGGGGCCGAGCCGAGCTCGGGGTAGTGCAAAAGTCTCCAAACTGAAGTATCTCCAAGAACCAAACCTCTCCCCCACAGGCGAGCCCTCAAACCTGTCAGCTAGATGAGAGCCAGCGCAGCGGGTCTACCTGGGGACGAGCCTTGCTTGGGGTGTCGTTGAAGTCTCCAAGAACAAAACCTCTCCCCCCCAGGCGAGCCTTAAGACCTGCCAGCTAGTGAGTGCCTGCGCATCAGGTCTACCTGGGGTCGAGCCCGGCTCGGGGTGTCGCTGAAGTCTCCAAGAACAAAACCTCTCCCCTCCGGTGATCTTTCGAACCTACCAGCTAGTAAGAGCCTGCGCAGCAGGTCAACTTGGGGCCAAGCCCGGCTCGGGGTGTTGCTTTGGTGCCAAACTCTGCATCGGTTTTAAGATAAGCACACATAAAATTAGACAAACATATAGAATTATGCTTCAAAAAGATTCATGATTTGGGTAATATTTATCGAAAGCAAACTCAAAAGCTCTAAGTGATTTGGGTAATTTTTGGCTGTGATATTTCTTTAACCCCTAAAGGTTGATCTGGATAAGAAATTAGCAAAAATAGAGTTTGATGCGCATAAATCGAATAATTCAGAATTAATGGAAAGAAATAGATTTTATGCCAAAAAACTAATGAAGGTACAGTATAATGACCTAGAGTTAGAGACAGCAGTGTTGGCAGCTACCAATAATATTCAAAAACTTGATAATATTTATAATGACAAACAAAAAACAACCTTACTTTGTTTACCAATAACCCAATAAGAACGAAAAAATGTGCTAGCACAAATACATGATCCAAAACAGCTTGAAATATATTTGAGTAATGATGAAGAATTTATTAAATATATCATTAAAGAAGCAGTTAGCACATTAACTGGCGCCTGAACATTTAGAGATAATGAGCAGATGATGCTTTCCTATGAAGACGACAAAAAGATATCATCATTTAACTCTATAGCGTTAATATAATTATTTATTAATCAATCAACGCCATCAACAGAAGTGCTGAAGCATTTATGCATAGATAGTTTTACGCAAAATGAAGAACAGGTTAAGAAAAATTTTGCTTCAATTGAAAGAATAGGTGTTCTGGTTGTAGTATAAAGAATCTCATGGATAAAAAGCAATGCGAGGAGTTGCTACAAAATATAAGCTATGAACAACTTGAACAGTTATTTAAATTGTTCATGAGGCTGATTTAGTAGAAACATGGAAAGCTCAAAGGTACTTTATATTAGCTAAACAATTATATTTAGCAGGCAAAGCTTATGCTGATAGGGTGGATAAGGCTTCTTATTCACCTGGAGCATGGTCACGAATTCTACAAACTATTGATGATATAGATCTTGATTTTTTTGATCAGTGGTTTGACTTTAAGAATGAAAAACAAAAACAAGTGAATTTTATTGTTACCAAAGTGGTACATGATAACCTTTCAATTGAAATCTCAAAACTTATTAATTTTATTAATGAGAGCTCTAATTAAAAAAAAGCTTTTGCTGAAATTATCTTTGATAATATCAGTATAAATAATTCTTTACAAGATCACAATGAAGTATTAAACAAAATCCGAGATTTATACTTAGAAGAAAATAAAGATTTAAATTCAGAAATAGAACTACATACTGCTATAAAAGAGATCAATCAAACCTTACACAATTATGTCAATAAAGGTGAGATACTAGCAAATGATTGTATTAAGCTTAAAACTAGAGATCAAGAATTGATTAGCTTCATCAAAGCAAATCCTTAATTAAGGCAAGAATTTGTTGATATTGCTTTTGCGGGTCTACCTGGGGCCGAGCTGGGCTCGGGGTGTTGCAAAGTATCCAGCCTCTCCCTCAGCCTTAAGATAGGTCAAATACATACAGAATTAGTAAAAATATTATAACAGAACTTGGATGTGGATATACAATTTTACCCCAAATATCAAAGAGAGAAGCACGTCAAATAGGTGCAAATCCTACTCCAAATATTATGGGATTCCAACAACTATAGGATGGGATGACTCCGAGTGTGATGACCTTACATACAAAGCGTCCGCACACGACCTTGGTCATCACTAGGTTCCTCTTCTAAAGCCATGAAGTCCGACTGAGTTCTTCCATGCTGGTTACTCTCCACGCTCACCACACTAAAAGTGTTGAAGCCAAAATTTGACCTCTGTGGAGTTCGGGGTCCCAAAAGAGGGGTGATCGCGCACCTACTACCCTCAAGCGAACGATCTAGGCACAAGATTAGGAACACAAGAGACAGACCCAAGGTCTCAGCGTGGAGGTCCCACCGCATACCCAGAAGACTGACAAACTATTCCCCTCCCAAGCCAAAGACTGAGCTAAGACACCTTCGGAGGGCACTCTTTGCCAACCAGAACATCTAAGGAGGATCTCAAGACCAACTCTCTCCTATACAAATGTGTGTCCTTGGGTCTATCTAGAACGCCCTTCATCTGCCCTACTAATAGCATAACCTCGTCGAACAGTTCTATTTTACACAGCTCCAAATAGGCCGCCCACAACGTAACTTCGTTGTTCTAAAAGGCTATCAAACCCTAAAGGGCTTTCCGGTAACCTTACCTCGAGCTACCCACGGGGCGAGCACTTCACGAGAACACCGCTCGCCTACAATGAAGAAGAATAAACAACATACACAAGACATCACATGCATTTAAAATTACAGGAATATAAATTCCATACTTCGGCACGCAGGCCGGCAATATAAACAAATTAGGCCTTCGAGGGCCGGCGCAAACTTGGGCTTAAGACCACTATTCCATGCTTGGTACTGCAACACCTGTACACCAACGTCTCTAATGGCAACAACATAAATATCAGCTCCACCCCTTCCTCGGGGCGGTGATGTTTATCTCCTAAGAGCAAATAATAAACAACTTCCATATAGTTTTCCCCGAGAACCCCAGAACATCACAATCCGGCTTACACATCCGGATGGGCTTCATACAACATGCCTAAATCCGTACTCATGCTTCCGGATACTAAATGCAACTAGCTGTGGGAATGTACACATCGACCCGTTGGAGAGCTCACTTTCCCCCCACTCGTTAGTGGAGAGAGGCTTCCATGCAAATATGAAAAATAAGGGCTTCACCTGCCCAAGAAGAAAGTTCGTTACCATTAACGCTTGTTTTGACGAAGCCATAACTGCGTATATTGCCTGAGGCTCGACGTCTTGCGTCCGTAGTGGTTGTCCATTCACGGATCCAACCTCTACTGGAGAGTTGAAAGCTCCAAGTGATTTTCCCTCCATGGTCGAATCTCTCCATGGCCGATCGTGCTCCAAGTGGTGTCGGCGAAGGTTGTCCCAACCTCAACAACTTCAAGCGACTGCGGGAGAGAAGCCCCTAGAATCACCTTGCTCTAGAGGCGGAGGAGAAGGTGTCCCCGACCTCACCTTGATCCAGAGTCCGCGGGGAAGGAGTACCCAACCTCACCTTGCTCCAGAGGCAGCGGGGAAGTAGTCCCGACCTCCTCTTGCTCTAAAGGTGGAGGGGAAAGAGTCCCTTGCCTCACCTACTCCAGAGGCGGCGGGGAAAGAGTCCCCGACCTCACCTTGCTCCAGAGGCGGCGGGGAAGGAGTCCCGACCTCCTCCTGCTCCAGAGGCGGTGGAAGTCTCTACGGAAGAACCCCGATCGGGCATCCCCTTCTCTAGGGTTGCCGGCCCCTTTCCTCCTCCCCCGATCTCCCCTCCTCCTACTTCTTTTTAACATCTCTTCCTCTCTATAAATATCTCCCCAATCACATAATATAAATATATATTTAAAAAATAATAAATATACATAAAAATATATATGATATAAAACGTATATTTATATATATAGTGGATATGCATTTATATACATATAAATAGATAGACCAAAACCACTCAAAGCCTATACACGCAAAATCTCCACACGCACGCACGAGTGGTCGTACGTCCTCGAACAGGGTCAAACCAACTCGCCGCTCATAGATCCCCCAAGTCCGCTAATTGGGGAGGGTCCCACTCGGCCGGATATAGGGTTGTACAATCATACCATAACCTTTGGTGGCTCCTCTGTATAAACCTCCAAAGATCACCTTAGGTACATTCTTTACAGGAGTATAATCCTTCAGGTTGCTCCCTGTTTCATTCATATGTCTGGAACATCCACTGTCAAAGTACCATATTGTGCATGGGTACTTGAACTATCCTACAAATACAGTTTAGTTTACCTTAGGACCCCAAAAGGGATTGGGTCCTTGGTTCTTATTAGTTTGAAACTAAACATTTCTACATGCAGCACTCCTGATAGGAAGACTTATTTTTTCCCTTGACACACTAGGGTTGTGCCAACAATCTATGGAAAAGTGTCCCACTTTACCACAGCACCAACATTCATGAATGTTGTATCTCCTCTTCTAAACAACCCTTGTAGAGTACAAGTAGTCAACAACTATCTATTCAGAAGGGAGAACAACAGCCTTTTTCTTATTTCTTTCAACAAGAATCTGACTAAAAATGAGTCTACCAGTAGATGTACTTAGCTTACTCTGTGTTCCACCAATAATAGGCTTCTTTGTAGTTGACATGCTATTAATGGCCTTAGAGATAGCCAAGTCAGGCTTACCGACTAACTTGCTCTTGGTCTGAGTTTTTGCTGGAAGAGCCTGAGAATAGGCCACTCCCTTATCCTTGAGTGTGGGGGATGGAGCACCAAATACAAATGTTCTATGATGGGCCATTTGGAGAGTGTTGGAAAACTACCTGTTTTAGGGTTGATTTGGGCTAGGTTCACTATTAGGATTGCATAGATTGACCCATAATGTATAGTCTAGGGTCATAGGTCTTCATTAGATCTTAGGGTAGGTCAACAAGTCAGTTTGATTGGACCAATCCCTTAGAAGACTTAGAAGACTGAAGATTTCATAACAAGAAAAATTTTTCTATGTTGAAGAAGTCATTCGACGAAATCTGAATGGAGTTCGACGATCTTCATTCTCAGTTCAACGATCTCAAAGTTTCTTCTCTAAAGTTGAGATCGACAAAAGTTTAACTGAATTCGACGAACTCTGATCTCCTATCAGTTGTTGACTTCAACGAACAACTATCTCAGTTCGACGATCTTGTAGCCCAGAATGGACAACATTAACTCAATTCAAAGTTCTTGGGGCTCAGCTTGACGAAAAAGAGGATTGAGTTCGAGGATCTTGGATCTCTGATCGACGAAATCTGTCAGTTCATTATCTTTATTCTCTGTAGTTAATTTTCAGATTGATCAAGGCTTATATAATATATTATTGCCTATATTGCTCTGTTTAATTAAATGCATATATTCTTATGAATATATCTGTTCATTGGGATCATTAATTACTAGATTTCATAGAGTCAATATTCGGCTTAATAACTTGGACAGTTAAGGAATCAATTTATTTACCTTCCTAGCCATTTGTCCAAGTTCCAAGATTTCAGCAGTTAATCAAGGAGTAGAATTCAAATTCAGAGACGGAATTTTTGTAGGAAATATAAAAGAGTTTTTAAAAAAGATTGAAGACAAGAAGTTGTAGAATTGACTAAGGGTCACAGGCAAACAAAGAAAGATATTCAGTCTGCATACTCATACAGTCTTCATCATCTACAACTCTTCTCCAAACTTTCAAGAGACATCAAAACACAATCAGTCTATAAGCTTCTAGAGATCATCAAAGAAGACCTACACCCTACAAAGCTTCCAACAAATTCCTGAACAATAATCATCTCAGGGGGAGCTTTGACAACATCAAGCAATCCACTAAAGTCTTCTCAGTTATTTGAGAAAGAGAAGACAATATCACATTTTTCACCCCACTGTACACAGGGTTTTAACTCCCTTCAAAAGTTAACCACCTGGTTCTTAAGTCTCCTTATCAAAAGACTTAGCTTGGTTTTTGGGCACCTGAACAAAATCCTAAAGGGTTGTGAGATCTCCCTTCAAATAGATCTTGTGGTGACAAAGCACCTGAGCAAAAAACCTATTGGTGACAAGGCACCTGATCAAAAACTTGTTGTTGATTCCTACCAGGGTGGTAGAAGAGTGGATGTACCCAAGTTTAGGGGAACCACTATAAATTTCTTGTGTAGTCTGGTTGCTTGTTGTTTTCTTATTGATGTGTATTGTGTGTTGTGTTAGTTAGCTTTTTATTCTTGCACTTTCTTAAGATATATATATCACTATTTTTAATTTCGCTATAAAAACAAATTAAGTTTTTAAAATACTCTATTCACCCCCCTCTAGAGTTAAATAGATCTATCCCCTCAGGTGGTAAAGCTTCTACCATCCTTCAATTGGTATCAGAGGGCTGTTTCTTTGGTTTCACAGACTTATATCTGAACCAAGATCCTTTGATAGATCTTTTTCTCTCTAACCTCTTGTTTACAGCATGACATAGAATAAGGAATATTCTCGCACCAAACCTCTAGTGTGAAACTTGAATAAATTTGCACTATGGAAGGCAAGAATCAACCTCTACATGAACTCTATTAATGAGGACATTTTCAACTCTATTTTGAAAGGTCCCCCTAAACCTATAGCTGCTACTGTAACTACCAATACACATGAGGTTCCACCACCTGAGTGGACTGATGCACAAAAGAAAGCCAAGATGGTTGATGCTAAAGCAATGAATATTCTGGCACAGACAATGTCAGATGACATCTTTCAAAAGGTGGCTGAGTGCACCTCTGCAAAGGACATTTTGGACTCACTGAACCAAATAGTTGCTTGCTCAACAGATAAAAGAAAAAATAGGAGATCCCTCCTCATATCACAGTATGAGAATTTCAAGAAGGAGGAATCAGAGACAGTTGTTGAGATGTATAACAGACTCAGTGTCATCATAAATAAACTTAGAACCCTGGATAAGGACATCTCATTAACTTAGATAAATGGCAAAATCCTAATGTGCTTCCCCAGCACTTGGGATTCCAGGATATGGCCAATAAAGGAGGCCAGAAGTTTAAATGAGATTTCTACAAAATCTCTCCTTGGCAAGCTCAAGTCTTATGAGCAATTGATCAAGACAAGGGAGGCTGCTGAATAGAAGGCTTCTACATCTTCAAGGAAGGAGCACAACATTACTTTCAAAGAAACAGAAGAATCAGAAGCTCTTTCAGCTAATTAAGAACTACTGAGCTTGTTGGCTAAAAGATTCTATAAAATGGCCAAGAATGACTTTAGAAGAAGGTCATCCAAGACTGATGACAAGCCAAAATATGACAAGACTCCTACCAAGGAGATTATTTGTTTTGAATGCAGAAAACCTGGGGACATTCTACCTAAATGCCCAGAGGCACAGAAGAAAGACAAAATAAAAGAAAAGGAGAATAAGAGGCAATCAAGCAAGCACTCAAGCAAGCACTCCTTCAGCAAACACAAGAGAAAGGAGAAAGGCTTCATTGCTGAGACCTGGAGTGAGACAGATGAAGAATCCTCATCTTACAGCTCTAGTGAAGATGAAGAGGAGGCAAAGGCAAAGGAAGTTTGCCTTATGGCTATTAATGCCTCCAACAACGAATCTTATGCTGAGGAATAAGCTGAAAAATCAGAAGAGGAATATGAATCTGAAGAAGATCAGGTAATCTCTTTATTTGATTTCAATTCAGAAGATTTTAAAATTTAATTTAAATCCTTGTGCAATGATTTAATCAAGTAAGAGAAGGAAATAAAAATTCTTAGAGATAGACAACTTGAATTTGATAACCTATTTGCTAAAAATATCAAACTGAAAAATGATTTAGACTTAGATAATGAACAAATCATTTCACTAAAAACTGAATTATGTGAGGCAATCCAACTTGAGGAATCTCTCAATGGGAGAAGCCTTAAGCTGATGGACATCACAAGCACAGTTAATGCCAGATTAAATGGCAAGCTGGGCTTAGGTGCTTCATCAAGCTTACCCCCCATATTAAAGAAAAATATTCTTTCAACACCAATTAAATTTATCTCTGAAAATGGCAAAGAAAAAATAGGAGAAACTACACAACAAAATGTCTCTCAGAAATCTATAAATAAGAAGAAAAAGAATAAGAATCTGAATAAAAACTATGTTCAACAGATTTCATCGAACTCAGATCGATGAAATGTATATAGTTCGTCAAATGCAGATCGACGATCTATGAATGCCAATTATAACTATAATAATTTGTCTTACTGCGATCGACGAACTATATATGGTTCTTCGAGAAGCGATCGACGTACTTGGGGCACAGAAAATGACTTTGTTCATTCTCTGAGCAGAGTTCTACGAACTCATCCCTATTCATCGACCACAGATTGATGAACTTATAATAATTCGTCGAACCCAGTCAGGTTTAATAAAAACTATAACTCTATTAAAAACTTCAATCAATTCAGAGAATCTACTAATCCTTTTACTCAATGGGAAATACCACCTAGAAGTTATCATCCCTTAGGATATAAAAATCAACCAAAATTTTTTGTTATTTCCAGTTTCTCTTATCAAAAGAAATAAGGACCCAAGGTAACCTGGGTCAAGAACACCTAATTCCTTTGTATGCAGGTGAAGGACTGTCCAGTCTTTAATAACAATGGTATCTGGACAGTGGATGCTCAAAGCATATGACTGGCTGTAAGGAAAATCTATCAAACTATAAGTCCAAGCTAAGTCCAAAGGTGATCTTTGGTGACTCCAATTATGGCCAAACTAAAGGCTATGGAGATATTAAAGTTGGAGCAGTCATCTTCAGGAAAGTTTCCTATGTGAGTGGCTTAAAGCATAACCTAATATCCATAAGTCAATTATGCGATGAAGGTTATCAGGTATCATTTAACTCATCTTCCTATATTATTTCTTGTAAAGAAAACAAACTTGTTTTAACTGGACTTAGACAAGGCAACATATATGTAGTAAATTTTCAATCAACTTGTTTAGAACTTTGTTTATTAAATCAGGTTATCAATCAAAATGAACTTTGGCATAGAGATTAGGACATGTAAATCTTAAAAATATTGCTAAGTTATCTAGGGATAACCTTGTTAGAGGATTGCCTTCTGGCCCCTATAAGAATAAAGTCCTCTGTAGGGCTTGTCAGTTAGTCAAGCAAACTAAAAAAGCTTTAAATCTGTAAATAAAAGTGACTCACCTAGGATATTGTACTTGCTACATATGGAACTTTTTTGCCCTATTGTTGTACAAATTCTGGGAGGGAAATCTTGTACTTTAGTGATTGTAGATGACTTCTCAAGATTCACTTGGGTGTTCTTTCTGAGATCTAAGTCAGAAAACTTCAAAGTTCTTATAAATTTTCTCAAGAACATACAAATTGAGTACTCTACTCCAGTTACATTGATCAGAAGTGATCATGGTACTGAGTTTGAGTCTCTTCTTATGCAAGAGTTCTGTGAGAAGGAAGGTATCAGGCACTACTTCTCAACTCCTAGAACTCCTCAACAAAATGGGATTGCTGAAAGGAAAAATAGAACCCTAATTGAATCTACAGGCACATTACTTGCAGATGCTTACATGCCCCTATCTTTTTTGGCACGGGCTGTGAGCATAGCAAACTATGTATTGAATAGAAGTCTGATACACACGCTTAGGAATAAGACTCCTTATGAGTTACTTAAAGGGAAGAAACCTAAAATCACCTATTTTACAGTATTTGGATGCCTATGTTATATTCACAATAATGACAAGAAATACACTAGAAAGTTTGAAATAAAAGCTGCAGAGGGAATTTTTCTAGGATATTCCCAAGTTAGCAATGCTTATAGGGTGTTTAACAAATCCACTTTAAAAATTGAGGAATTTGTTCATGTTGCATTTGATGAGGCTAACATGTTTTATAAGGAGAAAGAAGTTTCTACCAATATCATTTTGTAGGTACATTACTTGTGTGAGAAATTGGATGAACTAAACCTCACCCAAGAGGTTCCATCACATCCTTCTCCATAAGTTGAAGAAGAAGGTGAAGAAGAAAGTTTGGAAGTGGCTGTAATTCCTCCAATATCTAATATAATTTCACAAGAGGAGTTAATTCCACAAGCTGTTGCTCAACCAACTCCTCCCACTGATCTTGTCACACTTAGAGATCACCCTATATCTTAAGTGATTGGAGACATTTCAGTTGGTGTTCCAACGAGGCATCAACTCAACAATGATGTGATGTATGCTTGTTTAATTTCTCAACTTGAGCCCC
The DNA here is from genome assembly GCA_039513925.1 of Platanthera zijinensis. Lineage (NCBI taxonomy): Eukaryota > Viridiplantae > Streptophyta > Magnoliopsida > Asparagales > Orchidaceae > Platanthera > Platanthera zijinensis. The sequence continues at coordinate 64,938,131 of CM077081.1, forward strand.
ACTCCATCAAAGATGCAGAGCAAGATCCCCACTAGATCATTGCAATGAAAGAGGAGCACAATCAGTTTGAGAGGTGCAGAGTTTGGGATTTGGTTCCTAGACCCAAAGACTATCTAGTCATTGGAACCAAATGGGTCTTTAGAAACAAACTAGATGCTAAAGGAAATATTATAAGGAACAAAGCAAGGCTAGTAGCTCAAGGCTATTAGCAGGAGGAAGGAATAGATTATGATCAGACATTTTCTCTAGTGTCAAGGCTTGAGGCTATAAGGATTTTTTTAGCCTATGCAGCCTATTAAAGATTCAAAGCCTACCAGATGGATGTAAAGAGTGCTTTTCTAAATGGATAATTAAAAGAGGAAGTGTATGTGGAGCAACCACCAGGTTTTATCTCTCCAACTCATCCTTCTTATGTCTTTAGATTTCATAAAGCTCTCTATGGTTTAAAGCAAGCTCCAAGAGCTTGGTATGAGACCTTAGCTAGCTTTTTGATAGAGTATAAGTTTTCTAGGGGCATAGTAGATAGGATTCTTTTTATCAGTCATCATAAAAATAAAATTTTATTAGTTCAAATATATGTAAATGATATTATTTTTGGCTCTACTGATCCCAAACTATGCAAAAGATTTTCTGATCTAATGCATTCAAAATTTGAGATGAGTAGCATGGGTGAACTTTCATACTTCCTTGGTCTCCAAGTGAAGCAATCACCTGATGGTATCTTCATCTCCCAATCCAAGTATATTAAGGAGCTTGTTAAAAGGTTTGGGATGTGTGATGCCTCAATAATGAAAACACCTATGGCTGCCAATGCTGTAATTGATTCATATGAACATGGCAAGCCTGTTGCTCAGAAAAATTATTGGGCTATTATTGGGTCTCTATTATATCTCATAACAAGTAGGCCTGACATAATGTTTGTCATATGTATTTGTGTTAGGTTCCAAGTGAAACCTAAAGAATCTCACTATATTTTTTTAAAAAGGATTTTGAGATATATAAAGGGTTGTCCAAATCTAGGACTCCTATATCCATAAGAGTCAGAATTTGATTTAACTGTATTTTCTGATGCTGACTATGCTGGATGTAGATTGGACAAGAAGAGCACATCAGGAACTTGCTAGTTTCTTGGTGATAGGTTTATGTCCTGGTTTTGTAAGAAGAATACCTCTGTATCCACATCAACTGCTGAAGCTGAATACATTGCTGAAGGCAGCTATTGTTCACAGATTTTGTGGATATTAAATCAATTGCTGGATTATGGTCTCAACTTAAATAATTCAACTATATTTTGCTATAGTACCAGTGCAATATCTATTACATAAAATACAGTGCATCATAGTAGGACCAAGCATATAGAAATTAGACATTATTTCATTAGAGATTGTGCAGACAAAAAGAAAATTAATCTTGTCTTTATCTCTATTGATTTACAAAGAGCAGATATCTTCACCAAGCCATTGGATGAGAAGAAACATCTGTTCTTCTTAAATCAGCTAGGTATGATAAATGGAGAAGAATTAACTTAATTTTTGTCTATGATCGACGATTTGGCACAGTTCGTCGAACGGAGATCGACAATCTGTGAACTCTTCGTGAAGAGTTTGTCGAACGGATATCGACGAACACTTCTTAGTGAAACAGATTTTGTCGAACGGAGATCGACGATCCCTGCTTCAGTGAGTACTTCGTCGAACGGCGATCGACGATTTATTCTTGTTATTCAGACTATTATCGACGAACTCATTTATTAATAAAATATTTCATCAGAACTCAGATCGAAGATTTTTTTCTTTTCATTGGACTGAGATCGTCTTTTCATCTTCTAAAAACCTTATTACTAGGTTTTTGACGAAATCTATCACGCACTTTCAGTTCTCTTTACACTTGATCATTGTTTCTTTCTTTGCTGGAAAACCTCCATGGCGATTCTAGTGGCCGTTCTCTCCGCAATGAAATTTGATGCAGGCTTAGACATCGATTTGGAATCATTCAGTCACACTGATCAAGTCTTCCAGGATATACTGAAATTGTTTGAGGAGCCGCATTTATAGAAGTTCATGACAACTAGAATCAAACGTCCAGTTCTCGAGATCAAGGAATGGGTTTATTCGTCCTCGTCTCCTAACGCCCAAACACTTATAGGCACCATTGCAGGACAACATGTCACTCTTACTCCTATAATTTTGTCTGAAATTTTTTGCTTTATAAATGGAGAAGATGATATAGAGATGAACAGTGATGAATTTCCAATATGCTGGCTGCGATGGGTCACTTCGCTGGAAACCCTAGCAAGCTATTGAAGAAGGACTTATCTGTTGATTATAAGTTCCTTGCTGATATTGTTGGTAAAGTCTTACTGGGCAAGAACACTGCACATGACTATATCACAAGGCATCAGTTTTCTTTGATGAGTGCCTTGGTGAATAAAAAATCAGTCAACTGGAGTATTTTGTTGTTTGATTTGATAAAGAAGAAGAATCATAAAAGAGAAGTTAGTTTTGGACAGGTACTAGGGCTTTTCCTCAAGGAAAAGTGCCCTCAGCTACTGGTCTCCCAAACCATTTTTATTAATGCTTCAAAGAGGTTAACATCAACCCTCTTTGTCAAATGGGAGAGGACCATTGCCAAGCCTTCCAGGGCCTCCTCTTACTCAAAGACCTCTGAGGACACAAGGACTGAAAATGTCACTCCCCAACCTATTGTAGAGGCTCCAGTCCCTCCTCCTCCCTATTCTAGACTACCTTCTCCTGAAATTCCATCCACAACATCTATTTCCACCCAGATATCACTTTCTTTCACTCTCATCCCAACACCTACACCATCTCCATCTCCAACCCACACTCCACCATCTCCACATCATGATGACATTTCAATTGAAGTCCCTCAAACTGTCACCCATCAAGTCATCACCATACCTTTCTTAACACCATCTATACCTCCAACTCCATCTACCACCTTCAACATATGCACTTTTTATGGTAACACGACCACCGCTTTTTCCATCATCATCATCTGATCTCACATCCACCATCATTTCTCTACTAAATCCCACCATCAAATCTCTAATAGAGACTGTCATTGCACCTCTAATTTCTTCCATCAATGCTCTCTCTTCTCAACTTGCTACCTCTACTGGTGACTCGTCATTCAGGGGCCTGGCCTCAGGAATTCCTGATACCAGGCAGGGGGAGATGTTCTATTATAAGGTCCCCTCTACAACATCAGCAGTAGTTTTAAATATGGATACAACAGTTATAGAGCTTGTAAATACAGATACAGAGTTGTCAGTTTTTCTTGAGACAGATTTTCTAGAGTTTAATATTGAGATTGTAGAGCCTCAGGCTGCATCATTATTTTTCATAGTCCCTTCTGTGGACTTAGCTAATTTGTTAAGAGATTTTGATATTCTTTATCATTCTCTTCCTATTCCTGAACAAAATTTTTCTAGGGCTATATGATGTTATACTGCCCCTATCAGCTCAGAGATTATAGATCAAATTAGATGCATTTTTCAAGAACTTTCATTTTCCCCTTCAGGACTAGAGGATGAGCCAAAGGCTTTCTCTCCTTCAACTTTTGGTTGGGAAGAATCCCCTCTTCCAAATATGGATCATCTTTTTGTGGAAGATATGATTACAGAGGCAGAGGTTCTTCCAATGTCAGAAGCTGAAATTCTAGTTTCAGAGGAAGTTCCAGTTCTGAGTGTATCTTTTAGAGAGATCTTGTTTGTAGATCAACTAAAGAGGATTGATGCTATGTATGACAATCTTGTAAGTGAATCTAGTGAAGATGAATCAGATGATTCAGAGGATACTAAGTCTAAGAAGAGAAAGTTTTAGAAAAAGAAGGCAGTTTCTCAGGCAATAACTGTGCAACCACCTAATCCAAAGAATGAAATTCCATATTATATCTTGTATAATATTCCTTTAATTCCAACTACTCCCCACTGGATGAAGCTTTCAAAGAATCAGATGAAAGCACAAAAGAATAAGAAGAAGTTTGGATCTGCTCCCACTAAGAAATTCAGAAAGGATCCACCTCCTCCTCCTCTACTAGCTGTAGGTGCTTCAGGCAATCTAGCCTCAAGAACCACATCTTCTCAGCACTCAAGGCAATCTTATTATCAGAAATATGACAAATTTGCCAAGAGTGACTATAGAAGAAGCCATAGCAGTAGTGGAAGGTAGCTCTCTTCTAAATATGAATATAAGGAAAGACCATACTCTCCACCAGTTCTATTTGTTGATCCAGTACAGGAAACCAATTCTAAAATGGCTGGATTTCAAGAGCTGGTTGGACTTTCTCAAATAAATAAAGCTAAAGAAGAAGGAAAAAAAGCTTCTCAATATACTACAATGTCTTCTTACAGAAGAAAAGAATTGAAAAGGTATGACAAAGCTAAACACATTATCAATTTTGATACTTATATGAACTTACATCCAGAGGCAGTTATTCCAAGAGCAACTTCAGGCAATATCATTGGAGCAGCTGATATGACTATGTCTAAAAGAGAAGCAGCAAATCCCAATAGGTAAATCATTTTCAGGTAGACTTCAGAGAAAGACAAGTCTAAGATATCTAAATAGCTTTTTGATTAGCTTATTTTCCCTCTGAACTATTTGTTTTGGTTAATTTGTCACAAAGCACTTGATGTATATATATCTGCTAGACTTTTACTTTCGGCTAGATATTTGTTATTATGCTTTGTGATTATTTTAATGCATTGTACATAGTGACCTCACCCAAATAGGGGGAGATTATTAGAACCCCACCTATTTTAGTGTTGATTTGGGCTAGGTTCATAATTAGGATTGCATAGATTGACCCATAATGTATAGTCTAGGGTCATAGGTCTTTATTAGATCTTAGGGTAGGTCAACAAGTCAGTTTGATTGGAACAATCCATCAGAAGACTTAGAAGACTGAAGATTTCAGAACAAGATAGATTTTTCTATGTTGGAGAAGGCATTCGATGAAATCTGAATGGAGTTCGACAATCTTCGTTCTCAGTTCAATGATCTCAAAGTTTCTTCTTGTAAGTTGAGATCGACGAAAGTTTAACTGAGTTCGACGAACTCTGATCTCCTATCAGTTGTTGAGTTCGACGAACAACTATCTTAGTTCGACAAACTTGGAGCCCAGAATGGACAACATTAACTCAGTTCAAAGTTCTTAGGGCTCAGCTCGACGAAAGAGAGGATATAGTTCAAGGATCTTGGATCTCTGATTGACGAAATCTGTCAGTTCATTATCTCTATTCTCTACAGTTAATTTATGGATTGACCAAGGCTTATATAATATATTATTGCTTATATTGCTCTGAGTAATTAAATGCATATATTCTTATGAATATAGTCATTCATTGGCAACATTAATTACTGGATTTCACAGAGTCAATATTCGGCTTAATAACTAGGGAAGTTAAGGAATAAATTTATTGCCCTTCTAGCCGTTTGTCCAAGTTCCATGATTTCAGCAGTTAATCAAGGAGTAGAATTCAAATTCAGAGACAGAATTTCTTTAGGAAATATAAAAGAGTTTTTAAAAAAGATTGAATACAAGAAGTTGTAGAATTGACTAAGGGTCACAGCCAGACACAGAAAGATATTTAGTATGCATACTTATACAGTCTTCATCATCTGCAGCTCTTCTCCAAGCATTCAAGAGACATCAAAACACAATCAGTTTAAAAGCTTCTGGAGATCATCAAAGAAGACCTACACACTTCAAAGCTTCCAGCAAATTCCTGAACAATAATCATCTCAGGGGGAGCTTTGACAACAACAAGCAGTCCACTAAAGTCTTCTCAGTTGTTTGAGAAAGAGAAGATAATATCACATTTTTCACCCCACTGTACACATGGTTTTAACTCCCTTCAAAAGTTAACCGCCTGGTTCTTAAGTCTCCATATCAAAAGAATTAGCTTGGTTTTTGGGCACCTGTACAAAATCCTAAAGGGTTGTGAGATCTCCCTTCAAATAGATCTTGTGGTGACAGGGCACCTGAGCAAAAACCTGTTAGTGACAAGGCACCTGATAAAAAACCTGTAGTGGATTCCTACCAAGGTGGTAGAAGAGTGGATGTACCCAAGTTTAGGGGAACCACTATAAATTTCTTGTATCGTCTGGTTTCTTGCGATTTTCTTATTGCTGTGTGTTGTGTGCTGTGTTAGTTAGCTTTTTATTCCTGCACTTTCTTAAGATATATATATCACTATTTTTAATTCCGCTATAATAACCAATTAAGTTTTTAAAATTCTCTATTCACCCCCCTTTAGAGTTAAATAGATCTATCCACTCAGATGGTAAAGCTTCTACCATCTTTAGAGAGGAGAAGGAGTCTTTTCTCTGATTCGTGTGGCTTTAGCTCTGAAAGCCACTGTCTTCTCTTTGCTGAGAGTTCTGTCTACATCCTCTTCAGCATTCCTAGAGTTCAGCTGCATCTCATTGGATAACAACTTCCCAAATAGGTTCTGAGGTACAGTGTTGGCTAGGTTGCCAACTTCTCTGATGGCACAGATCTTGATGTCCCTTTCCTTATTAAGGATCTCAATAACTTGTCATTTAGCTCATAATTAGTGAATTGTATGCCATAGGTGATCAGACTATTCACAATCATGAAGAACTTTTCTTAGCATTCAGCAATGGAGTCCTTCTTCCCTTGCGTGAAGGCTTCATACTATTGATTTAGGAGGGATTTTCTGTCATCCCTCACCTCCTCTGTCCCATCAATATAGATAATGAGAGAGTCCCACATTTCCTTGGCTGTCTTGTAGTGGACAAGGTTATGGAATGTGGAGTCATCTATGACACTCAAAATAATGTTCTGTGCCCTCGTGTACATGGTTTCCAGGATAACCTCATCCTTGGTAATCTCTAAGTACTTCTTGGGAGTTTGGTCATTTGCATCCAGGACAGATATCTTTTTGGGAATGAAGGGTCCCTCTTGGACTGTGATGAAAATCCTTGGTCCTGAGGCTTCCATGAATAGCCTGACCCTCTCTTTCCAAATCCAAAAATTCTCTTTTATAAAAATAGGGAGCTTCATGGAGCTCAACTCCATGTGGTTCTCACCTGAACTCATGGAGCAAATTTTTAGCTATTATTGAAGATCTGTTCAGACTATTAAGTCCTTTTTGAACAAACTCCCTCTAATACCACTTGAAAGACTTTGTTTAAAGAGTAGCATTACACTTAGAGGTGGGTGAATAGGTTTCTTAGTCCTTTGACTATCTTTTTGATTAGCTATATAGTGTGTTTAGTTAGTTCAGTTAGCTTTGAAGAAAGAGACACATCACACAGGTATTTATAGCGGTTACCCAAGGTATGGGTACATCCACTGTCCCTCCCACCTTTCTAGTAGTGTGTTAGGCAAGGCTAACTTCTCCAATCTCAGCTCAAAGAGCTTACAACACAGATACCTTAGGATCTCTAAGACTCCTCCAATTCCTACCTCAGGCCCCAAGGACCTATGTAGGATCAAGCGCATACCCAACTATTCCAAAAGCCTATATTGTTGGAAAGGGCGCTACTTAATTTCTTAAATAAGTAGCATAGCGCCACGGGTCAAGTGAAGGAACACCGGACCCAACAATCCCCCAGGCATCCAGCACAACCCGTCAGCTCAGAGTTGGGGTAACCACATGGCCAACACGACTCAGAGTTGGGGTTACCACATGTCCACGGTTGTCTGACCCGCCGGACCCACACAGGTAGAAGAGAAAAATTGGTATTTAATAGTGCCCCCCGGTCTTGAACCCGTGACCTCCTCTGATACAAAATGTAGGATCAAGTGCATACCCAACTATTCCAAAAGCCTGGACTATTGGAAATGACGCAACTTAATTTCTTAAATAAGTAGCATAGCTCCACGGGTCAAGTGAAGGAATGCCGGACCCAACACCTTACCACTCAGAGTAAATGATACTCCTATAGCTCAGTGATCCACTGATCACCTATCTCAGACTTAATCAAAGTCCTACACTCAGGCAAGGAGGATATCCCTACACCCATATCACCCACTGGAACCTACATCAGAGAATAAATCTCTTACCTCAGGCACACAGGCCCTACCTAAAATCCATAGAAGGATCCTACACCTTAGCCTTTATATTTCAAGCTTACAACTCAGATCTAGAAAGATCCTACATAGTGAAATGAGTAGTTTTGTTGTTGTTTACTTGGACCATAGAATGTGTTCTCTGAGCCTGCTTGCTGAACTGAGAAAACTCAGTTCTATTTTCTTCATAGCTCTAGTACTGGATCTTCAAGGTTGTTCTATTAGTGCTGAACAGTAACTACAAAGTATTGTTTCTTCTTACTCAGAAAGAAAGCTTTCCAACCTTGCTGTTGAAAGTTGATTTAATCTATAGTGAATAATTTCTTCAATAACAACCTCTGTCCGTGATTCACAGACTAACTTTAGAGCAAGTTCTTGGTAAGCTTCAACTTTGTCGAGAAGAAGAAGATGACTAGAAAAACTCTATCTCCAAGACTTCTTTTCATCTTTATCGAAACTTTGCTTTTGTATCCCTCCGTCCAACGGCTCCATGCGTAGCGTGGACCACCGGAATGGGAAACTAAAGCACAACTTTTGCATTAACTGTAGTACTAAAGGCAAGCGGAGCCTTTTGTCTTCTAGAAAGCAAAAATCACGTTATTTGAATTTCTGTTAACGTCTGCATGACTCAGCTCCTGTGGACTTAGAAAATACCATACAAACTGCACTGGCGTTGAGTGAAGCCTTATCACTCAACACAAAAGTACTTAGCTAAATTCTGCATCTTCACGCGTTGAGTGTGTTGAGTGAGCCTTCATCACTCAGCACATATAAACTTTTATAGTCTAATAGCTTAGGAGTCGAGTGAGCCTTCATTACTCGACGCTTCTTGACTTAGTTAAATTTCTTTGTATGAAGGCATTGACTGCAACTTCTTCACTCAATGCTTCTGTCCTTGACCTGGCTTCTTGATGAGGCATTGAGTGAACTGCCTTCACTAACCGCTTCTGTCCTTAGATAGAATTTCTGTTGAGTAGGCGTTGATTGAACTTTCTTCACTCAATGCTTCTGTCCTTGGAAAAATTTCTTGATTGAGGCATTGAGTGGCCTATCTTCACTCAATGCTTTTGTACTTAAGCTGATTTCCAGATGAGTAAGTGTTTAGTGAACTGCTTTCACTTAATACTTCTGTCCTTAGAAATATTTCCAGACAACAATCCTGAGGCTTTGACTACTTGAGCTTCTATCAATGCTTCTGGCCTCTTGACATTGAGTGAACTTCCTTCACTCAATACTTCTGGATTTAGTTAGATTTCTGCTTTGCCAGCATCCTGTCTTGAGTCCAACTGTCATAGTGACTCAGACCACCTGTCAAATAAGTTCCACAGAGAACCTGCATACATTGAACTTAGAGCAAGCATCAAATACATTCATGTGTATAACATTTTCTTGTGGGACTTATTCAAATATTGAACATTGTGATCAATGGACCCAATAGAAGCTTTTCAACAGTAACTTCAAAGAAGACTCTGAGCATTCATGTACAATACTTGAGTGTAAAGAAGTTTTGTTTTTTGTAAACCTTATTCTCTATAGGATCTTGTCGAGATCTAGGCTATAGAATTCCGTGAGGAATTTGTGTTTTAGGGTCCTACGAGGCCTGAGCTATAGGCTTTTGGATATAACTTGAGGTAGGATTCCTTGAGGGGAATCTGAGTTGTAGGATCGGTAGAGGCCTGAGGCTGGAAGTCAGCTAGTGCTTCTGAGCTAAGATTCCTTGCGGGGAATATGAGTTATAGGAGATGTGATCTTTGAGATAGGAGCTTGGCTTCGAGTTATAGGATTTGCGGATCAGTGATTGGAGAAGCTTGTCAAAGCTAGCACCATGCTAGAAAGACAGAGAGGGAAAGTGGATGTACCCAAATTGAACAACCACTAAAAATTCCCTATGTGCTGTGATTGAGTGATTATTTCTATGTCGTAGTTTTAAATATTGAATATAACCTTTAAAAGGCTAATCACCTATTTACTCCCCTGCTCTATATGTTTAGTGACATCCTGCATCTTATTAGTGGTATCAGAGTAGGTTGTTTGAATAGAGTTTAACTAGGCATGTGCAAAAGTAACTGAAGAACCAAGAACCAAACCAAAAATGACCCAAACTAGATGGTTCGAGTTAGTTCCTATGTTAGCCAGTTAGGGTGCGGTTCTTGGAAAATCAAGAACTGAAAGTTCGGTTCGATTCTTGGGTCCCGTGGTCGGGTACCGAAAAATTGACCCGAACCTTAAACTTTAATAAACTTAATTTTTTTTATTAGGCCCGCATTAGGCTTCACTGCTTCAGTCATGTAATATGATTAAATAAGGCTAATAAGCAATATTAAGTTATTAATAGTTAACATAATAATGTTAATAACTTAATATATTAACATTTTAATAAATCTCAATCCCTCATAATCTCATATTCTGATTCTATCATAATCTCATATCTTTTGAATGGCTGGTTGGTTTGGTTGATGTTCTTTATTAGAAAGTAAACATTATGCAGTTTCATCAAGCGTGTTTGCCCGAGATGTTGAGTGGAGACTTTATTTATTTGTCCATTGAACTGAGAACCGAACCGGAATAAAACCGATATTTACGGTTCGGTTCCTGTTCTACGTTTTAGAACCATGGGTCGATTCCGGTTCCAAAAATTTGGAACCGAACATATACGGGTCGGTTTTTAGTTCAGAGCGAAACTGAACCAAAACGATCCGAGTTGCACCCCTAAGTTTAACAGCTCGAACATGATCTACCCTTGGGATTGTTATATCTCACCAAGGCTGGAGGAGAAAGCTACAAAGAGCAAAGTTATATGAAGTTTCCTATCTGTAAGAAGTGAAAGTCTTTAATTTCAAGGATAGCTAATCACCTAGAGGGGGGGGGGGGGGTTAATAGGTTGTTTGTTTCTTTATTAGTTCTTTTCTTTTAGTTTGCTATTTGAGTGGTTGGTTAATTTCTGATTTCAAGATGATTTACCCTGCACAAAGAAAACAACATAGCAAAGCACACAGATATTTATAGTGGTTCCCCAGTACATCCACTTTCCATCCCACCCATCCAATAATCTTGTTGGACTAGGCACTTCTCCAAAATGCTCCAAAGAGCTTACATCTCAGGCCCTCAGCCTTATAGTCAGGTTCTATTCAGAACCCTACCTCAGAACCACAAAGGTTCCTACCTCAGATCCTTGCATTGATCCTACAGCTCAGTGGTCCTCAAACCACCTACCTCAGCCTTATCTCTAAGGCCTACAACTCAGGAATTTCAGCCCCATAATTTCAGGCACTAGGCCCCACTCTCAGTGTGCTACAAAACTCCTACTACTCAGATCCAGAAGGATCCTACAAGATGGAAATGGATTGATGTAATTCTTAATTGATCACAAGAGGAATTCCTCTGTGACAATCAGCCTTGGGTGAGTTAGACTCAGCCCCCAACTATGACATCAAGAGAGTTTTCCTGTGTCAAATTTACTGTACTGAGTGCACCTAAGTCCTAACTACTTCACATCAACAAGTTTATGCACTTGAGCTGGAAGAAACTTGCAGAATACTATTCTGCCTTTTTCTAAACTGAACCAAAGATTTAGCTCTCTCTTCTTCACAGCAACATTGATGTAGAAGCTTTGGCGTATGCTGGAAGAAACTAGCAGATCTATTTCTCTACTCCTTTCTGAACTGAGCTAACTGCTCAGCTCCAACTTCTTCTTCACAGATCCTCAAGTGTATGTTCTTTTAGAAAGTACTGGCTAGATCTGTGAATTTCCTATAGCAAGGGTTGTCTCTGCTGCTATCTCTTTCTCAGAGAATCACCCTGAGCTTCCTTGCTGGTGCAGATGAAGATGGCACGAGCAAACTTGCCGTTGAAGATGTTGATCTCAACAGCTAACTTGCTCTCTGTCTTTCTGAATTGAGCTTCCTATTCTTTAGCTCCACAACAATGTCAGAGAAGAAGAACAACTTTCACTGCTCCATTTTTTGTAAAGAGCACTTTCTTTTATTTATTGAGACCCAACGACTCTTTTAGCAGTGGGTCCCACACTTTTAATACTGGCTGCAATTTTGCTTTAATGCCAACTGTCGTATAGTAGGTCTGCGACAACTTTTGTCGCATATTGTAGACATCGCACCACTTATTTTAAATATGTTGACTTGTTGACTTGCTGATGTCACCAGTTGTGGACTTAGCCAAAAATCAAGCAACATTAGTATAGGCGTTGAGTGAGTAAACATCACTCAATGCCAAACACTTGGACAAATTTACTGTCTCTTGGCATTGAGTGAGCAGCCTTCACTCAATGCCAAATTACTTAGAATATAAATCAGTTTCTAGGCTTTGAGAGTGTTGAGTGAACAACCCTCACTCAACTCCATCTACGTTAGCCATATATCTGCTTCTTCAGCAACTGAAGTGTTAAGAGCGTTGAGTGAGCATGCCTCACTCAATGTTATTTGCTTTTAACTCATTTTTGCATAAAGGCGTTGAGAGCATTGAGTGAGCACGCCTCACTCAACGCTTTTTGATTAGCAAATTTTCTGTGTTTAAAACCATTAGGCTTGGTCTGTCTTACTTTGAACTGAGTTCGGTGAATGGTGAACTGAGCTCGACGAACTTTGAACTCAGTTCGAAGAAATCTCAACTGAGCTCGACGAACTCAGAACTCAAGCTCTGAACTTAACTCGACGAAAGGTGAGCTGAGCTCGATGAACTTTGAACTAAAGCTCTAAACTTAGCTCGACGAAAGGTGAGCTGAGCTCGATTAAATATGAACTCAGTTCGACGAAATTTCAACTGAGCTCGACGAACTCAAAACTCAAGCTCTGAACTTAGCTCGGCGAAAGGTGAGCTGAGCTCGATGAACTCTGAACTCAGTTCGACGAATTCTGAACTTAGTTCAACCAGTTCAACTTACAGCCTTTTTGCTGAATGGCGTTGAGTGTGTCTTCATCACTCAATGCCAAAACACTTTGCCAACTTTCTCTTTAGTAGCACGGCATTGAGTGAGTTTACTTCACTCAATGCCTGCGAACTTAGCTATATTTCAGCTCATTCCAAATTTAGGCTTTTACTACTTTAGCCTATCTCACAGCTTTTTATTGTATGGCATTGAGTGAGTTGACTTCACTCAACGCCTGTGGACTTAGCCATTTTCTCAGCTTGCCACTGCCTTGGCTTTGACTATATAGGCTTCACTCAGCGCTATAAGTCATCTGACATTGAGTGACTGATCTTCACTCAACGCTAGTGGACTTAGATAGTTATCTGTTTTTCCACCACTTAGGTAAGAACTTACCTGTCTTAGCCACTTTGGCTACTTGTCCCATCATAGCTTATCATGACAAACTTCAATCATTCACCTTGAACACATGTTAGATCACAACATGTGTATACATTGTTTTGCTGGTCCTTCTTCAAATTCAGGACATTGGGATCAATGGACTTAACAAGAAGGACAATTTTGGCATTTAGAAGTAAAGGCCAATACTATTCATTGAAGCATCTGATCCTAGAATTTATATTACTGTGTAAGGGGGACCCTTCATCCCCATGAGAGTATCTGCCATAAATTTTAAATAGAGGGTGCCCAAGCAGTATGCTAAAATGACAAGAGATGAGGTAGTACTGGCCACAATTGATAAGAGGGCCAAAACATAAATTTTAGTGTCATTAATGACTACCTTTTAATATCTTATCCATTGCCAAACTGCCAAGAAAATGTGGGACACCTTGGTTGTTTACATGGAAGGCACTGAGGAAGTTGGGGATGATAGAAAATCCCTACTAAATCAAGAATATGAAACATTTAGGCAAGGGGAGACGGATTCCATTGCTGAAGTCTATGAAAGATTCTTTGAGATTGTGAATGGAATTAAGACTTATTGTAGATTGTTCACAAATTTTGAACTTAATGATAAGTTCTTGAGATACCTAAATAAGAAATAGGATATCAAAATTTGTGTCTTAAGGGAGATGGGAAATCTGGGGAACATCATACAAATGATTCTATTTAGAAAGCTGCTATATCACGAGCTCCCTCTAAATCTTAAAAGAGCTAAAGAAAAAAACATGCCCAGTAGCATGGAAAATCCATGAAATTCAAAGCTAGAAATCCTAAAAGGAGTAGAGGGAAATCTCTTATTCCCCATGGTAACTACAAACCCAACACCTTATGGTCAGAGCTGTAGGAAGGAGACATGGCTCTACTCACCAAGCAGTTTAAGAAGATCTTAAGTAGAAGAAGTCAGTAGGACATACCTTCCTCGTCCAATAACTCAAGAAAGTTAGGCTACCGCAAGGAGAAGCCAAACCACAAAGATGCAAGGTCTGCATAAAAAACATTTTTTGCAGACATCATTTGCTACTCCTGCAAAAAGACAGGTCATGTCATAGATGATTGTCTCTCAAGAAGGAAGAAAGATGAAAAAGCAAAAGGGAAGAAGACCCATAAAGGGAAGAAACATGAAAGGAGCTTTATTTCCACCATGGAAAAAGCCTTAAGTGAAAGCAACAACAACAACTCCTCAAAATTGAAGAAGAAGCCTATCTTGGGTTTCATGCCTTCAGAAATGAGGAAGATATAGATGTTTATCTCGCTGTCGGAGTGGGTATTAAAGCACCCCTAACCTCTCTAAGGATGAGTAGAATGAAGAACTTTGTGGACTGATTTCTCTCTTTGGTGATGCAGGATAGGATGAGTTTCATCCTTCTCAAGTTTATATAAATGCATCATTCTCCTTATCTAAATCTGAGCAGGTAATGCTTCAGAGGAAAACACATCAATTGATGAAAACGAATCTAAGGCAAAATCAAAAGATGATTCTTCATGTATTAATGAGGATCATGTTTTGCTAATAAAATAGTATGGGGCACTTCTTGAAGCTCTCAAGACAAGGCCAAGGAATTTGAAATCCTTTTGTTGTTCAAATCCCAACTGGATGAGGAGAGCAAGGTGACTGAGCATTTAAGCATCCATCGTAAAACAATCCAAAAGAAATTTATAGACCAAGCCAAACTTGGTGAACAAAGAGAGAAAGTAATTAAGACCCTAAAAAATAAACTTCTCCGGTAAAGGGAGCCGGTGGCACTTTTCTCTAAGCCTGATACAATTCTCCCCATAATTGGCAGTCATTCAGGACAACACTGGGGAGAAGTTGGATTTAAGGGAAAAGTAATACCTCAAAGGCATGTTCTTGCAAGGAGGGCTAAAAATACATCGTCCACCCCTTTCCATGGTAACAACCATAATGTCAAGAATAGAAATCTTCACCCCCATAGCTGTCTGCTCCTCTAGCTATCAAAATCATATTGTTGCGAGTCATCAAGTATACCAGAGGATAAGGCATAACAGACATGGTTACTGGTGTTGTGAGAAGGCTGGACAACTTGCTATAGACTACTTATTTAATCCAAGAGTGCTTAAGTAAAGTATATGTTGTTGGATCATTAGGCGCCCTTAGTGGGGGTGAATAAGGGCGTTTCGGAAATTTTAAATCTTATTTAATATATCATATTTATTTAAAGAAGTTTTATAATATTTTATCAGAAAATATATTTTAATATCTTAGAAAATATTATATTGATGATTACTTTTAAAGGAGATCGGATTTCAATATTCCTTCACTACTATCAGCGTTAGCACTACCGCTTGGCGCTAGTAAAAAAAAGTAAATCTGTGCATGTATTTTAATAAGTAATTTGCAAATATGTTTTCCTTTAATGCTTTGAGGGAGAAATATTATTTAAAACATTTTAGTACATGAAATAAAATCAATTTACTTAAACATTGAAAGACATGATTTTATTTCATAAGAAATTGATTACAAAATGCTTGATTTCTATAACGCTAGAAATCAAGCCGAAATATAAAAATCTCTTTTTCCTTTTCTATACTGACCCTTATCCCCAAGGACCGATATGTTCTATATTATCTCTCCCAGATAAGGCCTCAAACTACCCCATATATCTACCTAAGAACTAGTCTCCTCCATATGCTGTTAATTCATGGAATCCTCCCAGGAAATCGACGTCTGCACCAGACTATTTTACCCCCTAAGTCTCGCAAGACCTAGTGTCCCCTACCTGTGGAGAATTTCCAATAGAACCCGACATTCTACTCAAATAATTTCTCCACTCAAGTTAAAAAATGATAAAATAAAAAGATTACAAGATAATAAAATAAGGAAGAGAAAACTCCCCGAGGATTTCTGAAGGTGAAGACGGAGGAAATGTTGACGTTGGCATTCTTGGTGCATTCGTTATTCATGTTGAATAAGCATGGCAGTGCTTTCCCTTCAAAAACTCCTTTTAATCTTTGTGTTCGCCCAAGGGAGTTCTCTTTATCTTTGGAGACGAGCCTCTCTCAATTCATTCAGAGTTATGGCTTGGTGAGCAAAAGGATTGATGCATAAGGAAGGAGAGGAGCTACTCTTTAAATAGATCTCGGATGTTACTGCCATCTATAATGCTACATCCTAGTGGTGGCTACTTTAGGCAACTTTTTTTTCTTTCTTTGGAAATAACCAAATTTGGCAACCTTACATCGCCGTTTTACAAAACCTTTTAATGCCATTTTAGGAAATAACTTGGGAAATCAGTATTTTTGGTACCCTTTTCTTCCCAAAATAGAATTTCTAAAAACTACTATTGGGCAGTATTTGACTACCGCTAGTGTTAGCACTTGCTAAATCTGGCTCAACCAAACCTTCTGTTTCTGTCACGTCAAAATTTCTACCATCAGTGTTAGTACTATAATTGTTATTAGCTTCTACAACTAGCATTATCTAAACCTTTTCCAACTTGTAGATGTCGTCATCCTCTTTCTGGAATGGGGTGGCACATCCCGTAACTCTTCTTGGATTGAAAGTTATGACTGTTTTAGTATTCAACTGGAAATGCTTATCTTTTTGTTGATTTTTAAGTGTACACATCCATGACGGAGGGCTTGTCTCCTCATTTAATCTTTGCTTATACTTATATGACCTGCACACTATAAACACACGAAAGACTAAATCAAATACATCACGATATTTGTTATTTTAAAACTAAGAGATGTAGAATGCATGCTCCAACAATCTCCCCCTTTTGAAAATAGCAAATCTCTATATAAGAACTTAGTGAATTTAAGCATATTTATGCTTATACATAAGTGCAGATTAAGTCTTCATTTGGTTAAGCGGCTGCGGTTGTAAAAGGAGCTGTTGTAAATGTAGGTTTGTAAATGGAGCTGTTGGAAACTGGTTGCTAGAAATGGAGATCTGTTTGGATAGTCTGTGTTTTCAGAGTTATTCGAAACAGAGAACCATTTGGTAAAACAACGGTGGAGTTTTATAAATATTTTTATTATAAAATATTTTCTATTATTTAAATGCACAAACACAAATATCACATTGTTGTACAAATACGCACATACATTTATCAAACAATCCAGAAAAAATCACCACAAAAATGCACACACACACACACACAATTATCAAACAATCCCTAAAGTCTAAAGCGGAATAAAATAGGGAGAAATGCTCACCAAATGTGTAAAATTATTTAAGCAATACCACTAATCCACTATAATGTTTAATTATATAATAATTAGCACGTTATCCCCCAATCTAGTGATCTGTACTACAGGGGAAGATGCGGCAGGAGAAGAAGAGCTCTGTGGGAGAAGAGCCCTGCGGCCCCTGCCAGAGAAGACAAGCATGTCGCCATCACACAGAAGCAGAGGAAGATGTGGCAGGAACAACCTCGTCGCCGGAGAAGACAAGCCCATAAGGGAATATACGATTGGGAAACCAGATGTGGCCGGGGAAGATGTGGCAGGATCGACTCGCGCTCGCGGCGATGGTGAAGATGCAGCGGGAGAAGCTTTGCGATCAATTCATCACAATCGCGGTGGCGGGGAAGATGCGGCAGGAGTAGCCCTGCGATCGATTTATCACGATCCTGCCCTAGCGCTCCTCCAAAACGCGATAGAAATGGAGCTCTCGTGAGAAGTTTCAACCCGCGATGTTTTGTCCTTTAAATAAACGTGTGCGGTTCAAATAATGTGCGGAAAAACAAACGGAAAAGTGCTCCTCTTCAGCATTTTGCTAAAACGTGCTGGCGTGAAATGCCTTGCCAAATGAGGCCTAAGATATGTGTGGATAACAGGTTTGTAGCGTGATATATTTAAATAATGCATATAATATGAATACACCCCCTATATAAGTATTTCCTATATATTTTACCCCCCCTAAATATATTTATTTATTCTACTAGATTTCTCAATTTATTCTTCCACTTTTATTATTAGCAAAAGTGGGTAAGAATGAGTGAGAGTTATGAGTTTAAGATGGGGACACTTAGTGAGGGGTTTTCATGATCGAGCAAAAAAAAAGTAAAGTATGCACCTTTAATGAATACTCCCCCTACATAGATGTTTTCAGTAATTTTTTTGAATATACTCCCACTAAATTATCAAATTTATGCAATATGTTCTCCCTTTTTTTGATAGTATCAAAAGAGGGTAGAGGAGAGTGTTTGTAATATAAATTTAATGAGATCTATGTAAAGAAAAATAAGATGCAATGTGTATGTTCATAGATACCACTTTACCACTTGTTGACAAAATATATGTTTGATTGAATAAAATAGTAGAGAGTAATAAAATATAACTTGTTTAAGCATATTTTACCACTTGTAGAGAAAATAGATAGTTATGATTATGCACAAGTAGTAAGCATAAGAATATGATAAACACTCTTAAAATAAAAATCATTTTGAAATATGATCATATAAAGGAAAAAGAGCTTCAAGCCTAATTAAGAAGATGTTTTCAATTCAATTTAAGTCCAAGTGATACAATTTCATTGAAATTTTACAAGTATGATTTAAAAATATCAAAAAGAGATAAGAACTACAATGTAAGCTAATTTGCATTTCAAGTAAAAAAAATAAACATTATAAGGGGGATGCTTTGCTATCTAGTGCATTTACTTAAGATTGCAGAAAATAGTATAGGTATGCATTAGGATCTAATTCTCATGAGGAAAAGTTTTATGAAAAATAATTGTGTATAAATAGTGTTTTGATAAAGTATACAAGTGGATTAATAAAAACACATGTTATATATAATGAATAACATAACATTAAAATACACAAATAATATTACTTCCACTCTTTTTCAATGCACATAACCAAGTCGCTATGCACACACAATGTTTATTATGACTTATCAGGGAGCAGAGTAGTACTTGGGGATCAAATTTATTCTTTTTAATTATTTTTTTATTTGTGATCCGGTGTACTAAGAGACATGATGAATATTTTGTTTGCTACAGACACTTTATAATCCTTTTTTAAGGTGCTTAACCTCATAATTTTCATAAAGACTTATCAGGAGGGTGAGTAGTGCTTGGTTGAGTTTTTCTTATCAATTCTTATTTGTTTTTTTTTAATTTTTGTGACAATGGACACGGAATTCTCTTATTTTGCAAACACTATCATTTTAATTTTTAAACCATATTTATCAAATGAATAAGTGCATGAAAAATAAAGAATTGAAATAATCAATTCAATATAGTGTAGCTAATCTATTTATGCATTTTAATTATTATATTATTGCACTATATAATCATGCAAGTATAAGATTAAAAACACATGCAGGTTATCAAAATAAGTGAGTGAATAAAATCATTATCAAACATAAAACATTACTCATACTTAGAGGCATACTAAGTAATCCTACACATGTTTTATACATTCTATTTCATATCACATAATAAGATAATATTCAATGCATGACATAAACAAAATAATGTCTTAAGAAACTTGAAAATTAAATTAAACATTGTACGTAATCTTTAATTGATATAATTTAATCATCCTTGATAATGGTAATGTATAACAAGAAGTTTTTTTATAATTTTTGATCTTTATGAAAATATAAAAAAATTTTTTTTATTATTTAAAGAAGTTTTGTAATTGTTTTTTTTATATTTTAAAATAAATAGATTTCTTGAAAACATAGAAGTATATTAATAACACATCAGTATAAAAATCTTCTATGGCAGAGAAAATGCAAAAATGAAATTGTAAAATTAGTTTTAATGCTACCACCAGCTGTAGGACTACCGCACAATGCTAGCAATAAGGATAAGGGATTTAGCTTAGAAAACATAATTTTTGATACTTTTCCATTCTATTTTTTTATTCATGTTTTCTAATATATGGGACACCAATTGCCGCAAAGCGTTTTGAAGAATACTGAAAAAGTTGCGAATTTAAATTTTTTACCCTTAGGTGCAAAGAATAGGTGATTTTTCAAAAATACTTAGGTTTTTCAAAAATACATAAAAGCTCAAAGATATGTAGCATGAAACACGCGATTTAGAATGTTCGAACAAATATGCATGATATGATAATCATATAGTGTAAAATAATATTCATGCAATGGTATATGATTATGACCTTGATTATGATACACTAGCTATATGTCTACACCCTAGCCCCGTACTAAGTGACAGATGGGTATGAGGAGCTGCATATATGTCATAGGTTATGGTGTTAATCTCATATGCATACAAATGACGACACTCAACCTAACACTCTTCCCCCCAATACCACGCAAGGCCCCACTAGAACCCTTCCCGGTAAAGGATAAGACATGACTTAGAGGTTGGTCTTCAATATACATAATCCTACGCCCCCTGCTATACTGAGACACATGATAAGGGTAAATGATCATGGACATACTAAGAATATGATCCTAAATATAGACTTATAACTTGTGGCTTTATATGTGATGACTTTAGAATTATTATTTTTTAATTTTAAAGATAGTTTGATCTTAAAGCCACATAGTTTTTTTTGAATTTGAAATAGTGAATTCTTTTAATGTGAATATGTTTTGGTGATTTTTTAATCATAATTTTGTATTTTAGTTTTTAGAGGAATTGACCAAAAAATATATATAATATCTGATAGTAGAAAATAATGATACTTGTCATATTAAAATAATTTTCAGAATATAATATTTTTTGAAAATCAGTATTTTTAAGAAAATAATACTACTGTCGATGTTAGAAACTATCATCGGGCAGTAGCAACAGAGATTCTATTTTATTTAATAAAATACATGATTTTTGCGATTTTTTGATTCCGATTTTTCTTGATTATAATTTATCATTATATGGGATATCGTATGCAGCAAGAAATTAAGGAAAAGAATTAATAAGTTACGCATTTAATATTATAGCCTAAGACCCCTTATAGCTTATTTAATTCCAATTTTCAAAGATATTCAATTTGTAGTGATAATATAAGACACCTGTATGCAATGGATTTAAAAGGATAGAATTTACAAGATAAGTTGATTTTGGCCACTAAGCAAGGATATGACTTTAATTTAAATTTATTCAATTGAATTGATTTATCATTAAGCTTAACATGTGTAAGTCATATATCAAAACAATATATAGTGACCTCGGCATATTGGCTCGAGAAAGATTTTAAAACGGAATTTAAGTATATCATTAAGTAGAGTATTATATAGTTCATTTTCATTTATTTCTACTTCATGTAAATTAATGATAATAATAAGTCAGAGATTTAGTTATCCAAAGAGGACCGAGTGTAACAGTTCCTTTGGGCACTCAAATACCGTGTGTTAATTTTTGGGGAGATGGAGTTGAATGAGCCCTTTCAAGATGAGTAAATGTTTCATTTTTAATCTTGGGCCTCCATTCATAATTTAGTATAATATTCTTATATTTCAAATTTCCATAATGATTTTCAAAAGTATTATTTATAGAAAATTTGTGAAGAATGAATTTTTTCTTGGGAGAGGCAAAATGGGGATTAGGATTCATCATACTCTTATGATTAAATATTCTATTAGGTGTATATTTTATGAATTTTGAAATACTAGTAGATACCTTATACATTTTTGAAGATAAACTAGACATAAAAGATTTTTTATTATTTGAAATTTTTTGCACAAATAATTTTAATAATTCTAATTTATGAGTTAAGACACTATTTTCATTAATCAACTTATTACTACGCTCTCTTAAAATAATTATCACTTTTCAAAAATCTTAAACTTTTCTTTTAATTCATAGCAATCTATACAATGTGTAGTATTTTTAATAAAAGAGCAAGAATGAGAACTAGACGCATCAAAATTTGAATTTACATTAAGTTATGCTTTAAACTTTTTATTTTCTAAACGCAATTTTGAATTAATATTTTTCAATTTATTAATTCTACATTTAACCATATTTAGCACATGTAATGTAGAAATAGAGGTTAAAATAAGGAGGGAATTTTATTTACTTACAAAACTTTTGGAGGTGGCAAGATTTGAATATATAATTCCTTTGACATCTTTGTCATCTTCTTCCATTGATAAGATTTCATCTTCCCTTCTGTTTGATATGATCTCATCATTTGATAGATCTTCCTCCAACCACGAGTACTCGTCGATTTCTTCTATTGGATCCATAAGAAATTGCTATTGTTCACCATCTGTGGAAGGAAGACTGTAAGTAATCTTAAGAAATTTCCAAATATCATAAGTAGTAGGCAAACGTATCAATAAATTTGAAAATTCTTGATCAAGCATGCAAAATAAATTGTTCATTAATTTAGCATTTAAAAACATTTCATTTTTATTTAGAATATTTGAGGACCCTTTAATAGTAATATTCCAAACTACTTCATCTAAAGATTTTAGAAAGTTTTCCATTATAATTTTCGACACTTTATAGATTTCACCCTTAAACAAAGGTGGTGCAAGAGATTTTTCATTAAATAAAATTTTATCCCCTCTAATAGAAGCAAGATCATGAAGCACCATTATTCCTGGATATGAGACCATTTTGGAATAACCTCGCACTGATATCACTTGTTGGATCTTTAGGCGCCCTTAGAGAGGGGGTGAATAAAGGCTTTTAAGAAAATTTAAATCTTATTTAAAATATCAGAGTTATTTAAAGAAGTTTTAGAATATTTCATCAGAAAATATATTTTAATATCTTAGAAAATATTATATTGATGATTACTTTTAAAGGAGACCGGATCTCAATATTCCTTCACTACCGTCAGTGTTAGCACTAACGCTTGATGCTAGTAACAGAAAGTGAAATTCATGCGTGTATTTTAAAAAGTAATTTGCAATATGTTTTCTTTTAATACACTCAGGGAGAAATATTATTTAAAACCTTTCAGTATATGAAATAAAATAAATTTACTAAAACCATGAAAAACATGATTTTATTTCATAAGAAATTGATTACAAAATGTTTGATTTCTATAACGCTAGAAATCAAGGCGAAATATGAAAATCTCTTTTTTTATTTTCTATACTGACCCTTATCCCCAAGGGGTGGTTGGTTCTAGCCTATCTCTCCCAGATAAGGCCTCGAACCGCCCCTAGATCTACCCAAGACCTAGTCGCTACCACATGTGGCAAATTCACGGAATCCTCCTAGGAAACTGACATCTTCAATAGACAATTTTTCCCCTTAAGTATCGTAAGACCTAGTCGCCCCTACCTGTGACGAATTTTTTCACAGAATCTTTCTCAGAATTCGACATTTTCCTCAAACGATTTCTCAACTCAAGTTATAGAAGGATAAAATTAAAAGATTATAATATAATAAAATAAGCAAGAGAAAACTTGTAATGCCCCTGATTTTCCAAGGTTTATTTAAATTCCTTTAGTAATGTATTTTGACGTCAGGGCGTTACTTTGACGCTTGATTAACGGGTGTCATTGTTTGAGCGTGGTTTTTTGCTCATTGGTACCTAGGGTTTTGACATTGAATGTTAGCACGGCTAATTTCTTGTGAGTTTTGATATTCCATTGCGAGCCGGGGTTCATTTTGGAACACGACGGAGCCTTTTTGGGAATGTTGTGTTTTAACTTCGAGGAATGTTTACCCGAGTTTGGATTGTCAGATTTCGATTTCGACTTCACCGTTGGATTCATAGCGTCGGTATTTAGCTACGGTGTGATTTTTGTAGAAATCCGAGTTAGTGCGAGTTTTGGTCAATCAGACGTTTTAATTATAATAATAATATATTATATTATTTAGCCTCTATAAATAGCCTTGCGATTAGACGTAACCCTATTCATCGTCTTCTTCCCGAAACCATCGGCCTGTTTTGCGAAAGAGCGAGAGCGGCGGACATTTCTAGGCTTTCAGCCGCTGATTGCAGGAGCTTTGGTGCTCGAAATCGTCGTCGGAGAGTAGATCTGGATAGCTCTCACCAATATCTACGTTTCTACGGCGAGTTTTTCCCTTTTCGTGAATTTTTTGGTGTTAGGAATTTTATTTTGACCCTCCTTCATCCGAAAAAGTTTCAGGATTTGTTGTTTAGGTGTTCTTGCGGCCAGATCCATGAAGAGGAGTGGTTGTGCGACCGGATTTTAGCAAGATAGAGGCAAGTGGTGACTTCTTCCCCTTGCCAAGTTTTCCTTTCATGGTGTATTTTCTGCTCCTACATTTTCCTCCTTAGAATTTAGGAGTATCATCAGGTTCGGCCCTTGCCGACCTACTAGTCAATTTAGTTTTTCGGCCAGGTTTAACCTAGTTGATTCTGCAGGTGATAGTCGAGTGAATGGATTAGGGGATAAATCTAGTACGGTATTTTTGTCACACTAGACTATTAGACTAGGATAATCTGTCAAGTATAGAACTGTTGACTTACGCCAATTTTTTGTTGTATAATCGTTAACTTTAGTCAAATTCATCGTATATGGGTAGGTAGAATTCGTCAGATATATGCTAAGATTGGTCTAAGTAAAATTCGATGAGTTTCAGTTGGAGCAAAGTCAAATTCGTCGAGTATCCGATGTAAATTCATCGGGTAATGTTTGACATTGAGTTAAGTCCAATTTGTCAAGTATTAGGCGTTGAGACGACGAATATCAGCTTGGCATTTAGTGATGTAATAGACTAAGTTAAAATCATCGAGTATCAGGCATTGAAATCGTCGAGTATTAGGCTTGGCGTTGAGATCATTAAGTGATCATTGAGCCTAAGTTAAATTCGTCGAGTAAACTCGACGAATTGGTCGAGTAATGCTAGTTGCCGTTGAGTGCTTCGAGTGATGTTTGGTGCTAAGTCAAAAGCATTGAGTGCGCTGAATACTCTCAACGCGGCGTTGAGTGAAACAACATTGAGTGTAACCTTGGTGTTGAGTAGCTTCGGAGCTAAGTCAAAAGCGTTGAGTGGACTCAACGCGACATTTAGTGGACTCAACGCGGCATTGAGTGGAGGTAATATCGTTGAGTTTAGCTGGTTAGCGTCGAGTTCGTTGAATGCACTCAATGTGGCGTCGAGTGTACTCGATGCTTTTCCCTAGACTTAGTATTTTTAGCCGATTCGTCGAGTATACTCAACGACTCAGCTTGGACTTTGAAATTTCTCGCCGAATTAAGTTGAGTTTGACGAGTAAGACTTGGAGTGATTTGTTACTTGAGTGTCTTTTTGATTTTTAGTGTGGCCTAAGGTTGGCAATGGATAAAGGACCACCAACCTAGTGCCAAATTGTGAATCATTACACTGCTAGAGTTATCTTTGGACTGTGGGGTTAAGTTTCATAAAGTGGCCATCACCACAGTACCTTCTTTATATGTTTGATTGATGGGTTGAGATGGATATTGAGGCCACAACCCTAGTATCTTGTTGAGACAATTGGACTGCCTGGTTATGTTGGACAATGTTGCCACCACCATAGTACCTTCTTGAAATATTTTGGGTCAGTAAGTTTGGTTTAGACAATGTGGCCACCGACTTAGGACCATTTCTTACCACTGGTAATGATTCATATGAGTAGAGTTATTATGTATCCATCCTCCTATTGTACATATTTATGTTATTCTGCTTACTTTTGCAGATATTCTGTAAGCATGGCTTTGTTTCGCACTTGATGCAACTTTCTTACTTTTGAACTCAATAAGTAATCTTTTAGCATAGTCATATGAATAATTTACTGAGTTTTGTCTGTTTCCTCATGTTGGGTTGGTAACCCTTTATTTCTTTTGGTTTATTGCTAACCTCTTTACTCTTGTTTTCCACTTTGTATTTTTATTCTTGCTGAGGTTTTCTTTCTTTGAATGTCTCAGGTTTGGAGAAGTAGCCATTTGAGTGGCTATTGTTTGTTTGTTTTTGACTGGTGACTGCAATTGTCTCTTTTTCTCATCGATTGTGAGCGATCATGTCCCTTAACTCATTCATGCGACGCTCTTGATTCGCGATGTGCTCATTAAACTCTTGTCAGAGAGCCTCGATGGGAGTCAGCTCTTGACCTCCATGCCGCTCGTCCCCCATATTGGAAGAAGAGGGTGTGTACTCGGTGCCGTGCCTTGTGCGCATGCAGAATTTTTTTCTTCACTAAAAGAGGCCAAACACCCTGACTGGCTAGAATTTTATAAGAAATAATTTTTTTCCCCGCCCGATCGATGGACCAAACTGATTTTTTTTAAAATTTAATTCTTCCTAAGGTGAAGAGAGCGTACCAGAAAAAAAAATTTGAGTTCGAAGAAAAATTTAGATTTTATCCTGCTATTGGCACACCAAAAATAGTGATTTTGCTGAAATACAGGTTTTGCTGAATTTGGTTTGCGAAATCGAAGCCTACTCAAGCGGAGAAGGATTGCGCCGATTTAGGAACCGACACGAACCTCCCTCTGATACCAAATTGATGTAGGCTACCGGGGCGAATTGTCCGGCACGTTCTAGCGACTAAATCTACCCGCACACGATCTAATTTAGGAACACTACACGCAAACACAGCCACATTTTAGATGAACGTTTATCGTCACACAACGACTTGAGGGTCGCTAACCCCCTTAGGATCAAATAGTGACTAGAGGCCACTATCCTTTCCGGCGAAATGAACCCACACGGTTCGGTCGAGTGAAGTCGTACCAAGGAGATCAACTAAAGAAAGGATTCGGAAAGTGGTTGATCTCCCCCAACTAAGAAAACCAAAGGTCACCACCCTTCTTCGAATGCGAGAAACTTAGAGAATCAAATACGAAATCAAATGGAAATACTTCGATTAAAATTTCTGATTTCACACCAAAACTTTTGCACAAGAAATATGCATAGATGTAGAGGAAACACAAGGTAGAGAAGAGGAATCGTTACCCCAACTCATAGATAGTTGCACGTGGAGAATCGCTCTACCACGGTTCCGCCGGAGTCACACCGGAAGAAGCTTTGCACGTCCACCTTCAACGGAGTCACACCGCGAAGTTCCAACGCCGGAAGAGGAGGGCCTTCGCTTGGCCAAAATCTCCAAGGAGGAGGAACAAGAGGGGGGGGGGGGGGGGGCGACGGCAAGGAGGAGTTCTCCAAAAGCTGAAATTAATTTAGGTTTTCTTTCTCTCTACCTAAAACCAAGGGAGTGGATGCCTTATATTAAAAGTTCATACATAAAATATTCAGAAATTAAAAGCTATTGGAGGCTAAATGCAGGCCACCAATCAAACAAAATAAGCATAAAAATGGCTATCCGCAGCCCGACAGTTTTTATGACAACAACGTCACTTGATGGCGTTATCTTGCGAACGAAGATTGTAGCAGTGAGAGGTGCGGTGCCGCGCTCCCATGTCCTTATTTCGCCATAGATCTTTGCTTTGTTGTTGTTGCGTGTCATCCGTTAGCGCTTCAACATCAACGGCCGTGGGTTAGAGAGGGTCGGCTCCGTCAGACTTAACGTCGGATTGTTACAAAACCTCTTCCGAGATCAAATTCAATTATAAAACTAACCCAGGAATTTTAGGTGCAGAACACCTGCTGGAAAACAACTTCAACCGAAGATTCCCGTGGCTATAAGAATCTGGTGAGTGCGTGTAACCCCTTGATGGAAAGTTCTTTCCATGGGCTACAACTTTCATGTTCAGTCTGCAACCCAGATCAGACTGTATCCCACATGAAATTGGCTCCAAAACCTGCTGCGTACAGAATACAATTTCTGCGCGCTTAGTCTACAGCCTTTACTTCGATCAGACATTCCCGTGGCTAAAGACTTCACCTGAAGGCATGTAACAACTCGTTGGAAAGGTAATTTCAAGGGATACAACTTTCGTGTTTAGTCAAAAGCCCAGATCTGACCTTTTCTTGCCTGAAAATAGCCAAGAACGTCGCTGCATGCAGAACACAAATTTATGCACGCATCTTAAAGCGGAATGAACGGCATCGGTTCATTTTACTCCTCAAGCCGGTCTTCCGAAATCGCAACCAGAAGTTTCTCCACCCTTATTCACCCTCTTAAGGCCATTCCTCTTCACGAATCCACCCTCATTATCACTTTGAAGAAGGGGAGGTTGAAGATGACTAAACATTAGAACACAAGTTCTAGAAAGGCCCTCCTAGAAATCTTCTTCTCACACATCAAGACTCATTTGAGTCGATTTCTCGACTAAGAATAACTATTGATCTAGCACCAACGGAGAGGGGAGGAAGCTCACCTCATTTCCAGTGGTTCTGCCATTTCCGGCCATGGATCTTATCATCCTTCTCGTTGGCATCATTTTTCCCTTGACGGTGGTGGCATTTCCTCACTGGGTTGGTTGGCTCTAGCAAAATCTACCTCCTCCAGAAGTTCCTCTTCAGAAAATAGGGTTTGTAAGAGAATGAGACGACTAGGGTTTCATTTTTCTCTTTTATACAGAAGTGACACGGGTAGGGACACGACCGTGTCCTTACCCGTGTCCTGCTCTGGCGAAACGGCGTCAATGGTTCGAGTGTCGCTTGGACACCAACACGGGTAGGGACACGCTTGTGTCCACTAAACGTATCACATGACACGGTCGTGTTCATGCACGTGTTCTTACCCGTGTCCTACCCCATGAGACACGACCGGCTTCTTGAAGATGTGCCCAAGGGTAGGGAAACGCCCGTGTCTCTACCCGTGTCCTGCTCGGGACATATTTTCTCGAGTACCACTCGACACCTCTCGAGAACTCGAATCCTCTCGATAACTCGACACCTCTCGAGAACTCGACGTACATGGGTAGGGACACGCCCGTGTCCCTACACGTGTCCTGCTCGGGACACACTTTCTCGAGTACCACTCGACACCTTTCGAGAACTCGACACCTCTTGATAACTCGACGCACACGACACACGGGTAGGGACATGCCCGTGTCTCTACCCGTGTCCTACACATGCCCAACCTCTCTTTTCCCACGAGTGCGCGCCTGATCGCATGCACTCTCTAAGCCTAAATAAGTTATCCTAACTCAAAAGCGCGCACGAGGGGCCTAGCGCAAATCGGGACGTTACATTCCGTCTGGATTCATTGCTTGCTGCCTTGAGGAAGGAGAGGCTATTAACACATTCTACCAAGACGAGCTCACCTTACCCATCTCGCATTTTGTAGGTGGGGCTGCGCCTTTTGCTGTGGCCAGAAGTGTTGGTAAAAACCATTATAATTTACCTTAAAAAATTATATTTTGAGTGATTTTACTACCTAGGTTTATTACCCATGATGTATAGAGAGGGTAATATGGTCTTAGAAGTCCTAAGGTATCATTGGAGTAAAGGACCTGAGAAGGGCACACTGAATCTTAGATCAAAGTCAAGAAAAACAAACATGCGTCGACTAGAAGTTGACCCATATTTGACTTAATGTCAATGTTACTTCGATTAGCAGTCAGAGCAACATAATAAGATTAGTCGATGCTACTTCAATCTTTTTATCGACGTATACTTCGATATGTTGTCGATATAATGTCGATTATAGAGTAAAGTCGACAGTCAATCTGAATGAAGCCAGAGTTCGACACAACTACTATATGAAAACGACATTACATCGATTAAAGTTTTGAATGGAAATTTTTCTGTGGATTAATTGAGAATTTATTCAAGATAGATTGATATTGAATAACCGTTCTTGGAGATGTTGGAAGATGGTGTTAATAAGGAATAGTTCTCTGCCATATATATTTATATATTATAGAAAGTGATTTGGAAGTTTTGAATCGACAGAGAAGATTAGGAAGACGATTATTCATCTGTTGCAATAAAAGTTCTTACAAAATCAATCGATCTTCATCTTGCTCTTGAATCTGAATAGAGAGCCAGTTCTTCTTCTTCTCTAGGGCTCATCAAGTACTACAATAAATTTAGTGGAGAATAAGATATCATCTGGATTAAAGGGCTTATAATCCTTGAAATATTCTCAATCAAAGATTCATCAAAGTCTAGGGATCAATTAACTTAGGCTTCATTTGGCTTGGAGTTTTCACATCGATGGCAGGTGCAGACGCAAACGCATAACGGGTAAACAAATGGCCCACCGCATGTTTGTTACGTATGTTCCTGCCCGCCCCTGAGAAATGTGCCCTTTCGATCCACCGTCCCCCTCCTCAAGTTTGATCGGCATCCATGGCTGCTCCCGCTCCCTTTCCATCGGCCGCGCCAAATAAAGCTTAAGTCCTCAAAAATTCCTATTGAGAGGACTTATCAAGAAGATCATCTCTTCTACATATCTCATATTAATTTTTGTTTATTTCACTTTTTTGTTTGAGAAAAGAGTTTTGAGAATCCCTCTTCAAAGGATTATGTTTAAGGTTTTGAGAGTCTCCTTGTGAAAAGACTCGGACTGTATTGGTTCAAAATATCCTTATCAAAAGATCTAGAGATTGGTTCTGAGAGTCTCCTTATTAAAAGACTGAGACACAATGATAATGAATTCCTACCAAGGGGGCAGAAGAGTGGATATACCCAGATTTTGGGGAACAACTATATTTCTTATGTTTTATGTGATTATTAATTTTTCTGTGATTGTTTATTTACTGTGTTGTGATTATAATTGTTAGGCTTAAAATTTTTGTGAATAATCCGTGTTAATGCAAATTCTGAGAAAAGTATAGTTAAGATTGATATAATTTTTTATTTCTATTCAGCCCCCTAGAGAAAACTCTGAGGATTTTGTCAGTTGTTCTCCATTTCAAGAAGTTTGTCAAGTCCTCAAGTACATCGATGCATGTTGGGAATATTGCCCTTCAATGTTCCCTGGATTTGAAGAGGCATCACCATCAATACTAAGAGAAAAATTGTGTTTGATGTATGTTCAAGTTTTATGGATGCAGGTTGTCTACTATACAATGATTAGACAGGTTATCTAAGTGACAGTGATAGGTGGACATAAGGAAGAATGTTGGAAATACATAAATTTGTCTAAGTCTACAAGCGTTGAGTGAAGGCAGTTCACTCAGCGCCAGATGCTAAGAAGTGTTGAATAAAGCATGGGAAGTCAAAGCCTGACTTTTTGATGAAACCGAATTTTGGTTAAGTCCACAGGCATTGAGTGAAGGAAGTTCACTCAATGCCATATAAAAAGAGGCATCGAGTAAAGCTCAGACAATCAAAGCTTCAGCATTGGCAAGGAAGAATTCTGGTTAAGTCCAGAAGCATCGAGTGAGGACAGCTCACTCGATGCCTGAAGAAAGAAGCATCGAGTAAATCTCTATGCTGTCAAAGACAGAAACTGAGAAGAAATCTGGTTAAGTACAAAAGCGTTGAGTGAATCCAGTTCACTCAATGCCAAGCTCAGAAAGCGTCGAAAGAACAAGCTTTAGTCAAAGCCTCAGAAGATGTAGACAAGAATTCTATCTAAGTACAGAAGCATTGAGTGAAGGCAATTCACTCAACGCCAGCTCAATAAGAAATGCTTCTAAGTCCATAAGTGTTGAGTGAAGGCAGTTCACTCAATGCCAACTCAACAGAGAAATTAGCTAAGTACAGAAGCATTGAGGGAAGACTGTTCACTCAACGCCTCATCAAGATGACAGAAAAGTCAAGTATGCGTTGAGTGATGAAGGCTCACTCAACACACTCAATTCCTATCAACAAAAAGTTTGTCTAAGGACAAAAGCGTTGAGTGAAGGTCTTTCACTCAATACTTCCTCAATAGAAATATTGGCTAAGTACAAATTCGTCGAGTGATGACTAATCACTCGATGCCTAGTGAGATAGAAATCTGTCTATGTATTTTGGCATTGAGTGAAGGTTGTTCATTCAATCCCTACAATAAATTGCTTGAATTTGGTTAAGTCCACAAATACTAACGTCAGCAAAATTCAAAATCATTGCGGGAAGTCTAAGTACACAACAAACAACGTCGCATGCTTATTGTATGACATTTACTGATAAAGCAAAGTTGCAGCAAATAAATACAGTGGGTCCCACTGCTCAAAGAGCCGTTGGACGACGGAAGATAAAAAGTGATAGATCAGAAAAGATAACATTATTTTTTGGAAAAAGCGGAACTTCATCTTCTTTCTCTCGACAATGTTGCAAAGCCTGAAGTACAAGTTCAAACTTCTGATCTAAGAATTCAACAAATTAGATGTTATTAATAATACCTTCAATATCAAGTTCAGAGAAACTCTCTAGGGAAAAAGGAGCAGCCAAGGCTAACCCTAGCTGCAAGATAGTTGTTGTCATTCTCACCTGTAATAGCAAGTTCAGATATACTTCCTTGAGAAAGAAGCAGCAAGGTAAGCCCAAGTTGTAGTAACTTTACAGTTCAAGCAGATTTTTCCTGAAGAACATTTTCTAGAGCTGTGAAGAAGATATCTGAACTGAGTTAACTCAGCACAGAAGGTGGAATACACAGAGAAACTTTATCTGGTGTCTATTTGACATCAACGCACTTATCTATCTATGTAGGATCCTTTGGATCTGAGTGTAAGCTTATTTTATAAAGGATGAGTGTATAGTAGGATCTTTTGTAGATCTGAGACAGGATCCCTGTGTGGATCTGAGGTAGGGCTTGTGTGCCTAAGTTGTAGGACTTGTTCTCAAGTGAGAGGTAGGATCTTGGACTAGATTTGAGGTAGGGCAGTTTTCCATAGGTAGGATCTGTTTCATATATGAGGTAAGAGAGTATTCCTCTCTAAACTATAGGGCTATCCTCCTAGCCTGAGTGTAGGACGATTAACTTAGTCTGAGGTAGGTGATCTTTGGATCACTGAATTGTAGGAGCAAAGCTTGCTCTGAGTTATAGGGCTTTGTTCCTGAGGTAGTTCTTGGAGGAGAATAGGAGATCCTTAGGGATCTGTGTTGTAAGCTCTTTGGAGCCGAGTTTGGAAAAGTTGCCTTGTCTAACAAACTGTTAGAAAGGTGGGAGGGATAGTGGACGTACCCATAATCTGGGGAACCACTGTGTTGTGTGTGATTGTCTTGAAAGCTAAACTACCTTAAAACAAAACTCACCTAAAATAGGAAAAGTATAAAAAGGCCTAAAACCTATTCACCCCCCCCTCTAGGTGTTAGCTACTCTTGAATCTAAAGACTTTCAAGTGATATCAGAGGGATGTTGCTCAAAAAGGACTTAATAGTCTGATTTTATCTCCAAGGGTAGCTAAAATAATTGTACTTATGGGTTCAAGAGAGAATCATAAGGAATTGGGTTCCATGAAGCTTCCAATCTGCAAGAAGGGAAGCTTTGTGATCTGGAAGGAGAGGGTCAAGCTTTTCATGGAAGCATCTAACCCAAGGATCTTCATAACTGTTCAAGAGGAACCCTTCATCCCTATGAAGATCTCAGCACTGGATGAATTAGTGAAGACCCCCAAGAAGTATTCTGAGATGACCAAGGATGAGGTAATACTGGCCACTATAGACAAAAGGGCTCAGAACATCATAGTGAGTGCTATTGATGATTCAACCTTCCAAAATATTATCCACTACAAGTCATCCAAGGAAATGTGGGATGCCTTGGTAGTCTATATGGAAGGGACTGAAGAGGTCTGCGATGATAGGAAATCCCTACTCAACCAAGAGTATGAGGCCTTCAGACAGAACAAGAAGGATAACATTGTATAATGCTATGAAAAAAATTTCAGAATTGTGAATGAGCTGAGGACCTGTGGGAGGGTCTTCATCCATTATGAGCTCAATGACAAGTCCCTCAGGTCTCTAACTAGAGATTAGGACACAAAGATCTGTAATATCAGAGAAGTGGCAAAGTTGGCTGATACTCCACATCACACACTGTTTGGGAAGCTGCTCTCTTATGAGATGTAGCTATCTGCTATGAAGGAGGAGGAGACTATTAGCAGATCTCAGGCCAAGGAAAGGACTGTGGCCTTCAAAGCTGAGAGCACTAAGAGGATAAAGGAGAGGATTACCTCTCCTCCAAGGAGGGCTGTTGAATCAGATAGCACAGAGCCAAGCACATAAGACATCAGCATGTCTGATTGAGATTTTTGAAAGTTTTGGTTTATAGAGCCTAAACACCTAGAGGGGGGGTGAATAGGTTCAAATCCTTTTTAACAACTTAAGCAATTAAAAGTGTTAAAAATAACACAACTATCACAACTCAAATAATAACAATCACAGAAAATTCACAGCACAACACACAATGGTTTATAGTTGTTCCCCAATTTATGGGTACGTCCACTATCCCCCTTTACCTATCCAGTAGAGTACTGGATTCTGCCAAACTTCCTTCCACTATCTCAGATCCTCAGATCTTACAACTCAGAACCCAACTGGTTCCTACAGCTCAAACTTATTCAAGTACTACAACTCAGAATCTTCCAGGGACTCCTACCTCATGCAACAGCCCTACCTCAGCCTTAACCACCAGACCTAAAACTCAGATCAACAAGATCCTGCCTCAGGCACTCAGCCCTACCTCAGCCTTAACCATCATGCCTACAACACAGACTTCTTCAAGTCCTACCTTAGGCACTTAGCCCTACCTATCCCTTTATAAACTTAGGCTTACAACTCAGATCTATAAAAGATCTTACAAGGAAATTAATTGTTTTAAAATAATAAAGTCTTCACCCAGATAGACAGAGAATGAGGTGAAAGCTTCTTGATCAGTTCTTGATTGAACTGATTACTCAAGATCCAACCTATCTTAGCTTATTCAAAGCTTCTTGAATTTGAACAAAGTAAGGTTGATCTTCAATTAGAGTTGGAGAAGATCTTTAATCCATCTTCCTACTTGAATTATGAATCAGATCTGAATTCCTCTTGCAGACTGTTCAGGATCTGCCTTATTCTATGTTTGTCTCTTGTTCCCCCTCTCTTGTTCATTACTTCTGATTACGATAGAATAGGTCTATATATAGAATCCATCCAAGGTTACCGGTTTATAACGTCCTTCTGACAGCTCTGACAGATGTGTCAGCTTTGTTACTTATGACAGATGTCAGGTCTTTTGTCTTGACAACTGACTCCTCCTTGAACTTCTATCATAGCAGAGAACTGTCAACATAACACTTCAGATTTGTCAACACAAATAGACCATATGTTGACACAAGTCTTGATGATGTCGACACAGCTCCCAATGTGTCGACGCAGTCATTCTTTATCTTCTCGACACAACTTCTATTGGATGTGTCGACACAACTACTTCTGGTCTCGATATAGCTGGTGTTGACAGATTTCTTTGAGTGTGTGTTAACACAAGTCATGTGTGTCGACACAAGCCTTCCAGTCTCAATATAGCTGTTGTTGATAGATTTCTTTGAGTGTGTGTCGACACAAGTCCTGTGTGTCGACACAACTACTTCTGGTCTTCAACATAGCTGGTGTTGAGTGTGTGTTGACACAAGTCCTAGGTGTCGACACAACTGCTACTGATAGAATTTCTGTGTGTCGACACAAGTCTTGTGTGTCGACACAATCTTTCTTCTGGTGTCGACACATTTCCCTCACAAGTGTCGACACTTGTACTTAGAAAATTATCCTGTATTTCTTTAACCTGCACATTGAAACTCACATCCCATCAAATACACATCATGTATATCATTGAGTTAAGTGAGGCTTCTCCAAATCTGGTACACAGTTTCCAGTGTACCCAATAACTTTCCCATATTTGGAGAAGTCACAACCCTTAGTCAATGATATACACCACTTATAATAAAACAAAGATTAAGATGTATAAAATCATTTCACAAGCAGGGTAACTTATAAACACAAATAACATTTAATATCATCACAGAATATGATATAATTCATTAATCCGGAATAAGTGATTGATTTACAAGATTGTTTAGAACAAAATTTACATTGTTCTAAATCTAGCCTATCTATCCCTAAGATTGGTAAGGATCTTTGATAACTATTCCTTTGCCAGGTTGAATCTTAGCTTGTACTTTGAATTCTGTGTCATCAGCTGGATTCTTCCCTTTCAGATCTTTCTTTTTGAGCTCTTTTGCCTTTCAAAGTAATGAAAAGGCTTTGGGAAGTACTTGCTAGGCTCCACAGAGTTAGCAGGTAACTTCCCAGCTTTGATATCTCTTCTGAACTGATGTATGGCATCTTGCCTTTTCTGATATTTACCCCACACTTATTCAGAATACTATTTGCCTCTATCATGCATATTATCTTTCACAGCTTTCCAAGCAGTAAGAATGACATTTCTGGAGGTTGGACTCCATTGTTCAAAATCAGCCTTTAATTCAGCCTGCTCTCTGAATCTTTTCTTAGAAAGTTGAGCCTCTTTTTGAGCATCCCTAGCTTTTTGTGCTTCTTGCTCTTTTTGTAAAGAAGCTTCAGACATTTCAACCTTTTCAATAATAACATTATGTGCCTCATGTGGAGGGCTATGCATTTGATGTACAGCCTGTTGTACTGCTTCAAAATCAGATAGAGGATAGATGACTTGAGCAACTTCCTGCTGAACCCCTTCAATGTAAGCAGGTTGAATACCAGATTCAGTAGTATTATCATCATCACAAAGGGGTGGGTATCCAAGAGTAGCATTGATGGTATTGGATACCCATTTGGCATGATATGAGCTTGCCTTGACTATCACTCTCTCCCCCTTTATGACTTCTCTGGCCACATGATCTCTTAGATCATCTTTCTGAAACCTTACCTGATCTACTAGATAATTTATGCCCTCTTTGTACTAGAGTCTGAATTTCTCCAGTTGATCTGAAATAGTCTTTTGGGATGCCAGAATTGCTGTTTGTACAACAACTAGATCTTCTTTGATCTGGTTAGATACTTCAGTTTTCACATCAGTAGCAATATCTCCCATTTTTGTGAGAATAGCATAATGTGAGTTTGTGAGATTTTCATTCATTCTGAATTGATTTTCTAGAATATATCCTTGTTTTTCTGCTATGTCAGCTATTGTAGTCTTCATTTCTTGTTATTGGGTGGCAGGATATGCTACAGCATTACCTCCCTTATGGAAGCAATCTGTCATCTCTTTCTTATTCAAATTGACTTCAAATCTGATAGATTTAATATCTTGAGCTAGCTAGAACTGCATTTCTTTATGGGACTCATCCACATACTTTTCCAAAGCAAGTCTTTGCTCATCCAATTTCACTTGCAGTTGCACCAATAGTGAACTGAAGTCCATTCCTGGAGCAGATGCTTGAGGCACTGTTTGTAAGGCTGTCTTATAGCCTGTGCTTCTTTTCCTGAGAGCCACCATCTTCCTTTTCTTAGCCTTGGAAGCTTCTTCATCATTAGAAGAATTTGATGAACTTTGTATATCCACAGTTTCCTTATTATCAGAGGCATGCAGTGGCATCTCCCCCTCGGTCCTTTGCAGCTCCACCCCAGTCCTTGCATCTTGGGAGTCAAGGAACAACTCTTCCAAAGTTACCTCCTACTGCATTTGAACAGGAGGTATAATGTTCTCTTGTCCAATAAATGGTTCTCCCATGACATCAAGATCGTTGCCCAGGGTTTTCTCTAAGCTGGAGGAGTGGAGGTGTTCATCTTGATTTGATCTGGCATATGCACATCCTGTGCTTCTTTTTCAGTGATGATTTACCCCACATGTGGCATACATGATGTCAGGTCTACTATCATTCAAGTAAAGTAGGGAGCCAATTATTCCTCTATACAAAGACTCATCAACAGGTTTTCCTGCCTCATCTTTGCCTATAGGCATACTTGTCCACATTGGAGTTTTCATGGTGGAGGATGACTCCATGCCATATTTCTTAATTAACTCCTTAGTGAACTTAGACTGAGAAATGGACAATCCATCATCAGTCTGTCTAACTTGGAGTCCCAAGAAGAATTTAAGCTCACCCATGCTGCTCATCTCAAATTTCCCTTGTATAAGTTTGGCAAACTTACTACAAAGGTTGTTTTCAGTAGAACCAAAGATAATGTCATCAACATATATCTCGACTAGGATGATCTTATCTTTTGATTCCCTAAATAATAGAGTCTTGTCAATTTTCTCTCTTGAGAATTTATTCTCAATAAGGAAAGCAGACAGTGTTTCATACCAAGTCCTAGGGGCTTGTTTCAATCCATATAGAGTTTTCTTTAGCATATATACATAGTTGGGATAAAGAGAATCTACAAAACCTAAAGGTTGTTCAACAAAAACTTCCTCTTTTAAGTCACCATTCAAAATTGCTGACTTTACATCCATTTGAAATACTTTTAACCCTTGATAAGCTGCATAAGCCAGGAACAGTCTTATTACTTCCAACCTTGCCACTGGGGCAAATGTCTGATCAAAGTCTATCCCTTCTTCCTATCTGTAGCCCTTTGTTACTAGTCTGGCTTTGTTCTTGATTATAGTGCCATTTTCATCTAACTTGTTCCTATAGATCCACTTAGTTCCTACGACATTGTGGTTCTTTCTTTTAGTAACCAACTCTAAGACTTTACATCTTCTGAATTTATTCAACTCTTCATGCATGGCATCAATCCAATTTGTGGCTTGTATAGCCTCTTCAAACTTCTTATGTTCCATCTAGGATAGGAAGCTTGAACATATAACTATGTTCATGCTCTTGCTTCTGGTAAAAACTCCATGTCTTGCATCACCAATGATTTGGTGTGCTTATGATCCTTCAAATGTCTTCTTGCTGGAGGAAATTTGTCCACCTCTTGGTCTTCTTCATTGTCTTCATCTAGATGTAATTCATTGTCTTCATCTCCATCCAGTGAGACTTGTACTCCCCCTGGACAACATCCATCATTTTCTTCATCCTGTCTTGCAGGTTGGTCTTCACTAATTGTAAGCTTTTCCATCTTTTCCTTAAAACCTGTAGGATTAACAGAAGTGCAAGACAACTCACAGTTAATTAACTTAGACTCATCAAATACTACATGGATAGAGTCTTCTACAACTTGTGTAGTCAAGTTGTAGATCCTGTAAGCTCTACTGTTATTGTTGTACCCAACAAAAATCCCTTCTAGGAATTTGGTAGCAAACTTAGTTTGATAGTGCTTGCCATTATTTAGAACATAACACTTGCTACCAAAGATTCTAAAGTAGGATATGTTTGGTTTTCTTCCTTTCATAATCTCATAGGGTGTCTTCTTGTGTCTTTTATTGATGGATGCTCTATTGAGATGACATGCAATATTTTCTACCTCCGCCCAGAAATATTCTGGGAGAGAAGTGTCACTTAGTAGTGTTCTACTTGCCTCAATAAGAGTCATATTCTTTCTTTCAGTAACCCCATTTTGCTGGGGAGTTCTAGGTGAGGAGAACTACTGATGAATCCCAAGTTCTTCGCAGAACTTTGTCATGCATTCAGACTGAAATTCAGTTGTCACTTCTGATTTTGACAACTGAATTGTTAAGTTCATTCTGAATTTGCCTAACAAAATTCTGGAATACAGTTGGGGTTTTAGATTTCTGCCTCAAGAAAAAAACCCATGTAAATCTAGAATAGTCATTCACAATTATAAATGTGTAAGCTTTCCTACCTAGACTATGAACTGGAATAGGACCAAATAAATCCATATACAGGAGGTAAAGAAATCTCACAGATTCTTTGGTATCATGTCCATGGAAAGAGGTCCTAATCTGTTTGCCCTTTTGGCAAGCTGAACATACCCCTCTTTAATGAACTTGACCTGAGAACCATTTCTCACAAACACCATACTAAAGAGTTGGCCTATTGACTTGTAGTTCAGGTGAGCTAGCCTCTTGTGCCATTAGAAACAATGAGATGCTTTCTCATCTGTAACTAGACAAATAGGAGAGATCTTATTCTCATAATCAAAGTTAAGACAGTAGACATTTCCTTTCCTAGTGCCTGTCAGAATGATTTCTTGATCACTTGACCTTCTTATTTGGCACACACTCTTGAGGAAAGAAGTGTCATAACCAAGATCACTTAGTTGGCTTATGATAATTAGGTTATGTTTTAGATCTTTCATATAAGCCACTTGGGTGATAGTAATAGAGTTATTGGAAATGTTATCAAACCCTTTGTTGACTCCCTTTTCAGATCCACCAAAGATCACTTTGGGTCCATATTATATGGGAAAGTAATCCTTCAGCATCCTTCTTGTTCCAGTCATGTGCCTGGAACATCCACTATCCAAGTACCATATAGGGGCATGGACACTTGGACTCACCTGCATCAAATAAAATTACCTATCCTTAAAACCCCAATTGTTATTGGGTCCTAGGTCCAGGTCAGCTTGATATTTTACATGCTTACATGCAGCCTTTCTGACAGGTAAGCTGGCCTTTTTCAGAATACTAGCATTGTACCAACAATCAATGGCATAGTGGCCCACCTTGCCACAACACCAGCACCCAAATCTATTATACCTTCTCTTAAGTCCAAGCTTAACAATATTGCTGTCAGTAGTCCTTTTAAGTGCAGGTGTTGGAACTGCAAACACTAAGGATTCTTTAATAACCTGGTGTGTTTGCTCATGGGCAGCACTATTAGCATTTGCTCCCTTGCCATTCAGATTACCATACTTACAGTGACCATGAGTGATGTCATGATCATACCTGTTAGTAGGTTGCATCACTTTTCTAAAAGAAATAGGGGGTTTCATAGCTAGTGCCTGAACTGGGGCTTTGCTTTTTCTTTGAGAATTGGCTGCCCTTGTTATTCCCTTGAAGCCTAATCCTGTCTTACCCTTTTGGGAGATGAAATTATCAATTAAGGGTAAGATTGACTTTGACTTAGAGAATTTAGCCACAAAATCCTTTTCTTTCTGAAGTCCTACTTCTAGATTCTTGATGTGATTATTTTTGAAAGTGATTGTACCTATCTGAATAACAGTTATATTTTTCAGTTTAGCAACCTCTTTCAATTTCAAATCCAACATCTTTGTTGAATCTGTTGCACCCAGTTTGAGAGATTCAATTTCCTCAGCCTGCTTCTTGACAAGGAATTTGCTTATCTTAAGAGCTTGCAACAGACCACCATACTCATCAATTAATTGATGAACATACCCTTCAGTTTCAGAAACATCCACATCTCTTGATGCAGATGCTTCTGATTCAGATCCAGTATAATAATCAGAAACTAAGGATGGATTGTATACCTTACTGGGACCAGGCTGATCCTGGCACTGATTTTCCTCAGATAGGGCCATTAGCCCTCTACAATAATGATCTTCACTTCCATTTATGGAATCCAGCATTTGCAAGAATTCTGTTTCCACAGAATCCTCTTCTGTAGTGAACAATCCTATATAGGCTTCTACATCATCCTCTTCTCCTGATTCTGATTATGAAGAGTCAGTCCAACTCTTCTGCTTCTAGGCAACAATGGACCTCTCCTTCTTTCCCTTATTTTGATGCTTTTTCTTGTCCTTAGACTCCTTTCTCTTGTCAGGACAATCAGCTATGACATGTCAAGGCTAGTTGCAGCAATAACAAACAATTTTAGAAGTAGCTTGTTTACTAGTATTAAAGCCATACCTGTCATCCTTGGAAGGTTTCTTCTTCTTATAATAGTCATCTTTTGAGAAGGATGTAGATGGATTTGTTCTCCATTTCTTCTTCTTCATAAAACTATGAAACTTCCTTGTAAATACAGCAAAATATTCATCAGAGTTGTGGCTGTATGAAGTGTTGATGTAAGGATTTTCTTATTCAGCCTCAGCAATTCTCCTAGGTGGAGAAGGAGACTTTATCCTACCCTTTCTTATAGCTTCAGCCTTGAAGGCTACTGACATTTCTTTATATTTAGACCTATTGATTTTCTCCTCCTCCTTTCTAACAGTGAGCTGCATCTCATAAGATAACAGTTTTCCAAACACAGTTGGTGGAGGTCTATCAGCAAGCCTGACCACCTATTTGATGGCACATATTTTTGTATCCCAGTCTTTGGTTAGTGACCTGAGAAACTTGTCATTCAATTCCTATGTGCTAAAGATTCTTTCATAGGTCATTAGCTCATTTACTATTCTAAAAAATTTCTTATAACATTCAGCTATATTGTCAGTCTTGGCTTGTTTAAAGCTCTCATATTCTTGATTTAACATGGACTTTCTATCCTCTCTTACTTCTTCAGTTCCCTCCATATAGACAATCAAAGTATCCCACATCTCCTTGGAGGTTTTGCAATGTACCAGATTCTTGAATGTAGAATCATCTATATCACTCAAAATTATATTTTGTGCTCTCTTGTCTAAGGTTGCTAGGATGATCTCTTCCTTAGTCATTTCAGAATAGCTCATTGGATTTTTGAGATTTGCATCAAGAACTGATATATTCATAGGAATGAGAGGTCCTTCTAGACCTGTGATATAGATTCTTGGATCAGATGCTTCTATGAACAATCTGACCCTCTCTTTCCATATTCCAAAGTTTTCTTTCCTATAGATAGGAAGTTTTATGGATCCAAGTTCCTTCTGATTTTCACTTGAACCCATTCTAGCTAATAGTTAATTGCCTTAGAGACCTACACAGACTGTTAGGTCTATATTTGAGTGAACCTCCCTTTGATACCACTTGAAAGATTTGGTTTATAGAGCCTAAACACCTAGAGGGGGGTGAATAGGTTCAAATCCTTTTTAATAACTTAAGCAATTAAAAGTGTCAAACACAGTACAACTATCACATCTCAAAGAATAACAATCACAGAAAATTCACAGCACAACACACAATAGTTTATAGTGGTTCCCTAATTTATGGGTACGTCCACTCTCCCCCTTCACCTATCCAATAGAGTACTGGATTCGGCCAAACTTCCTTCCACTATCTCAGATCCTCAGATCTTATAACTCAGAACCTAATTGGTTCCTACAGCTAAGACTTCTTCAAGTCCTATAACTCAGAATCTTCCCAAGACTCCTACCTCAGGCAACAGCCCTACCTCAGCCTTAAACATCGGGTCTACAACTCAGATCAATAAGATCCTACCTCAGGCACTCAGCCCTACCTCAGCCTTAACCACCAGGCTTACAACTCAAGCTTCTTCAAGTCCTACCTCAGGCACTCAGCCCTACCTCAACCTTTATAAATTTAGGCTTACAACTCAGATCTATAAAAGATCTTACAAGGAAATTAATTGTTTTAAAACAATAAAATCTTCACCCAGATAGATAGAGAATGGGATGAAAGCTTCTTGATCAGTTCTTGATTGAAATGATTACTCAAGATCCAACCTATCTTAGCTTCTTCAAAGCTTCTTAAATCTGAA
Source organism: Platanthera zijinensis (assembly GCA_039513925.1). NCBI lineage: Eukaryota > Viridiplantae > Streptophyta > Magnoliopsida > Asparagales > Orchidaceae > Platanthera > Platanthera zijinensis. Next base: position 64,981,530 of record CM077081.1, read on the forward strand.
CAAAGTAAGATTGATCTTCAATTGGTGTTGGAGATGATCTTTAATCCATCTTCCTACTTGAATTCAGAATCAGAACTGAATTCCTCTTACAGACTATTCAGGATCTGCATTCTTCTATGTTTGTCTCTTATTCCCCCTCTCTTGTTCATTACTTCTGATTATGATAGAATAGGTCTATATATAGAATCCATCCAAGGTTACCGGCTGATCCGGTTTATAACGACCTTCTGACAACTCTGACAGATGTGTCAGCTTTATTACTTATGACAGCTCTCAGGTCTTCAGTCTTAAAAACTGACCCCTCCTTGAACTTCTATCATAGAAGAGAACTGTCAGCATAACACTTCAGAGGTGTCGACACAAATAGACCATGTGTTAACACAAGTATTGATGATGTCGACACAACTCCCAATGTGTCGACACAATCATTCTTTATCTTCTCGACACAGCTTCTATTGGATGTGTCGACACAAGTCCTGTGTGTCGACACAACTGCTTCTAGTCTCGAAATAGCTGGTGTTGATAGATTTCTTTGAGTGTGTGTTGACACAAGCCCTGTGTGTCGACACAAGCCTTCCAGTCTCAGTATAGCTATTATTGACAGATTTCTTTGAGTGTGTGTCGACACAAGTCCTGTGTGTCGACATAACAACTTCTGGTCTTCAACATAGCTGGTGTTGAGTGTGTGTCAACACAAGTCCTAGGTGTCGACATAACTGCTGCTGATAGAATTTCTGCGTGTTGACACAAGTCCTCTGTATCGACACAATCTTGCTTCTGGTGTTGACACATTTTTCTCACAAGTGTCGACACTTGTACTTAGAAAATTATCCTGCATTTCTTTAACCTGCACATTGAAACTCAACATCCCATAAAATGCACATTGATGTATATCATTGAGTTAAGTGAGGCTTCTCTAAATCTGGTACACAGTTTCCAGTGTACCCAACAATTTTGTTGCCTTCTCTAGGCAGTTTCAGAAGATGATGAAGAGGAAGTAGTGGGGGAGCAGACCTTCCTCCTCCTCTCATCACAAGAAGGACAACTACAAGGCTGAGAAGAAATATTCTAAGGGAGACAGGTACGAATCCAAACCTAGTAAACTATTTTCTTTTAAAGTTGTTTGCTTTTACTGCAGTAAACCTAGGCATGTAATTGTTGACTTCCCAGTCAAGAGAAAAGAATCTGGAAAGAAGAAGATCCACCATCTCAAGGGCAAGAAGGAAAAGAACTTCCTTGCCAAGACTGGAAAATGCTAGAGTCAGAGTGACTCATCTTCCTAAGAGTTTGAAGAAGAAGAAGAAGAAGCCTTCATAGGGTTACTAGCTGCTATTGCAGATAAAGTTGAAGACTATCCTGATGCTAGGATAGGTATTAGGGACCCTCTATCACATTCATATAGTGACTTAGAGGAGGATAATGAGGATGAAGATGCCATTAACTGCTATGGGATGATGGCCATGTCAGATTAAGAATCCTGCCAGGAACAGCCTTGTCTACTTAAGGTATACTCTTTATCTAGCTCCTCTTCTAACTCAGATTATGAGACTAGTCCAAATTATGATGCATCATCATCCTGTGATGAAGATGGGTCAGAATTTGAAGAATATGTCAATCAATTGATTGAGAAGTATGGTGCCCTTCTGGATGCTTGGAAAAGAAGCAAGAAGTTGGCCAAGAAGCAAGCTGAGGAGATTATCTCGCTATAGCTTGCTACTTCCCAGCAGTCCGAGTCAGCATCCTTGCTGGATCATAAAATAAGGGAAGTCAGCCAACTAGAGACCATCTCAATCAACCAGATTGGGACCATCAACAAAAAGAATAGGATCATTTTGGATCTTGAAGAGAAACTCCGGAGGGAGAAAAGAATTGTGGCTAGTTTCTCTAAGCCTAAGTTAGTGTTACCCTTGATAGACTCCTCTTAAAAGGGTAAGAAGGGGTTGGGATTCAAGGGGAACACAAGAGTTGCCCATTCCAATGGGAAAGACAAAATTCCAATTCATCCCCTGACATCAAAGCCTCCTATCCCTTTTAAGAAGGTGATGTTACCAATAAACAGGTATGACCAAGAGAGTATCTATGGTCACTGGTTGAATTGAAGATCCACAAGTGTGAACAAAAATGTTCACAACTATGGTGGAAGATATGACAAGGGGATGAGTACCTTCAAGACTCCCCATGAGGAAATTCAAATGGTCCATCATGTACCATTTGTATTTGGTGCACCAGCCCCTGCTCTCAAGAATAAGGCAGTTTCCTGTTCTCAGGATCTCATGGCACACACTCAGACCAAGGGCAAGTCTGTCAGCAAGCTAAACTTGGGTATTTCTGAGGCCATCAATAGTATGTCTTCTACAAAGAAGACCATTGTTGGTAGATCTCAAGAAAAACCAAGTTATTATACTGGCAGACTCACCTTCAGTCAGATTGTGGCTAAGAGAAATAAGAAAAAGAAAGCTGTTCTTCCTTCTAAACATTTAGCTGCTACTAGACCTGCTCAAAAAATAAGACATAATATTCATGAGTGTTGGTGATGTGGAAAAGTGAGTCATTTTGCCTTAGATTGCTGACACAATCCTACTGCGCCCAGAGTAAGTGTTACTCTTCCTATCAAAAAATCTGCAGGAAGACAAGGTCTATTTCAGACTAACCAGAACCTAGGACCCAATAAAAATTGGGGTCCTAAGGTAAATTAAATTATGTTTTGTAGGTTAGTTCAAGTGCCCATACCCCTATATGGTACTTGAACAGTGGATGTTCCAGACACATGACTGGAATAAGGAGCTACTTGCAGGAGTACACTCCAGTGAAGGATGGAGCCAAAGTAATCTTTGGTAGTTCAGACAGAGGAGTCACCAAAGGCTATGGTAAGATTACCAATGGCATAGTCTCCATCTTAAAAGTGGCTTATGTTGAAGGGTTACAACACAACTTGATAAGCATAAGCCAACTCTGTGATCTTGGCTATGCCATTGTATTCCATAAGAATGAGTGCCAAATTAAGAGGTCAAGTGACAAAGTGGTCATCTTGACAGGCACTAGGAGTGTAAATGTTTATTCCCTAAACTTTTTATGTCTAAATAAAGACTCCCATATATGTCTAGTTGTAAATGAGAAAGTCTCATACTGTGTACAATAATATAAGTGGCTAGCTCATTTAAACTATAAGACCTTTGACAAGATTTTTAGTGAAGAGCTAGTTAGGAATGGTCCGAAGATGAAATGCACCAAGGAAGGCATTTGCTCTACATTGTAAAAGGGCAAGAAGACCAAAGCTTTCTTCAAGAGCATTGGGACCAAAGAACTATGAGGTGCATAAATCTCCTGCATATGGACTTGTTTAGTCTTATGCTAGTTCATAGTCTAGGTAGGAAAGTCTACACCCTTGTGGTTGTTGATGACTTTTCTAGGTTTCTTGGGTTTTCTTTCTTAAGAAAAAGTTTGAAACCCTTTATATCTTCAAGACTTTTGTCAAGAAAATTCAGAATGAATTGGACAGTACTGTGGTCAAAATCAGAAGTGACCATGTGACTGAATTTCAGTATGAAAGCATGACAAGGTTCTGTGAAGTGCGAGGGATTCATCAAGAATTTTCTTCTCCAAGAACACCCCAGCAAAATGGAATTACTGAGAGGAAGAATAGAACTCTCATAGAAGCTGGCAGGACACTGCTAAGTGACACATCTCTCTCAGAAGATTTCTGGGCTGAGGTAGTAAATACTGCATGTCATGTCCTAAATAGAGCTTCTATCACTAAAATCCACAAGAAGACTCCCCATGAGATCATGAAGGGTTGAAAACAAAACCTGGCCTATCTCAGGATCTTTGGTAGCAAATGCTTTGTGCTCAATAATGGCAAGTCTTATATGACTAAGTTTGCTGCCAAATCCTATGATGGATATTTTTGGTACAACAATCATTGTAAGGCCTATAGGATCTAGAAATTTAAAAATCAAGTTGTAGAAGAGTTTGTACATGTAGTATTTGATGAGTCTACTATGATTAATAATGAGCTACCTAGCTCCTCATCTAGACCTGCAGGTATAGATCTGATGATGGATAAGCTAACCATCAAGGAAGCTTCTCCAATATTCTAAGATGAAGATGATGGAGTGTATATTCAAGAAGAAGTACAAGACACACATGATGTGGATGAAGATCAGCAAGATGCAGCCACTAAAGCTCAAGATGCTGAAGATTGCCTCCAACTGTTATGCATCTAAGGGATCATCCCAGACACCAAATAATTGGTGATGCTAACCAAGGAGTTATAACAAGGAGTAGAAGTCTCAATATAGCCTTGTATTCAACCTTCCTATCACAAGTTGAGCCCTAAAGATTTGAAGCGGCCAACATAGACCAGTTCTGGATTGTGGTAATACAAGAGGAATTGAACTTGTTTAAGAGGTGTAAGGTCTGGAAGCTGGTCCCATAACACAAGGACATAATGTTATTGGAACTAAGTGGATCTATAGGAACAAGCTTGATGAAAATGACATTATATTCAAGAACAAAGCTAGGCTGGTGGCTAAGGTATATAGACAAGAAGAAGGTATTGATTTTGATAAAACCTTGGCCTCAGTAGCCAGATTGGAAGCCATCAGACTATTCCTTGCATATGCTACACACAAGGGATTAAAAGTCTACAAGATGGATGTGAAATCAGCCTTCCTGAATTGTGACTTAAGGGAAAAGGTCTATTGCAACACCTCCACCCATCAACTAGGATATAATAGAGGGTCCGGCCAGGGCCCCACACCATATTCCACAAATAGGCAGAGAAGTTACTAAATAATATCAAATACCATCGAACCCTAACACATAGCATTCTAGCAGAAACTTCATTGTTGAAAACTTGAACTCAAGAATCACAAAGATTGTCCACAACTAAGAAAATAGGAATGAATACAAAATACACAAAGTACTTAGCCTTTATGGCCTTACAAGTTTCTCTTAACAAAAGTGTGGTTTACAAACATCGGCGCGCAGGCTGGTCATACATGAACAAGAGTAAACAAAACATAGCCTTCGAGGGCAGCAGCGCAACCTGGGCTTCAGCGTGCTATTTCCCGCCTTGGCCAGCACCACCTGCAAAGAATCAATCAACCAAGCGGTGGAAAATAGGGCAACGGTCAGCATTTAGCTGACCAATTATAACGACCCTGCGCCTAGCACGGGGCAGCAGAATTCCTTCCTTGCAAAGAATATTATTCACATAGCATATATATGTAACAAGTCACCAAGGACGTGCACAACTGCACAAGTCAATACATATCACAAACGCCGACACGATGACCCGACGTTCCATAGACTCAGGGCACATTATTGGTGTACAGAAAACCAGGTCCCACCACCGTTCAGAGGTCCCAGACATGACGGTCCATTATGTGCATTCCTAGTCTTTACGATGCGCAGAACAAAGACTCTCGCTATGTGATCCTAATAGGGCCTTAAGCACCCATGGTTAGATAACCATAACGCGGGTACAGATCCACCTTTCCTGTTGCTCAAATTTGTCAGAATCAAGACATGACTGACACGGGTATAGCTTCACCTTTCCCGTTCGTCACAAAGGCATTCCACAGTTGCATCCCAATGGCTCAACTTCACACAAAATGGCACTTACGGCCACAAGAGTTGAACACCAAGAACCAACTCTCAAAGCTTTTTCCTAGAATTCTTCTAGTACTTCCTGTTGCACCATGCCACAGGTATTCCACCAAGGATTTCATACAAACAACTAATTTACTCCGAGTTTTCTCCGTTTTGCAAACAAAGCATTACCAATCCATACCAACTAGTCCGGATGGGCTTCACACAATATGCCTAACCATACTACTTACTTCCAGTTCTAATGCAATATAACAAGGGATAAATCACCGATCCCAAGGGAATCACTTCGCCATCCACCCTTTGGTGGAGGATTCCTATGCAAATGCAGGAAAGAAGGACTTCACTTGTCCAAGAAGGAAATCGTTACCCTTGGAAGATATTTCGATGCCATGGAGAAAAACGAGATGGATAAAAGTCACCGCAATGGCCTCGCCTTCCCAGCTCTGGACTCGACTCGCGATTTGGACCACCGTAGCACCACCGGCGGTTGGATTTCTCTTCTTCTTCCTTCCCTTGATCTCCTCTCTCTCTTCTTCTTAAAAAGAGAATGGTAAGAGTAGAATGAGAATTAACTCATCCATTCCTGCACTTATCCCTTTAGGAAATATTTAGGGCTGTTTGATCTTCATCAAAGAAAACGAACGGCTCAGATTTGCTCTGAAAAGCATCTTCCCTAGTGTGACACGACCTGTGACACGCCCGTGTCACAGGCCGTGTACCTTAAGCAGCAAACAACCGACTCAAACCAGAACAGGACACAGGCTTAGACACGCCCGTGTCAAGCTCCTAACACGGCCGTGTCACTAAGTACACGCCCGTGTTGAGGGGCATGTCCCTCAATCGACACAGGACCAACAAACCCTGAAAAGGACACGGGTCCCCAACACGGCCGTGTTAACTTTGACACGCCCGTATTGACCAGTACACGCTTGTGCTCTAGGCCGTGTACTTCAATCGGCACCGCCTAGCACAACCCGAGAACAATGCGGGTATTTGACACGCCCGTGTCACCAACCGACACGCCCGTGTCAGCACTATTAATACTCATGTTTCCAGCCGTGTACCACATTCGAAACAGCCAAGCTAACACAGAGCAGGACACGGCCCTGGACACGCCTGTGACCCAGGTCGTGTGACCTTAAATTGGTTTTGGGGCATTACAACTCTCCCCCCTTAAGAGAATTTCGTCCCGAAAATGCTAAAGCACATAGTTTGCAACAAAAAAAACATTTGTTCAAATCATAAGGTTACAACAGTCTCACACAAATAGCTCGGGAAATTAAGTACGCACGGTTTGCTCCTACTCCCATGACAGCTCCTCACGGCCACAGTTGTCCCACCGGACCTTGATAATCCCGATAGTTTTGTTTCGTAGCTGTTTAACCACCGGATCCTCGATCTGAATAGGCCTAACCTTTGTCGTTTTCCCGCTGTAGACTGATACTGGATCTGCAACAACCACCTGTGATGGTTCTTTCACCGCTTTCCGAAACACCAAGACATGAAACACATCATGTAAACCACTCAGCTCTTGCGAAAGTGCTAACCGATAGGAAGCTTCACCAGAACGCTCTACAACTTCAAACGGTCCCAGATACCTTGGGCTCAGCTTTTTCAGACGTCGTATCCTGGGCACACCTATAAAGGGTTTAATCTTCAAGTATACCCAATCGCCCATTGCAAACTCCATGTTTCGGTGCTTGACATTGTAATACTTAGCTTGCATGTCTTGAGCCACCAACAGCCTTTATCGAATCAAACATATAATTGAGTTGGCATCATCCATCTCCTTTTGCTTGTACAACTTTGTTTCGCCAGTCTCCTCCCAAGCCAAAGGTGTACGACATTTCCTACCGTATAAAGCCTCAAAGAGCGCCATCTGGATACTAGCTTGGTAGTTATTATTGTTGGCGAACTCAATCATAAAGAGATGATCTTCCCAACTCTTCTCGAAATCCAGCGCACACTTTCAGAGCATATCCTCCAACGTCCTGTTGATCCTTTCAGTCTTACCATCCATTTGAGGATGAAAGGCCGTGCTGAAATATAATTTCGTACCCAACAGTTGGTGGAATAATTTCCAATCACCCGATGTGAAATGCCCATCTCGATCACTAACGATGCTACGTGGCATACCGTACAATCATACAATAGTATCCACGTACATCTTTGCTAACTTTTCAACTGAATCGTCCAATACATTAAGTCCATAAATACCGATGGCGCATTAGACAGCCCAAATGGCATTACCGTGAACTCATAGTGACCATAACGTGTTCCAAATGTTGTTTTAGGTATGTCACTTTCACAAAATCTCAACTGATAATAACCTGACTTCGAATCCAACTTGGAATATACAGTCGAGCAAACTAACTGGTCAAACAAGTCATCAATCCATGGAATCGGATACTTGTTCTTTTCCGTCAGTTTGTTCAGTTCTCTATAGTCAATGCATAAACACAAGTTACCGTCCTTATTTTTCACAAAGAGAACCGGCGCGCACCAAGGTGACTGAATTGGGCGTATATAGCCTTGCTCTAGTAATTCTTGCAACTGAACTTTCAGTTCCGCCATTTCCTTTGGGGCTTCCCTATAAGGCAAGCGGGCCACAGGTTTCGCACCTGACACAAGCTCGATAGCGAAGTCAATTTCCCTTTGGGGAGGTAACCCCAGAAGGTCTTTTGGAAACACATCAGCATACTCCGATACAATCGGCACCTCACTCACACTGGCCTTCGGTTCCACAGTCTCTACGAGTGTGAAGAATAACTTTGCACCCTTCCGAACTTCCTTAACGACTTGGAGAGTAGATATCAATATCCTACTCGTCCCTCGCATGCCATTGAACTTAGTCTCGCTTTCGGTATTCTGCCCCAGTGTAACTTCTTTTGAAGTGCAATCTATACAGGCATGCTGCTCTGAAAGCCAGTCCATTCCAAAGATTATATCAAACTCTAATATCGGCAGCACTGATGTTTCCACCTTGAAATCCCGACTTCCTATCTTTACCTCAACACAACAAGATTTATCTGTGCGCATCAAACATCCGTTAGGTAGTAAAACCTTCATACTGTCTATCGTGGTCTGTATAGGCACCCCGATTCGCAAAACGAAATCTTCAGACAGAAACGAATGTGAAGCACCTGTTTTAAATAGTACTCTTGCCTGATAATCTCGTATAAGGACAAAACCTATAACACCAAGCTTAACACAAGCACAACACAAAGCATAAAGTAAAACTATAAATTACTCGTACCTGTGACGACATTGTCCTACTTGATGGCCTCCTGTTGTCCAAAATTGTAAACTCGAGGTTGCGCCTGCGATGTAGAAGACTCCGCCACAACCTTCCCTTTTTCTTTATAGGATGAACCCGGCTTCTTCTCGCCTTTTGGAGGGCCAACTCGACAATCCCGAGCATAGTGTCCCGGCATGCCACACGTGTAGCAAGTGCGAGGACCATAACCAGAAGGTGCCTCCGAAACAACCACTGAAGGAGTTTGTATAGAAGATTTGGACTTATTACCCCATCTCCTTCGGTACCCAGACTTCTCTGGACGTGGTGGATTGAACTCCGACTTTGTAACATCCAAGTTCCCCTTGTTTTGCCCTCTTTTCATGTCCATCTCCAAATACCGAGCTGTATAGACCAAAGCTTGAAATCCCTGGTTCACAGAACTCGAGAGCAGATATCGTAGCTCATCCCATAGTCCCCCATAGAATCGGCTGGTCTTACGCTCCTCTTTGGCGAAGATAGTACCTGTATACCATCCCAAACGCGTAAACTCATGAAGGTAGTCATCCACACTATGTTCTCCTTGAGTCAACCGTTGGAACTCCAATTCCATAACAATTCTCTACTGCATTGGCAGATGCTTTGCTAAGAACAACCGAGAGAACTCAATAATCGAGACCCTCGACAATTGTCTTCCTATAAAGTGATACAGCTCCACCTCATCCCACCACAACCGAGCCTCTCCCTCGAGTAGGAAAGTGGTTAAAGTTACTTTCCGTTCCTCCTCTACCCTGATAGCTGTCAAGATTCTCTTAATCCTTATGAGCCAATCCCCTCTTGGGCTGGGGAACCCGCCCAAGTAAAAGTAGGAGTATTGAAGCTCATGAACCGCTTCAATTGTTGATCTGCTGTCCGCGGATCAACCACAACTTCCATCGGTTCTTGCCTTACCCCAGCATGCATTGGCACCACTGCAGGCCGGGCCTGCCCAGCCTACTGAGCATTCATAATATCAAGTACTATCTCCGTAATCAAACGTACAGTTTTGGCAGATGGAGGAGGTGTGGGAACCTCGGTTGGTGTCGCACTTTCAACAGAACATTGAGGTTTCGACTGATCCGCAACACTTCTAGTCACCTATATGTGTAGAAACACAATTTAGCGACCAATTAAACGGCAAACATACTAAAAGGAACACACAGGTTCAGCAAACAGGTGTATTTTCATTCCTAAGTGGACATTCTTGAGTTCATTTTATGTATTATAATGGCAGCACTTACATGTGCTCGCCACCCCTCAAAAGAATTCGACCACGAATTCAGAAGAGATAGACCAACATGCTGATACCAAATTGTAACACCTCTACTTGTCAACTAGGATATAATAGAAGGTCCGTCCGGGGCCCCACACCATATTCCACAAACAGGCTGGAAGTTACTAAATAATATCAAATACCATCGAATCCTAACACAGAGCATTTTAGCGGAAGCTTCATGGTTGAAAACTTGAACTCAAGAATCACAAAGATTGTCCACTACAAAGAAAATAGGAATGTATAAAAAATACACAAAGTACTTAGCCTTTATGGCCTTACAAGTTTCTCTTAACAAAAGTGTGGTTTATAAACATCGGCGCGCAGGCCGACCACACATGAACAAGAGTAAACAAAACATAGCCTTCGAGGGCAGTAGCACAACCTGGGCTTCAGCCCGCTATTTCCCGCTTGGGCCAGTACCACCTGCAAAGAATCAATCCACCAAGCGGTGGCAAACAGGGCAACGGTCAGCATTAACCTGAACAATTATAATGACTCTGCCCCTGGCACGGGCCAGTGGAATTCTTTCCCTACGAAGCATATTATTCACACAACATATATATATAACAAGTCACTAAGGACATGCACAACCACATAGGTCAATACATATCATAAATGCCGGCACAATGGCCCTACATTCCATGCACTCAGGGAACATTATTGGTGTACCGAAAACCAGGTCCCACCACCGTTTAGAGGTCCCAGACACGACGGTCCATTATGAGCATTCCTAGTCTTTACAGCGCGCAGACCAAAGACTCTCGCTATGTTATCCTAACAGGGCCTTAAGCACCCACGGTTAGACAACCATAACGCGGGTACAGATCCACCTTTCCCATTGCTAAAATTCATCAGACTCAAGACTAGACTGATGCATATATAGCTTTACCTTTCCCGTTCGTCACAAAGGCATTCCATAGTTGCAGCCCAATGGCTCAACTTCACAAAAAATGGCACTCACGACCACAAGAGTTGAACACCAAGCACCAACTCTCAAAGCTTTTTCCTGGATTTCTTCCAGTACTTCCTATTGCACCATGCCATAGGTATTCCACCAAGGATTTCATACAAACAACCAATTTACTCGAAGTTTTCTTCTATTTGCAAACAAAGCATCACCAATCCAGACCAACTCGTCTGGATGGGCATTACACAACATGCCTAACCATACAACTCACTTCTGGTTCTAATGCAATATAACAAGGGATGAACCACCGATCCCAAGGGAATCACTTCGCCATCCACCCTTTGGTGGAGGATTCCTATGCAAATGCAGGAAAGAAGGACTTCACTTGTCCAAGAAGGAAATCGTTACCCTTGGAAGACGTTTCGGTGCCATGGAGAAAAACGAGACAGATGAAAGTCACTACAACGGCCTTGCCTTCGCAGCTCTGGACTCGGCTCATGATTTGGACCACCGTAGCACCACCTGTAAGATCCGCCTTTTCCTTTTCGAAGGCATCCCGGATCTTATGCCCAGAACCGCCGCCTTACGGTGACACTAACTCCTGAGCTAGTCGACACCGTAAGACGCCGATTCTACCGACTATTACGATCATTCTTCATTAGAGATGCGGAAGTAAAAGTGTATAAATAAGCTAATACACATGTCCACAGAAATCACAGAGCATATCATATATGGAAATGAAAGAGCTACTATAGTCCATAATGAGTACAAAAGTGAAATAGGGCTTATGCCCATATACATCAATAGAAATCAGACTCTCTCTCACAAAACAGAAAGCTGTAAACTACGCTATCTACTATATCTCCTCCCACCTGAGGTCGTGCGGTAGTAGTGTCTGGTGGTGGTGGTAGCTGCTCCTCATGCCCTGCCTCCTCGAACTCCTAAAAAGGGGGAGTCAACGTATGTTAGTCAAAAAAGACTAAGTCGTATCCTCAACACCTCCTCCTGTCGCTCTTAGGCACCGGGTGGAAGGAGGATGCGGAGGACAACAAGGGGTAGCAAAGTGGAAGCAGGTGACATTTCTATCTAGCAGGAGTAGGTAAAATCTAGCAGTTCTATATATAATCTAGCAGTTCTATATAAAGTGCGAGTAGGTAAAGACAGTCCAGAAAGAAAAGGACTGCAGTAAAAAGATAGAACTGGAAGTAAATGCAGTACAGAAAGGAAAGTACGCTACTACTACTCCTACTCCTATAAATATCACAGACGTACCTTAACTTATAAAAATGCCCATACAAATTTATAAGTTAAGGTTTCTAGGAATTGTAACTTATCATATAAAAGAGCCCATACTAATTTATATGATAAGGATCTATGATTGCGTATGCCCTAATATGTATGAATGATTATGATGCAATTTATGTAGTAGGCAAGTGCAACACACACACACGACTCCGTAATCACAGACCTTTAGTTCCCACTTTTTGAGAGCTTGCATCACTCTCGGGTACTACCGTTGTGGCTACAGCAACAGTGGAGCGGGCTCTCCACTACTAGGTGGGTATAAGCACTACCAGACCTAGACCCCTCTCATACGCCTCTGTACACGTCCCAGGTGCACTCTAGAGTCTTGCGTACGTATTTTGCTGACTACCCGTCAGTCTTGTAGGTCGAGTGTACGTCTTCGGGGATTCCGCAGTATTATATGTATAGCATACTGGCCCCTCCACCCGTACCCCTCGCCCGAGTCATCGTACTGCCATCGGTGCATCGACTGGCCAGTCCCGCCTGACTCGCCACTAATTTTATTCACATGCAAGGTATTAATCTGAGCTTCCTGCTCGTATTGATATTGCTAACACATTCCCTCCAATCCCATTTGGGTGAGCAAGTGCTTGTATCCCTCCAACCTTATGAAACAGGTGAGCAAGCCACTCGTATCCCTCCAACCCGGTTAGGATGAGCTCATTACTTGTATCCCTCTAACCTTATGAAACAGGTGAGCAAGTAATCAACGGACTCTAAGTCTCTCCAACCCGGCACCGTGATAAGAACAAGTACAGTTTTACCTAGCCTATTAGGCAATTCTTGTCTACTGGTTATTATACTTAGTGATTTAGGGGTTAATCCCAGGACTGCCCAAGGTATGCCCATTGAAGGGGTCTCGAAGGCACTAGGAACTACGATGGGATGACAAGCCCAAAGTTCCCTTTCGCAAGGACAATTACTTTTAGTTGATGTCTACCCAAGATCCGCTATCAACTCTCTTTGTTACTTTAGGACTAACCTAATGACTTAAGTTATCATTAATGGGAGGGCGACGGTCTTCCGCCGGCCTCCGCTCTAGTGGTTACCCCAAGAACTTGCACTTTTTACTCTCATCACTAAGATGACACTAACCACCAGGGTTATATTTCCAACCATATTCACTAGCTCAATTGTCGATCTATCCCCTGGTGGTTCTAAGGTATAATCTAATTTTACTATGCGCAGCCCATGACCTAATACCACCCCGAAATCGAACTTCTAAATCCTTGGGCCAACATACCCCAAATACTTATCCTAGGGTGGTATGGACTAATTAAATGAATGTATTGATTTTCATAATTTTCCTAGGTCATTAAGGTCTTTAATTAAATCCTTTAAATCATTCCCTAGGTCATTTTACACATGAAGTGGTATCAATTAAAATCCACTGACCTAAGGGAATTTTCCTGAGTTGCATATAAGTAAAATATTACTGTCTACAAGATCTTATAATTTCCCTTTTTATATTTCTATTTATCCCATAATTAATACAGATTCCACATAATTATCATTTTCCAAATGAAGTATAAGAGATATATTTCCCAAAATTCCAGGAAAATTACTGAGCATTTATACCACTACTTTATGACTAATGGCAGAGTTTCATTAACATCTACAGGATAATGGCCTATCAAATCCATTCTTAATTATTTACCAAAATGCCATTATGCTTATTTAATAATTTACAGTGTATCCAAAAATTCTGAAATAATTCTACAAGACTAATATAACAATTATTCAACTCTAGAATTATTTCTACAATTTTCCAACATGTAATTCCAATAATTTATGAATAAATACTAAAAGGGTAAAAGAGTAAATTCAGTGTATTTTGCTCCAATAATTCTCAAACAGAGATATAAAAATTTTCCTAAGTCAATTAACACCTCATTATTGACTTGACAGATTTTGGGGATTTTCCTTTGTAAAAATCTATTTTTCCAATTTCTTTTCCAAAAAGAGCTATCTTTTGATAATTCCAAATAATGGGATTTTTGATCCCAAAAATCCCATAATTAATTCTAGGGGGTTAATTATACCCTAATTAATCACTGGAATAAATTCCATGATTTTTGCATGCCTCAACTGGGCTGAATACTTAGTATATCATTTTTGGCTAAATGCACCCCAAGCCTAAGTAGTTCAATTCTTGCATGTGGGTCTTTCCCAGCATGACTTGTTCCAATTTCAGAGAAATTTCTACCACTGGTCTATATGGTCCCTAAGGGCCAGCCACCAAAATTTGGGACAATTTGGAGTTAGCTAACTCCAAGAATCACCTAGTTAAGCCCTAGGGGTATTTTGGTAATTCCCCATATTTTATTTTCCAATCAAGCCCATTTTTGGGCAGGGCCTAATTATGCCCTAATTAAACCTCTGACCAAAATCTCAGGTCAAGGGGGGCTTCTGGTTTGGCTTGGGCAGCCATTTGAAATTCTGCAAAATTGCTATTTGCAGCCCAAGCCAAATATTATTTCTCAAACATGCAAGTGAGATTCCTCAACATGCAGTGCATATATTTAGCCCAAATTTTAACCATGGGTCTAATATACCCATGAGAGGGTGCCACCAAGATTTGGGGCCATTTGGAGTTAGGAAACTCCAAAAATCACATTTATTTACTTTTGGGTATTTTTGTAAAAACTATAGCAAAATGTTCCCCAAAAATTCTGATTTTTGGGGAGGGCCTAGATAAGCCTAATTTAGTAACCTAGCCCAAATTTCAGCCCATTTGGACCAAGGGTTTGGGCTGAGGAATTAATTTAATTTCTGTCCTACCCTAGGAGTAGTCCTAGTAAAATGGACCTACAGGGCAGAATACTTAACCAAATTTGATGAGTAATATGTCAAATCAAAGATAACACAGAGATCTACAATATTCATGTTGGGCAAAAATTCATCATGTGGCTGTAAGGGCCTTAATATTATCATGCAAGGCGACTGCTAAAATGTTACAAAGTTAATCACTATTTATGTATTTAATAATAACAGATTTATTAATAATAACTTAAATGAATAAATCAAGCCTGCACGATTCTTAAAGCCAATCGGACGGTGGCTGCTTTTCTTCCCCATGCAGCATGCATGGCCAAAATCCGACGCAGGGCCCTTTTGCGGGGCGATTCCCGGCCATCGCCGGCGGCGGGGCCTCCGGCCAAGTCATTCCCCGGCCTCACGGTGGTCGGGGCTAGAGCTGGCCGGCGACTGGGCGGCGGAGAGCGGCGGACGGCGGCGGCGCAACCAAGCCGAGAGCTCCCTAAATCGCCATTTTTACAGATTTTCGAGCTTTTGATTTCCTAACGTCGAGCTCGTTTTAGCTCGACCTCTAGCCTAGTTGATCTAGGAAACTAGTACGCTTGGAGGGGAAGGGATACGGACCATTGGCGGCGGTTGTGGTTGAGGGTGGCGGCGGGTTCCCATGGAATGACAATTCCGGCGATCTCCTCGGCTTGCCATGGCTGCAGCTGACTTCTTTCCTCTCTCTCTCTCTCTGGGGTAGGGATGAAGGGGGAGTGAGTGAGTGAGCTCGGTTTTGGGCTGAGATAAGAGAGGGGGGGGGGGCAATTTCACCTAGGCATGGGCGATTTCACCTAGGATGGGCGATTTCACCAAGGTGGGGGGGGGGGGGCTCGGGTTGGGTGTGTGGGCTGGTTGGGTGTGTGGGAGTGGGCCCTACTGCTCCAAGCTGGGTTAATTAGACCCTAATGGGTCGGGTTCCAAGGGTAGAGTTGGATTGGGTGAGTGGAGAGGTGGGGGAATTGGCTCACATAAATGGAATAGGCTAGATAGGGCTCGGGTTGGGCTTGGGCTTGACCCAAGGCTGCATGGTGGGCCCCCACATGGTCTAAATCCTCCTCCTAGGGTCAAACCTAGCTAAACCCTAGCATCCACTACATGCCTAACCCAAATCTAAGTTATTTGAAATGTGGGATGTTACAAACCCTATAAACAAAAAAAATAATTTCGTCCCCGAAATTTAAGTTCGGGCTACGGGGTTTCTACAACAAGCTTATAAAAGATTCGAAACGTAACTAAAAAGGAAAATATAAAACTAAGTTGTACCTGAGGAGAATAGCTCCGGGTGTCGCTCCATCATAAGATCCCTCGGCTCCCAGGTGTGCTCCTCCCATCCGTGGTTGGACCACAACACCTTCACGAGAGGGACCTTCTTCTTCCGCAACACTCGGACGGCGGTATCGTCGATCTGGACCGGCTCTAAACGAACTGATCGATCTGATGCTACTGGCCCGTCGGTAGTAGAAATATGCTGCTCAGGCCGAAGGAGTGCTCGTCGCAGGGAGGAGACGTGAAAGACGTCGTGCAGAGTTCCCAACTCTATCGGTAGCTGCAGTCGGTAAGCCAAGGGGCTGATCCGCTCCAGGATCAAGTAAGGCCCCATATATCTCGGACTGAGCTTCTTGTGCCTCCGCACCCGGGAAACACCGTGCACCAGACGTATCTTCAAAAAGACTCTGTCTCCCACCTGGAACTCCACCTTCCGATGTCGCGCATCGTAGTACCTGGTCTGTCTACTCCGAGCCTCTAGCATCCGGTCCCTGATCAGTAAACTATGAGCCTCCATATCATCTATGTACTCTGGTCCAAGTGCCCCGGGGGTCCACATCCAGAACTCAAGAAAGAGGTGTTCAACACTTCTTCCTGGGGTAAGCCTCATGGCTATTATTATGAGAAACCTATTAGGGTAACAATCCTCTTCCGAATGTACTTTTCTTATATTTCGGACTACTCTTCTTTCAAACTGTGAGGACTCATTTCCAAGTCCTCCGCCAATTAACAATCAGAATATTTCTCAATCGCAATTTAGATTGTAGTCCCTTACAACCACGATCACTCACAATATATATAATTCAACGATCTCGTAAGTAGAAGTCTCTTCTATTCACGTCCCTTGAGATTATTACTTATCTACCAACGTGAACTTACGGTCACCAAAAGAGAATTCAGGCACACTAGACCAACACTATTATGTATATTAGCTGACCCATCTTCCGTGATCATGATGTGATGGAAAATTATCATTTTGCTTTTCCCCAAATTTAAGACTTATCACAACTCAACCTAAA
Source organism: Platanthera zijinensis (assembly GCA_039513925.1). Taxonomy (NCBI): domain Eukaryota; kingdom Viridiplantae; phylum Streptophyta; class Magnoliopsida; order Asparagales; family Orchidaceae; genus Platanthera; species Platanthera zijinensis. The sequence goes on from CM077081.1 coordinate 64,998,992, forward strand.
AAGTAATATATAATTCATAGTGTGTTCACCTTTTGAGCATACATCAAGCGATCATTATTGATATTGATGTTCATACAATTTACTCCCAATCGCTTTTCACACGTAGTATAATTCATAGCTTTATGAGCGTATCTTTTCAAAAATGGTGAGGTCTAGCAAAAATCGATTTCGGCACAAAGAGAATCTTATTAATCACTAATTACTTCTCGTGTGGTTTCTCTGTATACGCCTTTGATAGTCAAGAACTATATATCATTGTCATGAACCCTCCTAACAGTGATTATAATGGTATCAACGTATGTATCTCGGTTCTTAATGCTATCATAATTAATGGGCATATATATGTGTACAATTTTAACTCAACATCCACCCCTTTTTCAATTTATTGAGTCCTTACATTTCAAATGTCATGCCACAAGAAATTAATCTTATCCACTAAAATATTATCTTTTTTCAATTCTTAAGTTCCAAAATAATGACTTTTGCTTAATTGAGTCATTCAAGGTTATAGTTCATCATTGTGATCAAGTAATCGACTATATCGTGTAAGCATGGGTAGTACTGATATTTCATCATTGTGTTTAATTCTCCAAATCTCAGCCCCTTTTTGGATCAAATAAGGTAGTACTAAATCATGCATAACCATAGTAAAACTTAATTATTATATCCTAAACACAAGATGTTATCTTATCAAGATTTCTGATTATAACTTAAACTATCTCTCAAGTATAATGGTAAGTAGACCATTCAAATTGAAAAGGATTGATTCTTTGAGGGAACGCACCATCTGTAAATCATCATCGAACACTTTTGTTTTGGTCCCTGAGATCATCAGAGTCACATCCACAAGATTATTCTTAGAGTATACATCCTTCAATTAAGTAAGATTCTTCACTTGATTCTCCGTTTGCTGGGGCTACGATACTCTCATTATTATAGACGTAATCGTTTAGATATTCAACATTTTCACTTTATGGACTCTCATCCTATAATAATTAAGACTTGCGATCATTCCTTCATATTAACATGAAGTTACTTTGTCCTAATATGTATGTTTCCGACCTAATGACTTGTGTATGTCAAGTAGGCACAGGTAGCAATGATCGATTGTTGTGTTTACTTCTTCCAACCTGTAACTATCAAAGTCACTTTCCTAAGAGCCTTAACTGTGCAAAAACCTTTTTGATTATTCTTCTTACTTGAACGCATCTTCAATTCGCACTAATCCTTCCCATGGTATATCTGAGTTCCTTAATTATGTGTTACATTGATCGATTCGAGGTGTTAGAGCATCTCGGAACATACTTGTGGAGGCGATAATCAATCAACCCTTAATTGTATGTAAATCCGTCTACAACTCATACTGGTCCAAATTTGATCCTTGAACACAATTTCTTCGGTTTCACGTGTATGTGTAAATGACTTATACCGTGTCGGTATTAAGGAAGATCACGAGTGCTCATTAGAATGTGGACTAAGTAGTTACTTACTTCCTTAAATTCGAAATTGGGAAACTTATTGAAGTCTTATACGGTCTCCCCTAGTTTCAAGGTCATATATACACATCACTAAGCCACTCTTTATATATCTTTCAAGGAATTAAACTTAATGTTCTCCTTGTTCACTCACACATATGGTCTTGGAGTAATTATGAGGGTGGAAAGTCATTCTCGAAGCATTCTACTTTCCTATTTCACTTGTGAATTGGTTGTGTTCACAACTTGTCGTTAATAGTCTATACTATTTAAGATAAATAAATAGTGTGAAATTCTTCAAGAGTCTTAACCTTCTAGGAAGGATTGATCATCATACCGATCATGTATATACAAACCCACAACTTTACTTGAGCAATCCTTGAATAAGCCAAGTTTTTAGATCACTACGCTTGCGACCCATGTTTTATGAGAAGGGCTTAAAGAATTTCGAGTCGCTATCAATTTAACCCTATAAACAAAAGGTTAAGCCCCCATATATTTTGGTTAATTTCCTTTAACATTCACAATGTAGTCCTCATGTACATGCCTTAATCATTAGGGCTAACAATCTTTGGCATGGATTTCCACTTCAATTAATATGTTTTCTATTTTAGGTCTTCAAGGTTACCATACGACAATCTGTTCAAGGTCAACACGTGACCAAACCAGGAAGTGTCAGTTCTAAAATTTGAATTCTTATTCGATCTTTGGTATTTATCATCATGATTGTCTTGACGTAATCCAGTCATCAGTACTAGGATTAAGCTTATGAGTACCCTACTGTTCCACTAATAAACTTATGCGCCAACTTCTCCTCGAAGCGGTCCTATCAATTTGAGTAAGAATTGGTAACATCACTCGATATGCAGAGTAGGGACATCGACGTTTAAGCCTTAAGTAGGGATTCTGGCGTTAAGATCTTTCTTTAATCGATTTGGTTATCCTCGTACCTCAACTAATCTATATCTTATGTCGATCTTCGGCCTTAGGTACGACACAAAATCCTCTTGGTAAGTCAAACTAGGGTGGTGTCCTAGTTGGATTGGCCTAACTCATTTCTTAAAATGGACTGTTTTATGTGACTTTTTACACATGGGCACACCATTGCTTCCGCTGAATAGTTTGTCCGCAAACTACTCTCGAGCGGGGTGTTCCAGTGTTGTGGACTTCTTTCTCTAATGATCGTATTTTTCAAGTGATACCAGTTTGTAAGATCAGCCTTTTCCTTTTCGAAGGCATCCCGGATCTTATGCCCAGAACCGCCGCCTTACGGTGACACTAACTCCTGAGCTAGTCGACACCGTAAGACGCCGATTCTGCCGGCTATTACGATCATTCTTCATTAGAGATGCAGAAGTAAAAGTGTATAAACAAGCTAATACACATGTCCACAGAAATCACAGAGCATATCATATATATGGAAATGAAAGAGCTACTATAGTCCATAATGAGTACAAAAGTGAAATAGGGCTTATGCCCATATACATCAATAAAAATCAGACTCTCTCTCACAAAACAGAAAGCTGTAAACTACGCTATCTACTATATCTCCTCCCACCTGAGGTCGTGCGGTAGTAGTGTCTGGTGGTGGTGGTAGCTGCTCCTCATGCCCTGCCTCCTCGAACTCCTAAAAAGGGGGAGTCAACATATGTTAGTCAAAAAAGACTAAGTCGTATCCTCAACACCTCCTCCTGTCGCTCTTAGGCACCGGGTGGAAGGAGGATGCGGAGGACAACAAGGGGTAGCAAAGTGGAAGCAGGTGACATTTCTATCTAGCAGGAGTAGGTAAAATCTAGCAGTTCTATATATAATCTAGCAGTTCTATATAAAGTGCGAGTAGGTAAAGACAGTGCAGAAAGAAAAGGACTGCAGTAAAAAGATAGAACTGGAAGTAAATGCAGTACAGAAAGGAAAGTACGCTACTGCTACTCCTACTCCTATAAATATCACAGACGTACCTTAACTTATAAAAATGCCCATACAAATTTATAAGTTAAGGTTTCCAGGAATTGTAACTTATCATATAAAAGAGCCCATACTAATTTATATGATAAGGATCTATGATTGCGTATGCCCTAATATGTATGAATGATTATGATGCAATTTATGTAGCAGGCAAGTGCAACACACACACACGACTCCGTGATCACAGACCTTTAGTTCCCACTTTTTGAGAGCTTGCATCACTCTTGGGTACTACCGTTGTGGCTACGGCAACAGTGGAGCGGGCTCTCCACTTCTATGTGGGTATAAGCACTACCAGACCTAGACCCCTCTCATACGCCTCTGTACACGTCCCAGGTGCACTCTAGAGTCTTGCGTACGTATTTTGCTGACTACCCGTCAGTCTTGTAGGTCGAGTGTACGTCTTCGGGGATTCCGCAGTATTATATGTATAGCATACTGGCCCCTCCACCCGTACCCCTCCTCCGAGTCATCGTACTGCCATCGGTGCATCGACTGGCCAGTCCCGCCTGACTCGCCACTAATTTTATGCACATGCAAGGTATTAATCTGAGCTTCCTGCTCGTATTGATATTGCTAACACATTCCCTCCAATCCCATTTGGGTGAGCAAGTGCTTGTATCCCTCCAACCTTATGAAACAGGTGAGCAAGCCACTCGTATCCCTCCAACCCGGTTAGGATGAGCTCATTACTTGTATCCCTCTAACCTTATGAAACAGGTGAGCAAGTAATCAACGGACTCCAAGTCTCTCCAACCCGGCACCGTGATAAGAACAAGTACAGTTTTACCTAGCCTATTAGGCAATTCTTGTCTACTGGTTATTATACTTAGTGATTTAGGGGTTAATCCCAGGACTGCCCAAGGTATGCCCATTGAAGGGGTCTCGAAGGCACTAGGAACTACGATGGGATGACAAGCCCAAAGTTCCCTTTCGCAAGGACAATTACTTTTAGTTGATGTCTACCCAAGATCCGCTATCAACTCTCATTGTTACTTTAGGACTAACCTAATGACTTAAGTTATCATTAATGGGAGGGCGACGGTCTTCCGCCGGCCTCCGTTCTAGTGGTTACCCCAAGAACTTGCACTTTTTACTCTCGTCACTAAGACGACACTAACCACCAGGGTTATATTTCCAACCATATTCACTAGCTCAATTGTCGATCTATCCCCTGGTGGTTCTAAGGTATAATCTAATTTTACTATGCGCAGCCCATGACCTAATACCACCCCGAAATCGAACTTCTAAATCCTTGGGCCAACATACCCCAAATACTTATCCTATGGTGGTATGGACTAATTAAATGAATGTATTGATTTTCATAATTTTCCTAGGTCATTAAGGTCTTTAATTAAATCCTTTAAATCATTCCCTAGGTCATTTTACACATGAAGTGGTATCAATTAAAATCCACTGACCTAAGGGAATTTTCTTGAGTTGCATATAAGTAAAATATTACTGTCTACAAGATCTCATAATTTCCCTTTTTATATTTCTATTTATCCCATAATTAATACAGATTCCACATAATTATCATTTTCCAAATGAAGTATAAGAGATATATTTCCCAAAATTCCAGGAAAATTACTGAGCATTTATACCACTACTTTATGACTAATGGCAGAGTTTCATTAACATCTACAGGGTAATGGCCTATCAAATCCATTCTTAATTATTTACCAAAATGCCATTATGCTTATTTAATAATTTACAGTGTATCCAAAAATTCTGAAATAATTCTACAAGACTAATATAACAATTATTCAACTCTAGAATTATTTCTACAATTTTCCAACATGTAATTCCAATAATTTATGAATAAATACTAAAAGGGTAAAAGAGTAAATTCAGTGTATTTTGCTCCAATAATTCTCAAACAGAGATATAAAAATTTTCCTAAGTCAATTAACACCTCATTATTGACTTGACAGATTTTGGGGATTTTCCTTTGTAAAAATCTATTTTTCCAATTTCTTTTCCAAAAAGAGCTATCTTTTGATAATTCCAAATAATGGGATTTTTGATCCCAAAAATCCCATAATTAATTCTAGGGGGTTAATTATACCCTAATTAATCACTGGAATAAATTCCATGATTTTTGCATGCCTCAACTGGGCTGAATACTTAGTATATCATTTTTGGCTAAATGCACCCCAAGCCTAAGTAGTTCAATTCTTGCATGTGGGTCTTTCCCAGCATGACTTGTTCCAATTTCAGAGAAATTTCTACCACTGGTCTATATGGTCCCTAAGGGCCAGCCACCAAAATTTGGGGCAATTTGGAGTTAGCTAACTCCAAGAATCACCTAGTTAAGCCCTAGGGGTATTTTGGTAATTCCCCATATTTTATTTTCCAATCAAGCCCATTTTTGGGCAGGGCCTAATTATGCCCTAATTAAACCTCTGACCAAAATCTCAGGTCAAGGGGGGCTTCTGGTTTGGCTTGGGCAGCCATTTGAAATTCTGCAAAATTGCTATTTGCAGCCCAAGCCAAATATTATTTCTCAAACATGCAAGTGAGATTCCTCAACATGCAGTGCATAAATTTAGCCCAAATTTTAACCATGGGTCTAATATACCCATGAGAGGGTGCCACCAAGATTTGGGGCCATTTGGAGTTAGGAAACTCCAAAAATCACATTTATTTACTTTTGGGTATTTTTGTAAAAACTATAGCAAAATGTTCCCCAAAAATTCTGATTTTTGGCGAGGGCCTAGATAAGCCTAATTTAGTAACCTAGCCCAAATTTCAGCCCATTTGGACCAAGGGTTTGGGCTGAGAAATTAATTTAATTTCTGTCCTACCCTAGGTGTAGTCCTAGTAAAATGGACCTACAGGGCAGAATACTTAACCAAATTTGATGAGTAACATGTCAAATCAAAGCTAACACAGAGATCTACAATATTTATGTTGGGCAAAAATTCATCAGGTGGCTGTAAGGGCCTTAATATTATCATGCAAGGCGACTGCTAAAATGTTACAAAGTTAATCACTATTTATGTATTTAATAATAACAGATTTATTAATAATAACTTAAATGAATAAATCAAGCCTGCACGATTCTTAAAGCCAATCGGACGGTGGCTGCTTTTCTTCCCCATGCAGCATGCATGGCCAAAATCCGACGCAGGGCCCTTTTGCGGGGCGATTCCCGGCCATCGCCGGCGGCGGGGCCTCCGGGCAAGTCATTCCCCGGCCTCACGGTGGTCGGGGCTAGAGCTGGCCGGCGACTGGGCGGCGGAGAGCGACGGACGGCGGCGGCGCAACTAAGCCGAGAGCTCCCTAAATCGCCATTTTTACAGATTTTCGAGCTTTTGATTTCCTAACGTCGAGCTCGTTTGAGCTCGACCTCTAGCCTAGTTGATCTAGGAAACTAGTACGCTTGGAGGGGAAGGGATACGGACCATTGGCGGTGGTTGTGGTTGAGGGTGGCGGCGGGTTCCCATGGAATGACAATTCCGGCGATCTCCTCGGCTTGCCATGGCTGCAGCTGACTTCTTTCCTCTCTCTCTCTCTCTGGGGTAGGGATGAAGGGGGAGTGAGTGAGTGAGCTCGGTTTTGGGCTGAGATAAGAGAGGGGGGGGGGGCGATTTCACCTAGGCATGGGCGATTTCACCTAGGATGGGCGATTTCACCAAGGTGGGGGGGCTCGGGTTGGGTGTGTGGGCTGGTTGGGTGTGTGGGAGTGGGCCCTACTGCTCCAAGCTGGGTTAATTAGACCCTAATGGGTCGGGTTCCAAGGGTAGAGTTGGATTGGGTGAGTGGAGAGGTGGGGGAATTGGCTCACATAAATGGAATAGGCTAGATAGGGCTCGGGTTGGGCTTGGGCTTGACCCAAGGCTGCATGGTGGGCCCCCACATGGTCTAAATCCTCCTCCTAGGGTCAAACCTAGCTAAACCCTAGCATCCACTACATGCCTAACCCAAATCTAAGTTATTTGAAATGTGGGATGTTACACCACCGGCGGTCGGATTACTCTTCTTCTTCCTTCCATTACTCTCCTCTCTCTCTCTTCTTCTTAGAAAGAGAATGGTAATAATAGAATGAGAATTAACTTATATATTCCCACACTTATCCCTTCAGGAAATATCCAGGGCCGTTAGATCTTCATCAAAGGAAATGAACGGCTCAGATTTACTCTGAAAAGCATCTTCCCTGGGCTGACACGGCATGTGACACGCTCGTGTCACAGGCCGTATATCTTAAGCGGCAAATAAGCGACTCAAACCAAAACAGGACACGGGCTTAGACATGCCCGTGTCAAGCTCCTGACATGCCCGTGTCACCAAGTACACGCTCGTGTTGAGGGGTGTGTCCCTCAATCGACACAGGACCAACAAATCCCAAAAAGGACACGAGTCCCCAACACGGCCGTATAAACTTTGACACGCCCGTATTGACTAGTACACGCCCGTGATCTAAGCCATGTACTTCAGTTGGCACCGTCAAGCACAACCCGAGAACGACACGGGTATTTGACACGCCCATGTCACCAACTGACATGCCCGTGTCTGCACTATTCATACTTGTGTTTCCAGCCGTGTACCACATTCGACACAACTAGGCTAACACAGAGCAAGACACGGCCCTGGACACGCCTGTGTCCCAGGCTATGTGACCTTAATTTGGTTTTGGGGAATTACATCTATGTTGAGCAGCCATCAAGTTTTGTTAATCCTAACTCTCTTGATTATGTTTATAGACTTAGGAAAGCTCTATATGGGTTGAAGCAAGCCCCCAAGGCATGTATGAGACCCTGTTTAGCTTCCTCATTAAGAATAAATTCTCAATGGGGGAGATAGACAAGACTCTATTCCTAAGGGAATCAAAGGGCAAGATTATCCTAATCCAAATTTATGTAGATGAATTTTTTTTTGGTTCTACTAATGACAACCTTTGCAAGAATTTTGTCAAAATTATGCAAGGGAAGTTTGCGATGAGCAGTATAGGTGAGCTTAAGTACTTCTTGGGCCTCTAAGTAAGGGAGACTGAAGATGGATTGTCTATATCTCAGTCTAATTTCACAGGGGGTTAATCAAAAAGTTTGGAATGGAGAGTGCCTCCATAATGAAAACTACCATAGGGTCAAGTATGTCTATAGACAAAGATGAGGCAGGGAAACCTGTTGATGAAACTTTGTATAGAGGGATAATTGGCTCCCTCCTATATCTTACTGCAAGTAGGACAGACATCATGTATTATACATGTGTTTATGCTAGATATCAGGCTATCCCTAAAGAGTCTCACTACTCTGCTACAAAGAGAATTTTGAGATACCTTAAGGGCACACTAGATCTTGGCTTATGTTACCCTAGGAATAGGGATTTTGAACTAACTAGATATTCAGATGCAGATTTTGTAGGCTGTAGAGAGGATAAGAAAAGCACATTAGGCACCTATCAGTTCTTGGGAGGAAGACTTATGTCTTGGAATAGCAAGAAGCAGACCAGTGTGGCTATCTCAACAGCTGAGTCAGAATATATCTCAGTAGAAAGTTATTGCACATAGTTACTGTTGATCCAGCATCAGCTCCAGGACTACAACATCAAGATAAGTACCTCTCTTATGTTATGTGATTCAACTAGTGCAATCTCTATTTCTAGGAATCCTGTCTCTCATAGCAGGACTAAGCATATTGAGATTAAGTATCATTTTATTAGAGAGCATGTGGAGAAGAAAGATATCAGTCTTGAGTTTGTCCCTACAAACAAGCAAGTGGATGAAATCTTCACTAAGCTACTAGATGAAGTCAAGTTCAACACCTTCAAGTTTGAGTTTGGTATGTTGAAATTGGTATAGCTTCAGTAGCTCCTTATTTTGTTTTTGTTGCAGGAATTACTACTTCTTGTATATTGTTAAGACTTTTAGTGGTATCAAGATTAAAATGTACTATAGTGTCTATTAGAGAGGATGAATGAAGATGCTCATATTGAGGGGGAGCAAGTCCAGCACTTACAAGAATATGTTCATTTTCCTGTTAAGAAGAAGCAATCAATTGCAACTGTGAAATTCCAAGATCAACATTGCTAATCTGTATGTCCTAATGACAATACACAGACTGAGGAGGAGATTAACTCTGAACTCCCTGCTCCAGAGATTATTTATGACATAGTCATAAACTTCTCTGAGTCTGAGATGGAATATTGTTGCTGTGAAGACAAAGAAGGCCAGCACCTCCCTGACTATAGTTGTTTTTGAAGAAGTCAAAAAGGGGGAGAAGACAATGATCAAGGGACCATTCGCATGTTCTTACTCAGGATGAGGTCATTCCATCCGCCCAGTTGGCAGAGGATTCAACTCTTCCTGAGCATGATGGTCAAAAGGACCAAGAGCATAATTCACCCATGATCCTTTCTCCACCCCCAATAGATGAATGCTTATTGAAGAAGCCTGAAAGGGGGAGGAGTGGGAGAGCACTGACTTGATAAGACTTGACATGTTGAGTTAGTACATAATACTTGGAATGATTCAAGTGGTATGAGTAGAACAATGACTACTTGTTGAGTCAGTGCATAATACTTGGAAACTTTCAAGTAGTATGAGGAGAGCAAAGACTTGACATGTTAAGTCACTGCATTAAACTGGAGAACTTTAGTCAAGCTACAGTTGTTATCTTACATTTGCTTAATTGATATGTTTTATGTATTAATGCATCCTAATATTGTTGTGTATTATGCCTTCTTCAAATAGGGGGAGATTGTTGGGAATATTGCCCTTCAATATTCCCTGGATTTGAAGAGGCATCACCATCAATACTAAGAGCATAATTGTGTTTGATGTATACTCAAATTTTATGGATGCAAGTTGTCTACTATGCAATGATTAGATAGGTTGTCTAAGTGACAATGACAGGTGGACACAAGGAAGAATGCTGGAAAGACAGAAAATTTGTGTAAGTCCACAGGCATTGAGTGAAGGCAGTTCACTCAACGCTAGATTCCAAGAAGCACTAAGTAAAGTATGGGCAGTCAAAGTTTGACTGTTTGATCAAGCAGAATTTTGGTTAGGTCCACAAGAATTGAGTGAAGGCAGTTCACTCAATTCCATATAACAAGATGCGTCGAGTAAAGCTTAGATAGACAAAGCTTCAGCATTAGAAAGGAAGAATTCTGGTTAAGTCCAGAAGCGTCGAGTGAGGACAGCTCACTCGACGTCAGAAGAAAGAAGCGTCGAATAAAGCTCTATACTGTCAAATATAGAGAAATTGAGAAGAAATCCGGCTAAGTCAAGAAGCGTTGAGTGAAACCAGTTCACTCAATGTCATGCTCAGAAAGCGTCGACAGAACAAGCTTTAGTCAAAGCCTTAGAAGATGTAGATAGAAATTTTGTCTAAGTGCAGAAGTGTTGAGTGAAGGCAGTTCACGCAATGCCAGCTCAACAAGAAATTCTTATAAGTACAGAAGAATTGAGTGAAGGCAGTTCACTCAACGCCAACTCAATAGAGAAATCAACTAAGTACAGAAGCATTGAGTGAAGGTTGTTCACTCAATGCCTCATTAAGATGATAGGAAAGTCAAGTATATGTTGAGTGATGAAGGCTCACTCAATGCACTCAACACCTATCAACAAAAAGTTTGTCTAAGGACAAAAGCAATGAGTGAAGGCAGTTCACTCAACGCTTCCTCAACAGAAATATTGGCAAAGTCCAAATTCGTCGAGTGATGACTAATCACTCTACACCTAGTGAGACAGAAATTTGTCTAAGTCTTTTGTCAATTAGTGAAGGTTGTTTACTCAACGCCTATACTAAATTGTTTAAATTTGGCTAAGTACGCAAATGTTGACGTCAAAAAAATTCAAAATCATTGTTGGAAGTCTACAGTACATGACAAACGACACTGCACGCCTACTATATGAAATTTACTAATAAAGCAAAGTTGTTGCCAATAACTACATGGGTCCCACTGCTCAAAGAGCCATTGGACGGCGGAAGATAAAAAAGCAACATATCAGAAAAGATAAGGTTAACTTTTGGAAAAAGCAGAATTTCATCTTCTTCCTCTCGACATTGTTACAGAGTCTGAAGAACAAGTTCAAACTTCTGATCTAAGAGTTCAACAAGTTAGATGCTGTGACTAATACCTTCAACAACAAGTTCAGAGAAACTCTCTAAGGAAAAAGGAGCAGTCAAGGCTAACCCTAGCTGCAAGATAGTTATTGCCATTCTCACCTGCAATGACAAGTTTAGAGATACTTCCCTGAGAAAGAAGAAGTAGCAAGGCAAGCCCTAGCTGCAACAATGTCACAGTTCATTCAGATTTTTTTTGAAGAACATTTTCTTGTGTTATTAAGAAGATATCTGGACTAAGTTAAATTAGCACAGAAGGAGGAAGACACAGAGAAACTTTTTCTGGTGTCTATTCAACATCAACATACTTATCTCTCTCTACAGGATCCTTTGTATCTATGTATAAGCCTATTTTATAATGGCTGAGTGTGGGATCTTTTATAGATCTGAGGTAGGATCCCTGTGTGGATTTGAGGTAGGGCCTGTGTGCCTGAGTTATAGGACTTGTGCTCATGTCTGAGGTAAGATCCTGGACTGGATCTGAGGTAGGGCAGTTTGCTTGAGGTAGGAATTGTTTCTGATCTGAGGTAGGAACTGCTTCAGATCTAAGGTAGGAGAGTATTCCTCTCTGAGATGTAGGGCTATCCTACTAGCCTGAGTGTATGACTATTAACTTAGTTTTAGGTAGGTGATCTTTGGATCACTGAGCAATTGGAGAAAAGCTTGTTCTGAGTTTTAGGGCATTGTGCCTGAGGTAGGTCTTGGAGGAGACTGAGAGATCCTGAGGGATCTGTGTTGTGAGATCTTTGGAGTAGAGTTTGGAAAAGTTGCTTTGTCTAACAAACTGTTAGAATTGTGGGAGGGACAGTGGACATACCCATAATCTGAGGAACAACTATAAAATTTATGTGTGTTGTGTATGATTGGCTTGAAAGCTAAACTACCTTAAATCACAACTCACCTAAAATAGGGACAGCATAAAAAAGGCCTAAAACCTATTCACCCCCCTTTTAGGTGTTAGCTACTCTTGAATCTAAAGACTTTTAGTGTCGTCACGGTGCAACTCAACACAAACATGATTGTGATGTTAGTGTCATTCGTGTGCTACTTACGTGAGGAGAGGATATAGTTCAACCTCAAAGTGTTTCTCAAGTTATTCATATATAGGGCAACCAATGATGGTGTCACCTTATTTACCGGGACATAGTTCAAAGTGTGTGAGACCGTCAACTAATTCCATCATTGGATAAAAAAATTTGTTTTTATTAAGGGGTGACTTGGCAACATACCTTACTTGCCAATCCAGCAGTGCGAGGCAACTTATCAGTCCCCCCATGTAGAAGGCCAGGACGCATACCTCTACAAGTTTATTTTCCTTGCAAAGAACTGTTAGGTCACCTATCTACGATAAAATTTTGACTCGCTCCTCGTAATATTATCTGTAGAAAATACTCTCCTGCTTTTACCCTCTTGGCTTTTGCTCCCTTTGACCTCTCATTCTTCTCTAATCACTGTGGTTGCATCGATGCAGGGAATGTTGGAGCTTGTGTTCCATACTTCTTGGTTTACTAATAATAAATCTCATTTGTATTTGATTATCGTGTGTTTAAGATGTGCAAAAATAATAGGTCTAACACTCAAATCATTTTTGTCTTGGATTCAGGATTGCAAAGAGAAGTTAAGGTGATATTCCCTGACGATATCTTATTTCGCCACCAGGCGATAACTTGTGGGGAAGTTATCGCTTGATCTACACAGCATACATTTAAATTAGATATTGCCTGGCAATATCAATATCGCCCAGACGATAGCGTACGATTTTTCACGATCATATTATCCCGCAGTATCCTTAGAATCATGGGACACGCGGCAACCGGATAAGATATTACTAGCAAGTGATACCCAGTATCGCCGGCGATGGCTCCAAAGTATATATTTGGCTCATTTTTTCTATGGAGATCGCAATCTTCATATTCAGGAGTATTATTTCCCGTACATTCCATCCAGAGAGCTCCAGCCTTCTAAAAAAATCTCCCACTTTCTTAAGAATGTTCACGAGCGAAAAAGTGATGACTCGTACGTGACATCTCATTCAACCTTGGCAAGGATTCGTCGACATCTTCAGCAGTTCATTTTGATAAAGTTTTCATTCTAAAAGTTATTCTTTGTAATTCTTCATTTCATCATTGTAATCGATAGAAGAAATCGCCTCCTTATACATTGCATCAAAGTCCTTGCGTGGCTTAGGAGAAAATCGCCTCGTTGTGCGTAGCGTCTAGGTCCTTGTATGACTTAGTGAGTTTTCAACACCTTGTGTGAAGTGTCTAGATTGTGGTGAGATCTAGGGGGAGTCTAGTAGCAAGATCTAGGGAGAGATATGCTATAGCGGGCCGGTTCTTGGTAGAAGGGCCGGTGAAATCAAAAGGAGTTTATTTTTTTCATAGCCTTGATCTCTAGCTTTATAGAGAATCTTTGTACTTTGTTTGTAACACTTATTAAATAAACTACAATCATTTGTGTTCTTATGATTTACTAAGTGTTCATCGTTAATTAAGAAAAAATTGTTTTTTATTTTTGTAATTATTTCATCCAGTAAAAATAGGCTAAGAGAAAAATTAGTGTTAACCCTTATTCACCCCCTCCCTCTAAGGGCGCCTCACGATCCAACACTTGGTATCAGAGAAAGGTTACTTTAAAATGATTTCATCACCAAGAGTAATGGCACATACCGATCACACATTTTCTGAGGGGCAAGGGATTAGTAGGCCTCCCTTGTTCATAGGCACGGATTATAACTATTAGAAAACTTGAATGCGATGTTTTCTAATCGCCTTAGATATTAAAGTATGGTGTATAATAAAACAATGCTACACTCCACCTATAACGGTAGTTTGAAGTGTCATTATGGAAAAACCTAAGGATAAATGAGATGGCACTGACAAATTACGATGTAAAAATAACGCTAAGGCAATGAACGCTTTATTGTGTGCGTTAGATAGAACTGATTTTAATCGAGTGTGTGCATGTGAAACTGCATGTGATATTTGGAATTTACTTGAAGTTACTCATGAAGGTACATCGCAGGTGAAGGACTCAAAGTTGTTCCAGTTAGAGTCGGAATTTGAAAAGTTCAAGATGGAGGTTGATGAAGATAGACTCCATGTACACGTGATTTAGGAAAAATATGAATGACTCTAAGGTTCTTAGAAAGAATTTTTCAAATAGTGATTTAGTGAGGATGACTTTTAGATCACTTCCCCCAAAATTCAATATGAAAATGACTACCATCTCGGAGTCACACGATCTAAAGACTCTTCAAATTGAGAATCTCATCAAAAATCTGAAAAACTCATGAGGTGGAATTAAGGATTCAACAACAAGTGTATAATTTGGTTTCAAGAAAGAAAGCGTTGGCATTGAAATACAAGAAGGAAGAGGAGAGTGAATCTGATGAGAATGATGAGGAATATGAGGAGAGCTTGTTCGTTAAGAAGTTCATGAGGTTTATGAGAAATCCTGAAAGAAGAAAATCTTTCAAAAAGTTTTTCAACAAGAAAGAATCTGGATATAAGAAAGGAAAAGCAAAAGCTGATGTAAATGATGATGAAGAGTATCCACCACCTAAATTTTATCACTGCAAAAGAATCAGACATATCAGGAGCAAGTTCTTAAAATATCTGAAAGAACTAAAAGAGAAGTGGTATAAAAAGAAAGACAATAAGAAAGTTCTTAAGGCTGAAACCTGGGATAATGTCATATCTGAGGAGTCGAGTGGATCAAGTTCAGAAGTTGGCGAGGAGGCCAACATGTGCTTTATGGGAAAGAGCGTCTCACCATCTGATGATGAGTACAGTATCCAGAGCAACACTGAGGTAACTCCTCCAAATTATGATGAATTATATTCTAAATTTCTGAAAACGTGTAAATATTTTGATAAAAGTTTAAAAGATATTAAATTACTTAAATCTGGAAAAAAATATTTTTAAAAGAAAATAAAAAACTAACCATTGAATTAAAATTACTTGGGAAGGAGAAAATGACTTATCAAGAGGACTGTCAATCTTTGAAAAGGATACTAGAATTAGAAAAGGATCTTGTTAAGTCTCAATCTCATGTTAATTCTCTTACAAAGAAAAAGGGGGACTTAGAAAATCTCTAAAATTTTCTCAATCTCAAGTACAAGGTGGTAAGAAGGCCTTTGCAAACTGGTGTGGTATTTTAGTTGCTGAAAAACACTACCTTGAAAGCCTGAGTTCGTGATTTAGAAATTACCATTAAAAAGTTTGGAGTAGGCCGAAAATCACTAGATATGATTTTGGAAAATCAATGCTATGGTTCAGCAAAATTTGGTCTTGGTTACACTTCTGGAATCTATCGCCCGACAATAGCCACTATCGCCAGCGATAGCAAAAAATTTCAAAAATTCAACTTTTTCAGATAAAAATAGTAAATCTGCTATCACTTCTACTTCCAGCAAGAATTCTAAAAACATTTTGAAAAATCATTCAACCTCATTTATCGTGTGTGTTAAATATAATAAGTTTGGTCACACCACTAACACTTGGAGGAAGACAGGTCACTGTTTTGTTAAATAAGTCTAGGTACCTAAGGCTTCTGCCTAAACTATGGGAGGAACTACTTGGATAACCATATATTTACTCTCATCCTTTTTATAGGTGTGTTGACAGGCTAAGGACAAGAAATATTTGTGGTACTTGGACTCAGGATGTTCAAAACACATGACGGGCAACAAGTCAAAGTTCCTAAGCCTAGAAATTAAGAAAGGTGGAGTAGTTACTTTTGGCAACAATAGTGAAGGAAGGACCATTGACATTGGAGTAGTAGGTAATGATTCTTTTACTATATCAAATGTTTTGTTTGTGAAAGGTTTAAAACACAATTTGATTTCTATAATTTAGTTATGTGATATAGGTCAAAATATTTTATTTGACTCTTCCACAAACCTTTGCAAAATTTTTGATTCCAAAAAAAATAATGTTGTTCTTACTACACCTCTGTCTCAAAATGTTTATATGATAAAATTTCATGATCTATCACATTCATCTTTAAAATATTTTATGTCCAAAATGAGAAGTTAGATTTATGGTATAGGCGACTTGGTCATTATAGTGCCAAGTTAATTTTAAAATTATCAAAAGATAAATTAATTAAAGGCTTACTGATATTAAGTGGAATTTTATCTTCTTTATGTTCGCCATGTCAAGAAGGGAAATTCTTAAAGTCCTTATTCAAAAGTAAAAAATTTTTGTTTCTACAAATAGACCTTTACAATAGATTCATATGGATTTATTTGGTCCAATTACTACACAAAGTCTATGAGGTAGAAAATACACTTTTGTTTTGTTTGATGATTATTCACGTTTTGTTGGACAATTTTCTTAACATCAAAATCTTATCATTCTTAGAATTTAATAAATTATATAAATGTATTCAAAATAAACTTGACTTAAAAATAAAATGCATTCGTTCAGATCATGGAAGTGAATTTGATAATGATAGGTTTATTTATTTTTTCAATAAGTTAGGAATTAAGCATGAATTTTTCGCTCCACGCACACCGCAACAAAATGGTGTGGTCGAGAGGAAAAATAGGACCCTTCAAAAACTAGCTCGTACTATGTTGTCTGAATACAAATTACCTAGATCATTATGGGCCGAAGCTATAAATACTGCTTGTTATATTATTAATCGTGTTATGCTTCGACCATTTTTGAAATTAACACCCTATGAACTTTATTTTCAAAAGAAACCGAATGTGTCTTATTTTAAAGTTTTTGGTTGCAAATGTTTCATTTTGAACACTAAGTACATATTAGGAAAATTTGATGAAAAATGTGATGAAGGTATATTTATTGGTTATTCTTCAACTGGTAAAGCTTATAGAGTCTTTAATAAAAGGACAAAAATAGCTGAAAAATCAATTCACATTAAATTTGATGGACTCCCTTTTTTTTGTAGAAACTAACCCTACAGGTAATGATGAAGAACCACTTTCCCCACTAATGTCGGATGATGATGAAATTCTTAGAGATCAAGAAGAAGATAAAGAAGAAAGAGAAGAAGTGGAAGAATATATGCCTCCAAGTGAACTAAGGTTTTCAAAAGATCATCCACAAGATTTGGTCATTGGAGATCCATCAAGAGGGATAAGTACTTGATTGTCATTACATGATTTATTTTCTAACCTTTGTTTTGTTTCCAATACCAAACCAAAAGATGTTTCAACTGCTTTAAATGATTAATCTTGGTATTTAGCTGTGGTAGATGAACTTAGTCAATTTAAACATATTAATGTTTGGAATCTTATTGAAAAACCTTCTGATCATCCTGTTGTAGGAGTTAAGTGGACATTCAAAAATAAATTAGATAGTGAGTCTAGGATTACTAAAAAAAGATAGACTTGTAGCAAAAGGATATTCTAAAATTGAGGGATAGGAATTGAAAAACAACTAAGTTATCTA
Source organism: Platanthera zijinensis (assembly GCA_039513925.1). Lineage (NCBI taxonomy): Eukaryota > Viridiplantae > Streptophyta > Magnoliopsida > Asparagales > Orchidaceae > Platanthera > Platanthera zijinensis. The sequence continues at coordinate 65,016,926 of CM077081.1, forward strand.
CCTAAATCACCTAGAGGGGGGTGAATAGGTGAGTTGTGCTACTTTTTGCGGAATAAAAACTTTAAAGATCTATGCACACAATTATCAACCAAGCAATCAAAGACGACAAAAGATTTATAGTGGTTCCCCAACCTTTATATCCACTTTCCCTCACCAATCTATCAAAGCACTAGACTCGGCTACTCCACTATCTCGGATTGAAAACCAATCCTACACCTCGAAAAAAAGTTCCTACAACCTCGATCCACAACACGGATCTACACTGGGAAGATAAAACTTCCTACAACTCGGAGACAAAAAGCTCCTACACTTGGAGAGAAATCTCCTATAATAATTAAATTGAGAGTATATAAAAATACAACCAGTAATTCTCAGATCTGGAATTTGTCGGCCTAGGTCTTCTTCTTTGATCTTTGCAGCTCTATCAGAAAAGTTGAAGAAGAATCTTGGCAGGAACTAGATCTGAAAATTTCTTTGACTTCATAAGATCCGAGAGATGATGAGGAATGAAAAACAATCTCGATCTAAATTTCAATTTTGATCTGAATCTCTTGGATCGAAAGCCCTAGCGATTGCGCAAAGAAGATCGGTGGCGGCAGCTTCAGTTTTTGGACAGAGAGAATAAGATTCAGAAATTCTTAGAATAATTCTCGACAGCACTTGTTGTTAGGGTTAGTCGAAATGACAAGACCTTATATAAGATCTCCCTAATGGTCAAAATTAGCCTTAATGACGTACACGTGGACCAATCACGTCAAGGCATTTGAAATTCCCGTCAAATCTGGACTTAGCAAATTTTCTGAAAAGACTGACTGTTTTAATTGAGTAAATAATTACCTACTCGAGTACTTAATAAGATTACTCGAGAGATAGAAGGAATACTCGAGTCAAAGACTTGGAATAATTTCTGAGAGAAGAAAACGGGTTACTCGAGAACTGGAACTGGACTACTCGAGAGGAGATAAACTACTTGAGTATATGGATATCATTACTCGAGTAATGGACTTAAAAAAAATTCTGAGGGATGAAAAACTTATCACTCGAGTATTAAACCTGGACTACTCGAGTAGTAGATAGACTACTCGAGTACATAATCTTGACTACTCAAGTGAAGTAAAATAACACGAATTCCTGTCTTCTATAACTCGAGACAAAAGACTAATCTACTCGAGTACTAATATGACTACTCGAGTAAATGACTTGGAAAATTTTCAGAAAGGGAATTTTGTTAACTCGAGAGTAAGAGATGATCTACTCGAGTCATTGACTTGCCTACTCAAGATCTATATTCAGGCTACTCGAGAGCCATTCCCTTACTCGAGTACAGATAGACTTACTCGAGTATAAACTAAGTATTCAGCTCGAGTATATAAAATACAACTCGAGTGAAAGACTTCGAAAATATTTCTTCAACAGAATTTTCTCTTCTACAATAAACTCAACAACATTTCTTTCTCCAATCAATCCTAGTGCTTGAAACAAGAAGTGTATCCCAATAGAGAGGCTACACATGAGTCAGCACCATGGATCACACAATGAGGGATTACATTGTATGGTACTGTGTTTGGTGACCCATTGTAGACTGACATTGGTCTACACTTGGCAATATAATCCTGCAAACACATAACTCAAGCAAGACATCAAATACAACTTAATTCATCTTAGTTCAAGGGTAACTTCACCAAATCTAGGTTCTTGTGGATACAATACCCAACAATAGGTTTTGATGAAACTTTTGCACTCGTAGCACGTTTAGAAGCAGTTAGAATTTTTCTTGTATTTGCTAGCTTTAAAGTTTTAAATTGTTTCAAATGGATGTGAAAACTACTTTTCCTAATGGGTATATTAAGGAGGAAGTTTATGTAGAACAACTAGCAGGCTTTGTTCATGAAATTTTTTTTGATCATGTATATAAGTTAGACAAGGCTCTTAATAGTTTAAAGCAAGTACCTCGAGCATGGTATGATATATTAACTTTATATTTATTATAGAATGATTACATTGTACACTCTTCATTAAGTTCATGATAATTTAGTGGTTTTACAAATTTATGTTGATGACATTATTTTTCGAGCCACTAATGAAGAGTTATGTAATGATGTAGTAAGAATTATGAAAGATGAATTTGAAATAAGCATGGTAGGAGAACTTACTTATTTTCTTGGTTTTCAAATTACAGAAAGACATGACAGTATTTTTTTATTTGCCAATCTAAATATATCCATGATGTTTTTAAGAGATTTGGATTTGAAAATTTAAAGCAAGCTAATACTCCTATGAGTGTTTCTTTAAAATTAGGAAAAGATGAAAGTGGAATATCTATTGATCAGACGTTATATAGTGGTTGATTAGATCACTTTTATATTTAATCGCATCTAGACCTAATATTATGTTTGCATTTTGTTTGTGTGCTAGATTTCAGTCTAATCCTAAAAAATCACATTTAAAAGCAGTTAAACGTATATTTAAATATCTTATTGGTACTTTTAGAATAGGTTTGTGGTATCCACATACGATACTTTCATTTACATGGTTATTCTGATTCAGATTATGCTGGATGTTCTTTAAATCATAAGAGCACGAGTGGCACTTGTGACTTTCTAGGCCCGTCACTTATTTTGTGGTCGAGTAGAAAATAGAATTTTTTGCCTTATCCACCACCGAGGCCGAATACATTGTACTAGGTAGTTGTTGTGCATAAGCTCTTTGGATGAAACAAAAATTAGAAGACTTTGGAATAAATCAAGAAACCATAGAACTAAGGTGTGATAATAAAAGTGCAATTAATTTAACTAGCAATCTAGTTCATCACTCCATGTCAAAACATATAGATGTTCATCATCATTTCATTAGAGACCACATAAAACAAAATTCAATAAAGGTTAATTTCATTAGCACCGATTCACAGCTTGCGAACATTTTCACAAAACCACTTCCAGATTCCTGTTTTTCAATGCTAAGTCTAGAATTTGGAATCCTAGACATTTCTAGCTGATAAATTAACATAAATATTATGAAAAAAAATTTAAATAAAAAATTAACAAAAAAATATTAAAATAACCAACATATTAAATCATAATTGTACTGAACAAAACTCAGAAGTGTGACATCGGAGTCTACCAAAATTATTGCAATACCAGTTCATCACAGAAAATGGGAAAATATATGAAATATACTATCGCCTGGCGATACTGGGTATCGCCTAGCGATATCTTTCTAAAGTCGACTTTTGCCCAAAATCATCAGAAGTCTTTGTTGTCCCCAACATTGGTTTCTTCCTGGTCTTCAGTTGAGCTCTGACTGTTGCTCCTTGTTGGGCAAGGTCGACACATTGATTGTCATGGAGACTCCACGACCGAATTTTCCCATTCCGCCACCTCTGCCGGAGGTTGCTTTAGTTTGGGGCTCTTTGTCAGAAACTTGATGAATTTTGGCATACCTGTATGGTGCTTTTTCACCTCTCTCTTATGCTACTTGAATGGCTCTTGCAAGTCATCTAATCCTTCTTATAGTGATCCATCGCTTGGTAGTGATGAATTTTTAATGGTTGATGAAGGTTCACTATTATGTGTTCATGACGAACGAGCACTAGTATGTGTGGTACACGTACGAAAAACCGTAGGTGTATAGTCGTCAAAGTAAAACTCCTAGTCAATCCAACTATATTTCTTATATAGGATTCATTGGATGATACCCCCCATTGCTAGTGTATTTAGTTTTCTCCACATAGGATTTTTGAGTCTATATGTGTAACGGATGATAGACAAAATGATGCAGTCCAACATGTCGAGGTATGCGCGATGGTTTAAGCGACGATTCACTCAAGCCCTTTCTAATCACTCACGTGCATGAAAGAAGTCTTAGCCACTCCAGTATAGCAATTTAAACCGGAACACTGACACAATATACACCAAAAGAGAATTCCAACCGAAATATCAATTCGGAAAGAGGTCAGTTTTCTCCCGTCAAGAAAACTAGCATAGGATTTGCCTAATCCGTAGAGCGTCAAAACAAAGGTTTACCCAACCCAATCAATGTCACAATAAGGATTTACCAAATCCTTCAAATCATAAGATCGATCAAAAAACAACGCAAAAGCTTCGACTAAATCCCATGAAAAAATCTAATAGATTCAAAGGAAACGCCGGCCTCTTTCACCACACAAAATCATGTATAAAAGAAGAACACACCAGATAGAGTAGAGGAAATCGTTACCCAAGCACTCTAGGTAATTTTTGTGGATCTCTCTACCACAAGTCCACCAGAGTCACACTGGGCGGAGGGGAATACTTTCCAATACTTCAACGGAGTCACGTTGACGAAGCAGGGGGAAGGCATAGAGGCCGAATCGGGACCAACGAGAGGAGGCTGATGGGCCGACGACAGCAACTTGCACGGGTCGCGTAGAGGCGGATGGAGAAGGGAGATGGGGGCTCAAGTCCACCAGAGTCACATCGGGAGGAAGCGAAGGAGGCGTTGTAGACGACTCTGACATAGCAGATGGTGGTCGTCAAGCCACCGGCGGGCTGCTTCGCAGAGTTCATGCAGGATGAAGGAGTTGGGCCAAACCCTAGGAAAAATTCTCACATGAGGTTTTTTTTTGTTCTATCTAAAAGCTGCTCTTCATTCCTCTATTCAACATTTTATATAAAATGTATAAAATAACATTTAAACATTAAACAACATTAAACTAATACTATCATTAAACTAACATTAAACATAAGGTAACATTAAACATTAAACTTATACTAAAGCAGTAAACTAAAAAATTAGATAAAACTAAAACTTAAACACTAAATGTTGAACACAAGAGCCATGCAACGGGCACCCAAGAGCTATGCGTCCAAATGTGGCTGTTGAAACCGAAAATTCAGTCTCTTGTGGAGTTCACCCTTGGGGAAGGGGTGATTACACACCTACTTCTCTCCTACAAGCAAAATGACAAGAAGGGGATTGACCCAAGGGCTCGGTGTGTAGGTCCCACCACACACCTAGAAGATCTTAGAGCGCTTCCCCTCCCTATCCAAGAGCTGAGCTAAGACAACCTCAGAAAGTGCTAGAAGACTGGGGCACAAGTATGCCTTCTGAGATACCCCTTGGGTCCTATTTAAAGATTTTTGAAATCGTCCTTCAAATAGACAGCCTCTGATGCTCCAAATAGCTATGTGCAGCCAAACTGGGTCTGCCAACTGTGTAACTGCATTGTTCTAACTGGCTATGGGCAGGCTAGCGGGGGCAAAATGGTAAAAAATACATCACAGAACCCTGGGGAGGCGGGTAGTCCCTGAGACCTCTACTCGCCTGGGGAGGCGAGTTCCCAATGGAGCTGGTACTCGCCGCCTCCCCCAGACCTTAATGAGCACAGGTCCGACTGGCCCTGCTCGCATGCCACTTGCCGAGCTGCCCTAGGGCGAGTGCGAGCCGGCCCGCCCCACTCGCCCCTCGCTTACTCCACCATGGATCCACTTACTGCCTAGGAACAAAGGGCGCCAATTGGGCGGGCTTCACTCAACACCGAGGAAAAGAATTGAGTGTCTGTCCTTTACTCAACGCTAAGGCAAAACGGCATTGAGTGTCTGGCATTCACTAAATGTTAAGGAAGAATGGAATTGAGTGTCTAGCCTTCACTCAATGCTTGGGGCGGAACGACGTTGAGTGTCTAGGCTGGCCAGTGCTCCTTGAAAAACTCCACTCGTCCTGGCCGGCGAGTGCTCGATAGAGCCGGCACTTGCCGCCTTCTCGCTGCCTTTGGCGAGTACGGGCCCGGCTAGCCCTACTCACCTGTCTCATGTCCCTCTCCCTAGGACTTGGCCATTAGCTCCTGCCAGCCCCACTCGCCAGATATAGGGTTGTACACAATCCCTTCTCTTTGCGAGGTTGGCACAAACTTGGAAAGAAACATCCAACCCCACAGGATTCGGCGAGTGCGGCAGAGGCTGGGGGGAATCTTCTGGTAGGGTCCACCAGCGGCTATATATGCGCTTGCGTACCTGGGTGACCTTTGTCATTCCCTTTGTTCTAAACTTTTTGAGATGTCTATCCCCAAGGAGATCCAAGAGAGGCTTGTTAAGGCTCGCGAGGTCTCCTCCACTCACGTTGGCTGCAAGACGGTGGTTCCCCTTAGCATTCCGCGAGGCGGTCCGACAGAGTTCAATTCTGCTAAGAGGGCGAAGCCATTTAACCAAGCAGTTGAGCACATCTTTCACGACTTGAAATCTACCCTAAACCCTGAGGCCAGCTCCTCTACTCTGCCCGCCCCTAAGAAGGAGAAAAACATCATCGACCTCTGCACTAACCCGAATAGTAGACGGGGGATGGCGAGTTCTCCTCTCCGCGAGCCAAGACCCCCCCTCCTCCGACGACCCGCGGTTTAAAACTTTGGAGGCTCATCCGCACGACCCATCGACCCCCTTAGAACCCTCGGGCTGGACTCGCAGAGACCGAATTCGCTAGCCTGCATCCTCTTCTCTCAGCAAATTGACGGGACTACGGCAGGAGGCGCTGGAGCCATCCCCGTGCCGGGCTTCAGCCTCTCCCGCCAAGAACACACCCTCTTGGCCGCAGAAAGAATATGAAGCTGCCCCCACCCTGCACTTTCTTTGAGGTGCTGAGCTCGTCAGGAAAGCTGACCTTCAGTGGTTTTTCCGTAGTTTTCCTGGGGTGCTCGCCTTTTATACTAGTGTTTAACTTTCTTTGCAGCTATTTATAGTCAGTCTGAGGCTGACGATTCTTCGGGGCCAACCCGTTATTCACCACTCCCTTCTCCAAGCTCTCTAGACTCCTTTCTGGGTTCTGAAGTGGAGAACGGAGAGTTGACGAAGAGGGGGATCGGGCTATTCAAGAAGCTGGTGCGCGGGCTATGTAAGGTGCAGTAGGACAACGAGGTGTCGCAGCACGACTGCGTACGTCTCACTGACGAGGTGAGGAGCAGCCCAATAGGCAAGGAGACGTCCCCTTCTTGGCTCCTGGGCGAGATCGATGAGAGCCTCCAGATCACCCAGAGGAACTTAGGGCAGATTCACGAGCTGCACAACTCGCGGCGACCTGCGGGGAAGGAAACGCGAGGGCGGGGGTAGATAGAAACAGCTCCATTGCTGAGCCTTCAAGCACTCGCCTCTTGCCCCCTCAGCCCGCGCATATATTGAACTTGTTATTTTTTTCTTCTTCTGCATTTGATTTCTCTGAACAATATTCTCCCCCTAGTTTATAATAACTTAGAATATTTTTAGATTTCAATGCTCGCTATTCGAATATACTATCCCTTAGGTTCAATTCGGCATGTGATGGGACAGATCTTAGAAGTCGGCGAGTTGGGGTTGGCGAGCTAAGTCAGGCAAGCTGGACTGATCGGTTGGCACGTCCTCGGACTTATTTTTCTATAAATAGCCCCCTCCTCACCAACCCCGGCCTACCGTCTTTATTGATTTCATACCCCCCTCTTCTTTCCTTCTCTCTTGCCGATAATCGCGCCCTAATCTTCCTACGAGCATGGTTAAGACTAACCCCGACGCTGACGGCCGCTCCAAATGTGCTCAGCACTTCGCCGACTACTACTTCTTTGATGGGAATACAACCCAGGAGGAGTTCGTAGAGTTCATTACCGACTTCGTGCCCCCTGGCTTTGAGGCATGCCGACCCAAGGAGGGAGAGGCCATCAACACTATGGCTGATATCGAGTCGAGTTCGAGTGATTTTTGCTCGGCTCGAAATCGAAATTTTCGACTCGAACTCGGCTCGAAATCGACTCAAAATCGAAATTGATTTCGAGTCGAGTCGGCTCGACTCAAAATGAATCGATTCTGAGTCATCTAGAAAACGAATTGAGTCGGCTCGAAATCGAATCGTGTCTGCTCGAAATCGAATCAAGTCGGCTCAAAATTGAGCAATTTTTTGTTTTATTCCTAGTTTACTCAAAATTAAATTGGGCAACATATAAATTTAGCAAAAAAAACACATAAAGCATTCATTTTTTTTATTTAGGTTTAAATATTATTATTTTTAATCTTAAAATAAGAATATATTAATAAATACATAATTTTTTTAATTAATTCGAGTTGATTCGAATCATATTTCGAGCGATTCAGGGCTGGCTCGAAATTGACTCGAAATCAGATTTGAGTCAAATTGAATCGACTCAAATTGAGTCGAATCAATTTTAACTGATTTCAATTCGGCTCAATTTTCGAACGATTTTCGAGTGACTTTCGAGTTTCGAATAATATGCTCAGCCTTAATCAACACGTTCTACCCCGACAAGCTCGCCTTCCCCATCTCGCATTTCGAGGTGGGGTTGCGCCTACTGCACCGGCTGGAAGTCTGCCAGATTTTGAAGTACTTCGGTGCGGTGCCCGCGCAGCTCAACTCGAACGCCATCGCCATGATGGTGGAGTTCGTGTGCTTCCTTCATAGGAAGCGAATAGAGTTCAACCTGACCATCTTCAGGAAACTATTCACCTACAAGGCGACTCCCGACAGCGTTGCCTACTTCGGGGGCTCCTTCATCAAAGTTCATGAGATCACGAACAAGCATCACAACTGGATGATAAAGATCGTCTCCATCAAGGGTGATCTTGGCAACATCCCCTACTTGCCTCAGCAGAAGGGAGAGGAGGTGTACTAACCCCCCACCGTGTCCGGCAATGATGTCGAGCTCCGCAAGTTCTTCCTTCACAAAGACTTTGAGGTCGCTTTTCTCCGAAGGGCCCTCGAATCGCTCATCTCCGTCCAACCCGATGAAGGTATACGTCGCACCTTTTCCTCTTCCCGAGCTCTCCGAATCCGTAGAATTTTTCTGACTAAGTCTTTCGTGCAAGGGAGCGTCTGATTCCAGAGAACCCACCCTTCGCGGACTCGGGACTATTCCCTGATCCCCTCGTGCGCGAGAGGGCGGCTGCAGCTGCTTGCCGAGATGACCCAGCATCATCCAATCCCTCATCCAGCAAATGGCGGCCTGATCCCGCGGGGTCCAGCTCTCCCTGCCACCAGAAGTCAAGAAAGATGAAGAGAGTCGTGGTGGCCCCTCGGGCGAGGCAATGACAATAACAACAAAAGCCAAAGTACATGAGCTCGCTCGAGACCTCCCCGGATGGATCGCCGGAAAGACTGCTGAAGGAGATAGCAGACAAGGGGTAGGTGGGAGGCGAGCCCTCCGTTCCTCCTACTATTAAGAAGACCGCAGCCCGCAAGCTGGGTCCGCCGAAGAGCCACCCCCTCTTCGACCTCCGGGGAAGGTGGAAGGATTCGGCCGGCGAGCTTGTGGTCCAATGGGATGAGACGGCCTACCGGATCTTCATCTCCACCCTCCAACCTTCCTGGATAGACCACCAGCTCTCCTCCAGTCACGCCTACATGCTATGCTTCGGCCCCTACGGGAATAAGGAGGCTGCGGCCTACAAATGCATGACCTTGTACCAGCTCGGCCATGAGGGCTTGCAAGCCCATATGCGGGAACATCTGAACCACATGATGGTCCATCGCAGTTTCAACCTCAGCCACCTCCTACAGAAGGCTGAGCATAAGCGCTACGTTACCCAGTACAAAGTTGCTAACCTAGAGAGGAGACTCGGCATAGCTGAGGATTTACTCGCCAAAGCCGCCAGCGGGCTGGTAAGTATCGGGCACCTCCTTCTCTTTTTACTTAAGATTTTTCGACTTTCACGTAATAGATTTTCTTACCCTTTGTTTTTACAGGATGTCGAGGCTGCTAGAGAGCTGCGGGATAGCGCAATTAGGCTGGAGGAAGAAAACGCCCAGCTGCGTGCCCACGCCGCCGAGTTGGAAGCTCGCGCCACTGGGCTAGAGGCGACAATGATAAGCTGAAGGACCTGATCAAGTGGTTTGATAGCGAGATCATCCGCTAGGCGGAAGCCTTCTTCCCCCTTGGTGGCGGCGAGCCCTCCTTCCCGTACAGGAGGCCGAGGATCTTTGGCGAGGCTGAGGTCATGGAACGGCTGTGGATCAACTCGATTGAATCCGCCGAGTGCACCTTGTAGATCATGAAGGATACGCAGGTGCTGGTGGAAGGCTGCGAGGAGATGATGGCCTGAGACATCATGCTGAGCCTGTTCCCGTCCACGCCCCCCAGTGAGAAGGAGGACAGCTTTGACCTGCTCTTCAGAAAAGGCTTCAAGGATAATCCATCTGGAGGAGCGGGCGAAGACCGCCAATCTGGGGGGGGGGGAGGAGAGAGCTGACCCACGCCTTTTCTTCTTCTCTTTTTTTGTGTAAATTTGTCCCCCTCCCCCCTTTTGTAACCTCGCCTAGGCGAGCTCCATTTTTTGTAAAAAGCTTATACAAATGAAAAATGGATTTCTCTATCTTTTCTTTCTTGAACTCTTCTTTCTTTGTGTACTCGCCCGCAGGCTCTCCTCCTTGAGAAACTTCGTTAGGATAGAACTTGCCGTCCGAATACATGTTAGGACTCATGCCTATTAGTAGACCCTGAGAGCTCTCCACCTCTAGGCAATCCGTGGTACTACTCACCGCACTAGGGCTCTTCTCCACCCAGCTCGCTCGCGAGTTACCTCCTTTCTTGCTAATGTCAAGCCAAAATTGTTAAAAATTTCACAAGTAAAATTGGAAGGGGTGGAGTGTATTGTTGGAGCTCGCCTTCTTCAAAGGATGTCTAGGTCTTGGCTCGTCTCCTTTCTGCCGAGCAGGGTCCGCGAGCCCCGACTCGCTTATGAGGGCATTCTCTCCCTACCCATAGGAAGAAGATCAATCTTTTCAAATAACTCCCGGAGAGGGTGGGACTCCCTCGGGTGACATCCAACCATGCCATCTAGGTGAGAGCCTTACAGTGGGATCTACTCGGGGTCTGGGTAGACTCTTTGAAAGTGAAGGGATAGATACTACTCTAGAGGGGGGGTGAATAGAGTTATCAAATTTTGCACTAGACAAAACTTAATCGTCTACCCAACTCCCTTGGAGTGAAATACGGAATGAAAAGATTATAGATAAGGAGATAACCCTAAAGCCTAACACAAGTGTTGTGCACAAACTCAAGCTAACTGTAATTACAGTTAAGGCTTGGAAATCCTAATCAGCAACTAGCAAACCCAGTTATATCTAATCACAGCCACAATGCAAGTAATTAAATTAAGCAAGCCAGACGACACAAGGAATTTATAGTGGTTCTCCAAACAACTTGGGTACGTCCACTCTTCTACCAACAAGGTAGGAATCCACTACACGTTTTTGATCAGGTGCCCTGCCACCACAAGATCTGCTTTAGGTAGATCTAGAAACCCTTTAGACTTTTGATCAGGTGTCTAAAAACCAAACACAGGTTTTTGATCAGGTGCCCTGCCAACAAGGGATACTTTTGAAGGGAGTAATAACCCTGTACAGGAGGGGGAAAGAAGGTTAAAGAGTCTTCTCTATTTTACAATAGATTAGAGAAGCACAAAGACTTGCACTGAGCTAGAAGGCTCAAAATAATCAAGGCTCCCCCTGGCTCAAAGAATGTCCAGGTGAAGTCTTGCTTCAGTGCAGAAAACACTTCAGAAAGATCTGAAGGAAAAACTACAAGAAGATATAAAGTATATAAAATAGAAATCTTCTAGCAGCTATCTTCTTCTTCTTCTTCTTCAAAAAAACTCTGAGTCAGAACTTCCTGGAAGCAGGAGAACTCAGGTTGAAGAAGAGCAGAAGAGCTTAACACTTCTCAGTTGAATGAAGATTGCTGAGAGCAGTGAACTTGGTCTTGATGAAAGCTTGAATGCTAATTGAATGAGTCTTAGAATAACTGGTTAGCTAGCTGAAATCCTTCTCCAAAGGATTCCTTTTATAGCAGCAACAAGCAACGGCTCTTTTCAATTTGAACTGTTTGTCTTCTTCTGAAACTTGAAACCTGGGCTGCAAATATCACAAAGACAAACAAACTCTGTAGCAAAATATTCTATAAAAGGGATAAACCTTTTTCAAGGAAGCTGCAGGAAGCAATCTGATAATAAAGTTACTAAATAAAATCACATCAGAGACAAACTCTTTATAGCAAAAAGAAGACTTTTCAGTCTAACGGCTATAAAGGACTGACAACAGATAAAGTAAAATACAATGACAACTAATAAGACAAATAATTTTATCTGAAAAGATTTGACTCAGGCAAAAGGGATGGAGCAGATATTGCCTAGAAATATTATCATAAAACAACTGAAATAAAATGCCAGATAATGTATTAATTAATTAAATAGAATAAATAAATACAAAATAAAAAGGCAAACAGAAAACGTCGAACGACCCTCGGAGATCGTCGACCGAAGAACGAAGATCGTCGAACTATCGGACAGATAGTCGAACGATCCAGATAGTCGAACTATCAAAGGAGATAGTCGAACTATCACAACAGATAGTCGAACTATCAGAAGATAGTCGAGCTATCAGATAGTCGACCTATCAACAGATAGTCGAACTATCAAAGCAAAACCGATAGTCGACCTATCAACAGATAGTCGAACTATCAGAAGGGAAACAGATAGTCGATCTATCAACAGATAGTCGAACTATCAAGGGAAAATAGATAGTCGACCTATCAACAGATAGTCGAACTATCAAACGACGCAGATAGTCGACCTATCAAACAGATAGTCGAGCTATCAGATAGTTGAACTATCCAAGCAGATAGTCAAACTATCAAACAAACAGATAGTCGAACTATCAACAGATAGTCGAACTATCACAGCACACAGATAGTCGAACTATCACAGCACACAGATAGTCGAACTATCAACAGATAGTCGAACTATCCACGCAGACAGAACGTCGAGCAACTGATAGACGATCGTCGAACAGTTAGTCGACGATAGTCGAGCGGCGTTCGACCATAGTCGAACGAACAAACTACTTAGCCAAATTCTTATCTGGATAAGCTGGGAACTCTACAGCTAGACAACTAACCTTGACCATAGATAGTTCATGGGTCAAGAGACTAAGAAGAAACGACTAAACTCAAATCAAACTAGGGTACCAACAATCTCTCCCTATTTGAGTTAAGTCTCTCAAAAACTAAAACACAGAGCTAGCTATAGAACAATAAAATCAATACAGGAAATATTTAAACAACTAACTAGCAATCAACAATCAGTCAGATATATAACAGTCAATCAAAATTAAGGATCTATAGAATCAGGTTTGGGATTAGAAGAGCTAGGAACAAAAGATACTTTCCTCAAGGGATCTATGAATTCTTTCTTAGACATCTTCAGATCTTGTACACCAATAATCTTTAGTTCTGATGCCCTTGGGACGACTGCTTCTGGATACTTTTCCATGTATTTAGAAGGGTCAAAAACTTCAGGACTAACCTGGATTTTATCAAGTTCCTTCATTCTGAACTTTGACATTGTAGTAAATCCTGCAGAATCTTTTCCTTCAGCCTTAGCTTTCTTTATCTGGGCTGAGCCAACAAGCTCTAGAAAACGAGCCATCCTGAAATCAGGATCTAACTCTTGACTTTCATACTTATTTTCAGATGTAGTATCTATTGGCTTCACAGCTTTAAACTTTGTAGACGGATCTAATAGATTTTCAGCTGGATCTTTAACTTCTTGAATAATAAGAGATGAAGGGGGAGCAAATTCAGCAAACTTCTTACAGGACTTTTCTGAGAAAATAGTTCTTTTACTCTTTGAAACATCTTTAGCAGCAGGTGAAACTTTTCTCTTGGGAGAGGGAGGAGGTGAAAAGGTTGGCTTTTGATATACCACCTCCTTTACTTGCTCTTTTGCCTCAGCATCATGTCTTTGATATCCAGAATATGATCTGCCTTGATGGCTTTGAGAACTTCTTCTTGAAGGAGGCTGAGAAGGTGCAGATTTGTCAGAAGGGGCAGATGGATTTGCTGAAATGTTGCCAGAGGCTCCTGCACCGGGAGGTGGAGGAGGAGGACCTCGGGGAGTCCATCTGGGAGCAGGACTATCATACCTCTTTGATTTCTTCCTCTCCTTTTGCTGGTTCTTAGAGAACCACATCCAGTGCTGGAGCTCTTTGGATTTAAGATCAATCCCTTTCAGAATGTAGTAAGGAGTGTCATGATCGGGATTGGGAGGAGGAGGAGCTACAGATTTTCTTTTCCTCTTTGCAGCTTTCTTTTTCTTAGAATTCTCAGACAGATCTGAATCATCTTCATCCTCAGAATGAGATGAGGGAGGATGATCAAATGGATCATAGGCTTCTGATACAGCCTTTTCCTTTTCTTTCAGGGCAGCTTTCTCTTTCTCTTCTTCCAAGGCATCCTGTGCCAGAAGGGTATCTAAATCCAACCCTGGGGAATCATCCCATAAAGTAGACTTTTCAGTTTCAGTTTCAGGATCCTTTTGTTAAAACTCAGGAACTGTCGAGGGGACCAGTTCAGATAGCACTGCTTGCTGAGCAGGTTCAGTAGCCTCAGAAACTAGAACATGCTCTACAGCCTCAGATAGCACTGCTTGCTCTACAGCCACTTGGATATCAGGAGCTGATATAGATTCAAGCTCTTTAACAACATCTACTTCTTCCATTAAATCTGTAGGATTAGGAGTAAAATCTTGCTAAGTGACATCTAGTCATCCCTTCCAGATATTCCCATACTAACTTATCAATTAAGTAATCTACAAATTGGGAAAGAGACATACCTTCTGGATTTTCTTCAGGGTGACCTAACTCCCATAAATCATCTAAAAAGGAAGTGATAATTCCTTCTAGGAACAGGGCAACTAAGGGAGTTGAAGCTTCTTCCAGGTACACTTTTACAACAAATTCAGTCATCATTATTGCATCAGATATTTCTTTTTCTTTTTCAGATGGAGGAGGAGCTGAAACTTCTGCTGCTTTTTCTAATACTACAAGTTGAACTGCTGGAGGGGAGGCCAACGGCTGCTCAGAGACATCTTCATTGAACATCTCCCCCTGCCTGATTTCATTGGGAACTGAAACCAGGCCCCTGGATGAAGAGGGCTCAGCAGAGTTAGAAAGAATTTTGATGGCATCAGACAGAGAAGCAATGGAGGAAGCAAGTGGAGCAATTGCCTCTTCAATCATGATTTTGATTGAAGGGGTAATTAACTCCACAATGCTGGAAATGAATTCTGGAGTTATCTCAAAAGATGGTGGAGGAATTGCAGTTGATGGAAGATCAGCAGGAGGAATGTATTCCTGATGAACTGGAGAACGAATTGGAGAGTTAACTGGAGAGTTAACTGGAGAGTTAACTGGAGATAGATGGGTGTAAGCAGGAAGATCAATATGATCTGAAGATTGAAGAGGAGAAAGAATTTGAGTAGAAGTTACAGAAGCTAATAAATCTACACTAGGATGAGATATCCTAGCAAGATAATGAGGGATAGGAGATGCTGGAGGAGGAGATGGAATTTCAACTGTTGTTAGATCATGAATAGGGGAGGCAGGAGTCACACTTAGTCTCTTCCATTGATCATGCATAGTTGAACCAAAAAGAACAGATGCTTCTGTTC
Organism: Platanthera zijinensis; assembly: GCA_039513925.1. Classification (NCBI taxonomy): domain Eukaryota; kingdom Viridiplantae; phylum Streptophyta; class Magnoliopsida; order Asparagales; family Orchidaceae; genus Platanthera; species Platanthera zijinensis. Next base: position 65,032,375 of record CM077081.1, read on the forward strand.
ATCTAAGGGCTTGGTGAATATATCACCTCTCTGAAACTCAGTGGATATGAACTCAAGACAAATCTTGTTCTTTTCCACACAATCTCTCAGGAAATGGTGCCGAATCTCAATGTGCTTCGTTCTAGAGTGGTGCACTGGATTTTGTGCAATTGAGATAGCACTGGTACTATCACACATGATTTTGGTGTTCTTGTGTGAGTAACCATAATCCACAAGCTGGTTTTGAATCCACAGGATCTGTGAACAACAACTGGCAGCTGCTATATATTCAGCCTCTGTAGTTGAAGTTGAGACAGAAGCCTGCTTCTTACAGAACCAAGAGACCAATCTCTCTCCCAGGAACTGACAAGTTCCTGAAGTGCTCTTCCTGTCAACTCTACAACCAGCATAGTCAGAGTCAGAGTATCCAATTAACTCAAATTCTGATTCTGCTGGGTACCAAAGTCCTAGATTTGGACATCCCTTCAGGTATCTCAGGATTCTCTTGAGAAGAATCAGATAAGATTCCTTGGGGTTGACCTGGAATCTAGCACAAAGGCATGTAGCAAACATTATATCAGGCCTACTTGCGGTTAAATATAATAGGGAACCAACAATGGCCCTATAATTCTTTTGATCAACTGGCTTGCCGTGATCATCAGAATCAATAACTGCATTAGTAGCCATAGGTGTAGGCATTGCTGAAGCATCAGCCATCCCAAATTTCTTTACCCAACTCCCTTGGAGTGAAATGCGGAATGAAAAGATTATAGATAAGGAGATAACCCTAAAGCCTAACACAAGTGTTGTGCACAAACTCAAGCTAACTGTAATTACAGTTAAGGCTTGGAAATCCGAATCAGCAACTAGCAAACATAGTTATATCTAATCACAGCCACAATGCAAGTAATTAAATTAAGCAAGCCAGACGACACAAGGAATTTATAGTGGTTCCCCAAACAACTTGGGTACGTCCACTCTTCTACCAACAAGGTAGGAATCCACTACAGGTTTTTGATCAGGTGCCCTGCCACCACAAGATCTGCTTCAGGTAGATCTAGAAACCCTTTAGACTTTTGATCAGGTGTCTAAAAACCAAACACAGGTTTTTGATCAGGTGCCCTGCCACCAAGGGATACTTTTGAAGGGAGTAATAACCCTGTATAGGAGGGGGAAAGAAGGTTAAAGAGTCTTCTCTATTTTACAATAGATTAGAGAAGCACAAAGACTTGCACTGAGCTAGAAGGCTCAAAAGAATCAAGGCTCCCCCTGGCTCAAAGAATGTCCAGGTGAAGTCTTGCTTCAGTGCAGAAAACACTTCAGAAAGATCTGAAGGAAAAACTACAAGAAGATATAAAGTATATAAAATAGAAATCTTCTAGCAGCTATCTTCTTCTTCTTCTTCAAAAGAACTCTGAGTCAAAACTTCCTGGAAGCAGGAGAACTCAGGTTGAAGAAGAGCAGAAGAGCTTAACACTTCTCAGTTGAATGAAGATTGCTGAGAGCAGTGAACTTGGTCTTGATGAAAGCTTGAATGTTAATTGAATGACTCTTAGAATAACTGGTTAGGTAGCTGAAATCCTTCTCCAAAGGATTCCTTTTATAGCAGCAACAAGCAACGGCTCTTTTCAATTTGAACTGTTTGTCTTCTTCTGAAACTTGAAACCTGGGCTGCAAATATCACAAAGACAAACAAATTCTGCAGCAAAATATTCTATAAAAGGGATAAACCTTTTTCAAGGAAGCTGCAGGAAGCAATCTGATAATAAATTTACTAAATAAAATCACATCAGAGACAAACTCTTTATAGCAAAAAGAAGACTTTTCAGTCTAACGGCTATAAAGGACTGACATCAGATAAAGTAAAATACAATGACAACTAATAAGATAAACAACTTTATCTGAAAAGATTTGACTCAGGCAAAAGGGATGGAGCAGATATTGCCTGGAAATATTATCATAAAACAACTGAAATAAAATGCCAGATAATGTATTAATTAATTAAATAGAATAAATACATACAAAATAAAAAGGCAAACAGAAAACGTTGAACGACCCTCGGAGATCGTCGACCGAAGAACGAAGATCGTCGAACTATCGGACAGATAGTCGAACGATCCAGATAGTCGAACTATCAAAGGAGATAGTCGAACTATCACAACAGATAGTCGAACTATCAGAAGATAGTCGAGATATCAGATAGTCGACCTATCAACAGATAGTCGAACTATCAAAGCAAAACCGATAGTCGGCCTATCAACAGATAGTCGAACTATCAGAAGGGAAATAGATAGTCGATCTATCAACAGATAGTCGAACTATCAAGGGAAAAAAGATAGTCGACCTATTAACAGATAGTCGAACTATCAAACGATGCAGATAGTCGACCTATCAAACAGATAGTCGAGCTATCAGATAGTTGAACTATCCAAGCAGATAGTCGAACTATCAAACAAACAGATAGTCGAACTATCAACAGATAGTCGAACTATCACAACACACAGATAGTCGAACTATTAACAGATAGTCGAACTATCCACGCAGACAGAACGTCGAGCAACTGATAGACGATCGTCGAACAGTTAGTTGACGATAGTCGAGCGGCGTTCGACCATAGTCGAACGAACAAACTACTTAGCCAAATTCTTATCTGGATAAGCTGGGAACTCTACAGCTAGACAACTAACCTTGACCATAGATAGTTCATGGGTCAAGAGACTAAGAAGACACGACTAAACTCAAATCAAACTAGGGTACCAACACTCTTTCGAGTGATATTCTGCCCTGCCAACTAGGTGAGAGCCTGACAGCTGGATCTGCTCGGGGTCTGGGTAGACTCTCCCGAGTGACATCCAGCCCTACCAGCTAGGTGAGAGCCTGACAGCGGGATCTGCTCGGGGTTTGGGTAGACTCTCTCGAGTGACATCCATCCCTGCCAACTAGGTGAGAGCCTGACAGCCGGATCTGCTCGAGGTCTGGGTAGACTCTCTTGAGTGACATCCAGCCCTGCCAGCTAGGTGAGAGCCTAGCATCGAGATCTTCTCTGGGTCTGGGTAGAGTCTCTCGAGTGACATCAAGCCCTTCCAGCTAGGTGAGAGCCAGACAGAGGGATCTGCTCAGGGCCTGGGTAGACTCTCTCGAGTGATATCTAGCCCTGCCAGCTAGGTTAGAGCCTGACAGCGGGATCTGCTCAGGGTCTGGGAAGACTCTCTCGAGTGACATCCAGCCCTGCCAGCTATGTGAGAGCCTGACAGCGGGATCTGCTCGGGGTCTGGGTAGACTCTCTTGAGTGACATTCAGTCCTGCCAGCTAGGTGAGAGCCTGATAGCGGGATCTGCTCGGGGTCTTGGTAGACTCTCTCGAGTGACATCCAACCCTGCCAGCTAGGTTAGAGCCTGGAAGTGGGATCTGCTCGGGGTCTGGGTAGATTATTTCGAGTGACATCCAGCCGTGCTTACTATGTGAGAGCCTAGCAGCAGGATTTATTCGGGGTCTGGGTAGACTCACTCGAGTGACATCCAGCCCTGCCAGCTAGGTGAGAGCCTGATAGTAGGATCTACTCGGGGTTTGGGTAGACTCCCTCTAGTGACATCTAGCCCTGCCAGCTAGGTGAGAGCCTGACACCGGGATCTGCTTTGGGTCTTTCAAATGAACACTTCACTTATCCACATAAATCATGACAGGAGTATCAGCACACCATGAAGTTTTATCAGAAAAATGAATGCTACTCACATGGCTAAGGGTAAAAACGTTTCAGGTCATCACCGCTCTATGTGAGACCTTGGGTATCGCCCTCCACATTCCGGAGGCGGTACCCCCTAATTTCAATGTTTCTTGTACAATGTATGTACCCTCCTTGTTGGGTTTGAGCATCCCCACAGCGGCTGATCTTCCCACAACATCCACCTTCCTCAGGACCATATCGCCCTCTGCGAACTTTTTGACCATGACGTGTTTGTCAAAGTACGTGGCCATTCTTCTTTTCACTTCTTCCTGCCGGATGGCGGAGAGGTCACTCAGCTCCTCCACCATGTCCAGGGAGAGCCGTAGCTCTTTCTTATTTTCAGCTTGTCATTCTTCCCTGCTTTCCTCTGCCTCGACCACCCGAGGCGTTCAGACCTCGAACTCGATTGGAAGCACTGCCTCGTATCTATGGGAGAGCTTGAAGCGGGTCTCCCCCGTAGCAGTTTTGGGGGTGGTTCTAAGGGCCCTAATAACCGAGGGAAGCTTCTCCACCCAGCTACCCTTCAAGTTTTCAATTTTTTTCTTCAAGAGGTTCACTATGTTTTTGTTTGCCGGTTCCACCTGTCCGTTGCTCCTAGGGTGATGGACCGAGGCAAATCTGAGATAAATCCTAAGCTGCCCGCAGAAGCTGTTGATCTCGGCGCTGACAAACTGAGGTCCATTGTCCATGGCAATGGATTGCGGAAACCCTTGTTGGCAAATGATCTCCCCCCAAATCAAATTCCTGATAACTTAGGAGGTCACCTTGGCCAGCGCATTCACCTCCAACCACTTGGAAAAATAATCTATCAAAATAAGTAGGAACCTCTTCTGCCCGCTGGCCTGGGGCAAATCCCCTACCAGATCCCTTCCCTGAATGGAGAAGGGCCAGGGGTCGTAATACTCATGAAGCACTGGGTCGGTTGCAGTTGGAGGGGACAAACAACTGGCACTTGTGGCACTTCTTTGTAAACTCTGTCGCATCGTGGCCCAGGATATGCCAAAAATACCCCTGCCTAACAACCCTTCCTTCTAGGGTCTGACTCCCGTAGTGACTCCCACACTCCCGAAAGCGGACCTCCTCCAAGATCCTATCGACCTCCCTCTCGGCCACAAAATATGCCAATATCCCTGAGCGGGTCTTTTGGTATAGCTGCCCATCATAGATTAGGTAGTACGCTGACTTGTACTTGAATTTCTTTTAATCCATCCCTTCCGGAAACTCCCTTGTGGAAAGGAAGGATGCGAATGGGTCCATCCACGAGGGGTGTTGATCCACCTCCATTAGCTCTCCTTCTTCAATGGAAGGGTAGAACATGTCGGTGATGGTTGCCAGTTGGTCCACCTGCTCGTTCTCCACCTTGGGCACGTGTCGGATGGAGAAGGTCTGGAACATGTTGATGACCCCCTTTACTTTTGCTAAGTATAGGTGGAGGGTGGCTCCCTTGCCTGGAACTCCCCATTGATCTGGAAAGCCACCACCATGGTCAATGAGAACCTCCACATCATGCACTCTTAGCTCCCTGGCTAGGCAGATCCCTGCAATCACCACCTCATACTCGACATGATTGTTAGTAATAGAGAAGTGTATAACTATCGTTTGTTCTATCTTTGTTCCGTGGGGGCTTTCCAAAATCACCCCCACCCCCAGGGAATGCTTACCTGAGGAACCATCCACCATCACCTTCCAAGTAACTAGACAGGTGAGCTCTTCCTCTATCACCTCGACCACATAGTCAGCCAGGAAGTCGGCCATCGCTTGGGCCTTGATCTAGAGGCGGGGAACAAAGGAGATATCGAACTCACTTAGTTCCACCAACCACTTAGCCAACCTACTCGAATGCTCCACCCCCTCAAAGATATTGCGTAGGGGGTGGTCAGTCACCACTCGAATTGAATGTGCATGGAAGTATGGTCGGAGCATTCGAGCCGAGATGACAAGGGTGAAGGCTAGCTTTTCCAAGATGGGGTATCGAAGCTCTGCCTTCTTCAAAACCCGGCACATAGTATATAGTGAGTTGTTTCTTCCCATCTTCTCGAACCAGGACGGAGCTCAAGGCCTCTGCTCCGACCCCAAGATATAAAGATAGGACCTCCCCCTCCTTCGGCCCTTAGAGCAGGGGGGCCTGAGTCAACTTCCTCTTCAAGGTCTGAAATGCCTCCTCGCATTCTTGGGTCCATTCTAAATTCTTGCCTCCTCTTAACGCTTTGAATAAGGGAGATCACTTCTCCCCAGCCCGGGAAATGAACCTGCTCAACCCTGCCAGCTTCCTTGTTAACCGCTTGTACAACCTCGGGCTCGCAGGAGCAAAAGGCTCAAGAAAAAGAGGGGAGAAGGCTAGATGGGCCCAAAGAGAGCCGACTCGCTAGGTGAGTGGATCCCAGGGAAAGGGCCACTCGCAGGGTGAGAGCTACTCACTAGGCAAGAGGGGCCCATGCGAGAGTCATTCTCTAGGCGAATTAGGCCTAGAGAGGTCACTCGCGAGGCGAGAGCCGACTCGCTAAGAGAGAGGGCTCTAAAGGGGAGAGCTCTCGCCCGCGAGACCACACTCTCGCCGAGCACCAATTCGGAGAGAAGCCTAGTGCCGGTTCAGTGTTTGGTCAAAGGGCCGGTTCAGTTGGATAGGGATTTACCTTTTTAGCCCCAGGTGATTTTACACGTTTGCCCTTGGTGGTATGCATATAACCCTTCAGAATAGCGGATTTTGGCTGTTGGCAGACCCGACTAAGGGTATTTTGGTAATTCCAGGTCGGTTCAGTTTGGTTATTGGCAGTTCAAACTCAGAGGCCAATAAATAGGCCGGTAAGGTGCCTGGTAGAAGGTTGTTGACCCTTCTTTTTCTTCCACTAAGGCACCTAGCTCAGCATTTTGTTAGGGAGGGGGAGAATTGCTAGTTCTTTGTTGCGCGCTAGGGTTCGAAGAAAATAAATGCAACCGAACTAGCAACCCGATGAGGCAAGTATACCTATCGAATTGTAGCAAGGGGACACAAGTGTCGTATTGAAATCCGGGAACTGTTGGCTATGCTTACTCACACGAACGCTATTATCTTATCGACGGAAAAACTAGGGTTTTAGAAAATCTAAGTACAAGGGAGGAATTAAAGCTATACTAGAAAGAGAACTACCGCAATTAAGTTAAGCTATTAAGCAAAGAACTATGCTAGAAAGGAAACTACTGCAGTTAATTAAAGAGCACAAGATAGGTGATTACTACGAAAGGTAGAAAATATGAAATGGAAATGCACTCAATCAAGATTCACCTCGGCTAAAGACGATTAAGAAAATGCGATAAAAATCTGAACTTAATAGGATAAAGGTTCTTGACCGTGGAGGTTCCTAAAGCTTGAACACGCTTCTCTCGAAGTCGTGCCCAACTGAGTTTAGGAAGGTCCGACCGACTTTCGTCTAAATCGGAGGCCTAAAACTCGCTTTACGCGGTGAACCCCACTATTGGATTTTACTCCAATCCGGGAGATTTGGACGTCTGCCTCTCTCGAGGGGTGCGTACAACTCCCTTTACTCTTGAATGCTCACTTCATTCTTTCGGCCTCTTGGCTAGCCCAGAATGAAAGCAAAGGCGGAGAGTATATATCGAAAATATACCTCCAACCCGTGATTAATCAAGAGTAATTCAAGGCCCTAACCTAAAAAGAAAAGATTAATTAAAACATCATAACTTAATCGCTCTAACCTCGGATCATCAAGATCGAGTACAAGGAGGATTAGTTAATCATAATGGAGTGGAGGGGAGGGGGGAATGAGTAGTAAAGCATAAAAAGAACACAAGCTAAACAAAGAACACTTCTATTAATAAAAAGGGGCAAGTTACACTATTGAAAATTAAAATTACAAGTGCATGAAATTGAAATCCTATTCTAGCCCTACAAGTAGCACTAAGCAAAAGCAAAATTACAATAAAAGCTAAGACAAACTACAATTAAGCTAGGGTTAAACAAAAAGTACAAAGAGAGGGGGAGAGAGAGAGAGAGAAAAAGCATGAAAAAGGATCAAGAAACAAAGGGGCAGCACCTCCCCCACTCAACCAAAGCTTATTGAAATGGAGAGGGGGGGTCTCAATTTATAGAAAAAAAATCTCGGGTTGGTCACGCCCTCCGACACGCCCTAGGGGGGGCATGTCAGGGGGCATGACAGTACTATATTGACCTCGGGCTCTGGATTCTGGCGGGAGGGATGATTGCTTCGGTACGTCGGTGGTCACGCCCTAGGTCACGCCCGTGATAGGGGGGTGTGACAGGCACGTCATGTCCAAATCATTGGTCGGAAATCCGTCAGTCACCGAAAAAGGAGGGTGTCACGCCCATGTCACGGGCGTGATATGGGGCGTGACAGTACTGTTTACGTGCTGAGGCGGAACGGCATTTAATGCGGCGGCAGGCTTTGCGGCAGAGGGCGACACGCCCCTGGTCACGCCTGGTGACACACCCAGGGAGGGCGTGTCAGGGGGCGTGACAGCGGTTTTTGACTGTTTTCTGTCCCTTCCAGCAGGAGTCCTCAGGATCGGGTGACATGCCCTAGGTCACGCCCAGGGAGGGCGTGACAGGGGGGCGTGACAGGTCATTTTGTCCAATTTTCTGGAAACCTGCAAAAAGACAAGAAAAAGTCAGTGGAAATAATATTTACATAAAAATGATAAAAATAAACTAATAATAGACATAACTTGCACAATATAAAATAGAAAATACGATAATAGTTTACGATACAAAACGTATTATCAAATTCCCCCAAGCTTAAGCTTTGCTTGTCCCCAAGCAAAAATATAAAAACTAGATATTTATAAAAAGGACTAATCAAAAAGTTCTAATTATGCCTACACAAGTACTATGCGAAATTCTTAGTAGGGAAAAGGTGAAATGTAAGTCTAAAACAATTATTTAGGTATGGTAAAACTTTTATAAACTTTACTTAATAAAAACAAATCATCCAAAATTTTAACGAGATTTTTTAAATGGACTTAAGTAAAGCAACGAAAATGAAAAACACGCATTGAGTTGTTACTAGATCCAAGCAACGCATTATAATTATATCAATTTAATTATCAAAAATCTAGGTTTAAATCTAAAACTAAAACTGATTTACTGTTTTTCTTTTCTTAGTTGTTAAATAAAAATCAAAAAGCGTGAATCAAAAGGACTTAAATAGGACAGAAACGTTTGGTTTAGGAAAATGATTAGGAGTGGAATTCAAAGATAAACGTGAAGGTTTTAAAATCACACTAAACCAAAGCAAAGAGTTTCAAAAACTTTATAAAAATATATACACACATTCTTTTTCTTCTTTTTTTTTTCTTTTTTTTCTTTTTTTTTTCAAAACAAAGGCCATAAATATTTTTATTTTCCTTTTTGAGTTGGCCAAACAAAAATAAACATCACTTTCGGACATACTTTTTTTTTCGAAAACCTTTCTCCCATAAAACTCACAAAATACCCTATCAAAATCGTCAAAATAATTTATGAAACTCAAAAAGGCTAGTGTGATTCGATAGGTTGAAAATTTTGGCTTTGGTGAAACTGAAATGAAGGGAGGAGCTATCAAATGAAATCGGAAAAAGGCTCAAAAATGGCTAACTAGTGGTAAAAGTTTTTAGGTTAGCAAGAAAGCTCAAACGAAAATAAAAACGGCCTAAATCATTTTCACGCTTTTGAATTTATTTAAAACAAAGGTTTGAAAATTTTTCAAAAAGCGAGTCCTAGATAATAAAAGAAGATTGATGAAATTATCTTGAAAATAGAAATAATATATGACTTGGATCGTTCACATCTACTACGTTATTCAAAAGTTGACTTTACAAAAATTATTCAAAAACGAAAAAGAAAATAGTGGATGATGAATTTTTAAGAAAGTAAAGGAAATAAACAACAAAAAACCATAATAGAAATGCGAGTTTTAGAAAAATATTTCACCTTAACATGCTACCGTGAATTAGAAACACAGCATGGCCAACATTTTACTTGTGAAACATAATTAAAAAGAACGATTAGAAATATTATAATTAACTAAGTTGTTTATAGGAGATTTTGAGTAAAACAAAACTAAAAACTAGGGGTACTATTGAAATACCAAAATGTATAAACTATTCAAGAACACGTATATATATATTTTTTAATTTAATTTTGTGAAATATTCTTTTTTTTTTGGATTTTGGAATTTTAAGATATTCATTTTTTTTTTGGAAATATTTACAATATATACAAAAAGAAGATTATTTACACTACGCAAAAATGAAGGAGGAAATCCTCCCCCAAGCTTAAAACAGACATTGTCCTCAATGGCTAAAGAAGGGGATTGGAGAAGGAGAGAAAAATAAAGTACAGAATTGAAATACAGGTACTTCCCCGGATTTATTTGCTGCGAAAGCTGAGTGATGCCGCTCCCCGAATGTCTTCTTTGGACATTGTGATGGATTCAGCAATGTTGGAGCAGGCGATCGCAGAAGCTTCAGCTTGTCGGAGCCGTCCGAGGCAAAAATTGTAAAAGAAAGAAAACAGAAAAAGATAACTTGGGTTGCCTCCCAAGAGCGCCCTTTGGTTAAAGCGTCGTTGAGCTCGACGCATCAAAAAATAATTTTGTCCAAAAGTATTGTTGTCCCGAAATAAAATTGTCTTTAGCAAAAAAAAATAAAAGTTCAAGATTAAAGATCGTGAAGCAGAAACTTAATAATGTTTGGACTGACATCATCATCACCAGAAAAGTAGAGTTTAAGACGCTGACCATTCACTTTGAAATTACCCTTATCAGGGTGAGAAATTAAAACAGTTCCATAAGGAAATACTTCTAAAATAGAAAACGGGCCAGACCAGCGAGATTTTAATTTGCCCGGAAATAAACGTAAACGAGAATTATATAAAAGGACTTGGTCGCCCGGCTTAAAGTTTTTAGGGTGCCTTAAGTGTTTATCGTGTAAACGCTTCGTCCTCTCTTTATAAAGTTTATTATTTTCATAAGCATAAGAGCGCCACTCGTCGAGTTCATTTAGTTGAAATTTTCGAAGGTCACCGACTGAGTGGGGATCGAAGTTTAAAAATTTTAAGGCCCAAAAGGCGCGGTGTTCTAACTCTACGGGCAGATGGCACGATTTTCCATAGACCAGCCGATACGGCGTACATCCGAGGGCGGTTTTGTACGCTGTTCGGTAGGCCCATAAGGCATCGTCAAGTTTGGCTGACCAGTCTTTTCTAGAAGTTGAAACAGTATTTTCTAAAATTCTTTTTATTTCTCTATTAACTACTTCGACTTGTCCGTTAGTTTGGGGGTGGTAGGCAGTAGAAAGTTTATGCGTAACGCCGTATTTGGTAAGAATTTTTGAAAATTGCGCGTTATAGAAATGGGAACCCCTATCGCTAACGATTGCGCGAGGCGTACCGAATCTAGAAAATAATTTTTTTAAAAATGTGACTACAACTCGGGAGTCGTTCGTGGGAAGATCTTGGGCCTCAGCCCATCGTGAAACATAATCAACAGCAACTAAAATATATTTGTTTCCGAAGCTAGAAGGAAGGGGGCCAACAAAATCAATTCCCTAGAGGTCGAAAATTTCGCACTCTAAGAAATAATTTTGCAGCATTTCATTTTTATTAGAAATATTGCCCGACCGTTGGCAACTATCACACCTGCTCACAAAGGCTTGCGCGTCTTTAAACAGGCTAGGCCAGTAAAAACCCGCGCAAAGCACCTTATGAGCGGTGCGAGCAGCTTGATAGTGCCCACCTGTCGGACCATCATGCAAATATTTTAGAATATCAATTTCTTCATCACAAGAAACACATCTCCTTATCACTTGATCCGCACAAATTTTGAAAAGATGTGGGTCTTCCCAAAAGTAGTTCTTCAGCTCAGAAAAGAATTTCTTCTTTTGTTGAGAGGAGAACTCCTTTGGGAGCACCCGGGCCACTAGATAGTTGGCGATGTGCGCGAACCAAGGAGAAGTAGATGTATTAACTAAAAGCAGCTTCTCGTCAGGAAAATAGTCATTAAAAGATTTTTCATTTAAATTTTCTATAAAGGGGTTATCTAATCTGGACAGATGGTTGGCAGCCAAGTTCTCGGCTCCTCGCTTATCACGGATTTCTAAGTCAAACTCCTGGAGGAGTAAGACCCAGCGAATCAAGCGAGGCTTGGCATCCGTTTTGGCAAGAAGGTACTTGAGGGATGAGTGGTCCGTAAAAACAATGATTTTTGAAAGTGTAATGTAAGGGCGAAATTTATCAAACGCAAATACTACAGCTAAGAGCTCCTTCTCGGTTGTGGTGTAATTTTCTTGTGCAGATGTGAGGGTTTTACTAGCGTAATAGATGGGGTGGAAGTTCTTAGATATGCGTTGACCTAATACGGCCCCCACCGCAAAACTACTCGCATCGCACATAATCTCGAAAGGAAGGTCCCACACCGGAGCTATCATAATTGGCGCGTTAATTAACTTTTCTTTAATTGATTCAAAGGCAGAAATACAAGAGTCATCAAAAATGAATGGAGCGTCTTTTTCTAAGAGATGGGTGAGGGGCTTTATGATCTTGGAGAAGTCCTTTATAAAACGACGATAAAAACCAGTGTGGCCTAGGAAACTTCTTATAGCTTTTATGTTTGTAAGCGGCGGCAACTTCTCAATAACTTCTATCTTGGCAACGTCTACCTCAATACCTTTAGCAGAAATTTTATGACCCAAAACTAACCCTTCCCTCACCATAAAATGGCATTTTTCCCAATTTAGGGCAAGGTTAGTTTCTTCGCATCGTTCTAAGACTTTTTCGAGGTTTTCTAAACATCTATCGAAGGTATCGCCGAACACGAAGAAATCGTCCATGAATACCTCCATAATGCTTTCTACGTACTTGTCAAATATTGCGAGCATACATCGTAGGAATGTAGCCGGCGCATTGCATAATCCAAACGGCATTCTTCGGTACGCGAAGGTGCCGAAGGGACAAGTAAACGTAGTTTTCTCTTGGTCCTCGGGAGAGATGGGTATTTGAAAGTACCCCGAGAGGCCATCGAGAAAACAATAAAAGCTATGGCCAGAGAGACGTTCTAAAATCAGGTCGATAAACGGTAAAGGAAAGTGGTCCTTGCGGGTGGCGTCATTTAACTTACGGTAATCTATGCACATACGCCAACCCGTCACCGTCCGTGTCGGGATTAATTCATTATTATCATTACTAACTACGGTTATCCCTCCCTTTTTTGGAACTACCGGAACGGGGCTAACCCACTTACTGTCCGATATAGGGTAGATAATTCCTGCGTCTAATAGTTTCATAACCTCGCCCTTAACTACTTCTTTCATGTTCGGGTTTATACGGCGCTGAGGTTGGATAGAGTTACGCGAATTATCTTCCATTAAAATCTTATGGGTACAGAAAGATGGGCTTATGCCCTTTATATCAGAAATTTGCCAAGCAATAGCCCGACGATGCTTACGTAGAACTAGAAGAAGTTTATCATTTTGCGTATCCATGAGGTAGGCCGAAACGATAACTGGTAACTTGGAATCTTTTTCTAAGAAAGCATACTTAAGGTGTTCGGGAAGTTCTTTAAGTTCTAGGGTAGGGGGTTCTTCATAAGAGGATTTTGAGATTCTTTCTTTTTCAAAAATAATATCTTCATAAACTTTTTTATACGGAACGTAATAAGGGGTGGGGCTAGCAGCCAAGACGGCTTCTTGTAGCGATTCAGTGAGAAGAACAGAGGAAGAACAAAAATCAGAAAATTCTTTTTCAAACTCAGAAAGACAATAAGAAGATTCATCACTTCCTTGCAGTGATTCCGTTGTAAGAGAAGAGGAGCAAAAAGTAGAAAATTCTTTTTCAAAGTCGGAGAGGCAGTAGGAAGAATCATCACTCACGGCGTCTACGAAAAAACATGAGTCATCGTTCGCTAAGGTGTTCTTCATCGAAGGGGTGATAGAAAATGTGACTTCGTCGTCGCCTACTCGAAGAAAGAGCTTACCATTGCTTACGTCAATGATGGCTCGGGAGGTGGCAAGGAAGGGTCGGCCAAGGATCAGGGGAACCTCGACGTCTTCTTCGATGTCCAAAATGACAAAGTCCACCGGGAAGATGAACTTGTCGACTTTCACTAGAACGTCCTCCACTATTCCTAACGGGTACTTGACGGATCTATCGGCTAACTGGATACTCATACGCGTGGGGTTAAGGCTACCAATCCCTAACTTTTTGAACAACGAAAAGGGCATCAGGTTTATACTCACGCCTAAGTCGTCTAACGCGTGTTTAACAAAAAGATCACCGAAGACACACGGGATAGAGAAACTACCCGGGTCACTGATTTTCTTCGGCAAACCGTTTGTTAAAACGGCGGAGCACTCGACGTTTAGCGTGACATGCGAAAGATTCTCTAACTTCTTCTTGTTTGTGAGGAGGTCTTTAAGATATTTGGCGTATTTCGGCATCTGCGAAATAGCCTCGTGGAAGGGAAGATTAATGTGGATTTGTTTGAAGATTTCTAAGAAGCGGGAGTACTGATCATCTTGATGTTGTCTATTAAGTTCAGAGGGGTATGGAGGAGTTGAATTATTTTTGAAGATGGGTGGTGGAATGAGATTATTTTCTAAAATAGGGGTGATTACTTCTTCAGCAGATGGCGGAATTTTTAAAATGGGAGCGGAGCTTTGATTTTTAAAAGCGGAAGCGGAGCTTGCCTCGGGCTCTTCACTTACCATACCGGAGACTTGCTTCCCACTTCGAAGAGTTATAGCTTTCGCTTGCTCTCTCGGGTTGGGTTCGGTATTGGAAGGAAGAGACCCTGCGGGTCGCTCAGAAATTATTTTCACGAGCTGTCCTACTTGATTTTCTAGACTTTTTACGCTTCCGGTTAACGTTCTTATAGTGGCGTCATTTGTGGTGATATATTTAGAAAGTAATTCCTCCAAGCTTGGAGGTTTTGGGTAATTTTGAAGAGGTGGTGGTGGTGCAAAAAAATCATTTTGCGGGGGTGGGCGCATCACATTCGATGGATTACTCCATGAAAAGTTCGGGTGATTTCTTAAAGCGGGGTTATAACTATTCAGAAAATTAAAACCAGGCGGATGAAAATTCACAGCAGAAAAATTATTAAAAGCAGTTCTAGGCATATTATAAACATAATCTAAATGTTCTGGAGTAGGGGTTGCAGATTCCCATACCTGAGGGGCGGAGGCAGCAGTCATCTCCGTTATCTTTTTGCTTAGGATTTCTACTTGCAGAGCGAGCTGGGAGACGTTGTCCACTTCATAGATACCTGCAGGCTTGTTCGGGCGGGACCTAGGCACATTCCACTGATAAGTGTTCATGGCCATGTCCTCAAAAAGCTCAAGAGCGGCTTCCGGGGTCTTATGATTTAAAGTACCGCCAGAAGCTGCGTCTATCATTTGCTTCGTGCTTTGATTTAGCCCGTTATAAAACGTCTGCACTTGTAACCATACAGACAGCGCGTGATGTGGGCATCGTCTTAATAATTCTTTAAATCTCTCCCAGGTTTCGTAAAGGGTTTCAGAGTCTATTTGTCCGAAGGCAGAGATGTCGTTCCTAAGTTTTGCAGTTTTAGCTGGCGGAAAATACTTCGCCAAAAATTTTTCAGTTAATACATTCCAAGTGGTTATGCTATTTTTGGGAAGTGTGTTAAGCCACTGCTTAGCTTTAGTTCTTAAAGAGAAGGGGAAGAGTCTCAGCCTGATCGCATCATTTGTGACACCATTTATCTTGAAGGTGTCACAAATTTCAAGAAAGCTAGCTATATGTGCGTTCGGATCTTCATCTTGAAGTCCGTCAAATTGCACATATTGCTGCACCATTTGAATTATGCTAGGCTTTAATTCGAAGTTATTATTTGCTATAGCAGGGCAGACTATACTTGATTCTGTTCCCTCGAGGTTCGGTCGTGCATAATAGGACATAGTCCTTTGCACGACCTCATCTACGTTGGGTTCTTCCATTCTTAAAGTAGCAAATGACTCGGAGTCCTCAACCGGCACTTGGATAGTAGGACCTTGAAATCGCGATCTTCTCCGAAGAGTACGCTCAATTTCGTGGTCCAAGTCCAAAATAACCGACGGACTCCCGCGGGTCATGCACTAAAAGAACAGAAAAGAAGAAGAGGAAGAGAAAAAGGATAAACTAGAAAAAAGATTAGGATTTTTTTTTTCTTTTTGAAATAGATTTTTTTTTATATAGATTAACTCCCGAACTTCCCAAGGACTACCCCGTGAAGGGTTCGCAAGGTACTAGACAAGACAGTGGCGCTTAAAGCCCTTTGCCCTTTTCGAGAGAATTAGGTGGCGTAGAAAAATTGTGAGGTTGGTTTCTATTAAGAGCGGTGATAAACATTTTTTTTTTAAATTTAAAGAAGGAGGATGAGAAAGAGAAGATAAAATTAATAGGTTCGTGTTTTCAAAATATCAACGGAAGTTGGGTCCCCGGCAACGGCGCCAAAAACTTGTTGCGCGCTAGGGTTTGAAGAAAATAAACGCAACCGAACTAGCAACCCGATGAGGCAAGTATACCTATCGAATTGTAGCAAGGGGACACAAGTGTCGTATTGAAATCCGGGAACTATTGGCTATGCTTACTCACACGAACGCTATTATCTTATCGACGGAAAAACTAGGGTTTTAGAAAATCTAAGTACAAGGGAGGAATTAAAGCTATACTAGAAAGAGAACTACCGCAATTAAGTTAAGCTATTAAGTAAAGAACTATGCTAGAAAGGAAACTACTGCAGTTAATTAAAGAGCACAAGATAGGTGATTACTACGAAAGGTAGAAAATATGAAATGGAAATGCACTCAATCAAGATTCACCTCGGCTAAAGACGATTAAGAAAATGCGATAAAAATCTGAACTTAATAGGATAAAGGTCCTTGACCGTGGAGGTTCCTAAAGCTTGAACACGCTTCTCTCGAAGTCATGCCCAACTGAGTTTAGGAAGGTCCGACCGAATTTCGTCTAAATCGGAGGCCTAAAACTCGCTTTACGCGGTGAACCCCACTATTCGATTTTACTCCAATCTGGGAGATTTGGACGTCTGCCTCTCTCGAGGGGTGCGTACAACTCCCTTTACTCTTGAATGCTCACGTCATTCTTTCGGCCTCTCGGCTAGCCCAGAATGAAAGCAAAGGCGGAGAATATATATCGAAAATATACCTCCAACCCGTGATTAATCAAGAGTAATTCAAGGCCCTAACCTAAAAAGAAAAGATTAATTAAAACATCATAACTTAATCGCTCTAACCTCGGATCATCAAGATCGAGTACAAGGAGGATTAGTTAATCATAATGGAGTGGAGGGGGGGGGGGAATGAGTAGTAAATCATAAAAAGAACACAAGCTAAACAAAGAACACTTCTATTAATAAAAAGGGGCAAGTTACACTATTGAAAATTAAAATTACAAGTGCATGAAATTGAAATCCTATTCTAGCCCTACAAGTAGCACTAAGCAAGAGCAAAATTACAATAAAAGCTAAGACAAACTACAATTAAGCTAGGGTTAAACAAAAAGTACAAAGAGAGGGGGAGAGAGAGAGAGAAAAAGCATGAAAAAGGATCAAGAAACAAAGGGGCAGCACCTCCCCCACTCAACCAAAGCTTGCTGAAATGGAGAGGGGGGGTCTCAATTTATAGAAAAAAATCTCGGGTTGGTCATGCCCTCCGACACGCCCTAGGGGGGGCGTGTCAGGGGGCGTGACAGTACTGTGTTGACCTCGGGCTCTGGATTCTGGCGGGAGGGATGATTGCTTCGGTACGTCGGTGGTCATGCCCTAGGTCACGCCCATGACAGGGGGGCGTGACAAGCACGTCATGTCCAAATCATTGGTCGGAAATCCGTCAGTCACCGAAAAAGGAGGGTGTCACGCCCATGTCACGGGCTTGACATGGGGCGTGACAGTACTGTTTGCGTGTTGAGGTGGAACGGCATTTAATGCGGCGGCAGGCTTTGCGGCAGAGGGCGACACGCCCCTGGTCACGCCTGGTGACACGCCCAGGGAGGGCGTGTCAGGGGGCGTGACAGCGGTTTTTGACCGTTTTCTGTCCCTTCCAGCAGGAGTCCTCGGGATCGGGTGACACGCCCTAGGTCACGCCCAGGGAGGGCGTGACAGGGGGGCGTGACAGGTCATTTTGGCCAATTTTCTGGAAACCTGCAAAAAGATAAGAAAAAGTCAGTGGAAATAATATTTACATAAAAATGATAAAAATAAACTAATAATAGACATAATTTGCACAATATAAAATAGAAAATACGATAATAGTTTAGGATACAAAACGTATTATCATTCTTCTTGATAAGAGGTGGGACCTCCGAGCTGAAGCCCACGGTCTATTTCTTTGAGATTCTCGTCTAGGGAGGAGTTCGAGAAGAGTAGATGGGAGTAGTAACTTTAGATCCGAGCTTTAGGATGAGCTGGGTTTATTGGCTTCAACATTTTTGGTGCGATGAGCACGGAATCGCAGCCTACACAGAAGAATCTTGGACCATTTCATGGCAGGATATCTTAGAGAAGGAGATGAGGGCGGGTCCTAGAACCCAGGAGGATACGTTGGGAGAGAGTAGTTCATGGCGTCCATTGGAGGCATTATGGACATGCTGCAGCAGATCTCGCAGTAAGGTGATTGTGCGACCCCCCTACCCCAGGTGTCTGGTCTCGCGCCTCATGAAGGGATCGTCTCGGCAAGGGTAGGTGAGGATGCGCCGGGGGGGGGGGGGGGGGCGGCCAAGGAAGGATAAGGTGGTATAAAGGAATAGGCAAGACCTGGCAGACAAGGAGCTCTTCTCCAGTCCCGGAAGTGCCGTCTCGCCAGGGGAGATGGTTGCACGAGTGGAGGTGGCGAGACCTCTGGCGAGAGGGTCTCCTTTTTGCGAGTTGATCCTTTCGGCTCCCATCCCGAAGGGGTTTCACAAGCCAGAGATGACCTACTATGTTTGGAAAGATGACCCCCTCCAGCACTTGCAATGGTTCGAAGATGCGGTCTCCATCAGGCTGATTACGGACGCATTCAAGTGTCGCCTCTTTGCCATTACTTTGAATGAAAAAGCTAGGGACTGGTTTCATCAACTCCCGGTGGGGTCGATATATGGTTTTGAGTACTTGAGGAGGAGCTTTCAGTTGCGCTTCTCGATCTCGAAGAAGAGGAATAAGAACCCAGAGTTGATCTTTCTAATCAAGCAGAAGGCCGAGGAGTCCTTGGCCCAATACGTGGACCGCTTCCAGGAAGAAATCCTGGACATTCAGGAGGTCTCAAGATTTGCTCTCCAGATGGCCTTCACTATTGGGCTTAAGGAGGGCTTATTCAAGATGAGTTTGACACGGAAGGTGCCATTGTTCTTTTCAAGGATTGATGGAGAAAGCTGTGAAGGAGATAGTAATGGAGGCCGTGAATTCGACGTTTTCTAGGAAGTTGGCGAGGTTCATGGAGGTGGATTCAAGGGAACCAGGAGGAGTGAGGCAGCAGGAAGGAAGAAGGCGGGAAGAGCCGAGGGGTCTGGTACACCAAGAGTTGGGTTGGAGGCAGCCAGGAGGCCCTGTTCAAGGGCAAGGAAGAGGTTTTCCCTAAGGGGGAAGGAACTACCAGGGAAGACCGGGGAGATTCAACCAGCTAGGGTGGGAACATGGTCCTAGACCACTCCCACCCCCGCCTCAGCAAGCTATGGACATCGGCCGAGGGCAGGGAAGAGGAAGAGAGCGGGGAAGAGCGGGAGTTAGAGCAGGAAGAAGGAGGAACCACCAGGAGGAGAGACGGGAGGGGGAGGTAGTCGTGTCGTATTGTGACTTCCACGAGGAAGAAGGTCACGCGACGGCTACCTACCCAGAGTTTCGAGAGATGAAGAGGGGTAGAGGAATAGGAGAGCAGCAGCTACCGGTGCAGATAGTGGAGGTGACTTGGACCGGGGTGGAGGACCGGTGTGTGGACCGATCGGATGTGGGAGATCTAGAAGGGATTAGAGTGCTCGATGGGGAGTGGGGATTGAGGCTACCCACAAGGCTAGCCTTCATACCTTGTATCGTCGGAGTGTTGCCTTGATGTCATAAGACCCTCCCCCGGATGAGAAGATCACTTTCTCTAGGAAGGACATGTCGGACCATGAGAATCCATTCTGCAATGCGTTGGTGATTTGGACCGTCATCGAAAAGTTCACGGTATCGAGGATCTTGGTGGATAATGGGAGCTCGGTGAATGTCATTTTCAATAAGGCATTAAACGAGATGAGGGTAGAGGCCAGGAGGGTGTTGGCAGCAAACAGACCGTTGTTTGAGTTTTCAGGAGAAAGGAAGGAAGTTGAGGGGGGTGTGGGACTTCAAGTGACTCTGGGAGGGCTGTCCAGGAATTGCCGCTTTGTGATAGTAGACGCTCCCATCAGTTGCAACGCCATCTTTGGGTGCCCTTTGATCAGTGCCTTCAGGTGTTTCCCATAATCCTTATATCAATGCTTGAAGCTCAACACAGGAGGAACTCAAATCAGTGTGCGAGGAGATCCAAAGGCAGCCAGGCAGTGCTACGTGACAGCAGTAAACACCATTTCTTAGCAAGGTGATGTGGAGGAGCTGGAGAAGAGAATAGAGCGATGGGAGTAGGAGGTCGGAGGAGAGGTAGAAGAGGAGAGGGAAGCAGTAGGAGTGGAGAGTGGCATTACAGGGGAGACAAAAATGGCAGGAGAGCAGGAGGTTGGAGGAGAGGTAGAAGAGGAGAGGGAAGCAGTAGGAGTGGAGAGTGGCATTGCGGGGGAGCCAAAATTTGAAGGAGAGCAGGAGGTCAGAGGAGAGGTAGAAGAGGAGGGGAAGCAGTAGGAGTGGAGATTGGCATTGCGTGGGAGCCAGAAATGGCAGGAGAGCAGGAGGTCGGAGGGGAGTTAGAAGAGGCGGGAGGAACGAAAAGAAAGATAGGGTAAGTGGGGGAGTCGTCTAGAAGAGTGGCTCAGCCGAAAAGGAGAGGAGGTTTGTCGCTAGGATGGGGTCCTGATGAAGAGGTGGAGAGGTTCTTGAGGGGGGTGGCTACGGTCATTGAGGGGAGTGAAGCAATAGAGCGTGAGCTTAGGGAGCAGGAGGAGGGATGAGGGAGCAAGAAGAGAGGCTGAGGGAGCAAGAGGGAGAGGAGGAGCCTTCGAGGCTGAAGGCGGCGCTTGAGGTGCTAGAGATGGACATCCTTACTAAGGAGGGACGAAAGGAAAAGATAAGAGTCAGTGGAGAGCGCATCCCCGAGGACCGGGAGGAGATTAGGAAATACATGCTGGAGAACATCGATATCTTTGCCTGGAGCGCAGCTGAAATGCCTGGGGTCGACGCAGATGTGGAATGTCACTGTCTCAACCTCGACCCCAAGGCTCGTCCAATTCAGTAGAAGAAGAGAGCCATCGCTTCCAGGATGGTCGGGCCCATCAGGGAGGAGGTGGAGAAGCTGCTCAAGGCAGGTTTTATATCCGCAAGCAAGTACCCGGGGTGGGTAAGTAATGTTATAATGGTGAAAAGGGGGAGGGAAAGTGGAGAATGTGTGTCAATTTTTCTCTTTTGAATAAAGCATTCCCTAAGGATTGTTACCCTCTGCCTCGAATCGACGCGCTGGTTGATTTAGCCGTCATTTATTCACTAATGAGTTTTCTAGATGCCTTTTCAGGATACCATCAAATACGCATGCACCCCCCAGACATCAAGGATCTCACCTTCGTCACGGAGGATGGGTGCTTCAGCTACAATATGATGCCCTTTGGGTTGAAGAACGCGGAGGCGACTTATCAAAGAATGATGGACTGAATTTTTCGGGAACAGAAGGGGCGGAACCTCGAAGTTTATGTGGATGATTTGATGATCAAGAGCTGGGACCTTGGATCCCATATCCTGTATCTAAAAGAAACCTTTGGGACCATAAGAAAATATAAGATGAGGCTCAACCCTCTAAAGTGTGTATTCGGGGCCAACATGGGGAAGTTCTTGGGACATCTCCTCACCCCCTCAGGAGGGGAGCCTAACCTAGACAAGGTGAAGGAGATTTTGGAGTTGGAGTCTTCGAAGAGTGCAAAAGAAGTTCAACGTCTCGCCGACAAAATTGGCTGGATTGAGCAGGTTCCTCTCCAGGGCGGGAGAGAAGTGCTCACCCTTCTTCCGAACATTGAGAGGAGGAAAGAAATTTGAGTTGACCCCTGAGTATGAAGAGGCTATCCGAGCTCTGAAGCAGTAGCTCACCCAAACTCCACTACTCCAAGGGCCGCGAGAGGGGGAGGGCTTATTCTTGTAATTGGGAGTAGGGACAGGAGATGTAAGCTCAGTCCTTGTGCGAGAATAAGGAAAAAAGCAGTTCCCAATTTATTATGTAAGCAGGGTCCTGAAGAAGGCAAAACTCAAATATCCCATTCTTGAGATACTGGCCTTCGCTCTCATCATCTCAGCTAGGAAGCTCAGGCCGTACTTTCAGGATCACTCTATCCAGGTCGTGACAAATCATCCTCTCTGTCGCATCCTAGAAGGGGTGGAGCACTCAAGGAGGTTAGCCAAGTGGTCGATAGAGCTCAGTGAGTTCGATCTCACTTTCACCCCTCGGGCGGCTATCAAGGCGCATACAGTGGCGGACTTCTCGGCAGACTATGTGGTCGAGGTCGGAGAAGTTGAAGAACCTCCTCTTGCGGCTTGGGAAATGCTTGTAGATGGAGCCTCTAGAAAAAGCTCTTTTGGAGGAGGGATGATCCTAGTGAGTCCTGAGGGGACCAGAATTGAGCAGGCCCTAAATATTCACTTCACCCTCACCAACAACCAGACGGAGTACGAAGCCATCATTACAGGGCTCAGGCTAGCTTAGGAGCTCGTCATACAGGACATCAAGGTATCCATAGACTCTATGGTGGTTGCGGGACACATTAATGGGGAGTTTGAAGCGAGGGAGCCTACCCTCCAATTATATCTGATGAAGGTAAAGGGTGTAATCGGGCAATTCCACAGCGTTTCAATTCAACATGTCCCCCGAGAAGAGAGTGCTAAGGCGGACCTGCTCGCCAAGCACGTCCCCCGGGCCGGAGGAACCATGATGGAGCTCTTCAGGAACTCCATATAGGAGGGAGAGTTGATGGAAGTGGACCATCAAGGGTCTTGGATAGACCCCTTCATCACTTTTTTGACATCGGGACGTTTACCCGAGAGAAACCTTGAGAAGAAGCGGATCAGGTACAAATCAGCATACTACCTACTGAAGGAGGAGACATTATACCGGAAGATATTATCTGGCCTTCTGGCTCAGTGTGTATCTGAGAGGGAGGCCTTAAGGGTACTGGAAGAAATTCATTCGGAGAATGTGGGAGCCATTCTTGAAGTCAGACCTTAGAAGGAAGGGTGTTGAGGCAAGGATACTTCTGGCCTACCCTCAGGAGGGATGCTGAAGAATTTGCAAGAGATCTAAGAAGTGTCAGGAATTCTCCCCTCTTCAACTCCTCCCGACCCAAAGGTTACGCACAATCACGGCTCCCTGGACTTTTGCCATATGGGGGCTAAATCTGGTGGAACTGTTCCCCCAAGCTAGTGGCCAGAGGAAGTTCCTGCTGGTCATGGTGGATTATTTTTCAAAATGGCTGGAGGTAAAGGCATTGGCAAAGGTGATGTCGCAGATGGTCAGAAATTTCGTATGGGGAGAGATCATCTTCCGGCATGGGCTCCCTTTGGACATCGTCACAGAAAATGGACCACAGTTCGCTAGTAGGGAATTTGTGGATTTCTGTGTCCAGCAGGGCATAGACCTTCGATCCGCCTCGGTTCATCATCCTCGAAGCAATGGGCAGGTGGAAGCAGCGAACAAGGTCATCGTGAATCTCTTAAATAAGAAGGTGAAGAACTTATGGGAAAGCTGGGTAGTGCAGCTCCCTTCCCTTATCTAGGCTTTGATAACTACACTAAACACTGCCATGGGAGAGACACCGTTCAAACTCTCCCACGGCTCGGAGGTCGTTATACCTGTAGAGTTCGAGGTGGAATCCCCCCGAGTAGCTACGGAGAGGAAGGGAGATGAAGGATGGCAAGCATAAAACGAGGAAGAGTAGAATCTCTCCCTTGACTTGGTGGAGGAGCTCAGGGAACTAGCATCAATCCGGCAGGAGGAAGTCAAGCGTCGAATGGCCAAATACTTTGACAAACACATCAGGGTTAGACAGTTCCAGAAGGGTGACTTGGTCCTCAAGAAAGTAGATGCAGCGGGCAAACGAGCTTCAGTGGGAATGCTCAACACCAACTGGGAGGGCCCCTTTATAGTGAGGGAGGTCCGGAAGTAAGGAGGGTACCACCTCAAGGATGTGGACGGGGTACCCCTCGATCGTGCCCGAAGCGGCGACGACCTAAAGAGATTCTACCCTTGATGTTTTATCTTTTCCAATACTTGATGTGTTAGCTTTTCCAATACTTGTAAAATGGTTATAGTTTCCTAATATAATGAAATTTCAGATGTTTCCCTCCATGAAATGAGATTGCGACAGATGAATGGCAAGACCCAGAGAAGACCTGCTGACCAGGCTCTCATCAAGTTGGCAGGGTTGTAGGCTCACTCGGTGGTTGGAGTTTGCTTAGAGAGGAGACCCCGAGAAGACTCGCTGACCAGGCTCTCATCAAGCTGGCAGGGTTGTAGGCTCACTCGGTAATTAGAGTTTGTTTGGAGAGGATACCCCGAGAAGACTCGCTGACCAGGCTCTCATCAAGTTGGCAGGGTTGTAGGCTCACTCGGTGGTTGGAGTTTGTTTGGAGAGGATACCCCGAGAAGACCCGCTGACCAGGCTTTAATCAAGCTGGCAGGGCTGTAGGATCACTCGGTAATTGGAGTTTGATGGAGAGGAGACCCCGAGAAGACCCACTGAACAGTCTCTCATCAAGCAGGAAGGGATGTAGGCTCACTCGGTGGTTGGAGTTTGTTTGGAGAGGAGACCCTGAGAAGACCCGCTGACCAAGCTCTCATCAAGCTGGCAGGGGTGTAAGCTAACTCGGTGGTTGGAGTTGATTGGGAGAGGAGACCCCGAGAAGACCCGCTGACCAGTATCTCATCAAGCTTGCAGGGTTGTAGGCTCACTCGGTGGTTGGAGTATGTTTGGAGAGGAGACCCCGAGAAGACCCGCTGACTAGGCTCACATCAAGATGGTAGGGTTGTAGGCTCACTCGGTGGTTGGAGTTTGTTTGGAGAGGAGACCATGAGAAGACCCGCTGACCAGTCTCTCATCAAGCTGGCAGGACTGTAGGCTCACTAGGTGGTTGGAGTTTGTTTGGAGAGGTTACCCCGAGAAGACCAGCTGACAAGGCTCTCATCAAGCTAGCAGGGATGTAGTCTCACTCAGTGGATGGAGTATGTTTGGAGAGGAGACTCCTAGAAGACCTACTGATCAGGCTCTAATAAAGCTTGCAGGATTATAGCTCACTCGGTGGTTGGAGTTGGTTGGGAGAGAAGACCTCGAGAAGACCCGCTTACCAGGCTCTCATCAAGCTGGCAGGGCTGTAGGCTCACTTGGTGGTTGGAGTTTGTTTGGAGAGGAGACCCCGAGAAGACCCACTGACCGGGCTCTCATCAAGCTGGCAGGGCTGTAGGCTCACTCGGTGGTTGGAGTTGGTTGGGAGAGGAGACCCATAGAAGACCCGCTGACCAGGCTCTCATCAAGCTAGCAGGGATGTAGGCTCACTCGGTGGTTGGAGTTTGTTTGGAGAGGAGACCTCGAGAAGACCCGCTGACCAAGCTCTCATCAAGGTGGTAGGGTTGTAGGCTCACTCGATGGTTGGAGTTGGTTGGGAGAGGAGACCCCGAGAAGACCCGCTGACCAGGCTCTCATCAAGATGGTAGGGCTGTAGGCTCACTCAGTGGTTGGAGTTTGTTTGGAGAGGAGACCCCGAGAAGACCCGCTGACCAGGCTCTCATCAAGTTGGAAGGTCTGTAGGCTCACTCGATGGTTTGAGTTTGTTTGGAGAGGATACCCCAAGAAGTCCCGCTGACCAGGATCTCATCAAGCTGGCAGAGATGTGGGCTCATTCGGTGGTTGGAGTGTTTAGAGAGAAGACCTCGAGAAGACCCACTGACCAGGCTCTCATCAAGTTGGAAGGGATGTAGGCTCACTCGGTGACAGAGAAATAGGGGAGATCTCTTTAAGAAGAATCTCTACTTAAGATCATGGAAAATAAATTATGGGAGGCAAGGTTTTGAGCAGTGTGAGTGGAGGCACTCCCAGCTGACGGCCTCAGTGAGGGTCTTGCCTATGGCAAGTGGGCACTCGCGGGGGACAAAAGGCCCTGCCCAATAATAAGGGAGTAGGTTAAATCCGGTGAAGCCACTCGCGCTAGAGGTATCATAAGGCAAGACGAGAGGGTTAAATCAGTTGGTCTCGCTACAAATACGGTGGGGGAAGTAGCGACTCGCACTCCGAACAACGTCAACTCTCCAGTGAGGCGGCGATATGAGGAGTAGCCCAATCTCGCGAGCGTAACCGCATCAAAGGGTCATCTCGAAGTAAACAAAATGAAGCAAAGTTAAACGAGAAAAAGCGCGGCGGCGAGATGAGGGGTATCCCCATCTTGTATACCGTAGCAAAACAAAGAGTTGTTTCGCAAAATATAGAATAAAGTAAAGCAGACAACAAGAGTTTACACAGTTGATCAATATAACTGTTCATCACAGAGTGTTATGAATACAGGCTTTCAAACTTTGATCACCAAAAGAAACTAAGTAAAATTACACAGAGAAGCAAAAAGAGGAGAGGGGCCCTAGGTCTCGCCAGCATTATATCATTCCTCCTCGCTGGAAGAGGAATCCCTGCTCTCCTCGCTGTAGAGTGGGGGCACTAGGTCACAAGCGGTGACCGTCTCGGCGTCCTATTTGACGACCCCAAGCTCTTTCATCATCTTTCGAACGAGCTTCGCTATCTTGATACTGGCGTCCCGGTAGAGCTCTTCGGCTTCATCAAAAGAATAATGTGGCGGAGGGACCTGGAGGGGTTCGCGGCGAGATGATGACTGCACGCTGTCCGGAGGTGGGCGATCTGAGCTTTCAAATCCTTATTCTCCTCCTCCATGGCCGCCATGCGTAAGTGCATCTGCTCCGCCGTCTCGTCATCCTACGAGACGATGATTAGTTAGCAAGTAACGTGCTGGAAAGAAACTAATCAAAAGTATAGGCTAGGCCTTACCACACCACCCTGGTTTTTGGAGAGAAGGGCCTCAAATACCACCAGCCTCTTTTCAAGATCCTCCGACCTCTCGCGCTCTGCCGTCAGCCCCACCTAAGAGTCCTACCACTTTTTATTATTGAAAACTAAGCGATGCGAGAGGCGGTGCGAGAGCTCTGAGGCGCGCAGCTCGGCATGGGAGGTCTTTAGTACAAGGTCCTGCGAGGACTCCTTTTTAATGGAGTCAGCTTCTGGACCTCCATACAGTCCATAGCCGAGAGAGAAGGCGTGGCTAGTAGGGGCATCCTGCTCCTTCCAGGAAGGAAGGAGGGTAGATACTGACGCCCTGTTCGCATCCTTCTCCCATATGAGGATTGGGTCGCCGACAGCATCTGGTACTGTGGGACCCATGTTGTAATTTTGGTGAGAGGAAGGGTCGGGGCGGTTGGAAGAGGCGGCCTCGCGAGAGGGAGAGGCGCCCGGTTGAATCAAAGTATGGGCAGGCTGGCCGAGTAAAGCCATCTCACGGGAAGGCGAGACGGCACGTCGAGGAGGCGAGCGAGGTGACTGAGATTCCTCTCCAGAGATGGGGCTCAGGGACCCCGACATCTCTTTCTTCCCCTTCGGGGCCTTCTCATTTTTACCCTTAGGTAAACTCACAATTTTCTTTATCTTTTTCCCGGGGCTGGAGCGAGAGGGAATTGAGCCTTCGGCTGGCCTCTTCTTGAGGGGAGGGGCCAAGGATTCATTTGCCGCCTCGACTTCCATATTGGCGAGAGCGAGTCCCTTGGTCGGCGTTATATTGCTCCTGTAAGGGGGGTGGACGGGGACGTTCCGCTCTCCTAAAATAGGCAATAGGAAGATAAGATGGCGAGGAGAAAAACAATGAACGTGATACAAGAGGAAAGCAAGAGTACCTTCGCCAGGGAGCACGGGAAGAAGCGAGTCGAGGCCCCGCCGCAGGAAGTGGACCTCGAAGTTTTTGCCGACGAAGGAATCGTACAGCAGCTTATCAGTGCCACCCACCTGTGGGGACATATAAAATACCTCGGGAGGCGACACAGGCGTGACCGGGACGCTGCTAAAGTTTCCGCGGATGAAGACAAATCTGGTGAGCCAGTGGTGGTTCTTATTTGGTGTCTCGCACACCTTGAGCCCTTACCCAGTGAAGTAAGAGACGGCGTCGACATTGACATGGTAGATAAACAGCTTGTATAAGACCGTTAAGTTAAACTCGATGCGCTCCCGACGCATATAGCTGGCAAAAGCAATTAACACCGAAATAGTATTCGGGTTAAGTTGCGCAGGGACTGCGCCAAAGTATTTCAGGACCTGCTTTACCTCCAGCTAGAGGGGCAGTCTCAACCCCGCCTCAAAGTGCGAGATGGGGAAGGCGAGTTCTCTAGGGTAGTAGGAGTTGATCGACTTGCCGACCTTGGGAGTCCACGATTCGAACCCTTCCCTCAAGAACTCGTGGACAAAATTGCTGTAGTCTTCCTCAGAAATCTTGTCGGGAGGAAAGTCATGGTCGGTAAACCTTTTCCCACAACGGCTGCGCCCCTCACCCTCATCAGCTTTCTTCTTCCCCATTATCTGCGAGACGAATGGAGGTGATATGACTGAAAAGGAGAAGGAGAGCGAGGAATAAACGGCGAGAGCATTAGGGGGGACGGAAGAAGCAGGAGGGCAAAAGCTGGGACGCAACAGGGGTGAGAGCGCGGATATCTCTCTGATCCGGGGGCAGGAGTATTTATAGCAGATGTGGACTGTGGAGAAAATGGGAGGGAAAGATATATGGAGGAAAGGGGAGAGTCAGCCGACGTTTCATACTCTCTCTCTCTCTTAACCTTGATTCGTGTGGCCCATCGCGGGCTACCTCAGCAAGGCAGAACAAAAAATGAATAACAAAGGAGGAATAAAAAGAAATTAAACTAAGCATAAAAATAAACTAGAAACAATAATTATTTAATTGTCCCACCCGCACAAGGCGGGCAACATGTTCATAGGTCCTAAGCTATTGGCGAGACGGTAGCATAACATATATTATAGAATTATTACAGCATTATGGATGAAAGAGCGAGACTGCTAAGATATGCAAGATGAGCCGGGAGGTCTTAACTGTTTATGCCATTTCCAGCGGCCACCGCGAGATCCCATACATGGGGGCCGGCTAGGGAGGTGGAAAGCGCGAGCAGCGTTGACACTACGACGCGCGAGATGAAGTTGCTGGTCGACCTCATTTAGGATTTCTTGAGGGTCAGTCTCGTCTATCTCGATGTCAGCGTCGATCTCTAAAGAAAGTTGAGCACATTCAATTTCCAGCCAGTCGATTCGCCTGTCGACCGCTTGCTTATCTTGTTCTAACTCGCGAATAATGTGCGCGTGCTTCCGGAAAATCTCGGCTGTCCTACGCTTCATCTCTAGCGGGTCCATGGGGTCGCCTAGGTAGTCTTCAATCTTGTCTATGGGAGGAGGGGGCAAGATGACGAGCTGCCTATAAAATTTCTCAGCAGGCGAGTCGACCTGGGTACTTGCGCAAGCAGCCAAAGGGTAGAGTTTGGGGGGTTCTTGCAGGAGGGCGTGGAAGTATCGAGGGGGATAGAGGAGCGAGAGGGAAGTTTTTTTACAAGGATATCGAGAGGTCTCGGCGATGTGAGAAGGGTCATCCTTCCTCATGTTTGGAGGTGTGGAGAGAGGAGTGGATGGCTGAGGCGAGTCGGAGTCTTGGCGGTGGACGACGGTGTCTTCCCATGGGCTTTCTTGTCTGAGTTGAGGCGCGAGATCTCCCTGATTAAGCAAATAGTAAATGAGAAGATGCAGATAAAGGAAAAATAGGTATATAAGCTAAAATTCACCTCTCTCTCTAGGAGACGCGGGAGGAGGAGGGGCGTGGATTTCCAAAGAAGTGTGAGTGGGATCCTTGGCCGAGGAGGAGGGGCCATCTATTTTTACCTTCTTTGGGAGAGACAATGATGATGGTAAGGAGAGGTGTCAGAGCGGCCACATTGGCCTTGTTTTGCTTGCGCCCCATCGCAAGGCACTCGCGGAAGCTCTGGATATGATACATGACAGCAGTAGAGCTAGGGAAGGAAGAAGTGTGAAAGGGGGGCACCCTCTGCGAGGGGTTGGGATCATGTATTTATAGGCTCCGGTGGAGGGCCCCA
Organism: Platanthera zijinensis; assembly: GCA_039513925.1. Lineage (NCBI taxonomy): Eukaryota > Viridiplantae > Streptophyta > Magnoliopsida > Asparagales > Orchidaceae > Platanthera > Platanthera zijinensis. Next base: position 65,062,349 of record CM077081.1, read on the forward strand.
CAAAAGATTCTCTCATAAATACACGTCAATGACACGAGCCTCGGTTGGACTTCCTTTCTGAGCTTGAGACAACCTCGAAAAGAGCGGGGATTGTGTACAACCTCGGGCTCGCAGGAGAAAAAAGCTCATGGAAAAGAGGGGAGAAGGAGAGATGGCCCAGAAAGAGCCAACTCGATAGGCGAGTGGATCCCAAGGAAAGGGCCACTCGCAGGGCAAGAGCTGTTCGCTAGGCCAGAGGGGCCCATGCGAGAGCCGTTCGCTAGGCGAATTGGGCCTAGAGAGGTCACTCGCGAGGCGAGAGCTGACTCGCTAAGCGAGAGTGCTCCAAAGGGGAGAGCTCTCGCCAACGAGACGACGCTCTCGCCGAGCGCCGGTTTGGCGAGAAGTCTAGTGTCGGTTCAGTGTTTGGTCAAAGGGTCGGTTCAGTTGGAGAGGGATTTACCTTTTTAGCCCCAGGTAATTTTACACTTTTGCCCTTGGTGGTCTGCATATAACCCTTCAGAACAACAGAGTTTGGATGTTGGTAGACCAGACTAAGGGTATTTTGGTAATTCCTGGTCGGTTCAGTTTGGTTATTGGCAGTTCAAACTTAGAGACCTATAAATAGACCGATAAGGTGCCTGGTAGAAGGTTGTTGACCCTTCTTTTTCTTCCACTAAGGTACCTAGCTCAACATTGTCTGGGGAGGGGGAGAATTGCTAGTTCTTCCGGTAAGAGGTGGGACCTCCGAGCTGAAGCCTACGGTATATTTCTTTAAGACTCTCATCCAAGGAGGAGTTCGAGAAGAGTAAGTGTGAGCTGCAACTTTTGATTCGAGCTTTAGGAGGAGCTGGGTTTACTGGATTCAACTCCGCTGCACCTCTTTAGCATTCTGAGGCGATCCCAGCTCCATGATTGCTTGGACCTTGTCAGGATTTGGATCACTCCCGCGGGGGTAAGAAGGTGACCCAGGAACTTTCCCCTACTGGCCCCGAAGACACACTTCAAGGGGTTCAGCCTCATCGTTTACTTGTGAAGGGTGATGAAGGTTTCCTCTAGGTTTCGGAGGTGAGAGTCTACGTCTCGACTCTTGATAATGAGGTCATCCACATAAACCTCTAGGTTTCTCCCATTCTGTTCTTGGAAGACCCTATCCATCATCTTTTGATACATTTCCCCTGCATTTTTCAGCCCAAAGGGCATCATTTTCTAGTAGTAGCACCCATCCCCCGTGATGAAGAAGACGTCTTTGATGTCGAGGGGTGCATGCTGATCTGGAGGTAACCTAAAAATGGATATAAAAAACTCATTACAAGAAAACTGACGGCTGAGTCAACCAGCACGTCGATCCGAGGCAAGGGATAACAGTCCTTAGGTCATGATTTCTTAAGTAAAGAAAAATCGACACACATACACCACCGACCGTCTCCTTTTTAGACCATTACTACATTGGATACCCAGTTGGGGTATTGTATTTCGGATACAAAGCTAGCCTTGAGGAACTTGGCCACCTCCTCCCTGATGGGATCAGCTAGCTTGTCCGTGATGGACCTCTTTTTCTGTTGGATGGGGAGAGCTTCCGGGTCTAGGTTGAGGCAGTGGCAAGCCACATCCATGTCGATCCCTAGCATCTCCGTTGCGCTCCATGCGAAGATGTCCACATTCTTCCGGATGTACTCCAGCAACCTTTCCTGGACCTCTGGGGTCGTCCCCCCGCTGATACGCACATTCTCCACTCTGCCTCCCTGGGTGAGAACCTCCATCTCCACCACCTCTTCTATAGCCTCCATCCTAGACTACTCCCCCCTATCACTAACGTCCCCCTCCCGTAGGGCAAGAACTTCCTCTACAGCAATTTCCTCAGCCGGCTCCTAGACTTCCTCCACCACCTCCACCCGGGTGTTTTTCTCCTCCACCTCCATCTCCTCTCCACCGACCTCCTGCTCTGCCTCCTACATCCTCTGCTCCATTTCCTCGGCTCCCTCCTGCAAAGATATGGAGTTCACGGCAGTGACGTAGCATTCCCTTGCCACCTTGGGGTCGCCCCGGACCCGGACCTTGATTCCTTCGGCGTTGAACTTCAGCCATTGGTGGAAGGACGAGGGGATGTAGTGGAAGGCGCTGATGAGGGGTCACCCGAAGATGGCGATGTAGTTGATGGGGCCATCCATAATGATGAACCTGCAAGTGCGGGACTGCCCTCCCCCTAGAGTGACATGGAGACCCACTCCTCCTTCTACCTCCATCCTCTCCCCTGAGAACCCAAACAAAGGCCCATCCGAGGCCAAAAGCCTCTTGGACTCCACCTTCATCGCATCAAACTCCTTCTTTAAGATGACGTTGACCGAGCTCCCGTTGTTAATGAGGATCCGGGAGACAGTGAAATTTTTGATGGCTGTCTGGATGACTAGCACATCGCAAAAGGGATCCTCATGATCTAGCATATCCTTCCTTAAGAAGCTGATCTTTTCCTCTAGTGGCGGGGTCTGGGAGCTGGAGCCAATGCTCCTTCGATACATGGTGTGGAGGCATGCCTTCCAAGAAGCCTCAATCCCCACCCCCATCCCCCATTGATCACTCTGATCCCTCCCCGGGTTCCAACATCCACTCGGTCCTCACACCTGTCCTCCTCTACCCGGCGCAGGACTTCTTTGATCAACACTCCCTGGAGGTCTTGCTGCTTTTGATGCACCCTATTTCCTCTCATCTCGAGGAACTCTAGGCACGTGGCCGTAGTGTGCCCTTCCTCCTGATGAAAGTCGCAAAATGGCAGCTCCACCCTAACTTCTCTTCTCCTTCTCCAGGCTTTTCTCCTCCTCTCCCCCAGGGCTATAGCCATAGTCTAATTCTGGTCGGGGAGAGATGGTCTCTTGCCTTGCCTCCCACCTGGATTGTAAAACTGACACTGGCCCCCTGACAATTGTCTCCTCCAAGGAAACCTCTCTGCAACCCTTAGTCTTGCCACTCTAGCCTCCAACCTAGTCGATGGTTTAGCTCTTGATGCCCCCACCTGGGCTACTTCTATTGTTTTCCCTCTGTCGGGGTTTATCTCTCCTCTCCTCCTGACTCTGCCACCTCTGGGCTTCTTTTCCTCTATTTCCCACCTGGCCAGCTTCAGGGAAAACTCTGAGTTTAAGGCCTCCCCCATCGAATTCCCTTACCTCCCTCTCCATTAGTTCCTCACAAGAGAGGGGTGGCACCCCCTTAAGCTCCATTCTAAAGAAACCATGCTGCAGCCCTAGGGTGAAGGACATCATCAGGGTGTGCCCTGGATTCTCTTGTACCTGGGTCACCTCCTCCTAGAACCGGTCCACATAGCTCTCCAGGGTCTCGTTCACCCCCTTCTTGATGTGTAACAGGGACTCCGACTCCTTCTTCCTCTTCTTGGAGGTGGTGAACCTCAGCATGAACAACTGGCGCAGGTCCTCGAAGCAGTAAATGGAGTTGGCCGGCAGCTAGTGAAACCACTCTCTTGCCTTCTCCTTGATAGTGATGGCAAAGATCCTACACTTGAACCCATTTGACATCTGTCGTATCGAGACCACGTCTTCAAACCACTGGACGTGATGGACCGGGTCTCTCTTCCCGGCATAGTAAGACATCTCTGGCTCCTTGAACCCCTCTGGAACTGGGGAAGAAGAAACCAATTCGCTAAAGGGGCTGCCTCCCCCTACTGGGCAAGCTAGAGGGTCTCGCACCCCCCATCTCGCTAAACTTTCCGCCGCTCGCCGAGCCATAGAAAAACACTCTCCCGGGGATCTCGCATCCTCTCCGTTCCTCCGCAACTTCCTTCCCAGCTCGCCTGCCAGGAGCGTCCTCGCCAAGGGCCGGTACCGCGAGTATAGGTGCTGCTGGAGTCAAGCACTCAGTACGCGTGTTGAGTGCGAACCTGACGAGGTCGAGCACCTCCTGCTTGAATTCTTCGAACATCCCTACCGTGGCGAGAGGCGGGGGGTGGTGAGTCGGACCTATTAGATCCTTGTCCTGATCTTCCCATCATCAAGCATGCTGAAGATTTTTTGTGCTGACCACGCTCCACGCTCACCGCACCAAAATGCTGAAATCGAAAATTCAATCTCTTGTGGAGTTCACCCTTGGGGAAGGGATGATTGCACACCTACTTCTCTCATGTAAGAAAAATGACAAGAAGGGGACAGACCTAAGGGCTCGGCACGGAGGTGCCACCACACACCCAGAAGATCTTAGAGTGCTTCCCCTCCCGATCCAAGAGCCGAGCTAAGGCAACCTTCGAAAGTGCTAGAAGACTGGGGCACAAGTAAGCATGCCTTTTGAGATACCCCTTGAGTCCTATTTATAGATTTCTGAAATCGAACTGCAAATAGCCAACCTTCGCTGTTCAAAATAGCTATGTGCAACCCAACTGGGTCTGCCAACAGCGCAACTCTGCTGTTCTCACTTGATATGGGCAAGCCAGCGGGAGCAAAATGGTAAAAAAAAATACATCACAGAACACTGGGGCGGTAGGTAGTCCCTAAGACCTCTACTCGCCTGTGGCGGCGAGTGCCCGATGGAGCTGGTACCCGCCACCACCCCCAGACCTTCACGAGCACGGGCCCGACTATCCTTGCTCGCCTGCCACTTACCGAACTCCCCTGGGGAGAGTGCGAGCCGGCCCGCCCCACTCTCCCCTCGCTTACTCCACCATGGATCCACTTACTGCATGGGAACAAAGGGCGCCTACTGGTCGGGCTTCACTCAATGCCGAGGAAAGGCAGTGAGTGTCTGGCCTTCACTCAACGCTAAGGCAGAATGGCGTTGAGTATCTGGCCTTCACTCAATGCTAAGGTAGAATGTCGTTGAGTGTCTTGCCTTCACTCAATGCTAGGGCGGAACGACATTGAGTGTCTAGGCTGGCGAGTGCTCCTTGAAAAACTCCACTCATCCTGGGCGGCGAGTGCTTGATAGAGCCGACACTCGCCGCCTTCTCCCTTCCTTTTGCAAGTATGGGCCCGACTAGCCCTACTCGCTTGTCTCATGTCCCTCTCCCTAGGACTTGGCTGTTAGCTTCTATCGTCCCCACTCGCCGGATACGGAGTTGTATAGTAGCCATGCGCGGAGATCGTAATGGCGGATATCTTTGTTTTCTTGATTGTTGTAGTGACGCGGCCGTGGGCGGAGATTGTAGGGGCAGATATCTTCATTCATTGGCCGGTCGATGCCATCAATCCTCCCCCAATCAAAATCACTCATTATCGGTGAGTGGTCACGATGATAGTGTTAGAGGATTGCAATATCCAAGCATTCCAAATCAGCCTCGAAAAGCCATGAATCATCTGAAGCGGGGTGTTCATGCCAACGAACAAGATAGCGGTGGAGACCACCATCCGTAGAGGTAACAACTTCGTCATCCAGAATCCTGTCAGGCAATAAGGAGGTTTTGGGAAACCTTGGAAAAACGTTAGCATTAAGTGAAATATTGGCAGTAGAACCAACATCCGATGTAACCACGGAAGGATCCGTAGGCAAGAGAGACACGGGAACACACTCATCCCCCCAACCCCAAAGAATAATACGACGCATCAGAAGAATAGAATGGAGAGTGAAGTAATTCTGGTGGTGGAGAGACAAACGGCGTTAAATTTGAAACATTGAAAATAGGGAAAATACCCCAATCAGCGGGTAAGTCTAAAATACAAGCATTGTTTCCCAATTTCTCTATAATTTTAAAGGGGTCAGCTCTCCTATTGGCCGACTTCTTGACGGTGCCTGAGGGCAACCGCTCCGGGAGCAAATGGACCAAAACCAAATCATCAATATTAAAAGTAGAAGCTCTCCGAAGAGTATTAGCATGCGATTGATAAGAAGCATATTGGGTGGCTAACTTTTCTTGAATGCGCTTGTGGAGATCGTGAACGTATTGAGCGAAATCTTGTGCAAAGTGACTTGATTTGTATGTGGGAGGTAGTGGAATCAAATCAAGTGGCATGGGCGCTTTGTAACCATGCACAACCTCATTCGGTTATAGACCAGTAGATCGATTCTTAGAGTTGTTATAAGCGATTTGGCTGTGGGGAAGGAGAAAATCCCAAGTATCCTTGTGGTCACCCACAAGACACCGCAATAGGTTGCCCAAACTACGATTAACAACTTCCATCTGCCCATCCGTTTGCGGGTGGTAGGCAGAGGAAAATAATAGTTTGGTGCCCATTAATATCCAAAGTGTTTTCCAAAAGTAACTACATAATTTAACGTCACGATCCATAACGATAGTTTTAGGAACTCCATGATGACTAACAACCTCTTTAAAATATAATTTAGCAATATAAGAGGCATCGTTCGTTTTACTACATGGAACAAAGTAAGCCATTTTGGGAAACCATTCTACAACAACAAGAATAGAATCATGATGACGATTGGTCGGAGGAAAACCTAGAATAAAATCCATACTCACGTATTCCAATGGGATGGACGGAATAGGAAGAGGGGTGTACAACCCAACATTAGTCTTGTTACCCATAGCGAGTTGGCACGTGCGACAACTGTTAACAATTTTGTTAATAAGTGATTTTAAGCTTGGCCAATAAAATTTATCCTCCACTAACGTAATCGTTTTGTCACGACCAAAATGATTGCCAAGGCCACCACTATGAGTCTCCCAAATGATGAAATGGAGAAGTGACGATTGTGGGATACATAGCTTTGAATGCTTGAATAGATATCCATCTCAAATATAATAAGCGGATAGGGTAGAAGGGGAGTCATCTTTGGCGGATAAATATATGTCCATAAAGTCCGGACATTGCGCATACTCCTCTTTAATTCTTTCGAACCCAATAACCTTTACTTGCATCGTAGTTTGTAATAAAGAGAGACAACTAAGGGCATTGGCGACATGGTTTTGTGAACCCTTAAGGTGCTTGAGAGAAAATGTGTGCTCTTGTAGGAAGGAGACCAACTTAGCATGATGGGGGCTTTTTTTATGTTGAGAATTAATGAACCTAAGGTTCTCATGATTGAAAAGGAGAATGAACTCCTTGGGAAGGAGATAATGCCTCCAATATTGGAGACAACGAATGACCACGTAGAATTCCCTATCATAATTGGAATAATTTTATTTTGGGACCATTAATTTTTCGCTAAAATAGCCATTAGGATGTCTCTCTTGGCTTAACACTCCACCAACTCCGATTCCGGAGGCGTTACAAGATAGTTCAAAAACCTTAGTGAAGTCGGGTAAGCGAAGAATCAGAGCCTCTGTCATTATAGTTTTGATAGTTTGGAATGCAACGGTGGAGGAGGTACTCCACTTAAAATCCCCCTTCTTCATACACTCCGTAATGGGTGCCATGATACAACTAAATTCCTTAATGAAATGGCAATAAAAAGTAGCTAAACCATGAAAGATTCTCACGTCACGGATGTACTTAGGCTCGGGCCAATCCTTGATGACTTGGACCTTTCTCGGGTCCACCTTAATACCATTCGAACTCACAATATGCCCAAGGAACTCTACGGAGTGGACAAATAATGTACACTTCTTAAGATTCACAAACAACTTCTCTTCACGCAAAGTAGAGAAAATAATTTGTAAATGGGGGTAGTGATCCGACGGAGAAGTGTTATACACTAAAATGCCATAAAAGTATACGATGATGAACTTACCCATAAAGGGTTGGAACACGTGCGTCATCATGCGGGAAAATGTTCTTGGGGCATTGGATAAGCCAAATGGCATGAAAAGCCATTCATATAACCCATCCTTATACTTAAATGCGGTTTTCCATTCATCCCCTTCACGAATCCGTATTTGGTGGTAGCCACTTCTAAGATCCAATTTAGAGAAAATCATGGCACGGGCTAGCATGTCCAATAAATCATCTAAGAGGGGAATCGGAAATTGGTATTTAATGGTAATATTGATAATTGCACTGTTATCTATGCACATTCACCAAGATCTGTCTTTTTGGTGGCAAGTAAAGCGGGGACCTCACATGGACTCTTGCTATGCCTTATAAAACCCTTCTGTAAAAGTTATGAAATTTGTGTTTGAAATTATTGATGTGTTGTGGGGTTCAACCTATAGTGTGGGAGATTTTGTAGAGACGAACCTAGGATGAGATCTATAGCATGATGGATCTCTCTTAGTTGTGGTAACATGGGTGGCAACTCATCCGGGTAGACATCCTTAAATTCTTTAAGCGACACTTTCAATTCCATCTATAAATCTTCCAAATTGGGAGCATCGCCCTTAGCTTGAAGACACACTATGGCATACATAACTCCACCAAGAAAAGAATCGTGAGTGAATTCCTTATGTCCCATCAAACTTAATGTTTTCTTTTCTACCAGTAGGGTGGTATCCTTGGAGGGGGTGGAGTGGTCCTAAGGAGGTGTGGGTTTGAGAACTACTTTCCTGCCATTAAATTTAAATTCATACGTGTTAGCTCTCCCAAAATGCGTCACATCATGATCATAAAGCCAAGGACGTCCAATCAAAACATGGAAAGCATCTATGGGGATCACATCACACCAAGTATTTTATGACTAAGACTTGATGGTCGGGGTACAAGACATCTCCCTGTAATGGAAAGGGACATTTTGTTGGCCCATGTTACTTGGTAGGAGTGGAGGTGGGGCTCCGCAGTGAGCTTCATACGCGTGATGACACTCTCCAAAATAACATTCATGCAACTTCCACTATTAATAATCAACTTATAAGCTTCTCGCCGCTCTTGAAAATCAACGAGAATATGTTGGTGCGATGCCAATCATCTCTCGCACACGGGGTTATTAAAATACAACGCATTACTATAAGGTTGAGGTCATCTTCCATTTCACTAGGAAATCCTTCCGGTTTCGACTCATTTGTAGCCTCATAAATAAATTTGGGCGCTTCACTAGTAGGCTCAACAAAAGCCAAAGCCATAGTCTTAGTTGGGCACTCAATAACAAAATGACCGGCTACCTCGCAAGCATAGCAAGTGGAATTAGTTTTACTAATCTTTCCCATGGGAATGCGTTCACCATTGGGATTCTGGGCATTTCTAGCCATGATAACGATATTGGTGGAATCCGTGGTCTTAAATTTTCCCTTGTCCTTATAGGTAGAGGTGGAAGTACCATGGCTAATTTTGCCTTTATGTGAAGTGTTTTTACCCTTGTACTTAGTGGCTAAGTGTTTTGCAATATCTAGAGCGGCATTGAATGTGGTGTTCAAATCGGTGTGACTGTAACAAAGAAGTTTTTTTGGATGTAAGAACTAAGACCCTTGCAGAATCTAGAGAGAGTAACTTTCGGCATCTCTTGAACCTTACATCAGACCATTTTGTCCTTTAGATCTCCCATGGAATCGGCAATGGACCTATCACCTTGATGAAGGGTCGCTAGTTCATCGAACATTTGGGTACGATGATAAGAGGGAACGTACCGATCCCTTAAAAGATTTTTCATTACTTGCCAACCGACAGGGGGGACACCATTCTCGGCTCCTAATCGTCGCTGCTCATTTAACCAAAAAACTTTGGCTCATCTCGTTAGCTTCATCCTAGCAACTTGAACCTTCTGCGGGTCCAATAGGTGATGCCACTCAAAATAACACTCCATATACATGACCCAATTCAGAAACATTTGCGGTTCTCCTAAGCCATAGTAGGTGGGCGCATTAATTTTAATTGTGCGGTTAAGGTCAACGTCTTGTTTAGGACGACGATGTTATGGACGAGCACGTAAAGACAAATCATCGCGATTGTAATCCTCGTAGTGGTGGTGGTGATGGTTTGGTTGCCTATCACCTCTAGGTAGTGAAGGGTTTCTGTTGGCCAAAAGTTCGGTCAACATTCCCCGGAGTTCCCCCATTTGTTGATTCATCTCATAGCGAAGATCATCAACCGGAGAGGGGTTTGGATTCAGTTGTCATTCGTCGGCCATACTCGAAGAGGAGGTGGTGTGATACTTATGACCAGAGTTGGTGAGATACTCGTGACCGGATCAAGTGGGCATGCAATGTGTAAGAAAAAATTTTGTTGTTGTTTTATATAAACTAAATTTGTGCACACGTGAAGACTAGCGTGAAATAGTGCAGACCGAGGCCAAGTTAAGAAATTGGCCAACCTCCCTCTGATACCAAATTAATGTAGGCCTATATGTCGAGGTGTGTGTGACGGTTTAAGCGACGATTCACTCAAGCCCTTTCTGATCACTCACGTGCGTGCAAGAATTCTTATCCATTCCAATATAGCGATTTAAATTGCAACCCATGCACAATATACACCAAGAGATAATTCCAACCAAAATATCAATTTGGAAAGTGGACGGTTTTCTCTCGTTAAGAAAACTATCATAGGATTTGCCCAATCCTTAGAGCATCAAAACAAGAGTTTACCCAACCCAATCAATGTCACAATAAGGATTTACCCGATACTTCAAATCACAAGATCAATCAAAAAACAACTCAAAAGCTTCAACTAAATCCGGCAAAAAATCCAATAGATTCGAAGGCAATACTGACCTCTTTCACCATACAAAATCACGTATAAAAGAAGAACATACTAGATAGAGTAGAGGAAATCATTACCCAAGCACTCTAGGTAATTTTTGTGGAAAATCTTTCTACCATGAGTCCATCAGAGTCACACTGTGCGGAGGAGAATACTTGCCAATACTTCAACGGATTCATGCCGAGGAAGTGGGGGGAAGGCATAGAGGCCGGATTGGGACCAACGAGAGGAGGCCGATGGGGTGATGGAGGCAACTCATACGGGTCACGCAAAGGCGGACGGAGAAGGGAGATGGGCGCTCAAGTCCACCGGAGTCACACCCGGAAGAAGCGAAGGAGGCACAGTAGTATACTCGACACAGCGGATGGTGGTCGAAAATCGTCGGAGGGCTGCTTCGCAGAGTTCGTGTAGGCCGAAGGAGTAGGGATGAACCATAGGAAAAACTCTCACGAGATGTTTTTTTGGTTGTCTAAAAGCTGCTCTTCATTCCTCCATTCAACATTTTATATAAAATGTTTACAATAATGTAACACCCCCGGTTTTTCTGTATTTGGTTTGATCATTGTTTGGCATTACGATGACGCATTTCCGGCCTCCTATCGTTGTTAGAGCATGGTATTAGCTCTATAGGTTCCTATAGTGGCCTGTTTGTAGCCTGCTGGCAGGATTCCCTAGTAAGACGGGTCTGGTTTTGTGACTCAGTGAGGCTCTCGGGGAATGCCTGTGCCTGGGCTTCGGGTAGTGATAGCCCGAGTTGTGATCGTCGGATATTGTTTTCGACTTCGTCGTTGTTTTCGTAGCTTGGGTGTTTAACTACAGTGCGAGTTTTGTCGAAATCCGAGATCATTTGTTTTTCGCGTCGTTTCGATGTTTGTTTTGTTAGACAGTAGTGGCTACCTGTTTGCTGTGCATGGCCTTATGTGATCGAGCTTGGTAAGGCTGGTGCTTGTTTTAGGCTAAGTTTGTTTAGCCAATTTTAATTTTATATATATATATATATATATATATATATATATATATATATATATATATGCATGATATATATATAAGTATGTGGCTGTTTTTATATAAGTTTATATATATGCATATTATATATATATATATGTACATAAGAGTATGAGCTAATTGCTCTTTTTATTTAAGTGTCAGCTAGTGGCCGATTGCTATATATAAGTTTATATATGTGGTTAGCTAGTGCTTAGGCTAGGTTATCTTTAATTAGCTATAGATTAAGTGAGTGGAAGAGTTATTAAAAGCTCCAGTTGTTCTCCTTCTCCCCATTTCTCCCCATTTCCCGAGCATTGTTAGCTTCCATCGGAAGGAAGCGAGCGGGAGGCGGAGCAGTTGCTGCTTTGGCCGACGGTTAGCTGTTGAGTTAGGGCTGGTTTCTCTCGGGTAGCAGCGGATCTGAGCTGCTCTCGCCGTGCTCTTCCTTCCTAGGTAAGTAATTTCGCATTTCGAGCCATCTATAGGAGCTAGGGTTTCTTCAGTCCTTCTTATTCCTCACTAAAAGCTCCAGGTATTTCCTCTATAGGTAGCTGGAAGTGCACGTGGCCGATCTCTTGCCGCCGGTGCCAATCTTTGGAGTTTTCTGTTGTTTTCCTGGAGGTAGAAGCAAGTGGCTCCCTTGCCCTTGCCAAACTATTTCTAACTCATACTCTGTTTTCATAGCTATGTTCTCTTTATTTCCTCCCTAGAAGTTAGAGCAGCAGGATGACATTTCCCTTCATTCCAGTCATGTGCTGCTTCATTATTTCTTAGATTTAAATTAAGCTTTCTCTTTTATTTGTCTCGTCCTGTGTCCAGTTAATAGATGGGGTCAGGGTTAGGCTTAAGTTAGTTGTAATCTTAAGTTTAGGGCTGTTGTGGATGGGTAGGAGGGGTAGGAGAGAGAGTTGGAATAAATTTCAAACTCTCTGCATGAGTGGCGTTGAGTGGGCTGGGTTTGGGATAACTGAGGATTAGGCTAAGTCAAAAGCGTTGAGTGAGTGTACCTCACTCAACGCCTAGACTGTTAGGCTTCTGGAGTTGAGTGTGGTGCCCTCACTCAACTCCATGGTCATTTTTACGGCTAAGTGTTTTGGCGTTGAGTGAGTCGACCTCACTGAATGTCGTGGTTGTTTGGCGTTGAGTGAGGTGGACTCACTAAATGCCGCAGCTTTTCCCAGCGGCTAAATCCTTTGGCGTTGAGTGAGTCGACCTCACTCAATGTCGTGGCTATTTTGGCATTGAGTGTGGTGGACTCACTCAATGCCAAAGCCTGTTTTTGCAGTTAAGCCCTTTGGCGTTGAGTGAGTCGACCTCACTAAACGTTGTGGCTGTTTTGGCATTGTGTTGGTACCCTAGTTTGATTTGAGTTTAGTCTTGTCTTTTTAGTCCCTTGACCCAAGAAATATCTATGGTCAATGGTTAGTGGTCTAGCTGTAGAGTCCCCGCTTTTCCAGATGAAGAATTTGGTTAAGTAGTTTTTCGTTCGACTATAGTCGAACGCCGCTCGACTATCGTCGATTAACTGTTCGACGATCGTCTATCAGTTGCTCGATGTTCTGTCTGCGTGGATAGTTCGACTATCTGTTGATAGTTCGACTATCTGTGTGCTGTGATAGTTCGACTATCTGTTGATAGTTCGACTATCTGTTTGTTTGATAGTTCGACTATCTGCTTGGATAGTTCAACTATCTGATAGCTCGACTATCTGTTTGATAGGTCGACTATCTGCGTTGTTTGATAGTTCAACTATCTGTTGATAGGTCGACTATCTGCTTTCTTCTGATAGTTCGACTATCTGTTGATAGGTCGACTATCTGTTTTCCCTTGGTAGTTCGACTATCTGCTTTGATAATTCAACTATCTGATAGCTCGACTATCTGTTGATAGTTCGACTATCTGTCGCTCTTTGATAGCTCGACTATCTGTTGATAGATCGACTATCTGTTTCCCTTCTGATAGTTCGACTATCTGTTGATAGGTCGACTATCGGTTTTGCTTTGATAATTCGACTATCTGTTGATAGGTCGACTATCTGATAGCTCGACTATCTTCTGATAGTTCGACTATCTGTTGTGATAGTTCGACTATCTCCTTTGATAGATCGACTATCTGGATCGTTCGACTATCTGTCCGATAGTTCGACGATCTCCGGTCTTCGTTCGACGATCTCCGAGGGTCGTTCGACATTTTCTGTTTGCCTTTTTATTTTGTATTTATTTATTCTATTTAATTAATTAATACATTATCTGGCATTTTATTTCAGTTGTTTTATGATAATATTTCTAGGCAATATCTGCTCCATCTCTTTTGCCTGAGTAAAATCTTTTCAGATAAAGTTGTTTGTCTTATTAGTTGTCATTGTTTTTTACTTTATCTACTGTCAGTCCTTTATAGCCGTTAGACTGAAAAGTCTTCTTTTTTCTATAAAGAGTTTGTCTCTGATGTGATTTTATTTAGTAACTTTATTATCAGATTGCTTCCTGCAGCTTCCTTGAAAAAGGTTTATCCCTTTTATAGAATATTTTGCTGCAGAGTTTGTTTGTCTTTGTGATATTTGCAGCCCATGTTTCAAGTTTCAGAAGAAGACAAACAGTTCAAATTGAAAAGAGCCGTGGCTTGTTGCTGCTATAAAAGGAATCCTTTGGAGAAGGATTTCAGCTAGCTAACCAGTTATTCTAAGAGCTATTCAATTAGCATTCAAGCTTTCATCAAGTCCAAGTGCATTGCTCTCAGCAATCCTCATTCAACTGAGAAGTGTTAAGCTCTTCTGCTCTTCTTCAACCTGAGTTCTCCTGCTTCCAGGAAGTTCAAACTCAGAGTTCTTTTGAAGAAGAAGAAGAAGAAGATTGCTGCTAGAAGATTTCTATTTTATTATTTTATATCTTCTTGTAGTTTTTCCTTCAGATCTTTCTGAAGTGTTTTCTGCACTGAAGCAAGACTTCACCTGGACATTCTTTGAGCCAGGGGGAGCCTTGATTCTTTTGAGCCTTCTAGCTCAGTGCAAGTCTTTGTGCTTCTCTAATCTATTGTAAAATAGAGAAGACTTTTTAACCTTCTTTCCCCCTCCTGTACAGGGTTATTACTTCCTTCAAAAGTATCCCTTGGTGGCAGGGCACCTGATCAAAAACCTGTGTTTGGTTTTTAGACACCTGATCAAAAGTCTAAAGGGTTTCTAGATCTACCTGAAGCAGATCTTGTGGTGGCAGGGCACCTGATCAAAAACCTGTAGTGGATTCCTACCTTCTTGGTAGAAGAGTGGACGTACCCAAGTTGTTTGGGGAACCACTATAAATTCCTTGTGTCGTCTGGCTTGCTTAATTTAATTACTTGCATTGTGGATGTGAATAGATATAACTAGGTTTGCTAGTTGCTGATTAGGATTTCCAAGCCTTAACTGTAATTACAGTTAGCTTGAGTTTGTGCACATCACTTGTGTTAGGCTTTAGGGTTATCTCCTTATCTATAATCTTTTCATTCCGCATTTCACTCCAAGGGAGTTGGGTAGACGATTAAGTTTTGTCTAGTGCAAAATTTGATAACTCTATTCACCCCCCCTCTAGAGTAGTATCTATCCCTTCACTTTCACATTGAGTGTGGTGGACTCACTCAACGTCAAAGCCAGTTTTTGCTCTAAGTCAAAAACGTTGAGTGAGTGGACCTCACTCAACGCCTTGGCTGTTAGGTTTGGCGTTGAGTGTCGTGAACTCACTCAACGCCGAGGCTAGTTTCTGCAGCTAAGTAGGAAAGCGTTGAGAGCGTTGAGTGAGTTGAGCTCACTCAACGCCGTCAACCAGCGGAGTTTTTTGTGGCTAAGGCTTTTGGCATTGAGTGAGTGGATCTCACTCAACATCGCGTCGAGTAGACTCGACGCCGTCCCTGGCTAGCGTTCGGTGCTGAGTGAGTGAAGCTCACTCAACGCCGTGTCAGGTTTTGTGTTGAGTGAGTGGAGTTCACTCAACGCCGTATCGAGTAGACTCGACACTTCTGTCTTGTGTTTGGTGTGTTTCCTTAGGATTGTTAGTATGGCTTTTTCCCTTAGGAGGGGGGGTGTTTTGTGTTCGGCTTGTTTTTAAATGTCGACTCGTGGATTATGGCAGGTGGTGTGGTTTTGTGGACTCTGTAAGGGGTGAATTGTGTGTGCTGAGCTATGGCCACCACCACCTAGGTCATGTTGGGCTGGTATGGTTGGGTGGTCGGACCCTGTAGCTGCCACCGGTTGTTTTCAACCTGGAGTATTTTTGGGTCTGGTTGTTGGTGAGGGCCATACCACCCATTCTGACCCAAGGTTTTCACCACGGCCAATAATTCATAAAGATTAGGACTGTTAGTTTCTTTCCTTTCTCTGGCTATTTCTTTTGGCATAAGTTTGCCTTGGTGCTTATGCGAGTATTTAGAAGAGCTTATTGCTATTTATGTTCATACTTGGTGTAATAAAACTGCTTTTTGGACAGTGTTTCTTCTTACTATCATGCCTTTTCTTCTACTGATAGCATTTTGTTGTAGGGTTGGTAAACCCCCTTTTTTTATTGCTTATGAACCTAATGCTTCACTTCCTTTGTTTCTTTTTTTTTACTTGCTGAGGTGTTCTTTTTTTGAATGCCTCAGGTTCAGGTTGTAGCTAGTTAGACGACTAGTACTCTTGTGGAGCTTGCTTGTGGCCTTCTAGGTAGCTGAGGTTGTTGTTCTTCATCCTTGTGAGGTAGCTATCTTCCTTTCTGTATAGACATGCATACTCACCAGTGGGTTCGCGTCAGATTGTTGACACCCACTGGTGGCTTACTTATGATGTTGGGTATGAACTAAAACTGCTACGTTTGCCTATTTGAGGGTTTTCACTTGTTTTCTGGGAAGGATTTATACTATGTTGTGTGTTAGGAATTTTAAAACCCTAAAGCATTACTATATATATCTCATGCACGTCATGTTTCTAAAACTAAGACACTATTTTTCCTAATAGCGTAAAGACTGTATTTTTTATATATACTGTACTAACCTCTAGAGTCGTGCATACCATGAGTCGTCCCTCGGGGACACTTATGCTCATTCAGGATGTCTAAGAACTTTACCAAAGTATTTTCCGTTGTGTATAAATATATATTTTGGACTAGCTGATCCATTGTGCCGAGGGATACGACCATAAAGATATAACTAGTTTTCTTTCTTATTAAACTATGAATTTTCCTTAAAATCTAAAGTCTGGGGTTTTGCCTATGCGTGTGCAGTTATCCACTGCATGACGTGGCATCACGGCATGTATTTTCTCTTGCTCTGATACGATTCAATCATTGAGAAAATGCGGGTTCTGACAGTTGGTATCAGAGGGAGGTTGCTTGACAATTGGTCGGGCAACCTTTCCCTGTTAGCATTAGTAGTCTTGCATCATATCATACACACACCAATATGTCATCAGCACGTCTTGGCTAAAGCACGAACACTTAACCCATAAGCATGAATAGAAGTATACGGGGCATATTATGTAGTATGGGATGCATAATATGTGTTTGTATATGGATCCACCATAGGAGGCAATATGTGAGGGTTATGTACGGAAAGGAAATGTTATATAGTATGGGATGCATAACATTTTCATGTTTACGCCTCCCATGGCATGCATTAAGGCCTTTCTTTAGAATGCATAGCACAACATGCATAGCATAATATTGCATAAGCACAACGTGCAAACCTAAAGATTTGCATGATGACATATGTACACACATGGTTTTGAGTCAAAAAGAATACAAACTCATGCATTCATGGTCTAGGCACATGATTTAGTAGGATGGTGGTGAACCATCTTAGGTTAAGCATAACATCATCATTGTAAAAATAAATCCCAGAACAAGTTTAGTAGTTTAAGTTCATATTTAAGTAAGTTCGTCTGTACCGGGTAGTTTTTTTCTAGCAGTTGGGGTAGGTTCTAAGTCTTGCTGATATGATTATAGGATGGCGAGGCGTCCTTCGACGAGATCGACTCCCCAATCTGAGGGTGAGTCTTCCAGAGCACAAAATGAGGAATTGATTGAAAGTCTGTGGCAGAGTAATGAAGCCTTATCTAGGCAAGTGGTGGATATGAAGACTCAGATCCAGTCTCTGATAGCAGTTGTGGCAGGACAGCCTCCGAGAGCATCGAACCCTATTGAAGGAGTAGTTATTCCTGTTCCTCCTGCTCCCCTGGTACCTGTTATTGTGCTTCCCCAGGAGATGACATTCATATCACACTTCAAGCGACTTGGACCACCTACTTATGATGGGAAGGCAGACTTTATGGTTTTGGATGATTGGCTTATAGCCATCGAGGAGATGTTCTCCTATTATGGAGTTACCCCCGATCAGAGTGTGATGATCGTCACCTATTAGCTTAAGGGATTGGCGAAGAGTTGGTGGCTGAGAGAGAAGGAGAGCTTGAAAGAGGGATGCTCTTAGGAGACCTTCAAGGAACTATTTCTAAGGAAGTTTCTGCCTTCGGTCGAGCACGACCGCCTGATGAATGATTTCCTACATTTGAAACAGAGGCAGCTTACGAGTGCGGAGTAGGAAATAGAATTCAGCAAACTGAGCTGGTTTGCTCCCAGCTTGGTGAGTTCCGAAGCGGATAGAGTTAAGCAATTTCTTGGCAGCCTGAGAAGTGATGTTCAGCAGTTAGTCATTGCTCACGGAGCAGTGAGTTATGTTTGTGCGATAGAAGCTGCTTTGAAGGTGGAGGCCATTGATAATGCTAAGCAAAGAGGGAAGCATGTGAGAAAAGATAAAAGGAAAGCGGTTGAAGGAAAGAGCCTCCAGGTACCCGGTGCGTCTTCAAGAAAGAAGAGCAAGGAGGGTTGTAGCTTCTGTGGCCGGCCAGGCCATCCCGTGGAGAAATGTTTCAAGAGGTTGGTAGCTCAGAAGAAGGAGCAGGTACATGCGATTCAAGGCAGTCCCAAGAAAGATTTATCTTGTTCTGCATGTAAGCGACCAAGGCATGATATTGCCCATTGCTGGGGAAAGGATAAGAGTAAGCCGATAAGTTGTTTTATTTACAGTCAAGAAGGGCACATCAAGGCTCAGTGCCCCCAACTCCAGCCAGTGTTCCGCCAGTGCCACTCCAGGCATTGCCACCGCCTCAACGTGTGGATAAAGGCAAGGGGAAGCTGAATGTAATTTCTTTAGAGGAAGCGCAGACTTCGACTCAGGTCATTTCAAGTTAGATTTCTCCCTAGCCTGAATGTTTTGTTTCTAGTATAGCATTAGCATTATTTTCCTTAGGTGCGTATGATATCTTATAGGAAGATTTAAGGTGAGGAACCGTTTGGCGCGTGTTCTCTTTGAATCTGGCGCTACCCACTCCTTTGTGGCTAGAGCCTTTGTAGAGCGCTATCGTTTGGGTCTAGAACAAGGTAATGATGCCTTTTGCGTCAAGTTTCCTTCCGGTGATTCTGTGGTTTTGGATCAGGGCATTCGGGATTGTCCGATTTTGTTGGGGAATTTTCTAGCGAAGGCTGATTTGAAGGTGATCGACCTGGAAGACTTCGATGTTATCTTAGGCATGGACTAGTTGTCCAGTTATGATGCAGTTATCTAGTGCAAGGGTAAGCGCTTGGACTTCGTTAAGGACGACGGTCAGCGTGGGAGTGTTTATGCTGATCCGCGCTAAAAGTCTCCAGTCATTTCTGCAGTATGTGTTCAGAAGTTGCTTGTTTCTGGCTGCTTTGCCTGTTTTGTCTCTCTAGTAGGGACAGTTGCAAGTGTGCCACGTTTGGAGGAGATTCCTTTGGTGTGTGACTTCTCTGATGTGTTTCCTGACAATCTTCCCGGTCTTCCACCAGATAGAGATGTCGAGTTTGTTATAGATTTGGAGCCAGGTACGCATCCTATTGCGAAGGCTCCATACCGGATGTCCCCGCGAGAGCTGGAGGAGTTGCGTATCCAGCTGGATGAGATGTTGGCAAAGGGTTTTATCAGGCCGAGTTCGTCGCCCTGGGGTGTGCCTGTTCTATTTATAAAGTAGAAAGACGGATCGATGAGGCTTTGCATCGACTATAGAGAGCTGAACAAGGTTACTATCAAGAACAAGTACCCTCTGCCTCAGATTGACGATTTGTTTGATCAGTTGCGCGGTAGCACCGTATTCTCCAAGATTGATCTTCGATCTGGCTACCATCAGCTCAGGATCCGTGAGTCCGACATTCCGCGGACTGCTTTTCGATCCAGGCATGGGCATTTTGAGTTTTTGGTTATGTCATTTGGTTTGACAAATGCGCCCTCAGCTTTTATGAATTTGATGAACAACGTGTTCAAGGACTTCCTGGATAAGTTTTTGGTCATGTTTATCGATGATGTTCTGGTTAATTCCTGCAATGCGTAGGAGCACGACCATCATCTGCATTTGGTTTTATCTGCCTTGAGGGACCACAAGCTTTTCGCCAAGCTTAGCAAGTGCGAGTTTTGGTTGCCTCGGGTTGCATTTTTGGGCCACGTGGTGAATAAGAGTGGGATTTCAGTTGACCAAGTAAAGATCGCTGCTGTGATGGATTGGAGTAGGCTGGGCACACCCAAGGAGATTAGGAGCTTTCTGGGATTAGCCAGCTATTACAGGAGATTCGTGGAGGGTTTTTCCACCCTGGCTGCACCTTTGACCAGATTGACCCAAAAAGAACGCAGCTTTTGTCTAGAGCGAGAAGTGCGAGGAAGCCTTCCTGGAGCTCAAGGACAGATTGTGCAGTTCCCCTATTTTGACCCTGCCTACTGAGGGTGTGGATTATGATGTTTATGTGGATACGTCGCATGTTGGTCTTGGTTGCGTGTTAATGCAAGGCGGGAAAGTGATTGCGTACGGGTCGAGACAGTTGAAGACTCATGAGAGGAACTACCCTATGCATGACCTGGAGTTTGCAGCCGTGATCTATGCGCTAAAGTTGTGGGGACATCTGCTTTATGGTGCACAGTACAAGATTTTTACTGATCACAAGAGCTTAAAGTACATCTTCACCCAGAAGGAATTGAATCTGCGCCAGCGACGATTGTTGGAGTATGTGGTCGACTACGACGTTGAGATCCAGTATCATCCGGGCAAGGCCAATGTGGTAGCCAACGCCCTGATTCGGAAGTCAGGGAAGATTTTTTGTCTCTCCGCCGAGATTTTAGTAGAGGAGTTTCTTTTGATGGGCATTTCTGTGGGAAGCGGCAATTTGCAGAGTAGTTTGGTAGTGGCAGAACCTTTATGGATTGTGCTTACGAGACAACATCAGAAGGACGATCCCGATCTTCTACATTTGTATCTTCAAGCTCAGAAAGGTGAATTGCCAGATTTTTCTTTTGATGATGCGGGTACCTTGCGGTACTGCGGTAGGTTTTGCATCCCCGCCGTTGGAGATATCTGGGTTATGGTGTGCAGGGAAGCTCATGGATCTAGTGTTGCCTACCATCTAGTATCTACTAAGATGTATCGTGATATAAAGCAGATTTCCTGGTGGTATGGGATGAAGGGGGACATGGCCAGATTTGTTTCTGAGTGCCACACTTGCAAGTGCGTGAAAGACAATCATGGAAGGCATGGTGGCAAGCTGACTCCCTTTGAGATTCCGACTTGGAAGTGGGAAAGCATCTCGATGTATTTCATTACAGGCTTACCGAGATCTCCTAGGGGGCATGATTCAGTTTGGGTGATCATGGACAGATTGATGAAGTGTGCTCACTTTGTACCGTTTAAGATCGACTATACGATGAGGAAGATAGTTGAGTTGTATTTGACTGAAGTCATCCGGTTGCACAGTGTACTAATAAGCATTATTTCAGATCGAGACTCCTTGTTTACATCTCGCTTCTAGAAGAGCCTGCAAGAGGGTTTGGGTATAGATTTGAGATATTCTACTGCTTACCACTCGCAGACTAATGGCAAGACAGAGCGAGTCAATCAGATAGTTGAGGACATGATCAGATGCTATATTCTAGACCACGGAGGAGCGTGGGATGAGCGTTTGCGGCTTATGGAGTTTGCATATAACAACAGTTATCAGGAAAGCTTGCAAATGGCTCCTTTTGAAGCTTTGTATGGGAGGCATTGCAGGACTCCCTTGTTTTGGGCTGAGGTTTGCGAGGGACTGCTGCTGGGTCCAGAGGCGCTCGAAGAGATGGAAATTGCTGTGAAGCTTATTCAGGAGAAGCTTCGAATAGCCTAGGAGAGGTATGAGAAGAACACCAACCGGCGTAAATCTAGCTTGGAATTTGCTGTGGGGTACTTGGTGTATTTAAAGGTTTCCCCGATGATTGGAGTCAAGCGGTTTGGCACGAACAGGAAGTTGGACCCGAGGTACGTGGGGCCATTTACGATTGTTGAGCGGGTTGGTATATCAGCTTACAGGTTGGAGTTGCCTGCAAATTTTCCTGGCGTGCATGATGTCTTTCACGTCAATCAGCTGCGTAAATGTGTGCAGAATGGCAGGAATATTTTAGATTTTGTGCCTCAATTGGATCCAAACTTTTCTTATGTGGAGATGCCTGTGCGCATTTTGGATGCTATGGATCACGTGTTGTGGAGGAAAACCATTCCTATGGTAAAGATTTTGTGGAGGAACCAGAATGTGGAAAGCGCGACTTGGGAGCTAGATTCGACGATGAGGAAGGCTTACCCTCGTCTGTTTCCCTGACCTTATGCCTGGTATGTTTTGTTCTCTCTTTTATAGCTCTGGCTTAACTATTTCTTTTTACTTCTTGATAGAAGTGTTATGTGTAAAGTTTCGAGGCGAAACTTTCTTTCAGGGGGGGTGGCTGTAAAGCCCCCGGTTTTCTGTGTTTTGTTTGATCATTGTTTGGCGTTATGATGACGTGTTTCCGGCCTCCTGCTGTTGTTAGAGCATGGTCTTAGCTCTCTAGGTTCCTATTGTGGCCTATTTGTAGCCTGCTGGCAGGATTCCCTAGCAAGCTGGGTCTGGTTTTGTGACTCGGTGAGGCTCTCGGGGAATGCTTGTGCCTGGGTTTCGGGTAGTGATAGCTTGAGTTGTGATCGTCGGATATTGTTTTCGACTTCGCTGTTGTTTTTGTAGCTTGGGTGTTTAGCTACGGTGCGAGTTTTGTAAAAATCCGAGATAATTTGTTTTTCGCGTCGTTTCGACATTTGTTTTGTTAGCCGGTAGTGGCTAACTGTTTGTTGTGCATGGCCTTGTGTGATCGAGCTTGGTAAGGTTGGTGCTTGTTGTAGGCTAAGTTTGTTTAGCCAATTATTTATATATATATATATATATATATATATATATGTTTGTATATATATCTGTTTGTGTGTAAGCTTGGGTGCGAATAGCTTTTTTTATAAGTATATATATATGTGCATGATAT
Organism: Platanthera zijinensis; assembly: GCA_039513925.1. Classification (NCBI taxonomy): domain Eukaryota; kingdom Viridiplantae; phylum Streptophyta; class Magnoliopsida; order Asparagales; family Orchidaceae; genus Platanthera; species Platanthera zijinensis. The sequence goes on from CM077081.1 coordinate 65,085,082, forward strand.
ATATATATATGTATGTGGTTGTTTTTATATAAGTTTATATATATGCATATTATATATATATGTACATAAGAGTATGAGCTATTCGCTGTTTTTATTTAAGTGTCAGTTACTGGCTGATTGTTATATATAAGTTTATATATGTGGTTAGACAGTGCTTAGGCTAGGTTATCTTTAATTCGCTATAGAGTAAGTGAGTGGAGGAGTTATTAAAAGCTCCAGCTGTTCTCCTCCTCCCCATTTCTCCCCATTTCTCGAGCATTGTTAGCTTCCAGCGGAAGGAAGCGAGCGGGAGGCAGAGGAGCTGCTGCTTTGGCCGCCAGTTAGCTGTTGAGTTAGGTTAAGTTTCTCTCGGGTAGCAGCGGATCTGAGCTGCTCTCGTCGTTCTCTTCCTTCCTAGGTAAGTAATTTCGCATTTCGAGCTGTCTAAAAAAGCAAGGGTTTCTTTAGACCTTCTTCTCCCTCACTAAAAGCTCCAGGTTTTTCTTCTATAGGTAGCTGGAAGTGCAGGTGGTCGATCTCTTGCCGCCTGTGCCAAGCTTTGGAGTTTTCTGCTGTTTTACTGGAGGTAGAGGCAATTGGCTCCCTTGCCCTTGCCAAATTATTTCTAACTCATTCTCTATTTTCATAGCCCTATTCTCTTTATTTCCTCCCTAGAAGTTAGAGCAGCAGGATGACATTTCCCTTCATTCCAGCCATGTGCTGCTTCATTATTTCCTAGATTTAAATTAAGTTTTCTCTCTTATTTGTCTCGTCCTATGTCCAGTTAATAGTTGGTGTCAGGGTTAGGCTTAAGTTAGTTGTAAGCTTAAGTTTAGGGCTGCTGTGGATGGGTGGGAGGGGTAGGAGAGAGAGTTGGAATAGATTTCCAACTCTCTGGATGAGTGGCGTTGAGTGGGTTAGGGTTGGGATAACTGATGATTAGGCTAAGTAAAAAGCGTTGAGTGAGTGTACCTCACTCAATGCCTAGAATGTTAGGCTTCTGGAGTTGAGTGTGGTGCCCTCACTCAATGCCATGGTCGTTTTTATGGCTAAGTATTTTGGCGTTGAGTGAGTCGACCTCACTCAACATCGTGGTTGTTTGGCATTGAGTGAGGTGGACTCACTCAACGCCACAGCTTTTCCCTGCAGCTAAGTCCTTTGGCATTGAGTAAGTCGACATCACTCAACATCGTGGCTGTTTTGGCGTTGAGTGTGGTGGACTCACTCAACGCCAAAGCCTGTTTTTGCGGTTAAGTCCTTTAGCATTGAGTGAGTCGACCTCACTCAACGCCGTGGCTGCTTTGGCATTGAGTGTGGTGGACTCACTCAACGCTAAAGCCTGTTTTTGCTCTAAGTCAAAAACGTTGAGTGAGTGGACCTCACTCAATGCCTTGGCTATTAGGTTTGGCGTTGAGTGTGGTGAACTCACACAATGCCAAGGCTAGTTTCTTCAGCTAAGTAGGAAAGCATTGACAGCGTTGAGTGAGTTGAGCTCACTGAACGCCGTCAACCAGCAGAGGTTTTTGCGAATAAGTCTTTTGGCGTTGAGTGAGTGGAGCTCACTCAACGCCGCGTCGAGTGGACTCGACGCCATCCCTGGCTAGCGTTCTACGCTGAGTGAGTGAACCTCACTCAACGCCGTGTCAGGTTTTGCATTGAGTGAGTGAAGTTCACTCAACGTCGCGTCGAGTAGACTCGGCGCTTTTGTCCTGGGTTTGGTGTGTTTCCTTAGGATTGTTAGTATGGCTTTTTCCCTTAAGAGGGGGGGGGGGGGTGTTTTGTGTTCGGCTAGTTTTTTAATGCCGACTCGTGGATTATGGCAGGTGGTGTGGTTTTGTGGACTCTGTAAGGGGTGAATTGTGTGTGTTGAGCTGTGGCCACCACCACCTAGGACATGTTGGTCTGGTATGGTTGGGTGTGTGGACCCTATATCTGCCACCAATTGTTTTCACCCTGGAGTGTTTTTGGGTCTGGTTGTTGGTGAGGGTCGTGCCGCCCACTCCGACCCAAGGTTTTCACCACGGCCAATATTTCACAAAGATTAGGACTGTTAGTTCCTTTCCTTTCTCTGGCTATTTCTTTTGGCATAAGTTTTCCTTGTTGTTGCTGCGGGTATTTAGCAGAGCTTATTGCTATTTATGTTCATACTTGGTGTACTTTTATTGCTTTTTAGACAGTGTTTCTTCTTATTGTCATGCCTTTTCTTCTACTGATAGCATTTTGTTGCAGGGTTGGTAAACCCCCTTCTTTTATTGCTTATGAACCTAACGCTCCATTTCCTTTGTTTCTTTTTTTTTTACTTGCTGAGGTGTTCTTTTTTTGAATGCCTCAGGTTCAGGTTGTAGCCAGTTAGATGGCTAGTACTCTTGTGGAGTTTGCTTGTGGCCTCCTAGGTAGCTGAGGTTGTTGTTCTTCATCATCCTTGTGAGGTAGCTATCTTCCTTTCTGTATAGACATGCATACTCACAAGTGGGTTTGCGTCAGATTGTTGACGCCCACTGGTGGCTTACTTATGATGCTGGGTATGAACTAAAACTGCTACTTTTTCCTATTTGAGGTTGTTCACTTGTTTTCTGCGAAGGATTTATGCTAGGTTACATGTTAGGTATTTTAAAACCCTAAAGCATTACTATATGTATCTCATGCACGTCATGTTTCTAAAACTAAGACACTATTTTTCCTAATAGCGTAAAGACTGTATTTTTTATATATACTGTACTAACCTCTAGAGTCGTGCATACCATGAGTCATCCCTCGGGGACACTTATGCTCATTCAGGATGTCTAAGAACTTAACCAAAGTATTTTCCGCTGCGTATAAATATATATTTTGGACTAGCTGATCCATTGTGCCGAGGGATACGACCATTAAGATATAACTGGTTTTCTTTCTTATTAAACTATGAATTTTCCTTAAAATCTAAAGTTTGGGGTTTTGCCTGAGCGTGTGCAGTTTTCCCCTGCACTACGTGGCATCACAGCACGTATTTTCTCTTGCTCTGATACGATTCAATCGTTGAGAAAATGCGGGTTGTGACAAATAAAATTTAAACATTTAACAATATTAAACTAATACTATCATTAAACTAACATTAAAAATAAGGTAACATAAAAAATTAAACTTATATTAAAGCAGTAAACTAAAAAAATTAGCTTAAACTAAAACTAAAACACTCAATGTTGAACGCAAGAGCCATACGATGGGCACCCAAGAGCTATGCATCTGAACATGGCCGTGCGCGGAGGTTGTAACAACGGATATCTTCGTCTTCTTGATTTTTGTGGCGATACGACGGCAGGCGAAGGTTGTAGCAGTGGATATCTTCATTCATTGGTGAGTCGACGCCATCACAAAATCAAGTCCGACACATCAAACTGCTCCCTCTCCAAGATCATGTATGTCACATAACTTAATTGAGCCATTATTTGTCTTATGTCCCCGGATTTGAGAATAATATTATTTCCCAAAATTTCTTTCACTAAACGTGGATCTGAGGTGAGTGTGGTCGTCGATTGGATCAGGTTTTTCATGGAATTTCCATGTAAAACTAGGTTCAAAAGAGTCAAATCTCTATCCTTTCTGTAGTCTTCAACTACATCCAATATGTAGTCTCGCTCTATCATACCAAACTCATCTCTTAAATCATTATGAGTTATTTCAACTATTTGCCCTTGGACTTTTGATCTCACTCCCCCGTTCAATTCAGTGAAATTAGGATCTTCTAAATGATTGTAGAATTCTCAAATTAAAACTGATGAGAACATGTCTGGAAGTACAACAAACATTATACCTACCATTGTTCGTAGATCATGTATGTGTTCATGACATCTTAATCGAATTCAATGACTTTCCCCACTCTGATGTTTACATTCTCAATTCCCGGAAATGTTTGATAAGTGAAGTGGTAATCATTCCCCGTGCTCCTCCCGGCTTTAGAACTTGAAGCCATTCCTAAAAAAAGTTTAAAACATCAATTTTCTAAATTACCACGACATCGCCAAGCGATAGTGACTGTCGTCGCGTGATATCTAAAATTGTTCAAATCACAGTTTAAATATGAACTTCCTCAAATCCACATCACTACTTTCACATAAACACAATCACACATAGATCACTTCATCATGTTTTACCTTAACATTTTTTTAAAAAAATTACAATTCATCACCTTCTTCTCTAAACTATTCACTTTTGGTTAAGAAATCTACTTATGAAAATCCTAAATCTATGTTTTAATGTACTTTTATTACTAGATCTATGTTTACACTTCATCTATCGAATGGATCTATGTCCTCTTCGCTCAAAAATTTCCGTTTTCAAACTCATGCCTAATTCTAGACAAATCAACCTTAAATATGAAAAAATTTCACTTGAAATTTCATGAAATATCTTCAATCTTTCCTCAATATGTCTGAATCCACAAATCCTAAAGAAAAGAACTAAAAATTGCATAGAAATACCTTGTTTTTTAGATTTTATCGGCGTTCGAATGGGTTTTCGCTCGAGGTTTTCAGGAGAAAAACCTCTAACAGATGTCTTCCTTCCAAATCTAGCGGCTTTTATATTTTAGCGCTATTGCCGATCGACAATATCTGATATCGCCTAGCAATAGCTAAAATTACAAAACTACACTCTCTGATCAGATCTCCATATCTAAATGACTGCCACTATTCTTTTCATCCACATATTCTTACTTTATCTTGTTTAGACATTGTACAATGTATATTATATTATATTGTGTTACCTCTAATATTGTTCACCTATTCAAACTTTTAATGTCATTTTGTCTATACAATTCTCCTTCTGTATTTTAAATGTGCAATTGTTTTTTGCATGCCTCTTAGTATGAGAAATATTTTATTTTTTATAATGCTCTCTCACACACAATTGTGAAAATTTTCATATGTGTTTATCTTTACTGCATATGTGAATTGTGGGTGTTATACCATAACCACTAGAATTTCATAAACTCTTACTTTATCCTTGTTTTCTTTGCACAATTCAAATTTGATTATCATATATTGCCACACAAGTAATTTCGGAGTCCTTTGTCACGCAAAAAAAATTATTTAAAAAAACAAATAAAACAAATCAACATCTTTGTTGATTAATTTTTTTTAGAAAAATGTTGACAATGAACCTCCACCAAGCACTACTCACTCTCCTGTTAAGTCTTCATAAGTATTGTGAGGTTGAGCACCTTGAAAAGAATTGTAAAGTGTCTTATGTAATCTCTATATGGCTATTCATTCAGTCTATGTGTTATGGATTCTTGGATACAAGTACGACTCTTTATGTATATTTCTATGTTATGATTGTACATTTCACTTGTTCATGTACGTTTTAAATTTATTCATATGTGTTTTTCATCTAACTCTCACATGTACAGTACATTATCATCTATAATATTTCATCTCATGAGAATTGGACCGAAAAAATTCTAATTCAATTGTTCACTAGTGTATGTGACTATGATATACCTGGATGAATTTGACAATGTTCGTGATCACTCACACTCCTCGTTTCTATACATTGTTTCACATGTTCTACACTTGATTTTTAATTTGTGATTTTTCCTATTTGGCTTCCCCAAACACTCTCTTGCTTTCATGACCAGTTCTGCACTCATCTTATTTTTTATAATACAAAAAGGGGGAGATATTTCTGAAAAACCATTCATTAAGTTTACTTTATACTGTCCGGTTAGTAAATTAAAATAAAAAATACATTTTCGCATGCTTCTTTTTAGGGGGAGTACACATGTAGAGGGAGAGTAACATCCAAGCTGAGTTTGTGCACATGCAAATACTTCGTCTTGCTCAACGTATTTTCTAACACTTTATAGGCCATTCATGATTTATTTCTAAGTGGATTTGTTATTAACAAAAGGGAGAGATTGTTGGAGCATGCGTTCCACGCTTCTTGGTTTTTTAATAACAAGTCTTGTTTGTATTTGACTATCGTGTGTTTATGATGTGCGAATATAACCGATATAACACTCAAATCATTTTTGGCTTGGATTCGGGATTACAAAGAGAAGTTTAGGTGATATCGTCTGGCGATATCCAATATCGCCACCAGGCAATAGCTTGTGGTGAAATTACCGCATGATCTCCACGGCGTACAGTTAAATTTGATATCACTGGGTGATATCGATATCGCCCAGGAGATAGCGCACGATTGGACATGACCGAATCATCCCGTAGAATCCTTAGAATCATGGGACGTGTGGCAGCTAGATAAGATATCGCTGGCAGGCGATACCCAGTATCGCCAATGATAGCTCCAAAGTATATATTTGGCTCATTTTTTCTATGGAGATCACGACCTTCATATTCTTTAGTTTTATTTCTCGTGCATTCCATCTAGAGAACTCCAACCTTCAGAAAACTCCCACTTTCCCCAAAACATTCAAGAGCGAAAAAGCGATGACTCGTACACGACATCTCAATCAACCTTGGCAAGGATTCGTCGGCATCTTCAGTACTTCATTTGGAGGGAGTTTTTATTCTAAAATTTATTCTTTATAATTCTTCATTTCATCATTGTAATCGATAGAGTAAATCGCCTTCGTGTGCGTGGGGTCTAGGTCCTTGTGTGACTTAGAGAGTTTTTGCCGCCTTATATGTAGCATCTAGATTGTGGTGAGATCTAGGGGAGGCTAGTAGCAAGATCTAGGGAAAGATATTCAAACAGGGGAATTCCTCACCCCTGTGAATCCTCCATATGTGTGTATCACTGCCCCTACCTCTCAGCTCACGTAATTAAAGGTGGTTGTGGCTGCCTATAGTAGCGACCCGGGAGCATCCACCTCTCGTAGCGATAAGAAGTGGGGGCTAATGGTTGACCTCTACTCCCCTCCTTCCTCGATCCTACAGAAGAAATAGAAGAAAGTGGCGACCAAGGAGAGGAGAGTCAAGAAGATTTGTCAAGAGGGAGGCCAGGTCGAGAAGGATGACTTGGGGCCTTATATGGGGTTAGAGGCGAGAGCTCGCAGGGAGGGGTGCCCAATGTGCATCCATACTTCGGCCTGAGGCAAAAGGTTGTAGATAATATCGAGGACCCGTTGGTCCTCTAAGATGAAAGGGTAAACAAGATCTCTGTATCCACCCTTTTTCTATCATGGGTTTAGCAGGACCCCCCTAGCGGGCATGTCAATGCCTTTTCCCTTAGGATGTATTGCTTAGAGAACACAATGGAATGCGAGGGATTGACCACACAAAGATAATCCCATGAGAGTGTGCGAGCACAACTGTATGCTCTACATCTAACACACATGTACTCGCGCCACAGCCTCGGCCTTTCCATAAAATAGGTCACTACCGAGACTGCATGGGAACTCACAGCAGATAAAGTGAAGGACTTGTAGCTGAAGCTGAAAGTCATTGAAAAGATTATCGCACAAACCACTGGCAGAGTGGTAAGATTATGTTGTGATATTGCCAAGTCATTACTAGGTTCTTATTCTCAAGCTGATCTTTATGGGACCTTTTAAAGATGTCGAACCGCCAAACAAATGAGCTCACGGATCGTTTACCTGGAGGAGGAGGTCAAGAAGCTCAAGGCTTGACTTTCCCAAGCTCCCGCGACCTCACAATCAGTGGGTCATGGCGATTCCTCCAACCAAAGAGGAAAGTTGTAGCAATAATATTCGTGCGAGATGTAAGATATATGGAGGTCTATCGCCATCAAAGACACTGAGTACTCGCTACACATGATGTGAAGTCTCAACATCTATAAGGAGGGATGCATGTACATCACCACGTAGGTTCTAGTCCCCGAGATGTTATTTCATGTATGCCGAGAAGCTTTATTTGGTGATGACTTCGACTCGCTCGACAGTGAAGATAATGGTTGGCTAGATGATTTTGAGTAGAGAGTTGAGCACATATTAATTTTTTGATTGTGCGAGGGTGAGGCCCGGCTTTGTAAAAACATTCCCATTTGATTATATAAGTAAAACTTGTGGGACTTTGTTTTGGTTTTCCATTTATGTATTTATTTTTATTTTGGTCACGACTCACCCCAAAGCCGTGGACTCACCGAATAGCAACCCTTAAGGTTTTGGTCACTGTAGAGACGTCGGGTGTTCCATATTAACATCTCGCTAGGATTAGGCCCAACGTCTCCAGGTCTCGCAAGTTGGCTATGCATTTAATGTACTTGCCCACCTCCACATTATTAAGAGTGTGCTTTGTCTTGCGACCTATGCGTTGTCTTGAAAGTAGGCAAGTGCATGACTAGTGAAGTTGAGTGAGTCAAATCTCACTCGCCCTCATCTCACCCATCACTTAAGTTTTCTTTTTTTATCCCCCGAGAGAAAGACCTGCCCTGCCAGCTAGTGGGTGCCCGGTTGGCGAAATATTTTTGGGGGATCTTATCATAAACTCTAACTTGCCTCCCAAGAGATCAACCTGCAACGCTGACTATTGAGAACCCATAAAACAGAATATTTTTGGGGACTCTTTATCACAAACATCAACCTTCCTCCAAAGATATCAACCTGCCCTACCGGCTAGTAAGAGCCCAGGCGGTGGAATCTTTTCGGAACTCTTTATCAATACAATTCTAATTCAAATCAGCCACCTGAGAGGTCAACCTGGACCCCAGCTAGTGAGAGCCTGGTCAGTGGAACCTTCTCAGGGATTTCAACCAATACAAATCTTATTCAAACCAGCCACCTGAGAGGTTCACCTACCCCGCCGGCTAGTGAGAGCCGGTCGGCGAAACCTTCTCGGGACCTTTAACTAATACAACTCTTATTCAAACCGACCACCTAAGAGGTCAACCTTCCCCACCTACTAGTGAGAGCCTGATCAGCGGAATATTCTCTAGGCTTTAAACCAATACTTATAAAAGAAAACATTAAGACAAAGTCGCATATATGAAAGAAAAAGACAATGGGGATCTATTATCATTAATTACTTAAGGATAAAAGTGTTTCTGGTCATCACCACTCTAAGTATTATTGAGGGGAGATCCCTCTGCATTCTGGAGTCGATATCCCCCTGACTTTAATGCTTATAAAATTTTAAAGAGTCCTTCCCAGCTAGGGTGAAGCTTTCCAACAGTTCCTTCTCTACCAGCAGTGTTAACCTTCTTGAGGAGTAGGTCCCCTTTCACAAACTGCATGACCCTAGTATGATTATCAAAATGTTTTTCCATTCTATGTTTCACCTCTTCCTGGCGAAGGGTCGCCAGGTCACGAAGCTCCTCCATGAGGTCAAGTGAGAGTCGTTGCTCCTCTTCATTCTCCACTCTCCACTCTTCATCTCCTTCAATAGTAGCTATAACCCGCGAGGACTCACCTCAAATGATACAGTCAACATTACCTCAGAGCCATGGGAGAGTTTAAAAGGAGTCACTCTCGCATCTGTGTTAGGTGTGGTACTTAGAGCCCAAAGTGTTGAGGGAAGATGCTCCACCCAGTTACCCTTCAGGTTCTCCACCTTCTTCTTATTCAGAAAACTCACGATCACCTTATTCGCCGCCTCCACCTGCCCATTGCTCCTTAGGTGATGAACCGATGCGAAGTGGAGGTCAATGCCAAATTGGCTGCAGAAGCTGACAAACATGTCGCTTGAAATTTATGTCACATTGTCCGTGATAATTGTTAGGGGGAGTCCATGCCTATATATCACCTCTCCCTATATAAATTTCTTAGCAACTTGCGATTTTTTTTTGGCTAGCACCTTTATCTCCAACCATTTGGTGAAGTAGTCGATCATGACTAGGAGAAAACTCATATGTCCGCTGACCTGGGGAAAAGGACCCACCAGGTCTAATCCCCAAATTGTGAAGGGACACAGCATTGTGATTATCTTGAGTCTTTGCACTGGTAGGAGGTGAAGCGGTGCAAAGAGATGGAATTTTTGACATTTCTTCACATACTCTGTCGCATCCTGGCTAATATTTTGCTAGAAGTAGCTTTGTTGCATTACCTTTTCTCTAAGGTCTGACTCCCAGAGCGGCTCCCGCACTCCCCCGAGTGGATATACCCAAAGACCATAAGGACCTCCTCCTCCTCTATAATGTGCGTTGCCAGGAGCCATGACAGAGGCTTGTGATACAAATCCACTTCGTGAAGCAAGTAGTAAGGTTACTGGAATTTGAATCTCCTTTTATTTAGGATCCCTTTTTGGAACCTACCCGAGGTCAAAAAATGACAAAGGGGTTCATCCATGATGGTTGCCAGTCTAACTACATCAGTTTTCCTTCCTCAATGGATGGCTAAAATAGCTTGGTCACCGTCCTTCCTACTTGGGGACCAAACTTGGCCAAGCGATCTACCTGACCACTTTCCTCCCTTGGGACATGTTGGATAGAAAAGGTGTGAAGCAACCCTTGAGACTTTTGAACTTCGCCATGTACTATTAATATTATTGAATCCATGGAAACCTTTATATCTTTAACTCCCAAATCTCGAGCCAAACAAAGCCTTGCTATCACGGCCTCGTACTCTGCTTGGTTGTTGGTGAGGGGAAAACGAATGTCAATCGCCTGCTTAATCATAGTTCCTTGAGGAGTCATCAGGACCACTCCCCTGGTAGTGCTTCCATGATGTACCATCAACAAGCATATCTCAAGTTGTCTACTCGGGAGGCCCAGACTCCTCCACTCCAACCATATACTCAGTTAGGAAGTCAGCCACTGTCTATGCCTTTATTGACAATCAAGGGATGAAAGAGATCTCAAACTTGCTTAGCTCCACTAACCATTTAGCCAGCCTCCCTGAGTGTTCCACTTCCTCTATGATCTTGAGCAAGGGGTTATCGGTCACTACCTTGATTGAGTGTGCTTGGAAATACAACCTGAGTTTCCTTGTTGAGATGATCAGAGTGAAAGATAACTTTTTGAGGATGGGGCATCAGATCTCTTCTTTCCTCAGGACCCTACTAACTTAGTAAATTTGTAGTTGCTTCTTCCCTTCTTATTGAACCAGAACTGAGCTTATCGCCTCCGCCCAACCCTGAGGTACAAGGCTAGGTCTTCCCATTCTCTTGGTCCCTGGAGAAGTGTAGCAAGCGTGAGTTGTCTCTTCAATGCCTGTAAGGCTTTCTCGCACTAAAGCATCCACTCGAACTTCTAGATCCCATGTAATACCTTGAAGAAAGGTAAGCAATTCTCGCCTACCCGGGAAAGAAACCTTCTTAGCCCTTCCAACTTCCCTATTAAATATTAGATCTCCTTTGCATTCTTGAGAGATTCCAACTCTAGGATTGCTATTACCTTTTCCGGGTTTGGCTCCACCCCCACGGGAGTGAGGAGATGACCCAAAAACTTTCCCATGCCCACCCCGAAGACACTCTTTAAGGGGTTAAGTCTCATCTTAAACTTTTTCAGGGTGGCAAACGTCTCTGCCAGGTCCCGAGGATGGGACTCTACATCCTTGAATTTCATCACTAAGTTATCTGTATAGACAACTAGGTTCCCTCTCTTCTGCTCTCTGAACACCTTGTCAATCATCTTCTGATATGTGACCTTTGAATTCCTCAACCCGATAGGCATCATCTTATAACAATAGAATCTATTATCTATGATGAAGGAAATTTCCTTGACATCTGGAGGGTACATCCTGATCTAGTGATAACCTGAAAAAAAATCCAAAAAAACTCATTACAGAAAAATTGACGGTTGAATCCAACAATATATCAATTTGAGGCAGGGGTAATAACCCTTAGGACATGCTTTATTCAAAAGGGAAAAATCAATGCACATCTTCCATCTTCTATCCTCATTTTTCATCATTAATATATTGGAGACCCATCTTGGATACTGAATCTCCGATATAAACCATGCTTCCAACAGCTTCCTCACCTCCTCCTAGATGGGCTCTGCTAGCTTGGTCGACACGGACCTCTTCTTCTGGCAAATCGAGCGAACGCTTAGGTCGAGGTTGAGGCAATGACAGGCCATGTTTGCATCGAATCCCGTCATGTCCGATGTACTTCATGTGAAGATATCGACGTTCTCTTGGAATCATGTTCGAACCTACTTCTGGTCCTCTTGACTCAGCCTCCTGTTGACCTGCATCTGCTTTGGCCTTCCATCCTGGGTGATGACATCCTTCTTCTCCACTTCCTATGTTGCCTCCAACCTTGCCCTATCTTCAATAAACTTATCTACCTCTTCCATCCAAGTGGTGGTGTTTACAGCGACAACGTAACATTTTCGAGCTACCTTAGGCTCTCCTCTAACCCGAAACTGGACTCCTCTGATATTATATTTCAAGCATTGGTGGAATAAGGAGGGAACACACTGAAATACACTGATTAGGGGCTATCAAAAAATGGTATTATGGTTATTCGTAGTGTCCACAATGACGAATCGACAGTTCTTGGATTCCCCCTGGTCACGAGAAGCCTAACTCCTCCCTCCACCTTCTTCCTCTCCCTAGAGAACCCAAAGAGTGGTTCATATGAGTCAAGTACCCTCTTCGCTTCCACCTTCAACTCGCCAAACAATTTCTTGAAGATCAATTCACTGAGCTCATGTTATCCTCCAAGATCTTGTCCACCGTAAAGTTCTTGATGGCTACCTGAATTACCAAGGAATCACAGAACAGATCCTTAAGATCTGACAAATCTTTTGCTAAGAAGGTAATCTTCTCCTTTAGGGGTAGGTTCTGGGAGGTAGACGTGACACTCCTATAGATGGTATAGAGGCTCCCCTTATGGGTGGCCTCAACCCCAGCTCCCCCGTGGATTGCCTCGACCCCACTTTTTGTGCCCACATCAAATCGATCTTCGCACCGGTCTCCTTCCTCATCTCCTTCTCTCTTTGTTATCTATAGCTGCTATTGAAGTTACTCACCCAATGGAGCCCTTCTCCCCTCTCTCATCTCTAAGAACTTAGAACAGGTGGTCGTAGCGTAACCTTCCTCCTGGTGGAAGTCACAATAAGGCAACATTACCCTTTCCCTTCCTACCCCACCTGGTCGATTTCCCCTTCTTATTCTTCTTCCTCGTCTAATTTCCATGGCTTGCAGGGGAGGGGATTGGAGTGGCCTCAGGTCTGGTCTCCACCCTATAGGATTGAAATGTCCTTATCCTCCTCGATAGTTTTTGTTGGGTATTGTATCCACAATGACCCTGATTTGAAGAAGTGTTCCTTGAACTAAGATGAATTGAGATTATATTTAATGCTGTCTATTTAGTTATGTACTTGCAAGACTATATTACTAAGTACAACTCAATGTCAGGTTACAGTGGATCATGAAACACAAGACTATACAATGTAATCCATCATTGTGTAGGCCAATGTATTGACCACGTGTAATCTCTCTATTGGGGTGTACTTTTGATTCAAGTAAATTAGAAGAATCAAGGAAGGACAAGTTGCTGCTTTATAAGAACAGAATTTTTCTCTCTAACTAAAATTTGTCGAGTATAGTAGTGAATACTCATCGAATTTGTCGAGTATACTCATGAATACTTGTCGAATTTGTCATGTATACCTACTGGCACTTGTCGAATTTGTCGTATTTACTCAGGGAATAATCTCTGAGTTCTTGGAAATCAGTTAAGTAAAAATTGTCGAGTATCTTAATATATACTCGTTGAATTCGTCGAGTCTATCTATCGATACTCGTCAAATTCGTCGAATATATATGTCGATACACGACGAATTCATCGAGTTTCATTGGATCTGCCTTGAGTTTTCAAATTTACTTCTCTGGATTTCTTTAAGTCAAATTTGATGTATATCACTTTGCCTATGCATCGAGTGCGTTGAGAGTATCTACTGATACTCACCAAATTTGTCGAGTAAGCTAGTCGATATTCGTCAAATTCGTCGAGTATCTCTTCAGGAAAGCATTGGGTTATCTGTTGGATTTGTCCGAAATCATCTAAGTTATTTTCCTCGAGTTTCAAAGCAATTCGACGAGTATACCCGTATATACTAAATGATACTCAACGAATTATACTTAGGGTTTTTTTTTTATTTTCAAATTTCCGACTTGGATCGTCCAGACCGCCATGTACAGTAACTCATGGATTTCTCGGTATGGAAGGAATATTCTAGCTGTTAAAGAAGATAAGTTCTTATAAATACCTAGGGTGGATTTCGAGAAACCCTAATTGTTCATTTCCAAGTTCAAATCGAGAAACTCCAAGAAAAGCTCCTATCGTCCTTCGTTTCCATTCTTCACGAATCTATCGACCAATAACGACGTGACGCACGATTCGTTCTTCGTCAAGTGTGTCGACTAGATCCTTGATCTCTGAAGGTTCTCATACTACTCAAATCTAATTGATCTGTGTGTTTAGATCAAAACCATAAAGATTTCAGATTTTCTTTCTCCTCAAGACTCTCCAGTTCTATATTTTAAAGGAAAGGAAGACTAAAGATTTTAGATCTAAAGAAGATTATTTTAATCTTTGTTTGTGTAAATCTTTTATACTATTGTAGGAGGTTTTGCCTCTGAGTTTTAGATCCTTATTTTAGGATCGAGTTGTATGAGAGGTTGTTCTCTGAGTGGTAGGAGAGTTGTCTCTGATTTGTAGGAGTTGAGGATCCGGGGTGTAAGATTATTTTCAATCTGAGATAATGGTTAAGTAGCTGAATCTAGCCCTTCATGGTAGATAGGCGAGGCGGGACAATGGACGTATCCAATTCGGGGAACCACTATAAATTCTATGTGTTTCTGTGTTCTTATTTTTTGTACAATTTTTTTTCGCTATAAGACGCAGAACTCACCTATTCACCCCCCTCTAGGTGATTTAAGTTGACTACTAGACACTTTCAATTGGTATCAAAGGGGTATTGTTCGATATAATGTTAACACCTTGAACAAGATCTTCGTCTAGTGTCAAGAGAATCTTCTTAACTGCAATGGACAAAAGCAAGGATATGTCTTCAATGAAGTTGTCGGTGTGCACCAAGGATAACTTCCCCATATGGAAGGAGAGAGTCAGATTCTACATGGAAGTTGCTGATCCGCAAATTTTTCAGATTGTTTAAGAAGGACCTCACATTCCTACACAGTCATCTGCATTGAATCCTACTGTTATGATTCCAATGAAAATGATGGACTTGACCAAGGATGAAATAGCTCTAGTATCCTTGGATAAAAAGACAAAGAATATTATAGGCAGTGTAGTGGTTGACTCAATGCTGCAAAATCTATTCTACTACAAATCTGTTAAGGAGATGTGGGACTATCTCGTCATTTTCATGGAAGGAACTGAACAAGTTAGAGACGGTCGGAGATCTCTACTTAATCAAGAATACAAGCCATTCAAGCAAGGCTCATGTGATACAATCACAGACAGCTTTTAAAAATTCTTTAAAATCATCAACGGCCTCATAAACTATGGTCGTACATTTACTAATGGTGAGCTCAATGACAAATTTCTAAGATACCTGACAAAAGACTGGGAAACCAAAGTGGTTGCCATTAGGGAATTTGGAAAGTTGCCTGAGATTTATCCTCAAAACCTTTTCTGAAAGATCCTCTCTTATGAACTACAAATTAATACTCGAAATAAAGAGGATCAAAGAAGAAAGACATCAAGCAAAGAGAAGTCAGTAACTCTGTGCTGAAGGGTCAAGAAAATATAAAGTTGTGTCACCAGTAAGGACACGAGCTTTTGATGACCAAGAAAATTTTAAGCCAAGCACTTCAGGCTCTGAATTGTATGATGGAGAATTCTTGCTAATCTCCAAGCAGTTCAAAAGACTGCTTAGCAAGAGGAGGCAAATGAAAAATCAGTCTGCCTCCTCTGATTTCAGAAGATCACATCGTGATGGTGATCGATCCAAGAAAAGCTACAACCGAGATGACAAGTATACGTCTAAATCAAACAAACATTCTTCTTCTGACATAGTTTGTTATTATTGCAATAAGCCAGGACACATGATTGCGGAGTGTCTGTATAAGAAGAAGGAAGGATCCAAGAATAAAGATAAGATATCCTTCAAAGGTAAGAGGAAGAAAGAGAAGAGCTTCATTACAGTGAAGTCAAAGACTCTTAGCGATAGTGACTCAAGTGAGTCAAGCTCTGAAAATGAAGAAGCTTACTTCGGGCTCATGGCTCAATTAGATGAGGAAATAGGCAACTCCCAATTCAACAGGAAGGTAAACTCTCACACAATGCTCTCTGAATCTGAAACTTCTACTAATTGTCATGATGACTATTCTTCGGAGAAAGATGATTCTGACTTGATGGCTCGGCATTAAGAACTTTTGAGAGCCTTTGACAAATGTTGCAAGGTAGTCAAAAAGCAATCAAAAGAGATTGCTTCTCTCAAGGCAGTAGAATCACGACTAAAGGAGGAAATTGTTGAATTAACTCCTCTCAGAGATGAAGTTCACTCCTTGAAAGAGGAATTAAATTACTCTATTGAATAGTTTAAAAGACAGGTATTAGTCTCTGAATTATCTGATGGAGAATTCTCGCTAATCTCCAAGCAATTTAAAAGACTGCTCAGCAAGAAGAGGCAAATGAAAAATCAGTCCTGCTCCTTTGACTTCAAAAGATCACATCGTGATGGTGATCGGTCCAAGAAAAGCTATAACTGAGATGACAGGTATAAGTCTAAATCGAACAAACATTCTTCTTCTGACATAGTTTGTTACTTTTGCAATAAACCAGGACACATGATTGCGGAGTGTCCGTATAAAAAGAAGGAAGGATCCAAGAAAGAAGAGAAGATATCCTTCAAAGGTAAGAGGAAGGAAGATAAGAGCTTTGTTGAAAAGAAGTCAAAGACTCTTAGCGACAATAAGTCAAGCTCTGATAATGAAGAAGCCTACTTCGGGCTCATGGCTCAATCAAATGAGGAATTAGGAGACTCCCAATTCAACGAGAAGGTAAACTCTCACACTATGATTTCTGAATCGGAGACTTCTAGTAATGGTCATAAAGACTATTCTTTTGAGGAAGATGATTCTGACTTGATCGCTCAGCATCAAGAACTTTCGAGAGCCTTTGATAAATCCTGTAAGGTAGTCAAAAAGCAATCAAAATAGATTGCTTATCTCAAGACACTGGAATCACGACTGAAGGGGGAAATTGCTGAATTAACTTCTCTCAAAGATGAAGTTCACTCCTTGAAAGAGGAATTGAAATGCTCTGCTGAACTATTAAGTCAGAAGGAGAAATGCTTAGATGAGCTAAAAGAAAAGCTCTTGGTGGAAAGGAAACTTGTTGAAAGTTACTCTAAGCCAAAGACCATTCTTCCTCTCATTGATGAATTCTCTGCTCCTAAGAAGGGTAGTGGTCTTGGACACTTAGCTGAGAAAGGTAAGGCTACTAAGAGATCTGATACAAAAGGCTAAGGGAAGGCACCTAAAAGTCAACCCTCTTTTAATAAGGTAATATTTCCCACAAATAAATACAACTTTGAGACATCCTTTGGCGACTTTGCTAGGCCAACGTATGTGGAGCCTAAAAAGCACTACCAAGGATGGACCAGTCCCTTAGACTTTGGTGGTAGTGCTTTCAAGGCACCGTATGAAGAAATAACTCTTAAACAGTATGGTCCCTATGTCCATGGACCAAATTTTAAGAAAGCTCTGAAAGCCAAAACTGTTGTCCCCAAGGCAAAGGAGACAATGAAGCCTTATATTTGCTATAATTATGAGGCTTCCACCTCCAAGTAAGTTGCCTGTTGGAACACCCTATTATTAATTTGGGTAAGGATCACTATGTTATTAGGAAATTTGTTTGACATAGTTGTATAGTTGAAAAGGTCAACTTAGAATGAGTATAAGGCTTAGAGCTTAGGTTTGAAGCTGCCCCCAAGAACTTTCAAAGATCAGGATTCAGTGCTGAGACAAAGACAATTTTCATCGAGCTCAGGTCGACGAAACGTCGAACTCAGTTTGACGTTCTCTGAGCTCAATTCTGCAAGTCGTCAAACTCCGGTCGACGATCTTCGAGCTCAGATCGACATTTTGTCTCCAGCTATTTTCCAAGTCGCTGAGCTCAGTTCGACGATCGTAGAGCTCAGTTCGACGTTTTCTGTCTGCTGTTTAAATCCAATCTCTGAGCTCAGTTCAACGATCGTAGAGCTAAGATCGATGATTTCTGTGAGAGATCGACGCTTTCAGATTTCGAATTCAAGAACAGTTATGGAATTCATTCAGATTCATTCAGAGTTATTTCCTGCATTTATTGCAAAGGATTTTCTAGCCGTTTCAAGCAATCTAATGCAAGTTTCAAGGAAGACTAAAAGGAATGTTACTTAGGACTTTACCCAGAGACAGTTGTCATTTATGGAAGTCATTTATGACTGAGTAACGGCCATCTAAGTCAGAATCTGATATACTCCTACAGAAAATGTTTTTTGAATAGCACAGATCATATACAATTATAGAAACAAAAGATATATCGCAGAAAAAAATTTACTGAATCCCAAATCTTCAAGAACACAAGGAACTTCTGCTGTGGAGGAAATATTCTGCTACTCAACTCCTCCAAATCCTCAAGTGTTCAAAAGATTCAACATCAAGAACTCCAGACATCAAACATTTCAGCATTTGCTGAAATCATCAATTGCTGGAGATCTGAAGCATCTGAAGACCTATCACCCTAGCAAAGCTCACCTTCCTGAACCCTTACAGATCTCAGGGGGAGCTTTGACGTCATCATCCACTTGTCTTCTCTCAGACTATTGACAGAGAAGAATAACTCAACTTTTTCTTTCTTTTTCCTTTCCCTCCTATAAAAGGGTTTATCAAAACTCCCTTCAAAAGTTCTGAAACTGGTTTCTGAGACCTTGTAAAAACTCAGTGGTGGCAAGACACCTTATCAAAAAATCTAGTTTTGGTTTTTGAGCACCTTATCAAAATCTCATTGGTGCCCAGGACACCTGATCAACTATTCCTGCAGTGGATTCCTACCTAGGGTGGTCGAAGAGTGGATGTATCTAGGTTGTTGGGGAACCACTATAGATCCTTGTGCCATCTGGTTGCTGTGTGTTTGACTTTGCTGTGTGCTGTGTGATTTCCTATTTCTTGCTTTAGTTTTTATTTCACTGCAAGCACCTTACACATATATATAAATTAAGTCCTTCACTACTTTACAGTTTTAATTGTAAATTATTTTAAAATACTCTATTCGCCCCCCCCTAGAGTTAAGGTAGATCTTTCCCTCACTTTAAATTGGTATCAGAGGGAGGTTGGTTATTCAACATCTGAATTTTCAACAGATTGGTTTAACAGGCTAACACCTGAACCAAAAGATCCTTGATAAGATAAACCTTCTATAGAGGATAGTTATTACTTTTTGTATTATATTTATTTTCATACAAAACCATGGCACAGAACAAAGATTATGCTAGCACCAGACCTCCAGTGTGCAACCTCTAGAAATTTGCACTTTGGAAGGCAAGGATTAAGCTTTACATGAATTCTATTGATGAGGACATTTTTAATTCTATTTTAACAGTTTGTCCAAGACCCCCAGTGATCACAAGTACAAGTGTTGTTCCACCTCCTTCAGGAACAGATATAGAAATAAAGAAATGGAAAGTTGCAGATGCAAAGGCTATGAATATCCTTGCTCAAACCATGTCTGATGAGATATTTCAAAAGGTGTCTGAATGCAGTTCAGCAAAAGAGATATGGGACAAGTTATCTGAAATTGTCTCAGGATCTGCTGATGAAAGAAAGGATATGAGATCCCATCTCATAAGCCAATATGAGAACTTCAAGAAAGGAGAAACTGAATCAATGGCTGACATGTACAACAGGCTCAGCCTAATAGTCAGTGAATTAAAAACACTGGACAAGGAGATCTATCTAACTATACTAAATGACAAGATCCTAATGTGCTTCCCTAGCACATGGGACTCAAGGATCTGGCCAATCAAGGATGCCAGAAGCCTTACTGAGATTACTACTGAAGCTTTGTTGGGCAAGCTCAAGTCTTATGAGCTGCTCATCAAGAACAGAGAGGAAGAACAAAAGACTGCTTCTCCAGCAATCAGAAAGGAGAAGACCATAGCATTCAAAGCTACAGAAGATCTGCCTGAAGACAAGGTCACAGGTAATGAAGAATTGATGAGTTTGCTAGCCAAGAGATTTTATAAGATGGCCAGGAAAGATTTCAGAAAGAGGTCATCTAGAGGGCATTAGAAGCCAAGGTATGACAAGTCAAATAATAAAGAAATAATCTGTTTTGGATGCAGGAAACCAGGCCATATTGTGCCTGACTGTCCAGAAAATCAGAATAAGGACAAGAAGGATAGGAAAGATAGGAGAAAAGACAAGGAATACATGGGAAACAACAGCAACAAATCCCCCTCCAACAAAAATAAACATACAAGGAAGGGGTTTGTAGCTGAAAGTTGGAGTGATACTGAAGAGGAATCAGAATCCTCATCAAGCTCAAGTGATGATGAGGATGATGCTGAAGAAAAGGAATTCTGCATGATGGCTATCAATGCCTCTCAACAAAATTCTGATGCAGAACAAGGATCAGACTCAGAATCTGAAACTCAAACAGAAGAAGATCAGGTAATAGACTCCTTTTATTTTGACTCAGAGGACTTTAGATTTAAATTTAAGGCACTTTGTTTAGACCTGCTAAAGTCTGAGAAAGAGATCATCTCTCTCAGAAATCAATTGTCTGAACATAGCACCTTAAAATCAGACAACCTCAAACTCTCTGAGGAGTTAGAATGCTGTAGGGAGGAGATAGATTCACTTAAAAGTGAGTTATCCCAAGAAAATAAGTTTGAAGAATCCCTTAATGGGAGAAGCATCAGACTGATGGACATTACAAGCACAGTGAACTCAAGATTCAACAGTAAACTGGGCTTGGGTGCTTCATCCAGCCAACCTATAGTATTAACAACCCCAATTAGATTTATTTCTGATAAAGGAAAGGGTGTTGTAGAGGTAGCTAGGAAGAATCCAGATTTACCTAAGGAAAATCAAGTTCAACAGAAAACGTCGAACAGAGGTCGACGATCGTCGAACAGAGCTCGGCGATCCAAGGCAGAATCGTCGAACTCAGATCGACGACTTCTGAACTCTGAACTCTGGCATAGTCGATCTTCGAACGGAGCTCGACGATCTTACCCAAGATTATTGAACTCAGGTCGATGATCGTCGAACGGAGCTCAGATCTTTGAACATTCTTTCAGAGGAAAATCTAAAATCAATTCTAGAAGTCCCTCATCCTAAAGCTTCAACCCTTATACTGAATGGATAGTACCTCCTAGGAGATACCATCTTGAAGGATATAAGAGTCAGTCGGGGATGTCTTTCATTTCTGAATTTAAAGGTTATCAACCTAGACCCAAGGTAAACTGGGTCAAAAACATATAAATTATTTATGTGCAGGTGAAGACCTATCCAGCAATGAACCAACAATAGTATCTGGATAGTGGGTGCTCAAAGCACATGACAGGGAGCAAGGACAATCTCACATCCTTCAAAGCCAAACTTGGACCCAAAGTGATCTTTAGAGATTCAAACTTTGGACAAACAAAAGGATATGGTGCTGTTCAGATTGGCTCAGTCACATTCAAGAAGGTGGCTTATGTGGAAGGACTGAAGCACAACCTAATCAGCATCAGTCAACTCTGTGATGAAGGATATCAAGTGACATTCAACAAATCCTTATGCAAGATGAAGTCAGAGGATAACACAACAGTGTTAACAGGTAAAAGGAAAGGTAACATTTATCTTGTAGATTTCCTTTCAACCAACATAGATATCTGCTTATTTAATTCAGTCTGCAAACCAAATGATTTATGGCATAAGAGACTAGGACACTTAAACCTTAAAATAATTGCTAGGCTGTCTAAGGACAACCTTGTTAGAGGACTACCTTCTGGCCCCTACAAGACGGAAGGACTCTGCAGGGCTTGTCAATTAGGCAAGCAAACTAAAAATAGTTTTAAGTAACTTAATAAGAGTGATTCACCTAGGATTTTTTATCTGTTACACATGGATCTTTTTGGACCAATTACACTACAAAGCTTAGGAGGGAAATCTTACACTTTAGTGATTATAGAGCACTTCTCTAGATTCACTTGGGTGTTCTTTCTGAGGAAAAAGTCTGATAACTTTAAGTGCTTGACAGATTTTCTCAAATGCATACAGATTGAGTTCAATACTCACATTGCCCTGATAAGAAGTGATCATGGGACAGAGTTTGATTCTCTTCTTATGCAAGAGTTCTGTCAAAGTGAAGGGATCAGGCATACTTTCTCAGCTCCTAGAACTCCTCAACAAAATGGGGTAGCTGAAAGGAAAAATAGAACCTTAATTGAATCTGCTACTATATTGTTGACATATGCTCACCTTCCTCTATCTTTTTGGACAGAGGCAGTGAACACCTCCAACTATGCGTTGAACAGAAGTTTGATACATAAACTAAAGGGCAAGACTCCCTATGAATTGCTCAAAGGGAAGAAACCTAAAGTAGACTATTTCAAAATTTTTGGCTGCATTTGCTATATTCACAATAATGACAAGAAGTATTTAGCAAAATTCCAAGCTAAAGCTGATGAAGGAGTGTTTCTGGGATACTCCATGATCAGTAAAGCTTATAGGGTGTATAATAAAACTTCTCTTAAAATTGAAGAATCTGTTCATGTATCTTTAGATGAGACTAACATATGTTACAAGGAGAAGTCCACTTCTATCATAGAACCATTGCAGGTACACTCTATTTCAGAAAATTTGGACAGGTTACACATTGTAGAAAAGGATTCAGTACATTCACCTATCCAACAAAGAGCTTAAATCAGTGAAGATGAAGAGGATACTCAACAGCTTGATGTTTAACATCTTGGAGAAAAACATTTTGAAGAGCCAGTTGTTGTTCCACAAGAGAAAACAACAACACAGGTTGGTGAACAATCAACACCACCTGTTGATTGAGTAACAGCAAGAGATCACCCAATCTCCCAAGTGATTAGAAACATCTCAGCTGGTGTGCAAACTAGAAATCAGGTCAACCAGAACCTGATGCACACTTGCTTTCTATCTCAAGTTGAGCCTCAATCCATTCAAGATGCAGAACAAGATCCACACTGGATCATTGCTATACAAGAGGAACTACATCAATTTGAGAGAAACAAAGTTTGGGAACTAGTGCCAAGGCCTAAGGATCACTCAATTGTTAGAATAAAGTGGGTTTTCAGAAACAAGTTGGATGATCAAGGAGTTATTGTAAAGAACAAGGCAAGACTAGTTGCTCAAGGCTACTCTCAAGAAGAAGGAATTGTCTATGACCAGACTTTTGCACCAGTTGCAAGGTTAGAGGCCAAAAGAATATTCCTTGCTTATGCTGCTCACAAAGGATTCAAGGTCTACCAAATGGATGTGAAGAGTGCATTTCTCAATGGAGACCTCAAAGAGGAAGTCTATGTTAGACAACCTCCAGGTTTTATCTCTTCAACTTATCCTGACCATGTTTTCAAATTGCATAAAGCATTATATGGTCTCAAGCAAGCTCCTAGAGCATGGTATGAGACCTTAGCATGCTTTCTTCTGAAAAATGATTTTATCAGGGGTAGAGTAGACTTAACTCTTTTTATTATAACCCATAAGTCCCATACCCTACTAGTACAAATATATGTAGATGATATTATCTCTGGTTCTACTGATTCAAATTTGAAAAAGTTTTCCAACCTGAGGCACTCTAAATTTGAAATGAGTAGCATGGGTGAGCTTTCCTTCTTTCTAGGATTGCAAGTCAAACAACATGCTGAACGCATATTCATTTCTCAAACCAAGTATGCAAAAGAACTGGTTAAGAAATTTGGTATGTCTGAAGCATCTTGTATGAAAACACCTATGCATACTAATGCTGTATTAGATGCTGATGAACATGGAAAACATGTTGATCAGACAACATATAGAGCAATGATTGGCTCTCTATTGTACCTTACAGCTAGTAGACCTGATATAATGTTTGCTACATGCATATGTGCTAGGTTCCAAGTAAGCCCTAGAGAGTCACACTTAACATTAGTAAAGAGAATTCTCAGGTTTGTAAAAAGTTATCCAAATCTAGGACTCTGGTATCCAAAAGACTCAGGATTTGAATTAACTGGATTTTCAGATGCTGATTATGCTGGATGTAGAGTAGACAGGAAAAGCACCAGTGGAACTTTCCAGTTCCTTGGTGACAGACTTGTCTCTTGGTTTTGTAAGAAACAGACATCTGTGTCCACTTCAACTGCTGAAGCTGAATACATGGCAGCAGGCAGTTGTTGCTCACTGATTTTGTCGATTCAAAACCATCTCCTAGACTATGGATACAACTTAGAAGGGTAAAAAATATTTTGTGATAACACTAGTGCTATTTCCATAGCACAAAATCCAGTCCTCCATAGTAGGATAAAACATATAGAGATTAGGCATCACTTTCTAAGAGACAATGTAGAGAAAAATAAAATTGAAATTCAATATATCCCAACTAATTTGCAAAGGGGAGATATTTTCACCAAACCTCTGGATGAAAATAAACACACCTTCTTCCTAAATCAGTTAGGAATGTTAGATGGAGGAAGTTTAAAATAAATCCCAAGATTTTAAAACTCTAAAAACAGACCAAGACTAGGCTAAAAACTTTTATTCTCTAGTGTCTGTAGGCTGTTTTCTGTCTCTGAACTGCGCTCGACGTTTTCCCAAAAAATCGTCGGACGGAGATCGACATTTCCCAAAAATGTCGACCAGAGTTAAGCGTCATCTGATAGCATTTAGCTATCCTTCTTTCTATTCATTGATCGTCGAGCGGAGCTCGACGCTCTCCAATATCGTCGAACGGAGATCGACGATATTTAAGACTCTTCAGATTCCATTAGAAGCCCAGATCGTCGAACGGAGTTCAACGATCCTTCCTCTCCGGCGTCGAACCCTAATATAAAAATCATTATTTCGTCGTCGTTCTTCTTTTGCGCTTTCATATTCTCTGCAATTTCTTTCTTTCCCTCCAAACTCTGCTACACTTGGTCGTGTTTGTTAATTTTTGCAGGTATACAATGGCTGTTAATGTTGCCGCTCTCGCTAAGATGAAGTTTAATACTGGATTTGATATCGATATGGATTCGTTTGATGGGAGCGATCAAATATTCAAAGACATTCTGGAACTATTCAGAGAAAAATAGTTGGTGCATATTATGTCTACCAGAATGAAGATTGCGGCAGATGAAATAAAAGAATGGGTATTTACAGCAAATAATCTTGATGAGAATACTATAGTCGGTGCTATAAGCGGGACTCAGGTATATTTATCACCTACTCTCCTAAGTGAAGTATTTCATTTAAGTACTGGAGATGATTCTACCGAAATGTCTGAAGAGGAATTTGATTCAATGTTGGATAGAATGGGTCACACTACAGCTAACCCTAGCAAGTTATTGAAAAAGAACTTATCTACTGAATTTAGATTTTTAACTGATGTTGTGGGAAAAGTGCTTCTGGCAAAACACTCAGCTCATGATACCATATCCAGGTATCAGTTCTGTCTTATGGGAGTCCTAGTGGACAAGAAACACTTGAACTAGGGAGCAATTTTCTTTGATTTGATAAAGAAGAAAATAAACAAAAGCTTTGTGAATTTTGGGAGGATTTTAGGGGTATTCCTGTACTCTAGGTGCCCAGAACTGCTAGTCTCAAATGGGATGCACATAAATGCATAAAAAAGACTGACCTGTGCCCTATTTGGTAAGTGGGACAGGCAGATAATCAAACCATCCAGGACTACCATGGCTTCAGGCACAAGGACTCTTGCAGTCACTTCCCCTCAGGCCTCTGCCCTCATGGAAGAGTTGTCTGCCTCCACCTCTTCTCCTCCTTCTCCACCACTTATTTCAACCTCCACCTCCACATCAACCAACTCCACATCCATCTCTTCCCCCATTACCATTTCATCACCAATTTGACCTCCAGTCACCTCAGAACAATTCCATCCTCTCCACTACTATCCACCTCTTGACATACCCTCTTTCAACATCTTGGAAGATTCCTTTATGGATGATTCCACTTCCTCCCCTGCTGAGCCTCCTTCTACCTCCTCATACCAACAGCACCTTCATGACATTCTTACGCAACCATCCTTCACACCATCCATCTCCACTCCCATATCATCTATCTCCACCATCCCACTCTCTCAACCAAGCATTTT
The DNA here is from genome assembly GCA_039513925.1 of Platanthera zijinensis. Classification (NCBI taxonomy): domain Eukaryota; kingdom Viridiplantae; phylum Streptophyta; class Magnoliopsida; order Asparagales; family Orchidaceae; genus Platanthera; species Platanthera zijinensis. Next base: position 65,111,157 of record CM077081.1, read on the forward strand.
ACCATCCACCATACCATCTGCTGCAGCCCATCCATCATCAGCCCAAAACATTCCACCCTCCACCTTAACTCAAGTCACACTTGAGCAAGTGGATCTATCAGCTTTGGCAGATAAGTTATATGGGATAGTGGCCCCAAGCTAGTAAACCTACCTGAGACCTCCATGGCTCCACTCCTGAACTCAATAAAGGAGTTATCTGACAGGCTATCTTCTCTCTCCTCCTCTCAGTAAATCCCTCCTATTGGGTGCCTTGATCCAGTCATCACTGAATCAAGGCAGGGGGATGCCCTATGAAGCTGAGGTAATGCCTGCTGCTCCAGGTGATCTGTTGCTGCCACAAATCTCTACTGCTGCTCCAGAACCAGTACTCACAGTGGACCTCAGGTCACTGTTGTCTGCATTTGATCTTCTTCACAGAAGCTGCTTACCAACTCTTGGAGTTGAAGACCTCACTAAGGACATTGTGCCTATTACTGTTTGTGATCCCAGCCTGATCATATCTTATATAAATTCTCTTAAGGCTGTGGAAGTTTCTACTTGTGTTGCTGATGCTGCTGCTGAAGTTGTTGTATCTACTGATGTTGATATGTTATCTGCAAATGTTGCTGCTGCTGCTGATGAAGATCTAGCTAGTTATCTAGAAGTATCTGCTGTTTCTGAGACTCATGCTGCTCCAACTGTTTCTGTTCCCTCTGCTCCTGCTGCTGCTGTTTCTGACAAATCCAAACTTCTAGATGAATACATCAAAAGGATTGATGATCTATATGACGGACCTCAGAGCTCAGAAAGTGATCAATTCAACACTGACTCTGATGATTCTGCTGGCACCATCTCTAAGAAAAGGAAAGCAAGAAGTAAAGCAATGATGAGAGTTCCCCCTACTAAGGCCAAAGATGTAAATGATATACCATATTATATTTTGCATGATTGTCAGATAACAGAGCCTTGGATGCAATATTCTAAGAATCAGTTAAAGGCTATGAAGAAAAGAAGAAAACTTGACAAATATGAGAAAGAATCTTCTCAGTCTCATCCTCCTCCTCCTCCTCCTCCAGATGGTGGTACTAGTGGAGGATTTTCTTCTCAACCTGGATCTGCTTCAAATCATAGTTCTTCTCAATCTTCTCAAATATATCAACCTAGAGGTCAACATCAAAGAGGCTATCATTCTAGAAGAGGTCAGTACAGAGGAAATCAGAGAGAGTACAGAACTTATTCCAGACAACAAAGGGAAGGACAAGGTCCTATTGATTCTACTCAAGGTCCTTTCCCTTACAAGCTTAGAGATTCAGTTGTCACCAGGACTCCTACTGATTCAGAATCTATCAATAGATATGAACCTCCAGTCCCTTTTGAAGATCCTGAAAACAACCCAGTGTCATGGACTGCCAGAATGAAAGAGCTTGCTGCTCTAGATCAAATGAAGAAGGCTAAGGAGCAAAGTAAAGACATTTCAAACATTACAACCCTATCAGAACAAAGAAAGACAGAACTGGAGAGATATGCTTCAAGAAAGTTCTTTGATCCAAAAGATTACATGAAGCTGCATCCTGAGGCTGTAGTCCCAAGGCCAAGATCCCAAACATCCTTAGGGTCAGATGATGACAGAAGATCAAAGAAAGATGCTCTCATTCCTAACAGGGAGATTCTATTTAAGAAAGGCAATGAGAATAAATGATTTCTGTAAGCAGACAGTACATCTATATCTCTGAATATTGCTAATACTCTATATGAGTTCTATAATGCTGCTATGTTTTCTTCTGCATTGTTAGTTTAGCTTTTGTTTCTATATGTATGCTTTTGTATTTCCTATTGTGTCCTGTAAATAGTAATCCTAACCCAAATAGGGGGAGATTGTTGGAACACCCTATTACTAATTTGGGCAAGGATCATTATGTTATTAGGAAATTGGTTTGACCTAGTTGTATAGTTGAAAAGGTCAACTTAGAATGAGTCTAAGGCTTAGAACTTAGGTTTGAAGCTGCCCCCAAGACCTTTCAAAGATCAGGATTCAGTGCTGAGACAAAGACAATTTTCGTCGAGCTCAGGTTGATGAAACGTCGAACTCAGTTCTGCAAGTCATCGAACTCCGGTCGATGATCTTCGAGCTCAGATCGACGTTTTGTCTCCAGCTATTTTCCAAGTCGATGAGCTTAGTTCGACGATCGTAGAGCTCAGTTTGACGTTTTCTGTCTGCTGTTTAAATCCAATCTCTGAGCTCAGTTCAACAATCGTAGAGCTCAGATCGACGATTTCTGTGAGAGATCGACGCTTTCAGATTTTGAATTCAAGAACAGTTATGGAATTCATTCAGATTCATTCAGAGTTATTCCTGCATTTATTCCAAAGGATTTTTTAGCCGTTTAAAGCAATCTAATGCAAGTTTCAAGGAAGACTAAAAGGAATGTTACTTAAGACTTTCCCCAGAGACAGTTGTCATTTATGGAAGTCATTTATGACTGAGTAACGACGATCTAAGTCAGAATCTGATATACTCATATAGAAAATGTTTTTGAATAGCACAGATCATATACAATTATAGACACAAGAGATATACAGTAGAAAAAAATTTACTGAATCCCAAATCTTCAAGAACACAAGGAACTTTTGCTGTGGAGGAAATCTTCTGCTACTCAACTCCTCCAAATCCTCAAGTGTTCAAAAGCTTCAACATCAAGAACTCCAGACATCAAACATTTCAGCATCTGCTGAAATCATCAATTGCTGGAGATCTGAAGCACCTGAAGACCTATCACCCTAGCAAAGCTCACCTTCCTGAACCCTTACAGATCTCAGGGGGAGCTTTGACATCATCATCCACTTGTCTTCTCTCAGACTGTTTACAGAGAAGAACAACTCAACTTTTTCTTTCTTTTTCCTTTCCCTCCTGTAAAAGGGTTTATCAAAACTCCCTTCAAAAGTTCTTAAACTGGTTTCTGAGACCTTGTCAAAACTCAGTGGTGGCAAGACACCTTATCAAAAAATCTAGTTTTGGTTTTTGAGCACCTTATCAAAAGCTCATTGATGCCCAGGACACCTGATTAACTATTCCTGCAGTGGATTCCTACCTAGGGTGGTAGAAGAGTGGATGTACCCAAGTTGTTGGGGAACCACTATAGATCCTTATGTCATCTGGTTGCTGTGTGTTTGACTTTGCTGTGTGCTGTGTGATTTCCTATTTCTTGCTTTAGTTTTTATTTCACTGCAAGCACCTTACACATATATATAAATATGTCTTCCACTGCTTTCCATTTTTAATTGTAAATTATTTTAAAATACTCTATTCACCCCCCCCCCCCGCTCTCTAGAGTTAAGGTAGATCTTTCCCTCACTTTCATTGCCCCTGCTAGACCTCCCATTCAAAAGGTAAAGCAGGAGTACAAAAGAAGGTACAACCGATTTTATTGTTAGTGTTGCGACAAGATTGGTCACTTTGTCGTAGATTGTTGGTTTCATCCAGTAAAAATTGAAACTCCTCGAGTTAACAGTGCGAGACCGACAACTCGCAATGTTAATATTCCTAGTGGTGTTAAACTAACAAGGAAAAACTCCATTCTAGTATTTAGATAGTGGATGCTCTCGGCACATGACCGGAACAAGAAGCCTATTGCAAGAATATACCCTAATCGAAGATGGTCCAAAAGTCATCTTTGGAGGGTCTGAATGGGGAATCACTAAAGGCTACGGTATGATCAATAACAGTATAGTCTCCTTCACAAAAGTGGTCTATGTTAAAGGATTACAACATAATATAATCAACATAAGACAATTGTTGAAACCGAAGATTCGGTCTCTGTGGAATTCGCCCTTGGGGAAGGGGTGATCGCACACTTACTTCTCTCCTACAAGCCAAACAACAAAGGAAAAGAAAAGGGAACTGACCCAAGGGCTCGGCGTGGAGGTCCCACCACACACCCGGAAGATCTTTGAGTGCTTCCTCTCCTTAGCCAAAAGTCGAGCTAAGGCTACCTCCAAAAGTGCTAGAAGACTAGGAGACAAGTGAGAATGCCTTCTGAGGTACCCCTTGGGTCCTATTTATAGATTTCTAAAAATGGCCTGCAAATAGCCAACCTCTGCTGTTCTGAACAACTATGTGCAGCCCAGGTTGTTCTGCCAACTGCATAACCTTGCTATTTTAGAAGGCTATGGGCAGGCCTGCGGGGGAAAAATGGTAAAAATCAACACGGATCACTGAGCGAGTGGTCCCTGAAAATCCCCACTCGCCCTAGGCGGCGAGTGTTCGACAGAGCTGGAACTTGCCACCTCCTCCCTGCCTTTGGCGAGAATGGGCCTAGCTAGCCCTACTCCCCTGCTACCTGTCAAGCTCCCTAGGGCGAGTGCGAGCCGATCTGCTCCACTCGCCCCTCAAACGGTCTGCCCCACTTAGGCAAGCCAGACTGCTAAGCTCTGGTTGACTTGCTGCCCCAGTTGCTGACTGCTCTATTCCATCCCACCTAGGTGAGACAATGGATGTCGAGATGTCACTCAACGTCAAGAATGAAAATCGTTGACAGAGCTCACATCACTAAATGCCGAGGCAGAAGGTGTTGAGTGAGTTGGCCTCACTCGACGCCTAGGCTGAAGGCATTGAGTGAGCTCGCCTCACTGGACTCCTAGGCTGAAGGCGTTGAGTGAGCTTTCCTCACTTGATGCCTAGGCTGAAGGTGTTGAGTGAGCTCGCCTCACTTGACATCGAGGCTGAGGGCACCGAGTGGACTCGACTCCAGGGGACTGGCTCGCCTAGGTCTTGGGCTGTACTTGGCAGGTATGGATCCTGTTGATCCCACTCGCCGGATATGAGGTTGTGCACAATCTCCGCTCTTTGCGAGGTTAGCACAAGATCGGAAAGAAACATCCAACCCCACAGGATTCGACGAGTGTGGATGGAGCAAGGGGGAATCTTTTGGTGGGGTCCACCAGTGGCTATATATATGCGCCTACGTACCTGGGTGACCTTTGTCATTCCCTATATTTTAAACTTACCGAGATGCCTATCCCCAAGGAGATTCAAGAGAGGCTTGCCAGAGCTCGTGAGGTCACCTCTACTCGCATTTCCATCCTGACCGCGGTTCCCCATAGCACCCCGCAGAGCGGTCTGGCAAAGCCCAATCCTACCAAGAGGGTGAAACCATTTTCGCAAGCTGTCGAGCCCATCTTTAATGACTTGAAATGCACTCTAGAGCACGGGGCCGGCTCCTCTACTCTCCTTGCAACTGAAGAGGATAAAAATATCATCGATCTTTATGCCGCCCCGGACAGCCAGTTGGATGAAGGCGTGGCCTCCTCTCCGCGAGTCAAGACCTCCCTCGACGACTTATTGCTTAAAACTCCAGAGAACCGCCCGCGAGACCCATCACCCCCTTCAGGAACCAGGTGCTGGACTCGCAGGGGCTGGGGTCGCCAGCTCGCATCCCCCCATAACAGCAACTTCCTGTCGAGATTGCGGGGGGAGGCGTTGAAGCCATCCCCGTACCGGGCTTCAACCTCCTCCCTCCAAGGATATACACTCCGGGCCGCAGCAAGAATCTGAGCCTACCCCAACCCCACACTTTCTTGGAGGCGCCAAGCACGTCATGTAAGCTGACCTTCAGCGGTTCTTATCCCGTAGTTTTCCTGGGGTACTCTCTTTTCATACTGATGTTCAACTGTCTTTGCAGCTCTTCCCAGTCAATCTGAGGCTGACGAATCTTCGGGGCCAACCCGCTACTCTCCCCTCCCTCTCCAAGCTCGCTAGACTTCTTTCTAGGTTCTGAAGTGGAGAATGGCGAACTGACGAGGAGGGGGATCGGGCTCTTCAAGAAGCTAGTGCACGGGTTGCGCAAGGTGCTTGAGGACAACGAGGCATTGTAGCACGACTACGTGCAGCTAGCTGACGAGGTGAGGGGAAACCCAGTAGGCAAGACGACGCCCACTTCTCGGCTTCTGGACGAGATTAATGAGAGCCTCTAGACCGTCTAGAGTAACTTTGGGCGGATTCACGAGCTCCATAACTCGCGGAGACCTGCACGGAAGGAGACGTGAGGTCGGGGTAGATAGAAACGACTCCCTTACTTAGCCTACCGGCACTCGCCTCTTGACCCCTCAGCTCGTGTATATTGAACTTGTTCCTCTTTTCTTCTTATGCACTTGATTTCTTTGAACTATCTTATCCCCCTAGTCTATAATAACTTAGAATATTTTTGGATTTCAATGCTTGTTATTCGAATATACCATCCTTTAGGTTTAGTTCGGCATGTGATGGTACAGATCTCAGAAGTCGGCGAGCTGGGGTTGGCGAGATAAGTATGGCGAGTTGTACTGATTGGTCGGCTCGGCCCTAGACTTTTTTTTCTATAAATAGGCCCCCCTTGCCAACCCCGGTCCACTGCCTTTATTGCTTTCATACCCCCTCTCCTCGCTTTCTCTCCTACCCATACTCGTGCCTTAACCTTCCTGCGAGCATGGGTAAGACTAACCCCGACACTGATGGCCGCTCTAAATATGCTCAACACTTCACCGACTACTGCTTCTTCGAGGGGAATACAACCGAGGGGGATTTTGCGGAGTTCGTTACCGACTACGTGCCCCCAGGCTTTTAGGTGCGCCGGCCCAGGAAGGGCGAGTCCATCAACACGTTTTACCCTGACGAGCTCGCCTTCCCCATCTGGCATTTCGAGGTTGGGTTTCTCCTACCGCTCTGGTCGAAGGTCTGCCAGATCCTGAAGTACTATGGCGTGGTGCTTGCGCATCTCAACTCGAACGTCATCGCCATGATGGTGGTGTTCACGTGCTTCCTCTGCAGGGAGCAAATAGAGTTCAACCTCACTGTCTTCAGGAAACTAATTGCCTATAAGGCGACTCCAGATGGCGTCGCCTACTTCGGAGGCTCCTTCATCAAAGTTCGCGAGATCGCGAACAAGCATCACACCTGGATGACCAAGATCATCTTCATCAAGGGAGATCTCGGCAATGTCCCCTAATCACGCCACTAAATGGGCGAGGAGGTGTACCGACCCCCCCTGCCATATCCTGCAACGATGCCGAGCTCCACAAATACTTCGAGGTCGCCTTCCTCCGAAGGGGCCTCGAATCGCTCCTCCCCGTCCATACCGGCAAAGGTATACCTCTCACATTTTATTCTTTCCTAGCTCGCCGAATTAATAAAATTTTTAACCAAGTTTTTCATGCAAGGGAGCGGCTGATTCCCGAGAACCCACCCTTTGCGGACTCGGAACTATCCCTGACCCACTCGCGTGCTAAAGGGCGGCCGCAGCCGCTTGCCGAGATGAGCTGGCTTCATCAAGACCTTCATTCAGCAAGAAACAGCCTGATCCCGCGGGTTCCAAGTCGCCTTTCCGTCAACCATCGCAAAAGAAGTTGAAGGCAGTTGCGGTCCCAAGGCGAGGCAAAAACAACAACAATAAAAACCAAAGTGCATGAGCTCGCCCTAAACTACCCCAGATGGATCGTCGGAGAGCCCACTGAAGGAGACAGCAGACAAAGGGCAGTGGGGTGGCGAGTCCTCTGATCCCCCTACTGCAAAGAAGGCGGCCCGCGAGCCGAGTATGTCGAAGAGTCACCCCCTCTTCGGCTTTGGGGGAAGGTGGAAAGACTCGGTCGGCGAGCCTATGGTTCAGTGGAACAAGCTGGCCTACCGAGTCTCCATCTCCACCCTCCAACCTTCCTGGTTAGACGCCAGCTCTCCACCGGTCATGCCTATGCGCTAGGCTTCGGCCTCTATGGCCGCGAGGATGCTGAGGCCTACAAGGGCATAACCCTTCGCCAACTCGACCATAAGGGCTTGCAAGCCCACCTGCGGGACCTGGAGCTGCACCACATGATGTTCTATCTTGGCTTCAACCTTAGCCACCTCCTGTAGAAGGATGAGCAAAAGCATGATGTCGCCTAGGATAAGGCCATCGACCTGGCGAGACAGCTCAGCATTGTCGAGGACTTACTTGCCAAAGTCATCGGCGGGTTGGTAAGTACTAGGCACCTCCTTCTCTTTTTACTTAAGATTTTTTGCTTTCCTGTAATAGATTTTCTTACCCCTTTGTTCCATAGGATGTCAAGGCCCCTAGCAAGCTGCGGGCTTGCGCCATCAGGCTTGAGGAAAAAAATACCCAGCTGTATGCCTGTGCCGCAGAGCTGGAAGCTCGCACCGCCGGGTTGGAGGCGGACAACGAAAAGCTGAAAGACCGGATCAAAGGGCTCGATAGCGAGATCATCCACCAGGCGGACACCTTCCTCCCCCCGGGTGGCAGTGAGCCCCCTTCCCATATAAGAGGCCAAGGACCTTCAGCATGGCTGAGGTTGCTGAATGGCTGCGGATCAACTCGATTGAGTCCGCTGAATGCACCCTGCAGATTATGAAGGATATGGGGGTGCTGGGGGAGGGAAATGAGGAGATCACGATCAGGACCTCATGTCGAGCTTGTTCCCGTCCATGCCGTCCAGCTAGAAGGAGGACTGCTTCGACCTGCTCTTCAGGAAAGGCTTCAAAGATGATCCATCCAGAGGAGTGGGCAAAGACCGCCAGTCTAGGTGGGAGGCGAGAGATGACCCGGACCCTTTTTCTCTTTTCTTTGTATAATCCTTTCCCCCTCCTTTTTGTAACCTCGCCTAGGCAAGCTCCCTTTTTGTAACAAAATTATAGTTAATGCAAAACATATTTTTCTATCTTCTTTTTCTTGAATCTTCTTACTGTGATGCGTTCGCCTGCGAGCTTTCCCCCTTGAGTGATCTCGCTATGATAGAGTTTGCCACTGGAATGGACGTTAGGACTCGTACCCATGAATAGACCATGCGAGCTCGTCCACCATAGGCAATCCAGAGGTGGACCACTCGCCGCGCTGGGCTTGCCACCTCCCAGTCCGTGCAGGCCTTTCTTGCCATTGTCAGACAAAAACCATAAAATTTTGCAAGTAAAACATGAAGGGGGTGGAATGCACTACCGGAGCTGGCCCTCTTCGCCGGATGCCGATGACTCGGCTCGCCACCCCTCTGCCGAGCTAAGCCTGCATGCCCTGACTCGCTTGTGAGGACTTTCTCTCCCCTATCCTTAGGGAAAAGGCCAATCTTTTCAAGTAACATCCAGAGAGAGTAGGACTCCCTCGAGTGGCATCCAGCCCTGCCAGCTAAGTGAGAGTCTGGTAGCAGGATTTGCTTAGGGTTTGGGTAGACTCTCTCAAGTGACATATATCCCTTCCAGATAGGTGAGAGCCTAATAGTGGGATCTGCTCGGGGTCTTGGTAGACTCTCTCAAGTGACATCCAGCCCTGCCAGCTAGGTGAGATCCTGACAGCGGGATCTGCTCGAGGTCCGGGTAGACTCTCTTGAGTGACATCCAGCCCTGCCAGCTAGGTGAGAGCCTGGCAGCGGAATCTGCTTGGGGTCTGGGTAGACTCTCTCGAGTGACATCCAGCCCTACCAGCTAGGTGAGAGCCTGACAGCGGGATCTGCTCGGGGTCTGGGTAGACTCTCTCGAGTGACAACCAGCCCTACCAGCTAAGTGAGAGGCTGGTAATGGGATCTTTTCGGGGTCTGGGTAGACTCTCTCAAGTGACATCCAGCCTTGCCAATTAGGTGAGAGCCTGATAGCAGGATCTGCTCGGGGTCAGGGTAGACTCTCCCGAGTGACATCCAGCCCTGTCAACTAGGTGAGAGCCTGACAGTGGGATCTGCTCGGGGTCCGGGTAGACTCTCTTGAGTGACATCTAGCCCTGCCAGCTAGGTGAGAGTCTGACAGAGGGATCTGCTCGGGGTTTGGGTAGACACTCTCAAGTGACATCCAGCCCAACCAGCTAGGTGAGAGCCTGACAACGGGATCTGATTGGGGCCTGGGTATACTCTCTCGAGTGACATCCAGCCCTGCCAGCTATGTGAGAGCTTGACAGCGGGATCTGCTCGGGGTCTGGGTAGACTTTTTCGAGTGACATCCACCCCTGCTAGCTAGGTGAGAGCCTGACAGTAGGATCTGCTCGGGGTCTGGGTAGACTCTCTTGAGTAACATCCAGCCCTGCCAGCTAGGTGAGAGACTGACAGCGGGATCTACTCGGGGTCTGGGTAAACTCTCTCAAGTGACATCCAGCCATGCCAACTAGTTGAGAGCCTGACAGCGGGATCTGCTCAGGGTCTAGGTAGACTCTCTCGAGTGACATCCAACCCTACCAGCTAGGTGAGAGCCTGATAGTGGGATCTGCTCAGGTTCTGGGTAGACTCTCTTGAGTGATATCCAGCCCTGCCAGCTAGGTGAGATCCTGACAGCGGGATCTGCTTAGGGTCTGTGTAGACTCTCTCAAGTTACATCACGCCCTGCCAGCTAGGTGAGGGCCTAATAGCGGGATCTGCTCGGGGTCTGGGTAGACTCCCTCGAGTGACATCCAGCCCTGCCAGCTACGTGCGAGTCTCACAGGGAGAATTGCTCGGGGTCTGGGTAGACTCTTTGGAGTGACATCCAGCCCTGTCAACTAGGTGAGAGCCTGCCAACGGGATCTGCTCGGGGTCTAGGTAGACTCTCTTAAGTGACATCAATCCCTATCAGCTAGGTGAGAGTCTGACAAAGGGAGCTGCTCGGGGTCTGGGTAGACTCTCTCGAGTGACATCCATCCCTACCATCTAGGTGAGAGCCTGACAGCGGGATCTGATCGGGTCCTGGGTAGACTCTCTCGAGTGGAATCCAGCCCTGCCAGCTAGGTGAGAGCCTGACAGCGGGATCTGCTTGGGGTCTGGGTAGACTTTTTCGAGTGACATCCACCCCTGCATGCTAGGTGAGAGCCTGACAGCAGGATATCCTCGGGGTCTGGGTAGACTCTCTCGAGTGACATCAGGCCATGTCAGCTAGGTGAGAGACTGACAGCGGGATCTTCTCGGGGTCCGGGTAAACTCTCTCAAGTGACATCCAGCTATGCTAGCTAGTTGAGAGCCTGAGAGCGGGATCTGCTCGAGGTCTAGGTAGACTCTCTCGAGTGACATCCAGCCCTACCAGCTAGGTGAGAGCCTGACAGCATGATCTGCTCGGGGCCTGGGCAGACTCTCTCGAGTGACATCCCGCCCTGCCAGCTTGGCTAGAGCTTGACAGCGGGATCTGCTCGAGGTATGGGTAGACTCTCTCAAGTGACATCCGGCCCTGCCAGCTAGGTGAGAGCTTGACAGTGGGATCTGATCGGGTTCTGGGTAGACTCTCTCAAGTGACATCCAGCCCTACCAGCTAGATGAGAGCCTGGCAGCGGGATCTGCTCGGGGTCTGGGTAGTGAACTCTTTACTTGCTCATGCAAATTACTGTAGGAGAAGATTCGAATAACAAGAGGCTTCACTAGAAAATGGACATCATTTACATGGCTCATGGGTAAAAATGCTTCAGTCATCACCGCTCTAGGTGAGACTCAGGGTCTGGCCCTCCACATTCTGGAGGCGATACCCTCATGTTTTCAACACATCTTTTATAATGTATAGACCCTCCCAGTTGGGGTTGAGCTTCCCCAAGGCGATTGATCTTCCTACCGCATCCACCTTTTTTAGGACCAAGCCCCCTTCCGTGAACTATTTGACCCTGACATGCTTGTCAAAGTACTTATTCATTCTTCTTTTTACCTCTTCCTGTCGGATGGCAGAGAGATAATGTAGCTCCACAATATCAAGGGAGAGTCGTAGTTCTTCTTCATTTTCAACAAGCCATTCTTCTCTGCCCTCCTCCACCTCAACCACCCGAGGCATATGGACCTCAAACTCTATTGGGAGTACTACCTTGCATCCATGGGAGAGCTTGAAGGGGGTCTCCCCTGTGGCCGTGTTGGGGGTGGTTTTCAGGGCCCAAAGAACTGAGGGAAGCTGCTCCACCCAACTACCCATCAAGTATTCAACTTTTTTCTTCAGGAGGTTCACTATGATTTTGTTTGCTGCCTCCACTGCCCGTTGCTCGTAGGGTGATGGACCGAGGCAAATCTGAGATTAATCCCGAGCTGCCCGCAGAAGCTGATGAACTCGGCGCTGGAAAACTGAGGTCCATTTTCTGTGATAATGGCTTACGGCAACCCGTGTCGGCATATGATCTCTCCCCACACAAAATTCCTGATAACCTGGGAAGTCACCTTAGCCAGCACCTTCACCTCCAACAACTTAGAGAAATAGTCTATCATGACAAGTAGGAACCTCTTGCCCGCTGGCCTGGGGTAAAGGCCCTACCAAGTCCATTCCCCAGATGGCGAAGGGTCAAGGTGCCATGATACTTCTGAGGCGCTGGGCCGATTGCATTTGGAGGGGGCAAACAACTGGCACTTGTGGCACTTCTTCGTAAATTCTGCCGTGTCGTGTCCCAAGGTATGCCAGAAATTCCCTTGCCTGAAAATCCTTCCTTCCAAGGTCCGACTCCCGGAGTGACTCCCACACTCCCCGGAGTGGACCTCCTCCAAGATCCTCTAGACCTCCCTCTCGGCCACGCAACGTGTCAACATCCCCAAGAGGGTATTTCGGTACAGTTTTCCATCGCGGATGAGATAGCACGCTGACTTGTACTTGAATTTCCTTTTATACATCCCCTTCGGATACTCCCTTGTGGAAAGGAAGGTTGTGAATGGGACCATCCATGAGGGGTGTTAATCTACCTCCATCAGCTCTCCCTCTTCAATGGAAGGGTGGAATAGTTCAATGATGGTACCCCCCCCCCACTCGGGGACCATGCTTTGCCAGTTGGTCCACCTGCTCATTCTCCTCCCTGGGCACGTGTCGGATGGAGAAGGTCTGGAACATGCCGATGACCCCCTTCACCTTTGCTAAATATAATTGGAGGGCAGGCTCCCTCGCCTCGAACTCCCCGTTGATCTGGAAAGACACCACCATGGAGTCGGTGAGGATCTCAACGTCAAGTACCCCCCAGCTCCCTATCCAGGCGTAATCCTGCAAGTACAGCCTCATATGCAGCCTAGTTGTTAGTGATGGGAAAGTGCACACCGCGGTTTGTTTGATTCTTGTTCAATGGGGGCTCTCTAAGATTACTCCCATCCCTGAGGAATGCCTCTCCGAAGCGCCATCTACCTTCACCTTCCATGGAACTGGTCGAGTGAGCTCTTTCTCAGCCACCTCGACCACATAGTCAGACAAAAAGATAGTCATCACTTGTGCCTTGATCGAGAGGCGGGGAACAAAGAAGATATCGAACTCACTTAGTTACACTAACCACTTAGCCAACCTGTCTGAATACTCCACCCCCTTAAAGATATTGCGGAGGGGGTGGTCAGTAACGACTCGGATTGAGTGTGCCTAGAATTAGGGTCGGAGCCTTCGAGCCGAGATGACTAGAGCGAAGGCTAGCTTTTCCAAGATTGGGTGTCGAAGCTCTGCCTTCTTCAGGACCCAGCTTATATAATAGATGGGCAACGCTTCTTCCCCTCTTCCCGGACAAGGACGAAGCTCAAGGCTTCCACTCCGACCCCAAGATACAAAGACAGATCCTCCCCCTCCTTCGGCCCTTGGAGTAGGGGGCTAAGTCAACTGCCTCTTCAAGGCCTTGAATGCCTCCTCGCATTCCCTAGTCCACTTGAACTTCTTGCCGCCTCTTAATGCTTTGAAGAAGGGAGAGCACTTCTCCCCAGCCCGGGAAAGGATCCTTCTCAAACCTGCAAGCTTTCCTGTTAATCGCTGCACCTCTTTAGCATTCCGAGGCGATCCCAGCTCCATGATCGGTCGGACTTTGTCAGGATTTGGCTCCACCACCATGGGGGTGAGAAGGTGACCCAGGAACTTTCCCCTGCTAGCCCCGAAGACACACTTCAAGGGGTTCAGCCTCATCTTGTACTAGTGCAGGGTGGTGAAGGTTTACTCTAGGTCCCAGAGTTGAGAGTCCATGTCTCGACTCTTGATCATGGGTCATCTACATAAACCTCAAGGTTCCTCCCCTTATGTTCTCGGAAGACCCTATCCATCATCTTCTAATATGTCGCCCCTGCATTTTTCAGCCCAAAGGGTATCATTTTATTGTAGTAGCACTCATCCCCTGTGATGAAGGAGACATCTTTAATGTCGGGAGGGTGCATTCTGATATGGTGGTAACCTGAAAAGGCATTTAAAATGCTCATTATAGAGAAACAGATGAGTCAACCAACGCGTCGATCTGAGGCAAGGGATAATAGTCCTTAGGGCATAATTGATTAAGTAAAGAAAAATCAACACACATACGACACCGGTCGTCTCCTTTTTTAACCATTACTACATTAGAGACCGAGTTGGGGTATTGTATTTTGGATATAAAGCCAACCTTGAGAAGCTTGGCCACCTCCTCCCTGATGGGCTCGGCCAGCTTGTCCTCGATGGACCTCTTATTCTGTTGGATGGGACGAGCATCTTGGTATAGGTTGAGGCGGTGGTAGGCGACGTCTGAATTGATCCCTGGCATCTTCGCGGCGCTCCAGAAGAAGATATCCACATTCTTCTGGATGCACTCCAGCATCCTACCCTGGTCCTCCAGGGTCAGCCCCCCGCTGATGTGAACCTTCTACACCCTACCTCCAAGGGGTAGAACCTCCATCTCCACTACCTCCTCCGCAACCTCCAGCCTGGACTGCTCACCCCATTCTTTAACGTCCCCTTCCTCAGGGATAAGGACCTCCTCCTCAGCTTCCTCCATTGCCATTTCCTCGGCCGGCTCCTGGGCTTCCTCAGCCACCTCCACCCAGGTGTGTTTCTCCTCCACCTCCATATCCACCCCTGCCTCCTACTCTGACTCCTCCTTCCTTCATTCCATCTCCTCGAGCCCCTCTTGCCAAGAGATAGATTTTACGACAGTGACATAGCATTCCCTTGCCACCTTGGGGTCGCCTCGGACCTAGACCTGGATCCCCTCAACATTAAACTTCAGGCATTGGTGGAAGGACGAGGGGACGCAGCCAAAGGTGCTGATGAGGGGTCTCCCAAATATGGAGTTGTAGCTGTTGGGGGCGTCTACGATGACAAACCTGCAAGTGCGGGACTGCCCCCCCCCCAGAGTAATATGGAGTTCCACTCCTCCTTCAACCTCCTTCCTCTCCCCTAAGAACCCAAACAAAGGTCCATCCGAGGCCAGCACCCTCTTGGCCTCCACCTTCATTACATCAAACGGCTTTTTGAAGATGACGTTGACTGAACTCCCGTTGTCGATGAGGATCCGGAAGACAGTGAAATTCTCAACCACTGTCTAGATGACCAGTGCGTCGCAGAAGGGGTCCTCATAACTAGCGTGTCCTTTTGTGAGAAGGTGATCTTCTCCTCCGGGGGTGCGGTCTGGGATGTGGAGTCAATGCTTCGGTGGTACATGGTGTGGATACTTGCCTTTCAGGAAACCTCGACCCCCACCCACCCGCAATGGATCACTCTGATCCTTCCACGGGTCCCAACATCGGTCTAATCCTCACATCTGTCCTCCTCTGTCCGAGGCAAGACTTCTTTGATTTACACACCCTGGCGGTCTTGCTACTGCTCCTTGTTTCCTCTCATCTCGAGGAACTACAGGCATATGGCTATATCATGCCCTTTTTCTTGGTGGAAGTCACAGTAGGGCAACTCTACCCTAACTTCTCTTCTCCTTCTTTGTGCAGCTCTTCTCCTCTCCCCAAGCGCTATAGCCATAGCCTAGTTTTGATTGGGGAGGGGAGGCCTCTGGCCCTGCCTGTTTGAACCCTAGTTCTGATTTGGGCCAGGATCACTATTCTTTTAGGATGGTTAAATTTACCCAATATGTATAGTTCAGGGTCATAGGTTTTTCTAGGATTACTCCTTTAGAAGAACTCCAATAGAAAATCAGATTTGACTAATGCAGAATTCAGGTCGACGAAAGAAGAGCTGCTTTCAACGAAAACTAAGCTCAGCTCGACGAAACTCAGAGTTCTAACTCTGAGTTGAGCTCGACGAAAGCTGAGCTCCGATCGATGACCTCTGAACTCACCTAAGAAACTCAGCTCGATGAAAGCATTCCTCAGCTCGATGAAATCTAGGCTCAGGTCGATGAAATGCTTGCTAAGCTCGAGGTTTTTATGCTGTTATTTTAGGCAGTGTTCTTTACAGTTTGCAGATTATTCCAGGCTATAAATTCTGAAGGCAGAATATTCTCAAGCCTTGATTGCAGACAGCTAATAACTCTGATAATTAATGCTTAATATTTTTATGAATATAGTCGGTTATAGGTAGCATCTATTTCCAAGAATATTTGAATTCTAGGGAATGTCTCAGCCGTTTCAGGATCAATGAATTAAAATATTTGAATTCTCATCAGATAATATATGAGCAAGAATATTACGGCTAATATAGAGTGACTGATCCAGACACAGATTAGAAGGACACAGACAAAAAGATACATGGACATATAATCTGCTTCAAGCTTTCTTCCAGCAACAGATCTTCAATCTGAGACACAAAGTTCAATCACTCAGATACACTTACTGGAAGAAGAAGTTTTTTTATTGAAGACCTACACCCTGAAGAGAAAGGACTCCCTCACCTGATCTTCAACTATTTTCAAATCAAGGGGAGCTTTCTGCTTCAACATCAAATCCACTAGTCTTCTCTCAAATCTTTGAAAGAGAAGAACATCATCTTTATTTCCATTCACTATGTATAGGGTTCTTAACTCCCTTCAAAAGTTATCTTTTGGTTGTCAAGTCTCCTGATCAAAATACTTGGTTTGGTTTTTGGGCACCTGGTCAAAAGCTCAAAGGGTTGTGAGATCTCCCTTGAAATAGATCTTGTGGTGACAGGGCACCTGAGCAAAAACCTGTGGTGGCAAGGCACCTTATCAAAAACCTATTAGTGGATTCCTACCAGGGTGGAAAAAGAGTGGATGTACCCAAGTTTAGGGGAAACACTATAAACTCCTTATGTCGTCTGGTTTGCTTTTTGCTTTTTATTTCTGTACTAAATGTTTCCTTTATATATACATATATATAATCTCTAGATTAAAGATAAGATCTATCCCCTCACTTTTAATTGGTATCAGAGGGAAAGGTTGTTTGGTTTCACAGGCTAACACCTGAACCAAAAGATCTTTGATCGATCAAATTATCTCTAGTGTCTGTTTTATATCATGGTACAGAATAAAGAATATTCAAGCACCAGACCTCTAGTGTGCAACCTTAATAAGTTTGCACTTTGGACGACAAGGATTAGGGTTTATATGAATTCCATTGATGAAGATATCTATAATTCCATTTTGTCAGGTCCACATTAACCTCAGGATACTGCAAGTACCAGTATTGTAACATCAGCTGAATGGACAGAATCCTAGAAAAGGCTGAAGATTGCTAATGCAAAAGCAATGAATAGTTTAGCTCAATCAATGTCTGATGACATCTTCCAGAGGGTTGCTGAATGCACCTCAGCTAAAGACATCTGGGACTCCCTCACTGCAATGGTTGCTAAAACATGGAGTGAATCTGATTTAGATTCTGAAACATCATCTTATACAACTGAAGATGAAGAAGAGTCAAGAGCAAGAGAATTTTGTCTGATGGCAATAAATGCATCTTGCAGTAATTCTGATTCTGAATCAGAGTATGAAGAAGACCAGGTAATATCTACCTTTGAGTTTTCTTCAGATCAGTTTAAATTAGATTTCAAATTACTGTGCAAAGACTTAATCCAATCTGAGAAGGAAATCAAACTTCTCAGAGAAAAATTAACTGAACAAAATAATTTATCTTAAGAAAACTTTCAACTTAAGGAAAATTTGAAAATTGCTAATGAGCAGATAGATTCTTTAGAAAACAAATTATCTGAGGCAAAGCAGTTTGAAGAATCTCTTAATGGGAGAAATATCAAACTGATGAACATCACAAGCATAGTAATTGCCAGACTAAATGGTAAACTTGGCTTGGAAGCTTCATCCAGTCAACCTCACCTTTTTTAAAAAAACATTTTATCTAAACCAATAGAATTTATTTCTTCCAAAGGAAAAGAAAAATTAGATGATATAGATAAAATTACTACAGTTTTACAAAAGAAAAAAATCAAAACAAAATAAAAAATCTCATAAAAATTGTGTTGAAAAAATTTCGTCGAACCGAGATCGACGAAATCAGCATTATTCGTCGAACGGCGATCGATGAACTCTGAACCCAAAATTTGGGTATGACTACTCAACAACCGGTGATCAACGAAATCAATATAATTCGTCGAATAGAGATCGACGAACGTGGAACACAGATAATGACTTCTACTATTCTGTGAACCGAGCTCGACAAGATCAATACTTTTCGTCGAACTCAGATCGATGAATTCAATTTAATTCGTCGAACTCAAATACTCAAAATAGAAATTTTAACTCTTATCAAAATTATAATTAGAGACAAAAATCTGTAAACCCTTTTACTCAGTGGATGATCCCTCCTATGAGATATCATCCATTAGGATATAAACATCAACCCGAGTGTTCTTATATTTCAAATTATTATTGTGAAAGAAAAAGAGGACCCAAGGTATCCTGGGTCAAGAACTCCTAACCTTTATTTTCAGGAAAAGAACTATCCTACCATAGAGGAATAGTGGTATTTCATAGTCTCCAGAAGCTGTTGTTTCTACAGTCTCATCCCAAAAAAGTATAGGTTTTAAAATTAAGATGAGCCAATAGAAAGCTGAATATCCAAACAGGAAGCTTATCTTACTAGATCAGTTCAGATTCTTCTTCATCTACTCCTAAATAGAACTCTTAGTTTTTAGTTTAAATCCTGTTGTTATTTGATTTATCTTTCAAATCACCCCTATATATCTACTGAAGATTTATAATTCAGTCAGATTTTTTGCTTTGTGCTTTGTTTTTGTTTGAATAATATCCTCACCCAAATAGGGGGAGATTGTTGGAACCCTAGTTCTGATTTGGGTAAGGATCACTATTCTTTTAGGATGATTAGATTGACCCAATATGTATAGTTAAGGGTTATAGGTTTTTCCAGGATTGCTCCTTCTGAAGAACTCCAACAGAAAATTAGATTTGACTAATGCATAATTCTGGTCGACGAAAGCAGAGCTGCGTTCGACGAAAGCCAAGCTCAGCTCGATGAAACTCAGTGTTCTAGCTTTGAGTTGAGCTTGACGAAAGTTGAGCTCCGGTCGATGAACTCTGAACTCAACTCAGAAACTCAGCTCGATGAAAGCCTTCCTCAGCTCGACGAAATCTAGGCTCAGTTTGACGAAATGCTTGCTTAGCTCGACGTTTTTAGTGCAGTTATTTTAGGCAGTGTTCTTTACAATTGGCAAATTATTCCAGGCTTCATTTCAGGCTATATATTCTAAAGGCAGAATATTCTCAATCCTTGATTGTAGACAGCTAATAACTCTGATAATTAATGCTTAAAATTTTTATGAATATAGCTGTTTGGAGGCAGCATCTATTTTTAAGACAGTTACCTTCTAGGGAATATCTCAGCAATTTCAGGATCAATGAATTCAAATATTTAAATTCTCATCAGATAATATATGAGCAAGAAGATTACGGCTAATATAGAGTGACTGATCACGACACAGATTAGAAGGACACAGACAAAAAGATATAGGGATAGATAATCTGGTTCAAGCGTTCTTCCAGCAATGGATCTTCATTCTGAGACAAAGTTCAATCACTCGGTTACACTTACTAGAAGAAGAAGTTTTTTTATTGAAGACCTACACCCTGAAGAGAAAGGACTCCCTCGCCTGATCTTCAACTATATTCAAATTAGGGTGAATTTTCTGCTTCAACATCAAATCCACTAGCCTTCTCTCAAATCTTTAACAGAGAAGAACATCTTCTTTATTTCCATTCACTGTGTACAGGGTTCTTAACTCCCTTCAAAATTTATCTTTTGGTTGTCAAGTCTCCTGATCAAAATACTTGGTTTGGTTTTTGGGCACCTGGTCAAAAGCTCAAAGGGTTCTGAGACCTCACTTGAAATAGATTTTGTGGTGACAGGGCACTTGAGCAAAAACCTGTGGTTGCAGGGCACCTGATAAAAAACCTATTAGTGGATTCCTACCAGGGTGGTAGAAGAGTGGATGTACCCAAGTTTAGGGGAACCACTATAAACTCCTTGTGTCGTCTGGTTTTCTTTTTTCTTTCTATTTTTGTGCTGACTGTTTCCTTTATATATACATATATATAATCTCTAGAGTAAAGATAAGATTTATCCCCTCACTTTCACTGCCTCCAACCCAGAGGGTGGAATTGACTCTGGCCCCCCCTAGCGATTGTCTCCTCCATGGAAACCTCTCCGCGGCCCCTGGTCCTGCCACTCACGCCTCCAACCTAGTTGATGATCTGGCTCCTAACGCCCCCACCTAGGCTTTTACTGTTGCTGTAGTTGTCATTGTTCCCTCTGTCTGGGCTCAGTTCTCCTCCCCTCCTAACCTCTGCCACCTCTTGGCTCCTTCTCCTCCTCCGTGGCCCACTTGGCCAACTTTTGGGCAAACTCTGGGTTCGACGCCTCCCCGTCGACTTCCCTTGCCTCCCTCTCCATCAGTTCCTCATAGGAGAGGAGCGGCACCCTCTTCAGCTCCATTCTAAAGAAATCCTACTACATCCCTAGGGTGAAGGCCATCATCAGGGTGTGCCCTGACATTTCTTTGACCTGGGTGACCTCCTCCTAGAACCGGTCGACGTAACTCCCCAAGGTATCGTTCACCCCCTACTTGATGTGGAACAGGGACTCCGACACCTTCTTCCTCCTCTTGGAGGTGGTGAACCTCAACATGAACCCTCAGTGCAAGTCCTCGAAGCAGTAGATGGAGTTGGCTGGCAGCTGGTGGAACCACTCTCTCGCCTTCTCCTTGAGAGTGCTGGTGAAGAGCCTACACTTAAACCCATCCTACATCTGTCGGATTGAGACCACGTCCTCAAACCACTGGACATACTAGATCTGGTCTCCCTTCCCGGTGTAGTAAGACATCTCCGGATCCCTGAACCCCTTGGGAACTAGGGCAGAAGAAACCAACTCGTTGAAGGGGCTGCTTCCCCCAACTGGGCAAGAAGGAGGGTCTCGCACCCCCATCTCGCTGAACCAATCGCCTCTCTCCAAGCCCGAGAAGAGCACTCATCCGAGGAGCTCGCATACTATTCCTTCCTTCATAACTTCCTTCCCAGCTGGCCTGCCGGGAGCGTCCTCGCCAACGGTCGGGACCGCGAGTACAGGTGCTGCTGGAGTCAAGCACTCGGTATGCGTACTGAGTGTGAACCTGATGAGGCCAAGCACCTCCTGCAAGAATTCTTCGAACATCCCCGCAGTGGCGAAAAGGGGAGGGGGTGGCAAGTCAGACCTGTCCGAGCCTTACCCTTCTCCTCCAGTCATCGAGCTTGTTGAAGATTTTTTGTACTGACCACTCTCCACGCTCACCACACCAAAATTTTGAAACCGAAAATTCGGTCTCTGTGGAATTTGCCCTTGGGGAAGGGGTGATCGCACACCTACTTATCTCCTACAAGCCAAAAAACAAAGGAAAAAAAGGGAACTGACCTAAGGGCTCAGCGTGGAGGTTGTAACGCCCCCGATTTTTTCTGCGATTATTTAATTATTGCTTGGCGTTCGTCTACGCATTTTCTTGGCTTGTTCCATCTGTGGAGTGTGGTCTCAAATCCTTAGAACTGGGTGGCCTATTTTGTAGCCTATTGGCAAGATCTCCCTAGCAAGCCGGGGGATGCTTGTGCTTTGGCTTCGGGTGGGTATAACTGCAGTTCTGTTCGTCGGAAATTAATTTCAACTTCGCCATTGTGTTCTTAGCCTGGATATTTAGCTACGGTTCAAATTTCATCGAATTCCGAGGATGTTCAGTGTTCGCGTCGTTTTGTATTTTATGAAAAAATAAAACTATTTAATAAATATTATATTAATAATTATTTTGAAAGGGTGCGGAGTCTTGGCGGTTTTGCCTTGTCATTTTTAGCCTTAATTAATTGATTAGTAATTAAGATTAAGAGGATGCTATATATAGGATAGTTTAGACTTAAGAGGAAACCGCTCCTGTTCATCTTCCCGAAAGACCGAACCAATCCGCGCTTGTTCATGGAAAGCAGATAAACTGCCGGAACTGCTCCCCTTCGGACGCCGATTTCGGGAGCGTTTGTGGACGGAATTCGATTCCGAAAGCGGATTTGGATTGCGCTCGCCTAGAACTTCATTCCTACGGTAAGAAATTCAGTTTTCGTGGTGTTTCTAGGGTTCTCGATTTTCTAGGGTTGTCCGTTTCCGCCATTAAAGCTCCAGATTTCTTCTTTAGGTGTTGCTGCTGTTGGTACCGAGTGAGGATAAGGGAGGCCGACCAAGCTCCGCTGGAAATTGAGGCAAGTGATACTCTTGCCCTTGCCATTTAGTTTTTCTGTTTTCTTATATGCCCAGTTAGCCTATTTGATACAACCGAGCATTGCTTTAGCCATAGTCAGTTTCCTTTCCTGTACAATAGATGCTTTCTTTTCCTGTGCAAGAGCCGGTGATGATGCCTAAGCTTGTTGTTAGAAAATTCCCTGTATAGAACCTTGCCCAAAACAGCCGTGTATGTTCTCTGTTCTTTTTCCCTCGCTGTAGCTTGTTTGTTCTGGGGCCGGGGAAGGGAGTAAGGGTTAGGTTAGCATTTTCCTGTACCATAGCTGTACTCGGGTAGGAGTAAGAAGCTTTAACTCGAAAATTGTGCTAGTCCTCATTTTAACACTAGAAACGTGTTTGGCTGTTAGATTTATATTTCTACAGGAATAGACTTGCTGGAGTTAGCGATGGAGGATTCAGGGCTTGGCGTTGAGTGTGGTACACACACTCAACGCCGGGTCTGCTGGGACTTGGCGTTGAGTGTGGTGCACACACTAAATGCCATTGCCCCTTGATCTGTTATTTTGTGTCTAAGTAGTGTGTCGTTGAGTGAGGAAATTCTTCTAAGTCAAAATCGACGGGAATCACTAAGTGATTCTTGCCGACTTTGACGAGAATCGTTAGGGATTCCCGCCGATTCGGCGAGAATCAATCTGTATTCCCGCCGATTCGGCGAGAATAAATCTACATTCCCGTCGATTCGGCGAGAATCAATCCGCATTCCCGCCGACCTCATCCGGATGGCGTTTAGTGAGTGGGCCTCACTCAACGCCATGGAAGTTTAGGCGCTGAGTGAGGTGGGCTCACTCAATGCCGCAGCCTTTTCCTACGGGTAAGTACTTTGGCGTTGAGTGAGTTGACCTCACTCAACGCCAAAGCTATTCTATCATTGAGAATGGTGGACGCACTCAACGCCGCAGTTTGTTTTCGCGGCTAAGTACTTTGGCATTGAATGAGTCGACCTCACTAAACGCCAAAGATGTTTTGGCGTTGAGAGAGGTGGACTCACTCAACACCACAGTTGGGTTTTGCGGTTAAGTGCAAAGGCGCTGGGTAAGTGGACCTCACTCAACGCCATAGCTGTTTTGGCGTTGAGTGAGGTTATCTCACTCAACGCCACAGCCTGTGTTGCTGAAGGCGTTGAGGGAGTTGACCTCACTCAACGTCATAGCTATTTTGTCATTGAGTGAGGTTAGCTCACTCAATGCCACAGCCTGCTTTGCTGAAGGCGTTGAGGGAGTGGACCTCACTCAACGCCATTGTTGTTTTGGCATTGAGTAAGGTTAGATCACTCAACGCCACCGTCTGTTTAGGCGTTGAGTGAGTGGAGCTCACTCAACGCCATGCCGTGTTGAGTCATCTCAACGCTTTTCCCTTACCTTGATTTTATCCCCCGAGTAAATTCCTTGATTTTGAGGTTCCTTGTCAGCTATTTTCTTTTTTCCAAAAAGGCCGAATCGTGGGTCGTGGTTAGTAGTGGTGGTTTGAAGCTCTTAATGGGGGAGGTGTTGTATAATTTAGCCAAGTCCAACCTTTTTCTTTTATCTTGCTCTAGGTGCGGGCTGGGCAAAGGGGTGGGAGATCCCTAGTGCTTTCACATGTATACCCCTGAGCTTAGTTTCTTGGAAATGGTGGTTTGGGGGCTGAGTTTGCCTCCAACCCGGATCCACATTGTTTTTGCTACTACCATCCCTCACAGCTTAGGGTGTTAGACGTTTCTTCTTTTGTTAATTTGCAACGTTTGGGCTCATGGTATCCTGATAAACTCTGCAGGATTTATTTTTGGGCCGGGTTGTTGCTATTTCCTCGCACTTAGTGCTTTTCTTTTGTCTTTCCTTGGAGAGTGGTGCTTGTTTTCGGTTTACTTAATATTCTTGCTTACCTTTTAACCTAACATTTCCGTATAGCTTACTTGTTTAGCTTGCTGAGGTATTCTTTTCTTCTTTGAATGCCTCAGGTTCTGGTTAGTAGCCGATTAGGCGGCTAGTTGTGCTGTGCTGTTGCTGATGGTCTCTCGTACTGTGGAGATTAGTTCCTTGGTCTTGTAAGGTAGTTTTACTGTTTTTCTTACAGACATACATACTTGCCAGTGGGTTCGTGTCAGTTTGTCGGTGCCCACTGGTAGTTTTACCTTGATACTAGATATGTTATCTTTTTGCTTCTACCTTTCTGAAGTTAGTCTACTTGCTCTTGTGATTATTTATGCTAGGTTGCTAGTTACTTTTAAACCTAAAAACACTATTATAAGTATTCCTCATAATCAGCATGTTTTATAAAACTCATCACTATTTTCTAAATAACGTAAAAAGATCGTTTTCCTATATATAGTATAAATTAAAAGTAGGGTCCTGCATAATATAAGTTGTTCTCTGGGGACACTTATGCACTCTTTTAGGATGTCGAACCTGAATAAGGTATTTTCCGCAGCGTATAAGTATAGTTTTTAAATTGTGGACTAGGTGATCCACTGATCCGAGGGATACGGCCTTTAAAAATATAACTTATTTTCTAATCATATAACTTATGAATTTTCTTAAAGTATAGTTAATAGTGGTTTGCCTGAGCATCGGCAGTTATCCCCTGCTCGACGTGGCATCATGACACATGTTTTCTCCTACTCTGATAATCCGTTTTCCTCGGAGAAAATGCAGGTTGTGACAGTTGGTATCAGA
Organism: Platanthera zijinensis; assembly: GCA_039513925.1. Taxonomy (NCBI): domain Eukaryota; kingdom Viridiplantae; phylum Streptophyta; class Magnoliopsida; order Asparagales; family Orchidaceae; genus Platanthera; species Platanthera zijinensis. Next base: position 65,136,095 of record CM077081.1, read on the forward strand.
GGGAGGTTGCTTGATAAGTTAGTCAGGCAACCATCCCTTTTGATTGCATTAGCACTATAGCATCATGTCATTAACACACTGATATGTAATCAACACGTCTTGGCAAAAGCACGAACACTACACTCATAGCATAACATGAAGTATACAGGGCATATTATATAGTATGGGATTCATAATATGTGTTTGTATATGGATCCACCATAGGGGCAACATGTGAGTGTTATGTAGTATGGGATACATAACCTCACCACATGGCTGCGACTAGCTCGTTTTCTTTTTCGTTGCATGAGGATGTTATGAAGTATGGGATGCATAACATTATCATGTGACGCCGCTCATAACATGCATTAGGGCCTTTTTAGAATGCATAGCACAAACATGCATAACATAACATTGCATAAGCACAGCGTGCCAAGCTAAAGACTGGCAGGATGACATATGTACACACATAAGTTTTCGAGTAAAAAAATAATATAAGTCATGCATTCCCTATCTAGGCACAAGAGTTAGTATGGTGGTGGTTTACCATCCTAGGTTAGGGCATATCATCAATTCTTGTAAAAATAAACTCCTAGAGCAAGTTTAGCAGCTTTAAGTTCATATTTATGTATGTATTGTCTGTACTTGTAGTTAGTTGCAGCTGTCGTACTAGGATCTGACTAATGTTGCTATGATTTTAGGATGGCGAGACGCCCTTCGACTAGATCGACCCCCCTATCTGAAGGTGAGTCATCAGACGCGTAGAATGATGCGGTGATCGATAGCCTGCGACAAAGTAGTGATTCCTTGAGCAGGCAGATGGTGGAGGTGCGAGCCCAGATCCAGTCTCTGGTGGCAGTTGTGGCAGGTCAGACTCACAAAGTGCAAGGCCCTGTAGAGGGGTTAGCTGTTCCTCCTCCTCCTGCACCCCTGAGACCTCCAGTGGTGGTGCTAGTAGAGATGGGTTTTATCTCACAGTTTCAGAGACTTAGCCCTCCTACTTATGATGGGAAGGAAGATTTCATGGTCATAGACGATTGGCTGATCTCCATGGAGGAGATGTTCTCGTACTCCGGTATTTCAGATGATCAAAGAGTGATGATAGCCGCCTATCAGCTTAAGGGTTAGCTAAGAATTGGTGGCTTAGAGAAAAGGAGAGCTTGGTAGCTTGTTGCTAGTGGGAAGTGTTCAAGGAAATGCTGCTGAGGAAGTTCTTGCCTTCGATCGAGCGTGACCGTCTTATGAATGACTTCCTCCACCTGAAGTAATGGCAACTCACGGTAGGTGAGTATGAGGTGGAGTTCAGCAAGTTGAGCCGGTTTGCTCCTGGGTTGGTAAGTGTTGAGGCTGATTGAGTCAAGCGATTCCTTGGTGGCTTGAGGAGCGAGGTGCAGCAGTTGACCAGAGCTTATTATGGATCAGAGAGTTATGGAGGGGTAGTGGAGGCTGCTCTGAAGGTGGAGGCTATCGAGACCGCAAAGAGCAGAGGCCAGCAAATGAGGAAGGACAAGCGAAAGTCTGTTGAGGAGACGAAACCCCAGGTACCCGGTGCTGCTTCGGGAAAGAAGAGCAAGGTGGTATGTAGCTTCTGTGGCCGGTCAGGCCACCCTGTTGAGAGGTGTTTCAAGAAGGCAGTAGCCCAGAAGAAGGAGCAAGTTCATGCTATTCAGGGTACTCCTAGGAGGGATGTTTCCTGTTTTATTTGCAAGCGACCCAGGCATGATGCTGCCCAGTGTTGGTCCAAGGATAAAGTCTACTATCAGTGCGGGCAGAAGGGTCACATCAAGTCTAGGTTTCCTCTGGTCCAGCCTGCTCTTCATGCAGTTTTACTTCAGGCACTACCTCCGCCTTAGCGTGTGGATAAGGGTAAAGGAAAGCTGAATGTGATCTCTTCCGAGGAGGCTCAAGCTTCGACTTAGGTCATCTTAGGTTAGTTGTTTCTTTTTCCAGCTTGAAAGTTTTATTTGTTAGAATGGTTACAGTTGGGTTTTGGTAGATCCTTTGTTGTATATACTCCTATAGGGAAATTTAAGGTGAAGAACCGCTGGGCGCGTGTTCTGTTCGACTCCGGTGCTACCCACTCATTTGTGGCTAGAGCCTTTGTAGAGCGACATCAGTTAACTCTAGATCGAGTTCGTGATACCTTTCGCGTCAAGTTCCCTTCTTGTGAATCTGTGTTATAAGATTTGGGCATTCTAGATTGCCCTGTTTTGTTAGGAGATTTTCTTGCGAAGGCAAACTTGAAGATGATTGATCTGGAGGACTTCGATGTTATTCTGGGCATGGACTGGCTGTCTAAGTATGATGCAGTCATTCAGTGAAAATGGAAGCGCTTGGACTTCATCAAGGACAATGGTCAGCCGGGAAGCGTGTATGCTGATCCGTGCCAAGATTCTCCTTTCTTTTCTGTGGTATGTGCTCAGAATTTGTTTCTTTCTGGTTGTTTTGCTTGTTTAGTCTCGGTGGTTGGGACCGCTGTTAGTGTACCGCGCTTAGAGGAGATTCCCGTTGTTCGTGGTTTCGCTGATGTGTTTCCTTATGACCTTCCTGGTGTTCCTCCCGATCAGGATGTCGATTTTGTGATTGATTTGGAACCGGGTACGCGTCCTATTGCTAAGGCGCCGTACCGGATGGCCCCTCGTGAGCTAGAGGAGTTGCGAGTCCAGTTATATGAGTTGTTGGCAAAAGGGTTTATCAGGCAGAGTTCATCGCCTTGGGGTGCTCCTGTTTTGTTTGTAAAGAAGAAGGATGGGTCGATGCGGCTTTGCATCGAATACAGGGAGTTAAACAAAGTCACTATTAAGAACAGGTACCCTCTGCCGAGGATCGATGACTTATTTGATCAGTTGCGCGGTTGCACAGTGTTCTCCAAGATCGATCTTTGTTCTGGCTATCATCAGCTCAGAATCCGTGAGGCAGATATTCCACGGACTGTGTTTAGATCGAGGCATGGTCATTTTGAGTTCTTGGTGATGTCGTTTGGATTGACCAACGCACCATCAACTTTCATGGATATGATGAACTGGGTGTTCAAGGATTCCCTAGACAAGTTCGTTGTGGTTTTCATCGATGACGTGTTGGTATATTCTCGCAGCGCTGAGGAGCATGAGAAGCATCTGCGCTTGGTTTTATCGGAGTTGAGGAATCACAAGTTATTTTACAAGTTGAGCAAGTGCGAATTTTGGTTGCCTCAGGTCTCATTTCTGGGCCACGTGGTAAATAAGGATGGGATTTCGGTCGACCCAGAAAAGATCGCAGCAGTGATGGATTGGAGCAGGCCGGGCACGCCCAAGGAGATCAGAAGCTTCCTAGGGTTTGTCGGCTACTACAGGAGGTTCGTGTAGGGTTTATCTACCCTGGCTGCACCTTTGACCAAGTTGACTCAGAAGAACACGGCCTTTGTTTGGAGCGAGAAGTGCGAAGAAGCCTTCCTGGAGCTAAAGAACAGATTATGCTCTGCTCCCGTCCTGACCCTACCTACTGAGGGTGTGGAGTATGATGTTTACGTGGATGCTTTGCATGTTGTTTTGGGTTGCGTGTTGATGCAGGTTGGAAAAGTGATTGCGTATGGGTCAAGGCAATTAAAGACTCATAAGAGAAATTACCCTACGTATGACCTTGAGTTTGCAGCAGTAATTAATGTGTTGAAGCTGTGGAGGCATCTACTTTATGGGGCTCAATGCAAGATCTTCACTGATTATAAGAGCCTGAATTATGTGTTCACGCAAAAGGAGTTGAATCTACGCCAGCGGCGGTGGCAGAGTATGTGGCCTATTATGACGTAGAGATCCAGTATCACCCAGGCAAGGCCAATGTGGTGGCCGACACCCTGAGCCAGAAGATGGGGAAGATCTTTAATCTCTCCGCCGATCGTTTAGTAGAAGAATTCCTCCTTATGGATATCTCTGTAGGATGTTGTGGCATGCAGAGTAGTTTGGCAGTGGCAGATCCTTCTTGGATTTCACTTACTAGGTTGCACTAGAAGGATGATCCGGACCTTCTGTACTTATACCTCAGGACTGAGAGAGGGGAGTTGCCAGATTTCTTTATCGATGATGCGGGTACTTTGAAGTACCGCGGCAGATTTTGCATCTCTGCTGTTGGAGACATCAAGGGTATGGTATGCAAAGAGGCTCATGGATCCAGTGTTGCCTACCATCCAGGATCTACAAAGAAGTATCATGATTTGAAGCAAACTGCCTGGTGGTATGGGATGAAGAGTTATATAGCCCGATTTGTTGCTGAGTGCCACACTTGCAAGCGTGTAAAGGCCAATCACGGAAGACCTGTTGGCAAGTTGACTCCACTAGAGATCCCGACTTAGAAGTGGGAAAGTATTTCTATGAACTTCATCACAGGCTTACCGAAATCTCCAAGGGGATTTGATTCTGTTTGGGTCATAATGGATAGACTGACAAAGTGTGCTCACTTCGTGCCATATAAGATTGACTATCCAATGAAGAAGATAGCAGAGTTGTACCAGAATGAGGTCATCAGATTGCACGGTGTGCCTGTTAGCATCATTTCTGATCGAGACTCCCGGTTTACTTCTCGTTTTTGGCAGAGTCTGCAGGAGGGTTTGGGTACAGATCTGAGGTATTCTACTGCTTACCACCCACAGAACAATGGGCAGACGGAGCGGGTGAACCAGATAGTTGAGGATATGATCAGATGCTACATTCTAGGCCACGGTGGAGCGTGGGATGAGCGGTTGTGACTTAGGGAGTTTGTATACAACAACAGTTATCAAGAGAGTTTGCAAATGGCTCCGTTTGAAGCTTTGTATGGGAGGCGCTGCAGAACTCCCTTGTTTTGGGCTGAGGCAGGTGAGAGACCCTTGTTGGGTCCGGATGCGCTCGAGGAGATGGAAGTCGCGGTGAAGCTTGTTCGAGAAAAGCTTCATATAGCTCAGGAGAGATATGAAAAGAACGCCAATCGGCGTAGGTCGGACTTGGAGTTTTCTGTAGGGGACCTTGTGTTTCTTAAGGTTTCCCCGATGGTTGGTGTTAAGAGGTTCGGTAAGAACCAGAAATTGGACCCGAGGTATGTGGGCCCGTTTAAAATTATAGAACGGATTGGCGTGTCAGCTTATAGGTTGGATTTGCCAGCAAACTTCCCAGGTGTTCATAATGTATTTCACATAAGCCAATTGCGGAAGTGTGTGCGCAGTAGTGGGAAAGTCTTGGATATTTTGCCCCAGTTGGAGCCTAATCTCTCTTTTATTGAAGTGCTAGTCCGCATTTTGGATACTCAAGATCGGGTGCTGCGAAGGAAGTCCATTTCGATGGTCAAAGTTCTATGGAAGAATCAGGGTTTGAAAATCGCAACTTGGGAGTTAGAGTCGGCTATGAGGGAGGCTCACCCTCAACTATTTCCCTGATTAGATTGGTTTGTTTTATTCTTATAATGTTTGGCTTGTTACCTTTCCTTCTATAGTTGAGGCGTTGTGTGTAAAGTTTCAGGACAAAACTTTCTTTTAGGGGGAGTGACTGTAACGCCCCCGATTTTTTCTGCGATTATTTAATTCTTGCTTGGCATTCGTCTACACGTTTTCTTGTCTTGTGCCATCTGTGTAGTGTGGTCTTAACTCCTTAGAACAAGGTGGGCTATTTTGTAGACTATTGGCAAGATCTCCCTAGCAAGCTGAGTCGTTTTGGGTGACCCGGTGTGGCCTCTCGGGGGATGCTTGTGTTTTGGCTTCGGGTGGGTATAACTCGAGTTCTGTTCGTCGAAAGTTAATTTCGACTTCGCCGTTGTGTTCGTAACGTGGATATTTAGCTATGGTGCGAATTTCGTCGAATTCCGAGGATGTTCGGTGTTCGCGTCGTTTTGTATTTTATGACAAAAATAAAACTATTTAATAAATATTATATTAATAGTTATTTTGAAAGGGTGTGGATGCTTGGCGGTTTTGCCTTGTCATTTTTAGCCTTAATTAATTGATTAGTAATTAAGATTAAGAGGATGCTATATATAGGATAGTTTATACTTAAGAGGAAACCGCTCCTGTTCATCTTCCCGAAAGACCGAACCAGTCCGCGCCTGTTCGCGGAAAGTAGAGAAACCGCCGGAACTGCTCCCCTTCGAACGCCGATTCTGGGAGCGTTTGTGGACGGAATTCGATTCCGAAAGTGGATTTGGATTGCTCTCGCCTAGACCTTCATTCCTACGGTAAGAAATTTAGTTTTCGTGGTGTTTCTAGGGGTCTCGATTTTCTAGGGTTGTTCGTTTCCGCCATTAAAGCTTCAGATTTCTGCTTTAGGTGTTGTTGCTGTTGGTACCGAGTGAGGATAAGGGAGGCCGACCAAGCTCCGCTGGAAATCGAGGCATGGGTACTCTTGCCCTTGCCATTTAGTTTTCCTATTTTCTTATATGCCCAGTTAGCCTATTTGATAAGACCGATCATTGCTTTAGCCATAGTCAGTTTCCTTTCCTATACAATAGATGCTTTCTTTTCCTGTGCAAGAGCCGGTGATGATGCCTAAGCTTGCTATTAGAAAAATCCCTGTACAGAACCTTGCCCAAAACAGCCGTGTATGTTCTCTGTTCTTTTTCCCTCGTTGTAGCTTTTTTTGTTCTCGGGCCGGGGAAGGAAGTAAGGGTTAGGTTAGCATTTTTCCTGTACAGTAGCTGTAGCCGGGTAGGAGTTAGAAGCTTTAACTCGAAAATTGTGCTAGTCCTCATTTTAACCTAAAAACGTGCCTGGCTGTTAGATTTATATTTCTAAGGGAATAGACTTGCTGGAGTTAGCGATGGAGGATTCAGGGCTTGGCGTTGAGTGTGGTGCACACACTCAACGCCGGGTCTGTTGGGACTTGGCGTTGAGTGTGGTGCACACACTCAACGTCATTGCCCCTTGATCTGTTCTTTTGCGGCTAAGTAGTGTGTCATTGAGTGAGGAAATTATTCTAAGTCAAAATCGACGGGAATCACTAAGTGATTCTCGCCGACTTCGACGAGAATCGTTAGGGATTCCCGCCGATTCGGCGAGAATCAATCTGCATTACTGCTGATTTGGTGAGAATCAATCTGCATTCCCGCTGATTCAGCGAGAATCAATCTGCATTCCCGCCGACCTCATCCGGATGGCGTTGAGTGAGTGGGCCTCACTCAACACCATGGCGGTGTAGGCGTTGAGTGAGGCGGGCTCACTCAACGCCGCAACCCTTTCCCGCGGGTAAGTACTTTGGCGTTGAGTGAGTTGACCTCACTCAACGCCAAAGCTGTTCTATCGTTGAGAATGGTGGACGCACTCAATGCCGCAGTTTGTTTTCGCGGCTAAGTACTTTGGCGTTGAATGAGTCGACCTCACTCAACACCAAAGCTGTTTTGGCGTTGAGAGAGGTGGACTCACTCAATGCCACAGTTGGGTTTTGCGGTTAAGTGCTAATGCACTGGGTGAGTGGACCTCACTCAACGTCATAGATGTTTTGGCGTTGAGTGAGGTTAGCTCACTCAACACCACAGCCTGTGTTGCTGAAGGCGTTGAGGGAGTGGACCTCACTCAACGCCATAGCTGTTTTGGCGTTTAGTGAGGTTATCTCACTCAACGCCACAGCCTGCTTTGCTGAAGGCGTTTAGGGAGTGGACCTCACTCAATGTCATTGTTGTTTTGGCATTGAGTGAGGTTAGCTCACTCAACGCCACCGTCTGTTTAGGCGTTGAGTGAGTGGGGCTCACTCAACGCCATGCTGTGTTGAGTCATCTCAATGCTTTTCCCTTACATTGATTTTCTCCCCCGAGTGAATTCCTTGATTTTGAGGTTCCTTGTCGGCTATTTTCTTTTTTCCAAAAAGGCTGAATCGTGGGTCGTGGTTAGTAGTGGTGGTTTGAAGCTCTTAATGGGGAAGGTGTTGTGTAATTTAGCCAAGGCCACCCTTTTTCTTTTATCTTGCTCCAGGTACGGGCTAGGCAAGGGGGTGGGAGATCCCTAGTGCTTTCACATGTAGACCCCTGAGCTTAGTTTCTTGGAAATGGTGGTTGGGGGCTGAGTTTGCCTCCAACCCGGATCTGCGTTGTTTTTTCTACTACCATCTCTCACAGCTTAGGGTGTTAGACATTTCTTCCTTTGTTAATTTGCAACGTTTTGGCTCATGGTAGCCTTGTAAACTCTGCAGGATTTATTTTTGGACAGGGTTGTTGTTGTTTCCTTGCACTTAGTGCTTTTATTTTGTCTTGCCTTAGACAATGGTGCTTGTTTTCGGTTTACATACTATTCTTGCTTACCTTTTAACCTAACATTTCCATACAGCTTACTTGTTTAGCTTGCTGAGGTATTCTTTTCTTCTTTGAATGCCTCAGGTTCTTGTTAGTAGCCGATTAGGCGGCTAGTTGTGCTGTGCTATTGCTGATGGTCTCTCGTACTGTGGAGATTAGTTCCTTGGTCTTGTAAGGTAGTTTTACTATTTTTATTACAGACATACATACTTTCCAGTGGGTTCGTGTTAGTTTGTTGGCGCTCACTGGTAGTTTTACCTTGATACTAGATATGTTATCTTTTTGCTGCTACCTTTCTGGAGTTAGTCTACTTGCTCTTGGGATTATTTATGCTAGGTTGCTAGTTACTTTTAAACCTAAAAACACTATTATAAGTATTCCTCATAATCAGAATGTTTTATAAAACACATCACTATTTTCCAAATAACGTACAAAGATCATTTTCCTATATATATAGTATAAATTAAAAGTAGGGTCTTGCATAGTATAAGTTGTCCTCTGGGGACACTTATGCACTCTTTTAGGATGTCGAACCTGAATAAGGTATTTTCCGCAGCGTATAAGTATAGTTTTTAAATTGTGGACTAGGTGATCCACCGAGCCGACGGATACGGCCTTCAAAAATATAACTAATTTTCTAATCATATAACTTATGAATTTTCGTTAAGTATAGTTGATAGTGGTTTGCTTGAGCGTCGGCAGTTATCCCCTGCTCGACGTGGCATCATGACGCGTGTTTTCTCCTACTCTGATAATTCGTTTTCCTCGGAGAAAATGCGGGTTGTGACAGAGGTCCCACCACACACCCAGAAGATCTTAGAGTTCTTCCCCTCCTTAAACAAAAGTCGAGCTAAGCCTACCTCAAAAAGCGCTAGAAGACTGGGAGACAAGTGAGCATGCCTTTTGAGGTACTCCTTGGGTCCTATTTATAGATTTCTAAAAATAGCTTGCAAATAGCCAACCTCCGCTGTTCTGAATAACTATGTGCAGCCCAGGTTGGTCTGTCAACAGCGTAACTCCGCTGTTCTAGAATGCTATGGGCAGGCCTGCGGGGGTAAAATGGTAAAAATTATCACGTATCACTGGGCGAGTGGTCCCTAAAAATCTCTACCCACCCTGGGCGGCGAGTGTTCGATGGAGCTGGAACTCGCCGCCTCTTCCCTACCTTTGGAGAGTACGGGTCTGGCTAGCCCTCCTCGCCTGCTACCTGCCGAGCTCCCTAGGGAGAGTGCGAGCCGATCTGCTCCACTCGCCCCTCAAATGATCCGCCCCACTTGGGTAAGCTGAACTACTAAGCTCTGGTCGACCTGCTGCCCTAGTTGCCAACTACTCTATTCCATCCCACCTGTGCGAGCCGACGGATGCCTAGATGTCACTCAACATCAAGAATGAAAAGTGTTGACATATCTCACCTCACTCAATGCCGAGGCGGAAGACGTGGAGTGAGCTTGCCTCACTCGACGCCTAGGTTTAAGGCGTTGAGTGATCTCGCCTCACTCGACGCCTAGGCTGAAGGAGTTGAGTGAGCTCACCTCACTCGATGCCTAGGCTGAAGGCGTTGAGTTAGCTCGCCTCACTAAACAACGAGGCTGAGGGCGCTGAGTGGATTCGACACCAGGGGACCGGCTCGCCTAGGTCTTGGGCTGGACTTGGCCGGTCTGGCTCCTATCTATCCCACTCGTCGGATATGGGGTTGTACACCAATTATGTGATAAAGGCTATATCGTGAGTTCTATAAGGACAAGTGTCTGATAAAATCATCTACCATTTTGGAGACAGTCTTAACAGGCACTCGGAGTAGAAATATTTTTTGCTTAAATTTTTATGTTTAGATAATTCTATACCAGTGTTCTTTTTGGAAAAATATAGTGCGTCTCTCTGTGACCAATGACACAAGAGACTAACAAATATTAATTTCAAAACTCTCGATATGCTATTTTCTCAAAACTTAGTGCGTGATGCTCCAAGTATTAAGTACCTTAAAGAAAGTTCACGTCATGCATGCCAAATAAGTAAGCAGACATGAGCTACCTTTAAGGGCATTACTGAAAAAATTCTTCTAGAAGTTTATAATTACTTCACATAGACTTATTCGGTCCCATGTCAATTCACAGTTTAGTAGGTAAAGTCTATACGTTGGGCATGTTTAATAATTTCTTTCGTTTGACTTGGGTGTTCTTTCTAATACACAAGTCAGATACCTTCGAGGCTTTCACTATTTTTGTTAGGCAAATTCAGAACATATTGAACTGCTCCGTGGTCAAAATTAGAAGTGATCACGGAATAGAATTTGAGTCAGGGGCCATGACAGAATTCTGTGGAAGCCAAGGTATCTTTCATTAGTTTTCCTCTCCACGTACTCCACAATAAAATTTAGTTGCCAAGAGAAGGAATAGAACCCTCATGTAAGCATGTACAACTATATTGAATGACGCTTCACTACCAGAGTACTTCTTGGCCGAAGCAGTCAACACAGCTTGTCACGTGCAAAACAGAGCATTAATCAACAAAAACCATCGTAAGACTCCCTACGAACTGTTGAAGGGCAAAACATTGACTGTTCCCTACTTTAGGATCTTTAGCAGTAAATGCTTCATACTTAACAATGGAAAGTATTATTGTATGAAGTTTAGTGAAAAGTGTTTTGAAGGTATTTTCTTAGGTTATAGTAGTCATAGTAAGGCATATAGGATTTTTAACGAGAAAACCATGATTGTAGAAGAGTTTATAAATGTTGTATTTGATGAGACAAGCATGCTCCATAGCAGCTCATTTAGTGTTATTTGTGTAGATGCAAGTGCTAGGTTAAAGGAATTAAGCTTGGAAGAAGCATCCAAGGAAGATGCTCCAAACTCAGTTAACATCATCGATCCAAGTGTGGTGGAAGAAGAACTACTAGATAAAGAGCTACCTCAACCTATAGGAGATGAAATTGATGTGGCAGAACCTACTGGTGGGAGAGGAAGGAATATAGTGTTCAGACACCTAAGAGATCACCCTATTGATCTGATCATTGGAGAGCCATACGACGGTGTAAGAACAAGAAGAGGTACCACTAACGAAGTTCTACATCTTAGCTTTTTTTCTCAAGTTGAGCCAAAGACATTTGAAGAAGCAAACAAGGATGCCTCTTGGATAATGTTTATGCAAGAGGAGCTTAACCAGTTTGAAAGGTGGAAGGTTTAGGAGTTGGTGCCCAGGCCCAAAGGACAGAATGTGATCGGTACCACATAGATATTCAGAAACAAGCCTGATGAGAATGGAGTAATTATAAAGAATAAAGTCATGCTTGTAGTGATCAGGTTATTCCTTGAGTATGCTGCTCACAAAGGCATCAAATTCTATCAAATGTATGTGAAGTCGGCATTCCTCAATGGAAATCTAAAAGAGGGAGTATATGTAGCACTACTCCCAGGTTTTGTCGACTCAACTTTCCCTAATTATGTATATTTTCTTAAAACGGCTCTATATGGTTTAAAGCAAGCTCCCCGAGCTTGGCATGAGACGTTGTCTAGCTTTCTTCTTGAGAACAAGTTCGCAAGAGAAAAGATAGATAAGGCATTATTTATTAGGAAAGTAAAAGTCAAGATTTTGCTAGTGCAAATCTATGTCGACGACATTAATTTTGTCTCTACAGAGGACCACCTTTGCAAGAAGTTTTCTAAACTTATGCAAGGGAAGTTTGAAATGAGCATTATGGGAGAGCTGAAGTATTTCATAGGACTTCCGGTGAAATAATCTGAAGATGGAATTTTCATCTCTCATACGAAGTACACCGAAGAGTTACTTAAGAAATTCAGAATGGAGAACGCAACCTCAATGAGGACTCCAATGAGTTCAACTATGTCTCTGGATAAGGACGAGAAATGGAAACTTTTTAATGAAACTAAGTACAAAAGCATAATTGGGTCTTTGCTCTATCTTACTGCCATTAGACCTGACATAATATTTTCAACATGTGTGTGGGCTAGATTTCAGGTGAACTCTAAGGAATCTCATTACGCCGCTGCAAATAGGATTTTGAGATATCGTAAGGGTACACCAAATCTTGGCTTATGGTACCCAAGAAGTAATGACGTCGAGCTAATTGGTTTTTCAGATGATGATTTTGCAGGAAGCATTGATGACAAGAAAAGCACTTCCGGGACTTGCCAATTCCTTGGAAGAAGGCTTATTTCATGGAGCAATAAGAAGCAAAATTGTGTGGCAACCTCCACTGCCGAGTCAGATTACATATCTACTAGTAGTTGTTGTGCATAGCTTCTATGGATTAGGAATCAACTAGAAGACTACAACTTGTAATTCAAGGAGATTCTGATGTTTTGCGACTCCTCCAGTGCGATTGCGAATGCAAATAACCAGTCTCTCACATCTGGACAAAGCACATTGAAATCAGATATCATTTCATTCGGGATTATGTGGAGAATAGGGACATCATTCTCAACTATGTCCCTACGGATAAGCAAGTCACGGACATATTCACGAAGCCACTAGATGAGGCCAAGTTCTCATTCTTCAAAATAGAACTGGGCATGCTCAACAAGGACTCATGAAGATGGCTAGAGAGTTAAAATTCTCTCAGTGAGGTACATCTCTAAGTAGTCAAAGTTTTCAAGGTAAATTCATCGAGAAGTACTCGTGGGAATTCATCGATTCGTCGAAACAATACGAATCTTCACGATGAAACTTGGCGATATTCGACAAATCCTGCTCGGCTTCTGTGGGATCTCGGCGAATTGTATTCAGGTCAAAATTTTTATTGGATACGAAGAGTCACCGGTTTAAGGTACGCGTTGATTTCCCTTCTCAAAACTTTATATATATATATATATATATATATATATATATATATATATATATATATATATAAAGTTCTTGGGCAAAACGTCTTCATATCGTTGAAAGAGGAGTGCATTCCTGTTAAGTCTTCCGTCTGCCGATTTAGATTCCGTAATTGCAGCACTTCGTCGTCGTCTCTGATTCCATTGATTTTCCAGATTTTAGTGTGTCTTCATGTCTCCCAAAGGTACCAATGGCTTGTTTGTAGGGGGAGAACTTGTTTGTACAGGGTTCTCTACGGCCATGGATGAGTTTTGTAATGTAATCCTTATGTTGGAATTGGCTGATCTCACCTACATCCTCAAACACCCTTGCAAAGTGTTAGACAAGGAGGTTTTTGAGTTCTTCCAACATGCCAAACTATGCAAGGAAGATACAGTAATCAAGAGAAAAGTCAAGCACGTCCAAGTCAAAGTGAAAGCTTCTCTACTCACAAGGTATTTATGGCTACCAGTGTGTGAAGAGGAAGATCAGTTAGAAGATAGTTATTTCTCCAGGGATTTGCTATTTTGTGGACTGCCAAGAGGTACGAAAGCAGTCAAGCGAAAAGGGATGAATGACGAAGGAAAACTTCTTTCTGATATCATTGGAAAAGTTCTGTTGTGTAAGACTTGATCCCATGATTACCTCTCCTCGAACATGTTAAAGATTCTAGTCACTAATAAGTACAATTATGATAGATTCTGACTATCATAATTGTAATCATGTCCACTGTTTTCTACCTCTTTACTCAATTAATTGTGCAAAATAGTTGAGAATTGGTGTTGTCATGAATAGTAGAGCATAGGTTAGAGTCTTTACTATTTTATGTATTGAACTCCCCACTTAATACGTCATTTTTCTAATGCAGGTATGACTAGTCAGTGGAACTAAAAGTCTTGGAGCAAACAGGGGAGTTGACGGGACCAGGAGGGCTGATCAAAGCAGAAGAATTGGTCGAACACGGGTAGGAACGCGCCCGTGTGCCTACCCGTGTTCTATCCTAGCTGGAACTATTTGTTCACACGGGTCTGAACACGCCCGTATGTCCAGACCGTGTCCTTCTCGGGACAAAGTGAAGAATTAAATCCGGCCTACCCGTGTCCGAAGAACATGAAGAACAACACGGCCGTGTTCTCCAACACGGCCGTGTCAGTACCCGTGTCATCCAACACGGCCCATGACCAAACATGTCTGCTCGTGTGGAACTGCCTTGGAACTGCCGACACGGCCTGCAACACGGCCGTGTCGGAACCCGTGTTCGACCATGTTTGCTATGAGACTATAAAAACCTGGAGAAAAATTGTATTCTGGACTTTTGGATCAATTTTATTTTGGAGATTTTCTGGAGAACGAAAGTGGAGCACCCAAGAGAAGGAAGGCTTGAAGGAGATATTCGTATGCATTTATTCTTCAATTTATCTCATTTAATCTTGTATCTCTCTTGGTAATCCAACTTTATTTATCTTTTAATTTTCATGAACAATGTGTTTGAACAAATTAGTAATCATGTATCTTCTTGTTTTAATCAATTTCATGGTATTTTGTTCGTATATGGGTTTGCAACCATTGAGAATTATCCTTGTTATGAATGATTATTTGCTTTTACATGAATTCCAAATGTCTAGATTGAGAAATTGGATTCTTTGGATGATGGTTAAATCTTCATATTTATGTGTTATTTCTCTTTGTAATCTAAAATTCATGATCGAGAGATATGTTTCTTGGAAAATTAGAATACGAAATGATGGAATTATGGTATTTTAGAGATAAAGTTCCATGAATCTATGTAGTAGATAGGGTATTTCATTCAATGCAAATTTGAGTATTGTAAATTGTTCGAGAGAAGATTTACTTAACTTAGATTTAAATTTCAAATTGCTCGAGAGAGAATTTGATAATTAGTTTAACCCTTTACAATACAATGAATTTGATAGTTTTGTTATGGCATGATTACATAAAATGATGATGTTCATTGAACGCCTTTAACTTTTGGTTTGAAATTATTTTTGTAACTCTCCAATATAATTTGTATCCAAGTAGTCATAGTTAGGATTAATCTATGTTAGAACGAAATTTTAAATGTAGGTATGATAACAGAGTGAGAGTGAGTACAAGTAGTTGAAAGGACCCTGTGGAATACGATACGAGATGTAAGCTTCTCTTATACTATGATTGATAGGTGCACTTGCCTGAAAGATAATTCAATCTAGCGTATGCCCATCTACATAGTTATGATAGAATGTAGAATGACTCCACATCAAGGTTAGGCTTTGTGAAAATGATCATCAAGTTTTTGGCGCCGTTGCCGGGGACCCCTTTTTAATATTTTGAAAGCTTTAACTCTATTAATCTACCATTTTTGTTTACTAATAAATATATGTAATATAGTTTATAGTATAATTATATTATTTAATCTCTGTTTTGTAGTCTGTTAGTCTATGACCAGGGCAAGAAATTCTGGGCTAGAACCATTTCAATCTGATCCAGAACGACTTATTCATAACACCAATCAAAGAGACGTGGGTATTAACACCACAGATATTGAAACCGAACTGTCAGAAGAAGAAACAGTGAATCAAGGAGAACACCATCCTGAGGATTTAGATATCATGGCAAACCAAAATGAGCAAACCATATCTGACTTTGCTAGACCTAATCTCCAAGGAACTGGGTCAAGCATTGTTCGACCTCTCATTCCATCCAATAATTTCGAACTGAAACCGAGCGTGATACAAATGGTGCAACAATATGTTCAATATGATGGTTTACAAGACGAGGACCCCAATACACACTTAGCCGGATTCCTAGAGATATGTGATACTTTCAAGATTAATGGTGTCTCCAACGATGCCATTAGATTGAGATTGTTCCCATTCTCATTAAGGCATAAGGCAAAGCAGTGGCTCAATTCGTTACCTCGAGGTTCCATTACTACTTGGGACATGATGGTTGAGAAGTTTTTGATGAAGTATTTCCCACCGGCAAAGACCGCAAAGTTAAGAAACGACATCTCTACGTATGTTCAATTGGAGGCTGAATCATTGTACGATACTTGGGAATGATTCAAAGAATTATTAAGGAGATGCCCCCATCATGCCTTACCTTCTTGGCTTCAGATTCAGACCTTCTACAATGGTCTAAATCCAGCCACCAGACAGATGATTGATGCGGCTAGTGGAGGCACCTTGAACAATAAGACACCTGAGGCCTCCCAGCAGTTGATAGAAGAAATGGCAATGAATAGCTACCAATGGACTGCCGTGCGACCAAAGTCTACTAAGCCTGCCAGAATGTATGAAGTGGATGCCGTAATAGCCTTAGCAATTCAAGTGGAGAAGCTCCATCAAAAGATGGAAAACCTTTCTTTAGCTACGCCCCCTATGGTACCTCAACACTAGGACCCTTCCCTTGTTGGAATACCTAGTGGTGAACCTCAAGTGCAAGAACATGTAGACTACATGGGTAATATTCCCAGACCACCTTTCAATCCTGCAAACAACCCATATAGTTTTACATACAATCAAGGATGGAGGAACCACCCCAATTTCTCTTGGGGAGGGCAAGGCAACCAAGGCAAACAACCCATTTTTGGACAACAACAACAACAATTGGAGCCAAGGAAACCAACATTGGAAGATGTCCTTGCAAAGTTCATGCAAACTACCGATGTTGCCTTCCATAATCAAGAGGGTTCTATTCGAAATTTCGAGAATCAGATTGGGCAGTTGGCAAGGATGTTATCAGAGAGACAACAAGGGACACTTCCAGTAAATACTGAGACAAATCCAAAGGAGCATGCAAGAGCAATTCAGTTAAGGAGCGGGAAGGAATTACAAGACCCAAGGCTTGCACAGGATGCACCTCAAGAGGAGTCCAGTGGAGAAGCACCGAACGTGACACCAATGGAATATCAACCAGCCGTACCATATCTAGCAAAGATAAACAAGGAGCACATGGATGCGTAATATGGTAAATTTTTATCTATGATTAAACAATTGCATGTTAATTTACCTTTTACTGATATTATTCAAATGCCCAAGTATGCAAAATTTTTTGAAGGATTTAATTTCTAATAAAAGGAAAATAGAAGAATTATCTTTAGTTACACTTAGTGAAGAATGCTCTGCTATTTTACAAAATAAATTACCACAAAAACTTAAGGATCCCGGTTCTTTTTCAATTCCATGTTTAATCGGTGATTTGCAAGTTAATAAAGCTTTAGCGGATTTAGGAGCTAGTATAAATTTGATGCCTTATAAATTATATTTGAAACTAGGCCTAGGGGAACTTAGCCCGACTAGGATGAGCATCCAGTTGGCAGATAGGTCGGTTAAGTACCCAAGAGGTATAGTGGAGGATGTATTAGTTAAGGTAGACAAATTTATATTTCCTGCCGATTTTGTTATTTTAGATATGGACGAAAATATAGAAGTACCACTTATACTTGGTCGTCCATTTCTAGCCACTTCTAGAGCTCTTATTGATGTTTTTGATGGTAACTTAGTTTTGAGAGTAGGGGAGGATGAAGTCACTTTTCAAATTGGCAATACTATGAAACAATCTTTGGATAGTGATGATTGTTGCTACTTTTCTCATGGTGTTGATGATTTAATGACTTCTATTGATTCTAATTTTTATTATAAAGACCCTTTAGAAATTTGCATTACTAATTGCTTTCTAGAAGATGAAACTAGTGAAGACATTGTTGATCATTTACTTTTTCTAGATAGCTCAGTTTCGATGAATGGAAATACTGAATATAACATACTTGCAGAAGGAAAACATGAAGTTCTTACGAATAATACTAAGAATCCACCTGTAGTTGAATTAAAAAATTTACCGGATCATCTTGAGTATGCATTCTTAGGAACTAATTCGTCTTACACAGTTATCATTTCTTCTCATCTTTCGGAGATTGAAAAAACCAAATTATTAACTGTGTTGAAAAAATGTAAAGGTGCAATAGCCTGGCAAATATCTGATATAAAAGGTATTAATCCTAGTTTTTGCACTCATAAAATCCTTTTGGAAGAAAACTATAAGTCATCTATTCAACCGCAACGTAGGCTTAATCCTAATATGAAGGAGGTAGTTAAGGTTGAAATTGTTAAATTATTAGATGCTGGTATGATATACCCTATCTCCGATAGTTCATGGGTTAGTCCTGTCCAAGTCGTTCCTAAGAAGGGTGGTTTAACTGTGGTAGCAAACGATAAAAATGAATTAATTCCAACGCAAACAATAACAGGTTGGCGTGTCTGTATAGACTATAGGAAGCTAAACGATGCCACTAAGAAGGACCATTTCCCTTTACCCTTTATCGACCAAATATTAGAACGCTTGTCAGGGCATGCGTATTATTGTTTTCTAGATGGACTTTCTGGGTATTTCCAAATCCCAATAGCCCCAGAAGACCAAGAGAAAACAACGTTCACGTGCCCATTCAGTACCTTTGCCTATAGGCGTATGCCTTTCGGTCTATGTAATGCCCCCGCTACTTTCCAACGATGCATGTTGGCCATCTTCAATGAGTATGTTGAAGATATCATGGAAGTGTTTATGGATGACTTCTCCGTCTTTGGAGATTCCTTTGATTTATGTTTGAATAATTTAGGAAAAGTTTTGAGGAGGTGTGAGGAAACAAACTTAGTACTTAGCTGGGAGAAGTGCCATTTTATGGTACAAGAAGGGTTAGTACTTGGTCATAAAATCTCCAATCATGGAATTCAAGTAGATAGAGCGAAGATAGAAACAATAGAAAAGTTACCACCACCCACATCCGTTAAGGCAGTGAGAAGTTTTTTAGGCCACGCCGGATTTTACCGTCGGTTTATTAAAGACTTCTCCAAAATTGCTAAACCACTTACGAGACTTTTAGAAAAGGACACACCTTTTCTCTTTAATCAAGAGTGTCTACATGCTTTTGAGTTCTTAAAAGAGAGATTAATTAATTCTCCTATTATGATAGCGCCTGATTTTACTCAGCCTTTTGAAATCATGTGTGATGCTAGCAGTTTTGCGGTAGGAGCTGTTCTAGGACAACGCCGAAACAAACATTTTCATCCTATATTCTATGCTAGTAAAACACTTAATAATGCACAAGAGAATTATACTACTACTGAAAAAGAACTTCTAGCAGTAGTTTTTGCCTTTGATAAATTTAGATCCTATTTAACATTGTCCAAGGTAGTAGTTTACACGGATCACTCTGCACTTAAATATTTGCTAGCCAAAGCGGACGCAAAGCCTCGTTTAATCCGTTGTGTTCTTCTATTGTAAGAATTTGATTTGGAAATTAGGGATAAACGAGGAGCAGAAAACTTAGCGGCAGACCATCTTTCACGTTTAGAAAATCCATTACGAGCAATGTTAGAAGAATCTGAAATTTCGGATGCATTCCCTGAGGAATCGTTATTTGCCTTATCTTCAAAAGTAAACAATAATTATCCATGGTTTGCAGATTATGCAAACAATCTTGTAAGGTTCTCCCACAGGATTTTTCATATCAGCAGAAAAAGAAATTTTTCTCCGACTTGAAATATTACTTTTGGGAGGACCCTTTTCTTTTTCGGATATGTGCAGATTCCATGATCTGAAGGTGTGTATCAGCCGAGGAAGGGTGGAAAATCCTGGAGCAGTGTCATTCAGGTCCTACTGGTGGTCACTATGGAGCAAATCGCTCTGCGAAAAAGGTTCTTGATTCGGGTTTTTATTGGCCCCTTCTATTCAGGGATGCCCAAAGGTATGTGCTTTCATGTGATTCTTGTCAGAAAATAGTTAATATTTCTAAATTACATGAAATGTCGCAAAACTTTATTCTTGTATGTGAAGTATTTGATGTGTGGGGAATAGATTTTATGGGCCCATTTCCACTTTCATTCGGGAATAAATTTATCTTGGTAGCCATAGATTACGTATCAAAGTGGTTTGAGGCGCAAGCTTTACCTACTAATGATAGTAGAGTAGTAATTCAATTCCTGAAATCTCTATTTGCGCGATTTGGCACACCACGTACACTTATTAGCGATAGGGGTTCTCACTTTTGCAATCTACAGCTAGATAAGGTATTGCAGAAATATGGAGTCATACATAGGACAGCTACACCATATCATCCGCAGACTAATGGTCAAGTTGAGGTATCCAATAGAGAACTTAAACGTATCCTAGAAAAATCTATAGAAGGGAATAGAAAACAATGGTCTAGGAAACTAAACGATTGTTTATGGGCTTATAGGACCGCATTTAAAACACCTATAGGAACCACCCCCTTTATATTAGTCTATGGTAAATCATGTCACTTACCTATAGAATTAGAGCACAAGTCATATTGGGCAATACGATCTCTAAATTTTGATACTAATTCTATAGGGGAAAAACGCAAACTTCAACTTAACGAACTAGACGAATGGAGGACTATGGCTTATGAGAACTCCAGAATTTATAAGGAGAAAACCAAATTATTTCATGACTGTCACCTCCGAAAAACCAAAACATTCAACGAGGGTGACCAGGTTCTCCTTTTTAATTCTAGGCTGCGTCTATTCCCAGGGAAGCTCAGGTCTAAGTGGTTTGGACCCTTCCAAGTTAAAAAAGTTTTCCCCTATGGCACCGTCGAACTAACTCACCCTGAAAAAGGAGATTTTAAAGTCAACGGGCACCGGTTAAAACTTTATTATAGTGCACTTCCTCAAGCTTCTGCTCTCCTAGAATCCTGCCTTCATCTAGACTAAGAAACTATATATATATATAATTCAATAGTAACTTGTCTAAATAGTTTATAAAAATTTTAATGAAAACTTTATTTAAATTTCTACCCCGAAAAATAAAATAAAATAAAATAAAGAACTTAGGAGAAATCAATATTTAAGAAGAGTACACGGCCAAGCACACTGCCGTGTGCTTGGCCGTGTCGAGCACACGCACAGTCACCCAGCCGTGCACCCTATTTAAACTAGGGAAGGCAGAAATTTACAGAGCACCACACGGGCAAATACACGCCCGTGTGCGTTGCCGTGTCATTCATCGCCATTTCAATGTTACGCTAGCGCATAACACGGGTTTCCACACAACCGTGTTTGTGACCGTGTTTTAATGAACACGGCTATTAACCCAACCATGTGCACACCCGTGTCAATAAGGCCAATTAAAGCGATTTCATCCAGAGAAGGACACGGGTCCACACACACCCGTGTTGTGGACCGTGTCCGATCCAACCACCTGTCAGATTGACCACACGGGTTATGGACACGGCCGTGTTGTTGACCGTGTCCACTGACACGAGCAATTCCCGCAAAATGACCACACGTCTCCTTGGAGGCCGTGTTTCCCGCCCACGTCGATTCCCTAACACGGTTGCACACACGGCCGTGTGTACACCCGTGTTCGACTTCTTTTTATAGGGGCCGTGTTCGACTTATTTCATTCCATCAGTTCTTCTTTCTCCCCTTTTCTTCCTGCAACCAGTACAGCCGGAGCTCCCCCAAATTTCATGCAATCGCCTCGTCGTTTCGCTATTTACATCATCGATATAATTCTTGGGTTTCTATTCATAAGATCTCTTCTTATGTATTTGATTTTTTTTTCTCTCCATCTTCATTCGCTTTAGAATATTTTGTTCCTTTATTTTCAGATCATGTCATCTTCACGTAGCCAAGGCGGTCGCCGACGTAGACCGGAACTTCAAGCGCTGTCTACTGAAAGACGCGACGTCGTTCAACCCTTAGTTTTCACGGATGCAGTGCTTACTAACCGCTATAACCGCCTACAAACAAAGAAATTTCAGGACATACGAATGATCGACTGGGACGTCTTGGAAGCCATCGGTCTTACTGCAAATGTTAAGGAATTAATTTCTGTAATAGGGTGGCAAGGTTTTTTTGAAATAAAAGAGTTAGGTTTCCGCGAGCTCACGCTCGAGTTTTTGTCCACCTTCTATTTAAACCTTCGACCCTCCATGACCGATAATGGAAGACCAACCGAGGGGAATATCTCCTTTCGGGTGGGGGGCACCTTCTACACGCTATCTCTCTTCCAATTTACACAACATTTAGGAGTGTACGAAGAGGCCTTCCTCTTTAGTGATGCCTACTCTGAACTGAATTTTAGTCTCCCGAGTCGCGACCAGGCGGGCGATATTTGGCGCCGTCTCTCTTTTGACACCGAGCCCTATGAAGCCAAGAGGTCTAAGGCCTCAAAGCTGGTGTCCCCCGCCGTACATTACGTTCATCATCTGCTTAGCCATACTCTGAGCGGTCGGGGCGAAAGCTCCGGCGTAGTTAGCCGACAGGACATCCTTTATCTGCAAAGCATGACAGCCTGTTACCCCATCCACTTAGGTTATATGCTTGCTCACTTCATTCTGCATCAGGCGGAGAACTCCCGCATCGGGTCCATCTGTGTAGCCCCTTACATTACGCGCTTGGCTAGGAATATGGGCATATTCTTGCCTCTTCCCCCGATGACGGTGGTAGCAAAGACTATGCCCATCACCATGGCAAATCTTCGATCCATCCATCTCGTTTCAGCACGTCAAGGCCGGGGTGGGATTACTTACACCATTGCGAGTCGTGGACGCCATGTCCACGACGACGATGAGGAGATAGATCCAGACCTCTATGAGCCTCTCATTCCCCCACCCCGCTCGACGCATACTTAGGGGGAGTCCTCTTCTGCCCAGCCTCCGCGGCAGTCTCGATATGCACAGGAGATCCAGCGCTTCTACGACACTCAACTATCGCCGCGCCTTCAGCGTATCGAGGAGACGCAGCAGCGGACTGAGGACGTCATCTATTAGATCCGGAAACACTTAGGGATTACTAGCCCGCCAAGAGCAGCTCCTCATCGATCTCGCACTCAGGATGATCCGGCTAACCAGGATGATACACCTATGTATTTTTGATTTTATATCCCTGTATCGTTGTATCCTTTTTATTGATATTATCATGATCTTGTATTAGCAGTATATCTAAAAGTATTTTTTTTTGCTCATTGTTTTGTTCTGTGCTCCTTTATATTCATGATCATCAGTTCTCTCTATCCTGGTGCAATAATAACCTCAATTTGATTTTAATTTTTTTTTTTTGCAATGAGGACATTGCAACACAAGTCTGGGGGTATTGGTGTTGACAGTGGGGTGCATGATTACAGTTACTGATATTATCTCTATCATAGTACTCTATTTCTCTATCACAGCATTCTATTACTTTTCTTTAAGCTTTCCGTACTTCACTCATTGAGAATATAACTATCTAATTTACTTTCGCACGCTGATTAAACCGAATTCGTGTTCAAATTTGTTGATTAGTAACTACGTATAGAAATTCATTAGCCTACTTTTCTCCATAAAATTTGGTTTAAAAATATTATCCTTTATATTATTAATTAATAATCGCTCCATTTTAGAAAATATATTTATCTATACTAAAGTGAGTCGATGAATGCAATATTTTGATAATTGTGTATTAGGAGATCAAAATTAAATAACAAAACTTTTCTCTATTGGTGTCTAGAACTAACCAACGATCCTCAAACCTTTTGCACATGTTAATTAGTAAAGGTGGAAATGATTTAGGCCTCCTTTTGGATAGCTTGAGCCATTCACATCCCAAAACCTTAAACATTATACCCTTGCTCACCCAATTTGGACCTTATCCCTATATTTTTGTGATATTCCAACTCTAAAATTCACCAAGGCAAATCCTCACCTAGTAGCACACCTATCATTGAGTTCGTCATGAAATGAATTTTCATAGTGATATGTGGCCTGAGTGCGTGTACACTTGCACCCATTCGGAATGATCCCTACTATGAAGTCCCTAAAAAAAACATAGTGATATGTGGCCTGAGTGAGTGTGACTTTGCACCCATTCTGAATGATCCCTACTATGGACCTTTGGTTAAGAAACAAAGAAAAAATATATGGGAAGTATAATACGTGCAAAGTCTGGGGGTGCTCGTAGAATATCAATGTTTGTTAAGGTATTGACCATACCAAGGGCTCAATTGTGATCTAGGTGTGCAAAGAAAAAAAAACCCGTCGAGTTATTTTTTTTTTAGTTGCTTACCCCACCTATAATTACCTATCCTAAGCCAAAAAGGTTACACCACCATACAAGTCCTAAGGATCCAACGTTACTAATTCTCATTAGTGCTATGGAGAGGGTGTGTAAAGGAAAGTGTATGAATATCAATAGAGGTATGTTTAAGTTTTGAAAGACTAATGCATATGTTATTAAGATTATTCTTTTCTCCTTACAATAGTAATGGATAACTATAATCCTAATTCTAAGAAAGAGCGAAAAATAGTTAAGATATGTATTGGAGGAATTTTTAAGATAAAGTTATATTTAGAAAAGTCTGCTATACTATTTCCTATACAATTACAGCATCAAATTTCCATTTGAATTCAAAACAATCAGTGTGCGGAAGTAGAATTATGTATCGGTAACTCAATTATTTGAATTAGTTTGCTTAGGGACAAGCAAACACTCAAGTCTGGGGGTATTTAATGAGTACAATTATGATAGATTCTGACTATCATAATTGTAATCATGTCCACTGTTTTCTACCTCTTTACTCAAGTAATTGTGCAAAATAGTTGAGAATTGGTGTTGTCATCAATAGTAGAGCATAGGTTAGAGTCTTTACTATTTTATGTATTGAACTCCCCACTTAATACGTCATTTTTCTAATACAGGTACGACTAGTCAGTGGAACTAAAAGTCTTGGAGCAAACAGGGGAGTTGACGGGACCAGGAGGGCTGATCAAAGCAGAAGAATTGGTCGAACACGGGTAGGAACACGCCCGTGTGCCTACCCGTGTTCTATCCTAGCTGGAACTATTTGTTCACACGGGTTTGAACACGCCCGTGTGTCCAGACCGTGTCCTTCTCGGGACAAAGTGAAGAATTAAATCCGGCCTACCCGTGTCCGAAGAACATGAAGAACAACACGGCCGTGTTCTCCAATACGGCCGTGTCAGTACCCGTGTCATCCAACACGGCCCATGACCAAACACGTCTGCTCATGTGGAATAGCCTTGGAACTGCCAACACGGCCTGCAACACGGCCGTGTCGGAACCCGTGTTCGACCATGTTTGCTATGAGACTATAAAAACCTGGAGAAAAATTGTATTCTGGACTTTTGGATCAATTTTATTTTGGAGATTTTCTGGAGAACGAAAGTGGAGCACCCAAGAGAAGGAAGGCTTGAAGGAGATATTCGTATGCATTTATTCTTCAATTTATCTCATTTAATCTTGTATCTCTCTTGGTAATCCAACTTTATTTATCTTTTAATTTTCATGAACAATGTGTTTGAACAAATTAGTAATCATGTATCTTCTTGTTTTAATCAATTTCATGGTATTTTGTTCGTATATGGGTTTGCAACCATTGAGAATTATCCTTGTTATGAATGATTATTTGCTTTTACATGAATTCCAAATGTCTAGATTGAGAAATTGGATTCTTTGGATGATAGTTAAATCTTCATATTTATGTGTTATTTCTCTTTGTAATCTAA
Organism: Platanthera zijinensis; assembly: GCA_039513925.1. NCBI lineage: Eukaryota > Viridiplantae > Streptophyta > Magnoliopsida > Asparagales > Orchidaceae > Platanthera > Platanthera zijinensis. The sequence continues at coordinate 65,161,635 of CM077081.1, forward strand.
AATTCATGATCGAGAGATATGTTTCTTGGAAAATTAGAATACGAAATGATGGAATTATGGTATTTTAGAGATAAAGTTCCATGAATCTATGTAGTAGATAGGGTATTTCATTCAATGCAAATTTGCGTATTGTAAATTGTTCGAGAGAAGATTTACTTAACTTAGATTTAAATTTCAAATTGCTCGAGAGAGAATTTGATAATTAGTTTAACCCTTTACAATACAATGAATTTGATAGTTTTGTTATGGCATGATTACATAAAATGATGATGTTCATTGAACGCCTTTAACTTTCAGTTTGAAATTATTTTTGTAACTCTCCAATATAATTTTTATCCAAGTAGTCATAGTTAGGATTAATCTATGTTAGAACGAAATTTTAAATGTAGGTATGATAACAGAGTGAGAGTGAGTACAAGTAGTTGAAAGGACCCTGTGGAATACGATACGAGATGTAAGCTTCTCTTATACTATGATTGATAGGTGCACTTGCCTGAAAGATAATTCAATCTAGCTTATGCCCATCTACATAGTTATGATAGAATGTAGAATGACTCCACATCAAGGTTAGGCTTTGTGAAAATGATCATCAGTCACCATCATATGCCAAAAGATAATAGACTAGGGTGCAGTGTTATTTGGAAGGATAAAGGATAGTTTCTGAGCACCCAACTTTGGAAGGATTATCAGCCTTTACTTGAATCAGTTGGACCGAGACACATTTGACATGACCAAAGGAGTTCCAATTCACTACCTGAATAAAATTGATTCCACTATTTTCTCTAAAAGGGAAAGAAGAATGCCAAGGGAAGGTGGTCTCCAAGACTTGCCTGAGGTAGAGGAGGAAGTTCCTGAGGAAAAAATTCCTACTCTTACCCCCCGTGAAATTCCTGAAAGCTCGTGTATAAGAATTGAGGGGGAGACTGCTGAAACCCAAGAGGTTACTGATGTACAAGTGCCCTTGGTTGTTCCTTCATCTATAGTTTCAGATGTTTTAGATATAGTGGTTCTGCTAGTTAAGGTTCATGTTCCTCAAGAGTCAGATGTTATAGAGACAGTGGTGCTTGGTTTAGTTGAAGAGACAGATGATCTACTCATAGAAATTGTTGATATTGGTAGGTCTACTGCTGCTGAGGTTGTATTTTATGAGGCTGTTGATGCTGAGATAGTTGCTGATGATGAATTGAATGTTGCTGATTTTGATGAGGTTGCTGATGATGAGAATATGGATGTTGATAATGTAAATGATTCTACTGCTATTGCTTCTATAGAAAATCTACTCGTAATTCTCCCAGGGATTTACCTAGTTGTGTTTGAGGGGGAGCAGGCTAAGTCCTCAGTGTCTATTCACACCCAGGTTGAAAGGTTTATCAAATAACTACAAAAAAGTATTGTAAATATTCTAAGTGGACTTCCAGTTGAGGAAGAAGAGATTGTTGATATATCTGATGAGGAAGGAGATGTAGAGATGCATCCTCCTATACTAGAAGCTCAAGATCTAGAATTGTTAAAGAAAGCTCATATCTCCCCAGTGGCAGACCTGAGGCCAGTACAGATCTTCCATCTCCGCCTAGTGTTCCTGCTGTAGAGATTCCAAGTTCAAGTTCAAATAGTTCCATTCTGAAGTCCATAGAAGCTATGATGGCACGTCAACAAGCTCATTTTGATAGATCTCTGAAGAAAGTTCAGAAGATAGTTCTGAAGAGAATAAAAGACATAGAATAAGATATGAACAATGGCCTTGCTGAAGTCAAGGTGCCTTTTGATAAGATTGAATCATATTTGGACAGTTGGTTTGTTAAAGATGGGCAAGCAATAAATCTAACTGTGGTTGGTCTGAAAAGCAATTTAGATGTTTTCAAGAATGTTGATGCAAATAACAAAACAGTTATAACTGCTCAAAATGCAGGGATGAATTATTTTGATGATCAGATGGTCTACTATAGTAATGTTATTACCTCAGAAGTACTTAAAGAAGTCAAAAAGGGGAAGGCAAAATTGCAAACTAAGGTTAATGTGCTTGAAGCTTCAATATAAGATCAGTTCAAGGCTGCAAACAACTACTCCTATGATAACTTCAATTGGCTGCATAGAGAGCTATTTCCAGGGTCTGCTAAAGTCAGAATTCCAAAATAGGTGATACCAAACCCTGTACATGACTTTGTTCAGCCTACTCAGGAGTACACTTAGTATTAGACAGAATCTCAAGATCAATCTGCTACTACTGCTGAACAAGAGTTCCAAGCGGTTGAGGATATCTCCTAACCAGCTTCTAAGAAAAGGAGATATGGTGAAGGCCCTTCTACTATCAGGTCTGATCCTAGCAGAGAACTGTGTGAAGTGTGGAGTTTGTTCTCAAAAGGTATTATCTGGGACACATTCATATTGGTCTATGTAGGACATTAAGACAGGTACGCTTACTGTCGTAGGGAGGAGTGGCAAAAGCATGAAGTTGCAAATGTCAAGAGAAGGATTCACTTCAAAAATTTTAGAAGAGATGATCATGCAGCCCCTCCTCCGCGCCAAAGTACTTTTCGAAGTTGAAGGCTTACTTTGACAAATAGTTTCAGAAGAGCCAGGGTAAACAAGCTTGATATTCTTATTTGATGATTACAATCACTATCTGTTATATCCCTAGCCGATTAAATGTGATAATGTTACGGATCCTCTCTAAGCAATTCTACAAGGCTACAACCCAAGAACCCCAACCCCTCTCCAGCCCACAGGCAGGTTATTGGTGGCCACAACCACCCTTTGATGAGGCAAACTCGATAGTTATGTGCTCTTGACTATCGAGTTTGCCTCATCAAATGGAGGCTGTGGCAACAAACAACCCGCCTGTGGGCTGGAGAGGGGTTGGGGTGCTTGGGTTGTAGCCCGCTAGCATCGCCTAGAGCGTAGCTGTGACATTGTCATGTTGAATCGGCTATGGACGTTACACTATCTGCCCCAATAGAACTTTCATATATATATGATTTAATGTTTTGACTGAGAATGTTTTTATTTCTTAATTTTATATGTCCTTTCCTTTTCATACTTTAAGATTATTGTGTGTACAATTCATCTTAGTTTTAGGGTTTTGAATTCTTCAAATAGGGGAGATTGTTGGGTATTGTATCCACAATGACCCTGATTTGAAGAAGTTTCCCTTGAACTAAGATGAATTGAGATTATATAGGATGATGTCTATTTAGTTATGTGCTTGCAAGACTATATTGCTAAGTACAACCAAATGTCAGGTTACAGTGGGTCATGAAACACAAGACAATACAATGTAATCCTTCATTGTGTAGGCCAATGTGTTGAATCATGTGTAATCTCTCTATTGGGGTGTACTTCTGATTCAAGTACATTAGAAGAATCAAGGAAGGACAAGTTACTGCATTCAGAAGAATAGAATTTTTCTCTAAGTAAAATTCGTCGAGTATAGTAGTGAATACTCATCGAATTCATCGTGTATACCTACTGGCACTCATTGAATTTGTCGTATTTACATAGGGAATAATATCTGAGTTCTTGGAAATCAGTTAAGTAAAAATCATCGAGTGTCCTCATGTATACTCGTTGAATTCGTCGAGTGTATCTATCAATGCTCATCGAATTCATCGAATATATACGTCGATACACAACAAATTCGTATAGACTCATTGGATCTGCCTTGAGTTCTCAAATTTACTTATCTGGATTTCTCTAAGTAAAATTTGTCGTATATCACTTTGTCTATTCCTCGAGTGCATCGAGAGTATCTGTAGATACTTGCCGAATTCATCGAGTAAGCTAGTCGATATTCGTTGAGTATCTCTTCAGAAAAGCGTTGAGTTATCTATTGGATTTGTCGAGAATTATCTAAATTATTTTTGTCGAGTTTCAAAGTATTTTGATGAGTATACCCATATATACTCGACGAATTATACTTAGGGTTTATTTTTTTCTGTTTTTAAATTTCCGATTCGGATCGTCTAGGCTGCCATGTACAGTAACTCGCGGATTTCTCGGTATGGAAGGAATCTTCTAGCCGTTTGAGAAGAGAAGTTCCAATAAATACCTAAGGTGGATTTTGAGAAACCCTAATCGTGCATTTCCAAGTTCAAATCGAGAAACTCCAAGAAAATCTCTCGTCGGCCTTCGTTTCCATTCTTCGCGAATCTTTTGGCCGACAACAACGTGTCGCATGATTCGTTCTTCATCAAGCGTGTCGACTTGATCCTTGATCTCTAAAGGTTCTCATACTAATCAGATCTAGTTGATCCGTGTGTTTAGATCAAGACCTTAAAGATTTCAGATTTTATTTCTCCTCAAGACTCTCAAATTCTATATTTCAGAGGAAAGGAAGACTGGAGATTTCAAATCTGAAGAAGATTGTTTTTAATCTTTGTTTGTGTAAATCTTTTAGACTATTGTAGGAGGTTTTTCCTCCGAGTTGTAGATCCTTATTATAGGATCGAGTTGTAGGAGAGGTTGTTCTTCGAGTTATAGGAGAGGTTGTTCTCCGAGTGGTAGGAGATTTGTCTCCAAGTTATAGGAGTTTAGGCTCCGAGGTGTAAGATTGTTTTCAATCTGAGATAAAGGTTAAGTAGATGAATCTAGCACTTCGTGGTAGATAGGCGAGGCGGGACAGTGGATGTACCTAACTCGTTGAACCACTATAAATTCTCTATGTTTCTGTGTGCTTATTTTTTGTGCAATTTTTATTCCGCTATAAGATGCAGAACTCACCTATTCACCCCCCCCCCCCTCTATATGATTTAGGTTGACTACTAGACAATTTCAGTTTCCCTTCCTTGAAAACCTCCTCCACTCTGACCAAAACCTCTTCCATGTCCCTGAGAAGGTCTTCCTAGCAGTTTCTAGACTGGCTAATTGGCTAGCGACTAGAACCTCCATCCTTTCTCCTGCCCCTAGGGGCTTCCTAAAACTCTTGCCTCCTTAGCTTGTCTCTCCTTCTCCCTTCCTACTGCTTATTTCTTCATGTTGTCATTCCCTCACTACTTTGACCTTAGCCATCCTTGTAATGAAATCTGGGTTTTCCATCTCACACTCAATTTCTTTTACGGCTTGGTCGATCATCTCCTGAAAATAAAAAGGGGGATTCTGGGAAAGTTCCTCTTAAAGAACCCTTATTGTAGCCCCAAGAAGTAGGCCAGTTGTAGGGTGTGTCGGAGAACCTCCTGGACAAGGAGGACTACTTCTTGGAAGCGATCTGTGTAACTATAATGACTCCTATGCTCCTTGCCTTATCAGGAAAAGCACCTTGGGTCCCTTATTCCTCTTCTTGGATGCTGAAAAGCATAACAGGAAACTTTGGTGCAGATCCTCGAAGCCATAGATAGTTCCTGAAGGGAGTTGGCGAAACCAATCTATCGCTTTCCCTATGAAGATAATGATGAACAACTTGCACTTAAAGGTGCCCGTCATCTACCTGATAGAAATCGTGTCTTCAAACCACTGGACATGTTGAAGTGGATCATCCTTTTCTCAGTAATAGAACATAGTCGACTCCCAAAATCCTTCTAGCACTGGGGCGGATAAGATCAACTTATAGAAGGTACTTCCCAACCCTCCTCGGCGAGCTGGGGTCAGGTTGACTCATGTGACTATTTCGCCAGGTGGACTCGCCCCTTGCGGGCTGGCAAATAGGACTCGCCTAGAAGCGACCCACTCACCCTCTCCTGCCGCTACCTCCTTACATGCTCGCCTGCTTGGGGTGTCCTCGCCTAGAGATAAGGGCATGAGTACTAGGGTGACGGGTATCGAGCACTGCCTCGCAGCGTGAGGGTGTGTTGCAGGGTATCCATGATGACCTTCTGAAACTCAATGAAATTGCTCTTCCTCACAAAATCATCCAAGATGGGCGACATGCCTGGGTTACCTCATTGCCCCTCATTTTCGGCCATGGTACTCACTCAAAATTTAATATGCAAGCTACGGTCCACACTTACTGTACCAAAAAAGATGAACCTGAAAACCACGGTTCAAGAAGATGTAGGATCAAGCGCTTATTTAACTGTTCCCAAATCTCAGACTTATCGAAAGGGCACTACTTTTTCCCTTAAGGAAGTTACAAGGCGCCATGGTTCAAGTGAAGGAATGTTGGACCCAACAATCCCCCCAGCATCCAGCGTGATCTGCTAGCTCAGAGCTGGCCCCACATGGATCTGAGGTGGCACACCACATGGCTCAAAGGTAGGTTTACCACATGTCTGTGTCTGCCTGACCCGCCCGACCCACATAGGAAGAAATAAAATTTCAGGATTTATCACCCCCCCCCATCTCGAACTCATGACCTCCTCTGATACTACTTATAGGATCAAGTACTTACCCAACTGTTCCAAAACCCTGGACTTGTGGAAAGGGCGCTACTTTTTTCCCTTAAAGAAGTAGCAAAACACCACGGGTCAAGTAAAGTAACACTAGACCCAACAGAAGAGTTCGGACAGATGGTGAACCCAACACTTACTTCTTCTGAGTCTAAACACCTTGTATGTAACTTAGATCAAGTAACTTTAGTCACAAGAGGTAGACAACCTAAAATAAACCCCTGAGTAGCAACGAGGAGGTCTTGTCATACACCTAAAAGATCAAAGAAAGCTACCCCTCCCTAGCCAATGCTAAGTTGGGTACCTTGGAGGGCATAAAAGATCTAAACTTACTACCAAGAAACCACAATAAATGGTATGGAAGCTCTTGACAGCCAGAATTAACCAGAGGAGAGAGAAGCCAAGAGTCCAAAAAAAGGTCCTCTCCAAAGGAGCCCTTGGGGGTCTATTTATAGTTTTTTTTTGAATGTTTTGCGGATAGTGGAATCTCGCATTTTGGTTTTACTTAATGCAAATCAAATTGGTATGCCAAAAATGAAATCCCACAGTTTGAAGAATCTAATTACAAACTAGATTGGGCTCCCTAAGAAAATCAAAAATAATTTATATGAGAGAGTAGGGGTCGCGCTTCACCCGCTCTCCTACTGGTGGCAAGTTTAATGAGTTATGGGCACTCACTGCCCTCCCTAGAACCAGGGTGAGTAGGGAGGCTCCCCCTACTCGCTGATCCTACTCGCCCGGGGTAAGTAAAAAGGCAGCCCTCTCCACTCGTCCCTTCGACTTGCCTGTGCCACAACTACCATCCCTGTCTGGGGCCCTGATGAGCCTACCTCGACAAATACGGGGTTATACATACAACACATTAGTGAAAAGACTAAGTGGATTCACACATTGTCCCTAAGATCCCCAAGACTTGGGGATGAGAGTTAGCATCAATATATCAATAATAGCCAAAGTGTAAAGTTAGCAATAGCATGCATATGAAACAAGAAGTAAAGTTAGGAGCATAATTGAAATGAACACATCAATAAATAATTATAAAGCAGTAGCATAAACATCAGTTATTCAAGAAGAGCTCTACCAGCTAGCTTGAAATCACGCAAGTGTTCACAAACTACAACCATGTCCTATGTCGACATAGTTTGACCACTTCTCTTCCAGCACGTTAATGAGCCTTGTGAGCCTCACCGATATGGTTTTCAATGATAGTGGTCGGTCCTGTTACTTATGGGTGTGGACATGCTACACTACCCAGACACCAATGTACAATGTGGTGTACTCCTAGATGTGATCAATATTCTACAATAACTGGAATTTGTTAACCAGCAGAGGGACCCAGCGGGGCATATAAAACATGACTGAGCTCACGGGATGAACATCTCCATATTGCCTAGAGTCATCAACCTTCCCGTACTAGTACATACAATCTATAGGCATGACCGACCCGCCACTTCTTACCACAAGCAATTCATTAACAATTCAATAAATAAAATGTCGGCACCTTTCAGGTCTGCGGCGACTTGCCCTACTTAACAGAAATAATTCAGGCAGAAGGACATCTTATACATAGTAAGATTGCACTACTTTACTCGTTATGAGGATTATAGCGATTGAGGGTGCCCATTATTTTGGGCTAGCCTTGGTGGAATGCCTCAACTTCAAGTTAACCTCAATTAATGCTCAACGAATTACATCGCTTAACTGAGCGGGACCCATAATAAAGAGTAGAAATGAAAGCGTTAGTAAATTGCAGTAAGAAAAGTAAGATAAAGGGAAATTTGTTAAAAGTAAAGTACATGAATTGAAATACTAGAAATAACATGAAATATGAGTTTAGTTGTTATATTCCTCGGAGTTTTCTCTAGAGGAGGGGGTAAATAGAGATTTAAATTATTTTCAAATACTTTGATTAATTCATAGAATTTGCATTTACATAAACTATAAACCAAAATCAGATGTAGTTTATTAAAATCATAGCACAGCAACACAGAATAATAAATAAAAGAAAAATCACAGAAGACACAAGGATTATAATGGCTCCCCCTTAATCTGGGTGTATCCACTCTTTAACCCCCATGATGGGAATTCACTATCATAGTGTCTGAGTCTTTTGATCAGGAGACTCTTAGAACCACACCAGATCTTTTGATAAGGAGATCTTGAACTAATTATGATCTGAGTCTTTTCTCAAGGAGACTCTTAGAACCTCTCACTGAATCCTTTGTAGAGGGATTCTTAAAACTCTTTTTCTCAAACGTAAAAATAAAATTAAGAGAATATTTGAGTTACGATGATTCTTCTCTTAGTTTCCTCTCTTCAGATTTTTGAGGACAATTAATGATGATCTCTAGAACTTCTAATAAATCTCTTAATATCAAAATAACAAAGATTATGAGCACAATCTCCAGATGATCTTTCAATTTTTTCTCTGAATCTATTGCAACTTGCTCTTGAGAAGAAGTACTAATTCTCTTATCAGATTCAACAACTATAAAACCAATCGACTGATACTGGAAGTGATTTAATTGTAAATTATAATCTTCCAAGCTTTCTTTGTCGAACTCAATCTTTTCACAATCTGATATGATTTTCTTGATTGTTTGTTGTTGATGATTGATAATATATGATTCTCTTTTTTATTTCATCATATATATATATATATATATATATATATATATATATCGACATCCTCTATCATCTCCAAAAATTTATTATATAAATCCCTTCTTGATTTAATTCAAATTGAAGCCATAAAATAAATTCTATTAAGAAATCCAGTCGACGTAACATCGAGTTCTTGTCAAAGCAACATCGATTTCTAGTTGTCTGTATGAAAATATTTATAGTCGATGTTCTGTCGATATCACATTAAAGCTTATATTGATTTAATCCTTAAGTGTCATTGACTTATCCAAATTAAGTTTCTCTGATTTCAATTCAAAGTAACTTCAAATTCATATCGACGTTGCGTCGAGATCTAGTTGACGCATGTTAACAATTCATGATTTTTCTCTTCAATTAAGTATGCCTTGTATATATCATTTATATCACTATCACCCTAGGACTTTTAAGACAAAATTACCCTAATTATACAACATGGGTAATAGACTTAGGATGTAAAATCACTAAACATAATTTGTTAAGCTAAATCATAAAGGTTTTTTCCAACAAACTCCCCCTATTTAACTTAACAAATTTTACAAAACATCAAAAGTGATTTTACAAATGTACAGCAATAAATTATAAAAAAAATTTGACTGAGTGTATACTCATAATAGATAAGAATGATAAGAGACATGGATATAAGACAACTGAATACTAGAAAATCCTTTGGTGTTAATATACAGTATTACTTCTTTTCCTTATCATCAATAAAGGTTTAAAGAGCAATGTATAATTTCTTTGACATCTTTTCAATGAAGTCAAATAAAATCCTCTTGCTTTATCTGGATGCCTTTATATATCCTAGTAGACATTGAACAGCTTTTGAATTACTTCTTCTACGTTATGTGAAGCAGAATTAAGTGTATATCCTTTACTTAAGATGCTTGCAGATAGTTCATTGATAGATTCTAATAAGTTGTCAGAAAAAATATCTTTCTGCTTCTTTTCAGTTACAAATACTTTAGTGGTTGATGCTTTTATAAAGCTTACCATTCCTTGATTTCCACTCTCATAAGGAATATATGTATCCTGATTATAACACAGTCCTGCTATTCTTTTGTTACTATGTCCAATAGTGTCCACAATCTGAGCATTAGAATATTTCTTGATATATTCTGTATAATTAAAGATTATAACTGGAAGTGTAATTAGTAAATCAGACACACTCCATTTCCATGAACCCTTAGCTTTTAGTTTTTTAATAAAAATCATTTTCTTAGCAGTTAGGTCATCTTCAAATGCTTTAAACTCAGCTTCATCTCTTTCTCTTATTTCTTCAAACACTTTTTCTAGCTCACTGACTTCTGGCATTTTTTGTCTTTGCATATTTTTGATTAAGTTTGATGATGGACTCTCCCACTATATAGCAGTCATCTGTATTAGCAGAGTTGATAGATTTTCTTCCTGTATAGCAGACTTCTTAATTATCTCTTATTCTAAATTTAAAATAATATTATCCAATAACCTTATCTTTTAAGTTGTGCTCATATCTAGTTTTTCAGTAACTTCTTCATTTTCATAGGACATTTTCAAAACTTCATCTTCATTTGGTCTTTCTGAAATCTCTTCAATATTTATATTACCAGTTCGAACATAATCTGAGTTTTGAATACTGTCAGCCCTGCCTCGATTTTTCTCCACCATTCTTTAAATCTTTAAAGAATGATTTATAGACTTCGGCAGGGATTAAACTCCAGTCAACTTGTTGATCAAGAAGTTACAAAGAGCTAAAAATCTCATTTATCTGATTTTGGAGTACTAGAAGTTTGTCATTGTATTCTTCTCTAAAAAGCAAGAATTCCTTTGTAAATCCAGTAACCAATGGTATTAGGGTTTGAACAAGAACCTCTAATACTTATTTCTCAATCATTATTGAAAATGTTTGACTATGAGTATTATCCAGATACCTATAAATATTATAAGAAAAAATGAAGAGAGAGTAGAAAGAAAATAGAGCGGGGAAGATGAAGAGATTGGAGAGAAATAGATGATACGTCGAGAAATTAGGGCATAAATAATTTTGCTAGTCGACATAGCGCTGATTTCATTTTGATGTATATATAAGTATAATAATCGACGCACACGTTGATTGAAATCAACGTTGTGTAGAATGGATCCAATATTCTTCATAAGCACCGTCTCTTAAATGTTACGTTGAATAGAATTTGATGTTCTGTTGATTTCTATTTGATATTACGTCAAGTGTAGACTTAAAAATTTAAGTCTTATACAAGTTTTTCCCAGCAATATTTGTAGTTAAAATTAAGACATTTAAGATCACTAAGCTTTATCAAGCATACTCAAAGCATTGATAAAGTAGTTATGCTTTGTTTCTTCAAAAGGCTTAGTGAAAATATTTGCCTTCTGATTTTCATAAGCCACATATTCTAGGGAATTTTTCTCTTTTTCAACATTGTCTCTGAGAAAGTGATGTCTTATCTCTATATGCTTGTCTTACTGTGCAAGATAGGATTTGATGCAATTAAGATAGCACTTGATCTATCACATAATATTACGGAATTGGAAATATTTAAGTTATAATCAAGTACCTGATTCTGCATCCATAAAATCTGTGAACAACAGCTTCCAGCAATAATATATTTTGCTTCGCCTGTAGAAGTGGAGACTGATGTTTGCTTATTACTGAACCAAAATATTAGTCTAGCACCTAGGAATTGACCAGTTCCTAAGTTACTTTTTTTATCCAATCTACAACCTGCATAATCAGTATTTGAATAACCATATAGTTCAAATTATGATTCTACTAGATACCACAATCTTATTTCAGATATAACCTTAAGATATCTTAAGATTCTTTTTATAAAACTAAGATGTGAATATTTATGATCAACTTGAAACCTTTCGTAGATACATGTAGCAAATATTATATTAGGTCTACTTATTGTTAGATAAAGAAGTGAGACAATGATTGCTCTATATGTTTTCTAGTTTACAAATTTATAAGATACATCTTTATATAAAACAACATTAGTAGTCATGGGAGTTTTCATAATAGTGGCAGTTTCCATGCCAAATTTCCTAATAAATTTCTTGGTGTATTTAGATTAAGAAATGAAGTACCTTCATTACATTATTTTACTTATAGACTATTAAAGAAGGATAAAACTCCCGTACTACTCATTTAAAACTTGGATTGCAATAAGTCCGCAGACCTTTTGCATAATCTAGAGTCTGTTGACCCAAATATAATATCATCTACATAAATCTGGACAATAAGCAATTTTTCCTTATGTATTTTAGTGAAAAGTGTTTTATCCACCTTTCCTCTTTTGAATGAGTGATCTAAGAGAAATGTGGATAAGATATCATACCAAGTTCTTGGAGCTTTCCTTATATAATATAGTGTTTTATTTAATTTATGAACATAAGAGGGAAGAGTTGGATTGACAAACCTGGAGGTTGTTATACATAAACCTCTTCTTGTAGGAATCCATTAAGAAAGGCACTTTTGATATCCATTTGGCAAATTTAATCCTTGTATAAGCTTCATAGGCAAGAAATAGTCTGATTACCTCTAGCCTTGCTACTAGTGCAAAGTTCTGATTGTAGTCAATTCCTTCCTCTTGTCTATACCCTTGAGCAACCAGTCTAGCTTTATTTCTCACAATCACTCCATTTGTATCCAATTTGTTCCTAAAAACTCATTTAGTTCCTATAATTGGATAATTCTTTAGTCTCTCCACTAATTCACATACTTTATTTCTTATAAATTGTGCAAGTTCTTCTTGCATAGCTATAATCCAGTGTGGATCAGTATTAGCTTTCTCAAAAATTTTTGGTTCAAATTGAGATAAGAAGCACTGCAACATTTCTCTAGTTGATAGTTGTCTTCTAGTCTTTACCCCATAATTTACATTTTCAATTACTTGAGAAGAAGGATGATCCCTCAGGATTGACCTATTTGGATCAATTCTTATTTGATCAATTAGATCATGATTAATTTGTTCTCTTGTTCCTTCTTCATGATGTAATCCAACATCCTGAGCATTAACTTGTTCCATGAATGTTGTGTTAATATGTCCTTCTGTAGTAACTTCATCTTATGAGCACTTAATATCATCTTCTTTTGATGATTATTCTTTGCAGAAGTACTTTCTATATTCTCCACAATCTTTAATTCTTTGACGTTTTTATCCATAGCAACCTGTTCCTACAATAATTTTCTATTGGAAGTTTCCTCCTCCTGGGAACAAGCGTGAGTTTCATGAAATACTACATACATGGATTCTTCAATTTTAAGAGTCCTTTTATTATAACACCTATTGGCTTTAGTAAATAAGGAATATCCTAAAAATATTCCAACATCAGCTTTCTTATCAAATTTGGCAAGGTAACTTTTCCATTATTAAGAATATAACAGATATACCCAAATATTCTCAAGTAAGAAACCTTAGGTTTCTTACCTTTCAAAAGTTCATAAGGTGTCTTTAGTTTAGTCTTGTGAATAAGACTTCTATTAAGAACATAGTTAGCCTTGTTCACTGCTTCAGCCCAAAAGGACCTAGGCAACTTAGACTCTATTAATAATGTTCTTCCAGCTCCAATGAGTGTTCTAATCTTCCTTTCTGGAACTCCATTTTGTTGATGAGTTTTAGGAGTTGAAAAGCTTTGCCTTATCCCCTCATCTTCACAGAATCTATAGATAAACTAATTTTCAAACTCTGTATCATGATCACTTTTAATTAATGACACTTTGGTATCAAATTCAGATTGAGTATGTTTAAAGAATCATGTGAGAGTTAAGAAGGTTTCAAACTTTGCTTTTAAAAAGAACACCCAACTGAACCTTGTGAAATCATCCCCAATAATAAATGTATAAGACTTACCTCCTAAACATTGAGTGGTAAAAGTACCAAATAAATCCATATGTAGTAGGTATAAGATTCTTAGGGAATCATTCTTACCAATTGGTTTGAATAAATATTTCCCTTATTTACCTATCTGACAAGGTCTAGATGGATTGACTTTTTTATAGTTACTTTTTGGTAAGCCTCTTACTAACTCATTCTTTGAAAGCTTTGATATGGTTTTGTGATTTACATTACCAAGCCTTCTATGCCACAGCTCATTCCTATCTATTTTAGTATTGAATAAACATAATTCATTGTTAGCGGAGTCAAAGTCAAAAATATATATTGCCTTTTCTAGATCTGGTTAGCACAATGTCATCTGTTCTAAAATTTACTATTTGGCAATGATTATTAGTGAAAACAACTTTGAATTCACCATCACAAAGTAGACTAATGCTAATCAGATTATGTTGAAGTCCTTCAACATAAGCTACTTTAGTAACGGTGATATCCCCAATTTTTATCATAACATAACCTTTGGTCTGACCATAATTGGAATCACCAAATTCTACCTTGGGACCATTTTTGGCCTTAAAATTAATCAATTTATCTCTTTGTCTAGTCATATGCATGGAGCCTCCACTATCCAGATACCACTGCTAATTTGTGGGATGACCTTTTTCCTACACATGAATTTAAACATTGGGATCCAGGTTACCTTTGACCCATTACTTCTTTTTCCATTATAGGAAGTAATGAAAGTATATGAATGCCTTTCATAATATCTCTTTGGATAAAAGAGTGTTGGTCTTTTAAACCAACAACTTCTAATTATATGACCTTTCATAAAACAATCATAACAAACATTATTTTCAAAAAAATTCTGATATAAATAATTGCTCTCAAGGGATATGCGTCGAGTTGAAGTCGACGCAACAGTTGGGAAGCATAAATTTGATGTTGACATTTCACAAGAGTTGCATCGATATGAAATCGATGGATGTTCCTGATTCATTAAAACTACTGATTTTTGTTTCTTATCTATCATTAGTTAATTATTTGCAACAATTTTTCTTTAAACTTTCTCTTATCATTATTGAAATTTGAATAGTTATTATGTACTATTATAGATGGTACTTCCTTTGCCTTAATAAATGATATAGGATTTTTCCAAGCATGTTTATTATCTATTGCTACTATCCTATTAAGGTTTGCTCCTAAGACCAAATAATCAAACCTTTTCTTAAGGTTTTCAGTAAAATTCTTTAGTTGATTACTCTTTCCATTCAAGGAGTCTTTAAAGACTTTTGCCTTAGATAGTTCTTCTTTCAATGAAGAATTTTCTTCTGTTACTTTCTAATATGTTCCTTCAAATTATTTATCTCAACTTCTAAATGCTTATCTTATTCTATTTGCTTAATATCATAAGGACAGTCTTCATATATTTTCAATTTTTTCCTTAATGATTTGATTTCCTTTTCAAGTTCTATTTGATCTATAAATAATTCACTAAAACATACTTTAAAATCTTCTAAAGTAAAATCAATATCATGAAAATAATCTGGTACCTCAATTGAGTCATGATCAGACTCTGTCTCCAGAGACATAATATAGGTTTCTTTAGCAGCTCTTTCCTGTTTATTATCTGATGAAGAACTGGATTCTAAAATTGCATCACTCCAGGTTTTAGTAATAAAACCTTTTCCATTTCTCTTATCATTTTTATTCAGATATTTCTTCTCTTGATCCTTTGAACTTGATCTTTCCTTTTGCTATTCTTGACAATCTGTTGAAATATGTCCAGATTTTCTGCAAGTAAAACAAATTATCTCCTTATTAGGTGTCCTGTCAAATTTTGGTTTTCCCATACTTCTGTTTATTCTTTTTGAACCTTTTCATTTAATCTATTTTTTAAATTTTCTTGTCAGAAGATTGAACATTTCATTTTCTGTAACAGATGGTTCATCTTTAATAACTTTGAATGCAACTGATTTTTCTCTAGATAATAAGTTATTCTCTTTAGCTTCACTTTCTGCTTTGCTTTTCGATGATTGCTCATATAATTTTAATTTTTTAAGCAAAGCATATGTAGTGATTTTCTTGTGATACATTGCTTCTCTAATAACCAAAATTCTAGAATCTTATGTACTAGGAAATCATAAGAGTAATTTATCATTAATTTTTGTGAGAGATATGTCCTTGTTTAGTCCTTTTAACTCATTAATTATCATACTAAATCTGTCATACATCTCTACTATAGATTCATCAGATTTCTTCTGGAAATTTTCATAATTAGAAATTAGAAGGGATCTTCTATCTTTTCTCCCATATACACTTCCATTAACAATCCTTGTGAGTGATTCTCATATCTCTTTTACTGAGAGACATTCCGCAACTATTTGAAATATGACATCTGACATGATAGAGACCAAGATATTTATAGCTTTTGCATCACAATCTTTAACTCTCTTCTCCACATCAATACATTCATTTCTTGGTACAGGTTCTGAATATATATTTTCATCTGCATCCCTTTTATATGGCATTGGTGGTCCTGTCAAGATTGATTCAAAAATGCCCTCATCAATAGTGTTTATATACAATCTAATTATGGTTTTCCAGAGTGTAAACTTATCCAAAATACAGACTGGTGGACTAGTAGATGCAAATCCTTTAAGAATATTTGAACCCATTTTTGTAAATAAAACTTTGAATTTATTATTGTAACTGAAATGATCTTTTAATTATAGTGTTAACCTTTTATAGATTAATCTTCTATAGATTAACCTATTGATAATTAACCTACATCTGATACCTAATGAAATAAGAGTTTAGTTGTTATATTCCTCAGAGTTTTCTCTAGAGGGGGTGAATATAGATTTAAATTATTTTCAAATACTTTTATTAATTCACAAAATTTGCATTTACAAAAACTATACAGCAGAACCAGATGTAGTCAATTAAAATCATAACACATCAGCACAGAATAAGAAATAAAAGCAAAATCATAGAAGACACAAGGATTATAGTGGTTCCCCCTTAATATGAGTATATCCACTCTTCTACCCCCATGGTAGGAATTCACTATCATAATGTTTGAGTTTTAGATTAGGAGACTCTTAGAACCACACTAAATCTTCTGATAAGGAGATCTTAAATCACTTACAATCTGAGTGCTTTCTTAAGGAAACTCTTAGAACCTCTCACTAAATCATTTGTAGAGGGATTCTTAAAACTCTTTTTCTCAAACGTAAAAAGAAAATTAAGAGAATATTTGAGTTAAGATGATCCTTCTCTTAGTGTCCTCTCTTCAGATTTCTAAGGACAATTAATGATGATCTCTGGAACTTTTGATGAACCTCTAAATATCAAAATAATAAAGATTATGAGCACAATCTCCAGATGATCTTTCAAAAGAAGTATGATAGTTTTACTTTCAAGACAACCTAAACACCTAGAGGGGGGTGAATAGGTTCTTATTGCTTGTTCAAATTTTTTAGACAGAGTTCAATTACATAAATTAAAACATCCAGCACAGCATTCACAGACATTTAATCATCACAGATTGCACAATGTTTTATAGTGGTTCCCCAAGGTCTAGGTACATCCACTTTCCCCCTTCACCTATCTAGCGGTATGCTAGAATCGGCCAAACTTCCACTATTCTCAGATCCTCAGATCCTACAGCTCAGAACCTGGATAGGTTCCTACAACTCAGGCACAAGAGCCCTACCTCAGCCTTGCCACAAGGCCTACAACTTAGAGAAGAACCTTCTCCTACACTCAGGCAAACAGCCCTACCACTCAGAGATCAACTCTCCTACACTCAGCCATTATATCACAGGCTTACAACTCAGATTTGTGTAAAACAGATCCTATAGAAATTTAGAAAAGAAGTTTTAATGTCTTGCCTTTGTTGAGAGAGAAGAGAACAAGACAATTCTTGATCAGCTGATGAAATCAACTGAATCTGAGCTTTCTTCAAAGCTTCTTGAATCTGAACTTAGCTGAGTTGATTTCCAAACAGCTTCTTGAGATACCACTGATGGCTTCCTTCTTCTTCTTCAAAATGGGTGGATCCCTCTCTATCCAACACCTTTGATGATACTTCTGAATTCTTGTTAGAACTCTTCTTAGATCGATCCTGAGATCGTCTTCTTAGATCTTCTGATGAAGATCTTCTTTTGTGTATTACACCTTCTTGATTTGATTTCTCAATTTGATTGCCAAAGTTCAATCTTCTTATTATTTTTTACTTCTCTCTGAATCTGTCTATTTATAGATCTTAATGGTAACCGACTGATCCGGTTTATAACTATCTTCTAACAAGTCTGACAACATCAGTTAACTAGGTGCAACCCACAGCTGTCAAGTCTTCAAACAGATCCTGTGCCTTAGTCTTGGGTAGCAATGTGTTGAGACAGTCTGTCAGGAAGTGTCGAGACCAACTGTCTGTATGTGTCGACACAAGTAACTTTGGTGTCGACACAGCCTTTGATGATGTCGACAATTTTGCCTTTAAGTCGACACAGCTTCTTCAGAGAATAACTTGGTCTTGACTTTGCAATGTGTCGACACAAGTCCTGTGTGTCGACACAGTTGTTGTAGATTCAGAACTCAGTATGTGTTGACTTAGTCTTCTGGTGTCGACACAAGTATTGTCGACTTCTGCCAATGTGTGTCGACTCTGTCTCATTGTGTCGACACAGCCTCCCAGTGTCGACACAAATGTGGTCGACTATCTTCCTGTGAGTCGACACAGCTTCCCAGTATCGACACAAATGTGGTCGACTATCTTTCTGTGAGTCGACACAGCTTCCCAGTGTCGACACAAATGTGGTCGACTATCTTTCTGTGAGTCGACACTGCTTCCCAGTGTCGACACAAATGTGGTCGACTATCTTTCTCTGTGTCGACACAGCTTCCTTCAAGTGTCGACACAAATATTCTGAAGTGTCGACACTATTTCTTCAGGTGTCGACACATGGACTTAGAATATTTTTCTGCATTCTTTAACACTTCTTCACCTGCACATGTCAACTTAAAACAACATCAAATACACCTTGATGTATACCATTGAGCTAAGTTGGGCTTCTTCAAATCAGGTACACATTTTCCAATGTACCCAACAATCTCCCCTTATTTGGAGAAGTCATAACCCTTATAGCCAATGATATACACCATTTATAAAAAGTATAATATGATGATATATGACATAACAGGAATACTTAATATAAACAAAATATGAACAATCCATCACAGAGTGAACATTATATGATTCCAAAAATATGAACAATCCATCACAGAGTGAACATTATATGATTCCAAACAAAATATTGTTTATAACTTGATAATGTTTGATTACAGAGTTTTACATTGAATGATTTAATCAAAACATTACAAAATACTTTTGAAAGAACTTAAAATTAAGACTGATCAGGCTCCCTTATGACAATCCCTTTGCCAGATTGGATTTGAGCCTTCACAGGAGCTTCAGCATCTTCAGCTGGCTTCTTGCCTTTTTGATCAGCCTTCTTCTTTGCTTCTTCCTTGATCCTTTGCCTTTCAAAGTAATGAAGGGGCTTTGGAAAGTACTTGCTCGGCTCCTGAGCATCTGGTGGCAGCCTACCCAGCTTGGCTTTTCTTCTGAACTGTACTATTGCCTCCTGCCTAGCTTCATGCTTTTGCCATTCTATTTCATTATACCACTTTCCTCTTTCATGAACTTGGTCTTTCACAGCCTTCCATGCAGTGAGTATAATATTTCTTGAAGTAGGGCTCCACTGCTCAAAATCTGGCTTAAGCTCAGCCTGCTCTCTAAATCTCTTCTTAGATAGTAGAGCATCTTGCTGTTCTTTCAAAGTGGCCTCAGACTTATCCACCTTCTCAATAACAACCCTGTTAACCTCCTTTGGAGGACTATACATTTCTTGTACTTGCTGATCAATCATATCAAAATCTGGAGGAGGGTAAATGACTTGGGCAACCTCAGGTTAATTGCCTTCAAGGAGACCTGTTTGTATTCCTGACTCAGCCACCATAGCATCATCACACAAAGGTGGATATCCCAATGTGGCTCGAATACTATTGGTCACCCATTTGGTGTGCTCTGAGCCTGCATGAACTAACAACCTCTCCCCCTTTATGGCTTCTCTGGTAATATGATCTCTTAGATCTTCTTTCTGAAATCTGATCTGTCCATCTAGATAATTCACACCCTCTTTAAAAAATGGTTTTAACTTTTGAAGCTTGGTAGATATGTCCTTTTGAGAGTTAGTGATAGCATTTTTAACAGATTCAATAGCAGCTTGAAATGTCTTATCAAATTCTTCCATCTCCTTTGCTCTAGTTGCAGGCAGGCCTGGAGTATTCTTTTTCAATTCAGCAATAATCTCATGATGAGATTCAGTTAAATTGTCATTCATCCTTAGCTGATTCTCCAAAACATAGCTTTGCTTTAAAGCAATATCATCCACTTTAGGGATGATGGACTACTGTTGTTTTGCCAAATACACCACAGCATTACCTCCCTTATGGAAGCAATCTGTCATCTCCTTCTTATGCATATTGACTTCAAATCGAATTGACTTTATATCCTGAGCCAAGTCAAATTGAAGGGCCTTATTGCTCTCATCAACATATTTTTCAACTGCGACCCTATGGTCATCTAACTTAACTTGCAAATCAACCATAAACTTGTTATAATTAAATTCAGAATGGGATGGTTGAGTTGTAGTCTGTAGAGCCTGCTTATAACCTTTGCTCCTTCTCTTGAAGACTACAAGTTTTCTCTTCTTAGCCATTCTGGCTTCTTCAGTCTCAGATTCAGATGAACTATCAACTTGAACTCTTTTTTGAGGAGGAGGAGGAATATCTGTCTCAGTGCCATATTGTTCAGCCTCAACATGCACAGGCTCCCCCTCAACTATTTGCTCCTTCTCAATTTCTATCTCCATGTCAAGGGCTTTTTCAATCTCTTGCCCCTCTTCTACTCTATCAGTAGCCATATCAATATTAGGGAATAACTCATCTAGAGTATATTCCTTCTGAGCTTGAACAGAAGATGTATCAATTAGATCTTCTATATTCAGATCTTTGGAGATATCAATTTGGACTGCCTCTTGCACTGGGTCTGACATCTTCTCCCCCTGTACTTGTTCAGTATTGGTAATGTCCTGGGCAGGTGAGTACACTTGCTCCCCCTGCAACTGTACAGAAATTGAAATATTAGAAATGTCTTTTATAAGAAAATACACCAGCTCCCCCTGCAACTGTACCTGGTTAGGAGTAGATTCATTCTGGGCAGGAGAATGAGCTTGCTCCCCCTGCATTTGTGCAGGTATAGTGTCTTGCTGGGCTGGAGTAGACATAGGGTGATCTTCATCCTGCTTCCTCTCTTGTTCTTCTTGAAGCTGCTCAGTATCTTGAGCATGAGAAGAGGATTTCACTGGGGTGTCTTGCCTGCTCTCATCAGGCACATCCTTAGACAGCACCCTATCCCACCTAGTAAACAATCTCATATCCATCTTCCTCATGTGATTGATCTTTGTTCCTGGCAGGTGTTGCATTACCTCAGGGATCACTCCATTCAGATATAAACTCATAATTCTAGCCAGATTTGGCTTCTTTATTCCTTCCTTGATCTTTTCAAAGATTATAGCTGACCAATCAGTTGGAATTGTAAACACAATTCTGGTCATGAGGCTGAACATAGAGGCTGAAATCCTATCATGTCCCCCTGGTTTGCACAGAATCACCTTGCCAACAATTTCAGACAGAAATTTCCCTTGCTGATTCATCTCTTTCCTGTTGAAAGCAACTCCAATCTTCAGAGTGGGATCCAATCCGCACCATTGGATAGCCTCCCTTAACTTAGAAGCAGGGACTTCTTCTTCATTCTCAATTATTGGTAAATGTAGAATCTTCCTTAGACTTCTTGGGGTAATCTTCACTGTCGACCCATGCACAGTGGACTTTATCTTGAGAACATCTGAACCTATTGATGCAGAGTTAAAGAATTCATGCACCTCCTTCTTCCATATCTTGGAAGGTTCAGAAACTATGAACTCTAATCCGGATTCGGAAATAAGAGAGATAACTCGTTGAACATCTGTTGGGGCTTCGGCAAAGGCATTCCTTACTAACTCATAACCTTCATTGACGTTGTCTTCAATCTTCGGCGCCATTGTTCAGGTGAGAAAGCTTGAGAGAAGAGAGAGAGAGAAAGTTGACACAGGGTTTCAGTCTCGAAAACCTTGTAAGCGTGTCGACTGAATAAGTTCTTGACCTATTTATACCTTCTATTGAAAGAAGATCAAAAGGCGGGCAAAAACAGTCTATATATGTCAACACAGATGGAATGTGTCGACACAAACTTCTATTGTATCGACAACAAATCTGTCTACTATGTGTCGACACCAAATGTGGATATGTTGACACCTGAGAGATATAGTAGAGTATCAGAAAATCTGTGTCGACTCTTAGGATAAGTGTCGACAAAAAATTTGTAAGTGTCGACATCACTATTCTGGTGAAGTCGACACTACATTCTTGGATAAGTCGACAATTTAATTCTTAAGTGTCGACACATATTCTCTGTGTCGACACAATATTTCTGACTTGTCGACATTACTTCATTGAGTCGACACATTATCACTGAATGTGTCGACACTATTTTACTTAGTCAATTTCTGTTTCTGTCTACACCACTCAAGACCGTTTGATAATCTAATATGTTAGTTGTAAGTTTGTTAATAATCTAATCAATGGTCAGCATGTCTAATTCAATTTTAAATTTATTGAATTTTGTTTCATCCAGAGGCTTAGTGAATACATCTGCTATTTGATAATCTGTTTTAACAAATTCCAATATGATGTCTTTTCTTTCTACATGATCTCTAAGAAAATGGTATTTAATTTCTATATGCTTAGTTCTACTATGAGAAACAGGATTATTAGCAATAGAAATTGCACTCTTAGAATCACACAAAAGAGGTGTTCTACTTACTTGAATACCATAATCTTTAAGCTGATGCTGTATCCACAATAGTTGTGCACAGCAGCTGCCAGCAGCAACATATTCTGACTCAGCTATAGATATAGCCACACTGGTCTGCTTCTTACTACTCCAAGATATCAATCTTCCTCCCAAGAATTGGCAAGTACCTGTTGTACTCTTCCTATCCTCTCTACAGCCTGCAAAGTCTGCATCTGAATAACCTGTTAGTAGAAAATCTCTATTCCTAGGGTACCAAAGGCCTAGAGTAGGTGTGCCCTTAAGATATCTCAGAATCCTTTTGATTGCAGTATAATGAGACTCTTTAGGGCAGGCTTGGTACCTAGCACAGACACATGTAGCATACATAATATCTGGTCTACTAGCTGTGAGATATAGTAGAGAACCAACTATTCCTCTATATAAAGTCTCATCAACAGGTTTACCTGCATCATCTTTGCATATAGGCATACTTGTCCCCATAGGAGTTCTCATGATGGAGGATGACTCCATACCATACTTTTTGATTAATTCTTTAGTAAACTTTGACTGGGATATGGACAAGCCATCATCAGTCTGTCTTACTTGGAGTCCCAAGAAGAACTTCAGTTCCCCCATACTGCTCATCTCAAACTTCCCTTGCATAAGTTTGGCAAACTTTTTACAAAGGTTGTTTTCAGTAGATCCAAAGATTATGTCATCAACATAGATCTGAACTAATATGATCTTGCCTTTGGATTCCCTAAGGAATAGAGTTTTGTCAATTTTTCCTCTTGAGAATTTATTCTCAATAAGGAAAGTAGACAGGGTTTCATACCAAGCCCTTGGGGCTTGCTTTAACCCATACAAAGCTTTTCTAAGCTTATAAACATAATCAGGTTTAAGAGGATCTACAAAACTTGATGGCTGCTCTACATATACTTCTTCTTTAAGATCACCATTCAGAAATGTTGACTTCACATCCATCTGGTATACCTTGAAGTCTTGATAGGCTGCATAGGCAAGGAACATTCTGATTGCCTCCAGCCTTGCTACTGGGGCAAAGGTTTGATCAAAGTTAATCCCTTCTTCCTGCATGTATCCTTTAGCAACCAATCTTGCTTTATTTTTCACTATTACTCCATTCTCATCCAACTTGTTCCTGTAGATCCATTTTGTCCCAATTATATTGTGGCCTCTTGGTTTAGGAACAAGCTCCCAGACATTGCACCTTCTGAATTGATTCAGCTCCTCTTGCATAGCATCAGTCCAGTGCAGGTCTTGGATGGCTTCTTCAAACTTCTTGGGCTCCATTTGTGATAGGAAACTTGAATGCAGAACTGTGCTTTGACTTCTGCTTCTAGTCTGTACTCCCTGTCTTGGATCACCTATTATCTGATCATATGGATGGTCTCTTAAATGTCTTGTAGCTGGAGGAAGATTCCCTTCTGGTTGAACATCTCTAGCTCCTTCATTATGCTGAACCTCTTGGTTTTCTTCATCTTCTATTGTGTCTTGTACTCCCCGTGGACAATATCCTTCATTTTTCAATACTCCATCTTCCCTTGAAGCTTCAGCAATAGAGAGCTTGTCCATTCCTTTGCTTATACCTGTTGAGTCATTTGATCTACAAGACAACTCACAGTTGATTAATCTTGTTTCATCAAACACAACATGCACAGATTCTTCAACAACTTGAGTAGTCAAGTTGAAGATTCTATAGGCCTTACTATTTGTGTTGTACCCAACAAATATCCCATCCTGGGATTTGGCAGCAAACTTAGTCAAATATGACTTACCATTATTAAGTATATAGCATTTGCAACCAAAGATTCTGAAGTAGGATAGATTTGGTTTTCTACCTTTCATAATCTCATAGGGAGTCTTTATGTGGCTCTTGGTGATAGAAGCCCTATTGATCACATGACAAGCAGTGTTTACTGCCTCAGCCTAGAAATATTCTGGTAGAGAGGTGTCACTCAATAGAGTTCTACTAGCTTCAATTAATGTTCTATTCTTTCTTTCAGCAATTCCATTTTGCTGAGGTGTTCTTGGTGAGGAGAACTCTTGGAAAATCCCAAAGTCTTCACATAACTTTGTCATGCTTTCAGATTGAAACTCAGTACCATGGTCACTTCTGATTTTGACTACTATACTATTCAGTTCATTCTGAATTTGCTTTACAAAATTAAGTAAGACACTTGGGGTTTCAGATTTCTGTCTCAGAAAGAATACCCATGTAAATCTAGAATAGTCATCTACAACCACAAAAGTGTAGACCTTCCTACCTAGACTATGAACTGGCATAGGACCAAAAAGATCCATATGCAAGAGGTATAAGCACCTCACAGAATCCTTGTTTTCAAGGCTTTGAAAGGAGGATTTTGTCTGCTTGCCCTTTTGACAAGCTGAGCATATCCCTTCCTTCATACATTTAACTTGAGGACCATTCCTCACTAACTCTTTGATAAAGAGTTGGCCAATTGTCTTGTAGTTAAGATGAGCCAATCTCTTGTGCCACTTAACACAATGAGAAGCATTGTCATCAGCTACAAGACAGATGGGAGAAGCTTTATTCTTACATACAAAATTAAGACAATATACATTTCTCTTCCTATACCCAGTCAAAATGATCTCTTGATCACTTGACCTTTTGATATGGCATCTATCCTTAACAAATGAAATGTCATATCCTAAATCACTCAGCTGGCTTATGCTTATTAGATTATGTTTCAAACCTTTTACATAAGTCACTTGGGTGATAGTAATTAGGTTAGAAGAAATGTTACCAAACCCTTTGATGACTCCTTTTTCAGATCCACCAAAGATCACTTTAGGTCCATCTTTGACAGATGAATACTCCTTCAGCAGCCCCTTTGTTCCAGTCATGTGCCTGGAACAACCACTATCCAAGTACCATATAGGGGCATGGTTACTTGGATTCACCTGCAACACAGATTTACTTACCCTTAGAACCCAAGCAAGTCTTGGGTCCTTGGTTCAAGTTAGCATTAACAAAGCTACCATTATTTCTTCTAACAGGTAGACTATTGTTCTTTCTAACACTTGTGTTATGCCAGAAGTATAGTGCAAAATGGCCTCTCTTGCCATAGCACCAACATTCAAACCTATTGTATCTAGTTCTAGATACATCCTTGACAAAAGAATTTCTGTCCATTGCTGGTGCTGCAGCAGCTTCACCCACTGATTTTTTATAACCATTGGGTTTATGAACATAGGTAGGCCTGTTGGCATTTACACCCTTGTTTTTCAGAACATTAGACTTAATATGACCATGAATATTTTCATGATCATATAGGTTAGAAGGCACTTCCACCTTTCTAAACTTAATAGGGACTGAAAAGTTCAGTGGCTTGATAGGAGCTTTGTCTTTCCTCTTTAATTGGCCAGCCCTGGAGTTACCTTTGAATCCTAATCCTGCCTTACCCTTTTGATTCACAAATTCATCAATCAAGGGTAAGACAGACTTTGGCTTAGAGTAACTAGCCACTAAATCTTTTTCAATTCTTAGTCTGGCCTCCAGACTCTTCACTTGATCATTGGTATAATTAATTATGCCCATCTGAATAATAGTTATATTCTTCAGCTTGGCAATTTCATTTAACTTTTGATCAATTACTTTCTCTAACTCAGTTTCAGCTACCCTTAGTTCAGCAATTTCATGAGCCTGAGATTTAACCAGGTTCTTGCTTTTCTTAAGGGCCTGCAACAAGTCCCCATACTTATCTATCAATTGATAGACATCTCCTTCAGATTCAGATGCATCTACATCACTTGATGCAGATGTAGCTGATTCTGTACTTGTACTACAAACAGATTTCATAGAAGGACATTGTACCTTATTAGGACCAGACTGATTCTGGCATATGTCCTCTTCTGATCCAGCCATCAGTCCCATGCACTGATGATCCTCTTGTTCATTGATGGAGTCTAGCAACTGCAGAAACTCCTCTTCTTCAGATACAGCATATAATCCAATATATGCTTCTGCTTCAGATTCTGACTCTGAAGTTGACTGATCTGTTAGGCTTTTATCCTTCTTTGCAACAAAGGATTTCTCCTTCTTGCCCTTTTGATGAGTCTTCTTCTTGTCTGAAGACTCCTTTCTCTTATCAGGACAGTCAGCCACTACATGTCCAGGCCTATTGCAACAATAGCAGACAATCTTTGAAGTAGTAGCCTTGCTGGGCTTTGATCTGCTCTTTTCTTTCCTTGATGACTTTTTCTTCTGATAATAGCCATCAACTTGCTGTGAAGTAGAGGGCTTAGACTTCCACTGTTTCTTCTTCAAGAACCTCTGGAATTGCCTTGTGAATGCAGCAAAGTCTGCATCTGAATCACAGCTTTCTGAACCCTAATTATCTGAATTTTCTGAACTGACTTCTGCAATTTCCTTAGGATGGGATGGTGATATCCTCCTATTCTTTCTGATGGATTCTGCATTGAATGCCACTGTCTTTTCTCTATGCTCTCCTCTTGAATTCTTTTCCTCCTCCTTCCTTACCAAAAGTTGCATTTCATAGGATAGCAGCTTTCCAAACAAGATGGGAGGAGAGATCTCTGCCAATTTAGCCACTTCTCTTATGGCACAGATCTTTGTGTCCCAATCCTTTGTTAAGGATCTCAAGAATTTGTCATTCAGTTCATAAGTACTGAAGACTCTTCCATAGGACATTAGCTCATTCACAATTCTATAGAATTTCTTATAGCACTCAGTTATGCTATCAGATTTTCCTTGTCTAAAACTTTCATATTCCTGATTGAGCATAGATTTCCTGTCCTGTCTTACTTCTTCTGATCCCTCCATGTAGACAATCAATGTGTCCCACATTTCTTTGGAGGTCTTGCAGTGAATCAGATTTTGAAATGTTGAATCATCTATGGCACTTACAATAATGTTCTGTGCTCTTTTATCCATGGTTGCCAAAATGATTTCATCCTTGGTCATTTCAGAATAACTCTTTGGAGTTTGAATATTAGCATCAAGAACTGATACCTTCATTGGAATGAAGGGTCCTTCCTGAACTGTGATGTATATTCTTGGGTCAGATGCCTCCATAAACAACCTGACTCTTTCTTTCCAAATTCCAAAGATTTCCTTCTTGCATATGGGTAATTTCATAGACCCTAGCTCCTTATGATTCTCTCCAGAACCCATCTTCTTGAATCTTGATTCTGCCTTTCAGATCTACCTCAGACTGTTAAGTCCTTTTTGAGGAACCTCCCTCTGATACCACTTGATAGTTTTACTTTCAAGATAACCTAAACACCTAGAGGGGGGGGGGGTGAATAGGTTCTTATTGCTTGTTCAAATTTTTTAGACAGAGTTCAATTACATAAATTAAAACATCCAGCACAGCATTCACAGACATTTAATCATCACAGATTGCACAATGTTTTATAGCGGTTCCCCAAGGTCTGGGTACATCCACTTTCCCCCTTCACCTATCTAGCAGTATGCTAGAATCGGCCAAACTTCCACTATTCTCAGATCCTCAGATCCTACAGCTCAGAACCTGGATAGGTTCCTACAACTCAGGCACAACAGCCCTACCTCAGCCTTGCCACAAGGCCTACAACTCAGAGAAGAACCTTCTCCTACACTCAGGCAAACAGCCCTACCACTTAGAGATCAACTCTCCTACACTCAGCCTTTACATCACAGGCTTACAACTCAGATCTGTGTAAAACAGATCCTACAGAAATTTAGAAAAGAAGTTTTAATGTCTTGCCTTTGTTGAGAGAGAAAAGAACAAGACAATTCTTGATCAGCTGATGAAATCAACTGAATCTGAGCTTTCTTCAAAGCTTCTTGAATCTAAACTTAGCTGAGTTGATTTCCAAATAGCTTCTTGAGATACCACTGATGGCTTCCTTCTTCTTCTTCAAAATGGGTGGATCCCTCTCTATCCAACACCTTTGATGATACTTCTGAATTCTTGTTAGAACTCTTCTTAGATCGATCCTGAGATCGTCTTCTTAGATCTTCTGATGAAGATCTTCTTTTGTGTATTACACCTTCTTGATTTGATTTCTCAATTTGATTGCCAAAGTTCAATCTTCTTATTGTTTTTTACTTCTCTCTGAATCTGTCTATTTATAGATCTTCTTAATGGTAACCGGCTGATCCGGTTTATAACTGTCTTCTGACAAGTCTGACAACATCAGTTAACTGGCTGCAACCCACAGCTGTCAAGTCTTCAAACAGATCCTGTGCCTTAGTCTTGGGCAGCAATGTGTTGAGACGGTGTGTCAGGAAGTGTCGAGACCAACTGTCTGTATGTGTCGACACAAGTAACTTTGGTGTCGACACAGCCTTTGATGATGTCGACAATTTTGCCTTTAAGTCGACACAGCTTCTTCAGAGAATAACTTGGTCTTGACTTTGCAGTGTGTCGACACAAGTCCTGTGTGTCGACACAGTTGTTGTAGATTCAGAACTCAGTATGTGTTGACTTAGTCTTCTGGTGTCGACACAAGTATTGTCGACTTCTGCCAATGTGTGTCGACTCTGTCTCATTGTGTCGACACAGCCTCCCAGTGTCGACACAAATGTGGTCGACTATCTTCTTGTGAGTCGACACAGCTTCCCAGTGTCGACACAAATGTGGTCGACTATCTTTCTGTGAGTCGACACAGCTTCCCAGTGTCGACATAAATGTGGTCGACTATCTTTCTGTGAGTCGACACTGCTTCCCAGTATCGACACAAATGTGGTCGACTATCTTTCTCTGTGTCGACACAGCTTCCTTCAAGTGTCGACACAAATATTCTGAAGTGTCGACACTGTTTCTTCAGGTGTCGACACATGGACTTAGAATATTTTTCTGCATTCTTTAACACTTCTTCACCTGCACATGTCAACTTAAAACAACATCAAATACACCTTGATGTATACCATTGAGCTAAGTTGGGCTTCTTCAAATCAGGTACACATTTTCCAATGTACCCAACAAAGTACTAATTATCTTATCACATTTGGCAACTAACAAACCAATCGACTGATATTGGAATAGATTCAATTGAAGATGATAAACTTCTAAGCTTTCTCTGTCAAACTCAATCTTCTCACGATCTGAAATGATTTTTTTAATCGTCTATTATAGATGATTGATAATCTGTTATTCTCTTTTTTATATCTCATCATATATATAGATTGACATCCTCTAATATCTCTAAGAATCTGTTATGTAAACCCCTTCTTGATTTCCTTCATATTGAAGGAACATAACAAATTTTGTTAAGAAATCCAGTCGATGTAACGTTGAGTTCTTATCGAAGTAACATCAATTTCTGACTGTCTGTATGAAAATCTCTGTAGTCGATGTTCCATCAATATTATGCTGAAGCTTACGTTTATTTAATCTTTAAGTGTGGTCGACTTATCCAAATTAAGTTTCCTTGATTTCAATTTAAAGTAACGTCGAATTCTAGTTGACGTTGCATCAAGATCTAGTCGATGCCAGTTGGCAATTCATGATTTTTCTCCTCAATTCAATATGCCTTGTATATATCCTTTATATCGCTAACACTCTAGGACTCTAAGACCAAATTTCACTAACTATACAACATGGTTTTTCCCAACAAAACTGTAGTAAATAAATTGTTGAACTGAAATGAACTGCAGTAATTAAAATGTTGAACTAAAATGAACTGCAATATAATACTGAACTGAAATAAACACAGTAATGAAAGAAAGTGTAGTAACTGAAGTACTGAATTAAATACCAGAATAAGAAAAGTTCAATTCTTCAGTTCCATCTCTAGTTAAGAAGGTAAGTTCATATCTTCACTTTATTCATAGGATTCTTCTTTGTTCATAGGAGACAAGTTCATCACTCCGTTCATAGGAAGTTTCTTCGTTCATGTTCTGATAATTCTATGGTGAGTTCTTCATACTTTACAGTTTTAGGGTCCGCCAATTATTTGATCATGATAGTTAATTTAGTTGCACCACTTATGATGACTTATCAGACTTGCGTTGATAGATTAGGGCTATATATAACCAAGCTTCTTATTATGCTCACCTGATTCGATCGCCGAGACTTAAAATATCCACAAGAGGTTTAACTCAAAATCTTTTAACCTCAATTGCTCATATCGGGGTGAATCAAGTTTCTATATTAAGCGTAATATTATTTCTTTGAATTTAAACATCGTTCATTCTATAATTACCAAAAAGAGTCAGAAATTGATGAAACAAGAACCAGAGGTTAGAATTTCCTCAACATAAATCTCATAAATTCCTTAAGTATTTTTTAGCTTCAAATGGTCTTTCAAAATTTATTTTGCATCAAATAAACCCTTATTTCATATTTAAAAATAAGCCATATTTCAAAATCACCAAAACATGACAGTAGGTTTAAAATATAAAACACAAACTCTTCAAAAATATTTTACTTCTTTTTGAGGTCTTACATAGCCTCTAGCATATTTAAAGTAGGCTCGGGTTAATTTAAATCATTCAAATATCAGGAATGCAACAGAAATTCCCCAAATATTTCCAATGCATGTATTTAGCCATTAAGGGTCTCTCATAAGGCTATAAGACATTTTGATCGGATAATTTCACCTCTATTAATTTTAAAGCACCCTCGTGCATAAATTAAGGCTCCGTTTGGGGGGACTTATTTTCACCGGTCAAGCGGTTATGGCCGCATGAATCGGGCCTTAATTAAGGTCGGGTTCATGCGGTCGTAACCGCTTGACCGGTGAAAATAAGTCCCCCAAACGAAGCCTAAAATTTCAAAAAATAGCAAGAATGCTTGGAAAATTCTCAAACTTCATCAAAACAAGCATTTAATAAATATAAATCAACAATAAGATTTTAAGAGATTTTAATTGGAGGAGTTCACCTCTATTAATTTCCAAAGATGAAAACCAACATTCTAATTACTTGAAAAATATCAAAGCCTATGCAATGTTTCCAAATCATTACTGAGCATGTATATGGGATATTTTTATCATCAAAATATTTCTTAGGGTTTTACAATCATTTTAAGGTCCTCTGATTCAAGGAATAAACTTTATTTTAATTATTTAAAAATATCAAATGTCCTCAGAAAATTCCCAAAAATTTTGTGGAGATTGACCTCAATAAAACAGATAACTTTCATATTTAAGATTTTCTCACCTACAAAAAAATATAAATTTTTCTGTCCAGTAGAGGAATATATAACACGTATGTTTAAGCGATACAATAGCTGAGATGGAGTTGGACGGCACGAAAGATATAATCCTTGTAGTGGATCCATTGTTTGGCTAATGATTATTCAACTTGTTTAATATAATCAAGGATGTCTGATCCCCATCATAGGATTGTATGGCACATGTAACTTCCTGTGACTAGGAAGTATTACGGTGACTTCCCACTGCCATCCGGCAACCTGCTGGCATAGCTCTATCCTTATCTGATTCACCGAGGGCCAGCAAAACTTTCGGCGATTGTCCTGCGGCCTGGTGCTATTGGCAGCCACTAAAGTTCTTTGCTACAGAGAACAAAATATAGACGCCACTTGAGCTTTTGTCTCTTGAAGCTCCACCATCTTGGTCAATCCCGGAGAGGGCCTCCAAACCCCTCTCCAGTGAGTGGCTGCTCCTTTGCCAGTCCAATAATAATGGAGAGCCATACCCATGTACGACCACCTCCTTGCTCAATCGAGCTTGGCAGTGGCTGTGGTGGCAATCCGGTTGCCAAAGGATGCATGCAACTGACCCAGAAGATAGGGAGGATGAAGGGAAGATGCTCCTCAACAAAGTATCAATGAGTGGGTGGGGAGGTGGAGGATATTGGGTAGGAGGTTTTTGACAGGTCTAGCTTCATCAGAGGGTGGAGGTGGGCTCAACTTGAGCTAAGGAGGGGTGGTTTTCTTTGGTGGCATGGGGCTCTTTTTATAGGAGTAGAAGGGGGCCCTCTCCCCCCATTCTCAATGTGGGATTATTACTTCTCCTTAAGAGATAGGTTTGGCCCAACCAATAAGTTTAGCGCAAGTGTCAACCATCTGGAGGTGGAGGTTCAATAATGTGTCAGAATCACGGAGGCTTGGAGCTTGGCTTGGGAATAAGAGAGATAAGGAAGCTTTGGATTGTCCCCTTCCTTGATTTGACTCATCAAGATGCATAAGGAATGTTGGTTCTTGATGTTCAAAGCCCATTAAGGCTATCTCGAGCCCATTAAGTGGGCACGAATCAAGTGGGTTTGAGTTTGGAATTGAAAAGAGAGAAAGAGAGGGAAAGAGACTTCCTCTTAGCATGGTCTAAAGCTTATTCTTCAAGGCTCTTGGCTGAATATTAAAAGCCTATATATGGATGGGTTTGGGCCTATGTGGAGCCTTAGTGAGTTAGCCTCAAGTGGGGACCTTATTGGAAATAAATAAGTTCAAAAAAGTATTTTTAAGGGGTTTGACCAAAAGTTAACCATAGGGTGGGTCTGCATATGGGTCGAGTTTAAATCGGTCCAAGTCATCGAAAGACGAATCAATGTTGGGGTATTTGAGTAATATTGGTGTGTACACGTTTTTTGGTGCACTTAAAAGGCTTGATTTGACTATTGTTGACCAAATAGCATCAGAACCAAGCGCAATGAGTTATGTTGATCTTGTATTGACCATATAAGTCTAATGCAACTAACAGGGGTTCATTCCAAGCTCATTTTCTTAATGTTCTAAAATTTCATTGTCGCATCATGCAATAGTACTCAAAACTATCATAATCACCATATGAACTCTGATCAGGACAAAACAAGTTTTGTTGCACTCGTATTGACTATACGGGTCTAACATAATTGACAAAACTCGACTCAGAGCAAGTATGCTCCATATTAAAAATCTAGGGCACCTCCTAGCTTATATGGCATCTTGTAGGTAATTTGATTAGTTTTACTGGGTAACCTATGGTCTTAGTAACCAAATAAAAGTTGTGATATTACATGGTGTCACATGCTGCCAGCCTCGCAGATGAGTTCCACACAATTAGTATTAGGCAGGGGACCCTTGTAGTAATTATCCTATGTTTTGCCATAATGACAATAGTGGTGAGCGCAGCCTGGCACGCCTTTGTTCGTTCAGTGACCTCAGAGATGTACTACTGATCTGGGCTTAGCGTGATATGGTGATCTGTAAGTATCTTGTACATCTCTCTCCTCGCATGTTATGCGCTACCCTTAAAGTTTTTCGTCGATTGTTAGTGTTAGGGACTCTGTCTCTTGAGAGTGACGAATAGTGTTATCTTCCCCCTTTCCTCGATAATGTTGATGGACTAAGAGTCCATCCATATTAGACGATGCAGGATGATTCGAGATTCATCCTATCTGTAGTGATGATGAACCTTTGTTCGCTTGTGCCTTAGGAGGACTCAAGGTCCATTAAGTTGGAGGGGCAAAGAACCTTTATTCATTCAGTCCTCAAGAGGACTCAAGGTTCATCTCCTGGAGGGGTGAAGGACCTTTGTCCATTCAGGACTCAGGAGGAATCAGGGTCTATCTGATGGAGGGACAAAGGACCTTTGTCCATTCAGGCATCAGGATGACTTGGGGTCTATCAGGTGGATGGGCCAAGAACCTTTATCCATTTGGTCCTTAGGAGGACTCAAGGTTCATCATGATTTGTGACTCTCTCCTACCTTGAAGAATAGAAGGACTTTGGGTCTATTCTTATCTAGGAGTAGTGAAGGACTAGGTGTCTATTCTTATTAGGAGCCGAGGATAAGTTGTTCGAGTTAGAGGTAGAGCTGGCATAACCGGAGGAGTAGGATGGCGTCTGCACCTTAGGATGTTGGGATGGAACAGACTTCCAAGATTTCTAAACATTGCGAGTCATATGACATTCGAGCGAAGCGATGTCGGATAGTTGATGGGGCCCTGATACTGCTTCTTTGGAGGTTGGTCCATCATATGAGAATAAGTGCATCATTGTGCTCTTTCTTCTACTTAGTGAGGGGTTCCATGTAGCGCAAAGGATATGGGGGCATTCTATCCTTTGAATATGTGAAGCCTTAAAAGGTGATGCTGGCGCCGAGAGATTACTTGATTGTATCAGGGCCGCGTATACGCATTTTATTTTTTGTTAGTGTTTTAAAATTATTATTATGGGCGCGACTTAGTATGGTAGCATGCATTTTTCTTGTGAAATATCTCTTGGGGCGTCATAGAGTTGTCCTCCTATTTAATCCTTAGGTGTCTTGTAGAATCGTAAGTGGTTTGTCTTTCGTTCTCCCTTTGCTCGAACATGTGTATTTGATGCCGCACATTGAACTTGAGGTTGTCACTAGTGTGTGCACCTGGGGCTGATGCTTGAAACAAATGTGAGGGGTGTATGCCCCCTTTGTCTTGATGGTGACACCATGTTGGTGCTTGCATTCCACATCTCTTTATTTGAGAATAACAAATACTATGATGTATTTGATCTAGTCTTTTGTGTGTTTATAGTGTATAGATAATACATGTACAAGAATAGATTGAATGATGGGACAAGACCTCAGTCATGGGCATGATCTAAGGTCGTGTTATTTTTAGAAATAACAAAAAGACTAGATCAAATACATCACGGTATTTGTTATTCTTAAACTAAGAGATACAGAATGCAAGCTCCAACAATCTCCTTTTTTGATAATAACAAATATCTGTATGAGAAATTAGTGAATTTTAGAACATTTGTGTTTATAGGTAAGTGCGGTAAAACAAGTTTATAATGTAATAGATTTAAAGCACAAATACATACTCTTACTATATGAAGGTTCCCCCTACATAAGTGTTCCCTATATATTTTACTCCCCTTAAATATCTATTCTGCTAGATTTCTCAATTTATTCTCCCACTTTTGTTATTAGCAAAAGTGGGTAGGGATGACTGTGTACCTTTTAATATTAATCAGGGACAATTTATTGGAAGAATAGTCATGATCGGGCTATTGAATAATATATGCACCTACTATGAATACTTCCCCGATATATATGCTCATATGAAAAAAATTAATATACTCCCCCTAAATTATTAGATTTATGCAATTCATTATCCCTTTTTAATAATATCAAAAGAGGGTATTAGGTGAGTGTATATAATAAGAATTAATGTGTTCTTTATAGAGAAGAAAATAGGATGTAAAAAATTACTCTTTGAGGAAAATATGAGCATGATGGAGCATAAAGTAGTAAGAAATATAGCTGAAATGATAAAGTAAGAATTCTTGGTTTAAGATATTGGTTGTTAAAAAAAGTCTTGAAAGAGCGTAAGTAGTAATCACAGCGAAAACTTTAAAGTAAACATTTTTTAAGATACCACATGTTGAGAAAATAATATATATGATTAAGCACAAGTGGTAAGCATAAAAAATATAATAAGGACTCTTAAAAATAAACATTTTTTTGAAATAAGTACATATAATTGATAAGAATTTTAGCCTGATATGAAGATGTTTTAGTTGAAGTTATGAGAGACGCGATTTCATTGAGATATAATTGGAAGCATGATTTGAAAATATCAAAAAGAGATATGAACTACACAGTAAACTAATTTGCATTTCGTGTAAAAACACACATTATAGTGGTCTTGCATTGTCATCTAGTGCATTTTCTTAAATTTGTAGAGAATATTGTAGATGTATTTTAGGGTTCAATTCTCATGAGTAGAAGTTTTAAATAAGATAATGATGTGTTAAAAAGTGTTTTAATAAAGTATACAAATGTATTAATCAAAACACGTGACATATATAATGAAATACACATAACATTAAAGTACCCAAATAATATTACTTCCACAATATTTCGATGTACATACATATAAAGTACAACAACCAAGGTGCTTCGTACACACAATGCTCATTAAGAATTATCAGAGAGCGAAGTAGTGCTTGGTGGATCATACTTATTCTTTTTTTTATTTAATTTTTGTGATCCGGTGTACTTAAAGAGAAGTGGTGTATAAATTGTTTGCTACAAGATACTTTACAATTTTTTTAAATAAAATATAGGAAGATTATGCATACTCTGATATTTTTATTAAGAATTAAAAATCCATAAAGCCCTTATTCACCAACCCCCCCCCCTAAGGGCGGAGTAAGATCCTACACATAGTATTGTTTTATAGTGATCTTCCTCGTATCTCTTACTTTAAACATCATAATGTTTCTCAAAGTATTTTGGACCATATAAGAATCGTGCATGAGAGTACCCATCGATTGAATAATAGTCTTAATAGTCGTTCTGTGAAGGACCTGATTAAGTTGAGTCTGGTCCTTGTCCTTTCTATAGTTCTCTACCACATCAAGGATATTCTCACTAGCTATAATACCAAACTCATCTCTCAAATCGATGTGTGTTATCTCCATCGGTCCACCTTAAACTCGTGACCTAACCACACCATTCAATCCAGTATAGGTAGGGCCTTCCAAATAGTTATAAAACTCTCTGACCAATATTGAGCTAAACATATCAGGTGTAATATGAGATAGTATACTTGCTTGTGCGAGCATATCATAGATATGAGCATCCTACGCTAAGTCAAAATCAATAATCTTCGCTACATCTATCGATGTTATCTCTATTCCAGGATATGATTGGTAGGATGAATGTAGGTTGCTGGAAGTTCTTTTCCGAGATCTAGAATTATGTTCCATTTCCTGAAATTAAATATATAAAAGTGTCAAATTTCACCATCGTCGGGCCACAGTGGTTGTCGTCAGGCGATAGAGAGAAGTCCTCAATCACCCAAAAAACCAATCAAAATGATATTATTTCAGTATTTCCACATGTAATTTAACTTAAATTACTACCTATAGAAAGATAAGTTTTGAAATAATACCACAAATTCATGAACATACTATTCATCATCTTTTAAAACTCATAAAGGCTAAACTTTGAAAAAACATGTTAAAACTTTTAAATCTAGCATATCTTTGACATTACAACATGAACAAATTTTACAAAACTCCATGCATTCTCTAGATCTAACGATCCATGAAGAAATAACCATAAAATATCAAGTTTCTACAAAGTTATCTAAAAAATCCATAAAATTTAAAATTTCCAAAACAATCTACTTTAAATTACAAAGGATATTCCAAATTGACTTTAAGTCCAAGATCCCTAAAAGTTTCAAGAGCAAACATGAAAATACCTTGGTTTTGGTGGTTCTGTTGGCGACACTGTTCGTCTTTCACGATATGGTTATGGGAAATGAGGAGGAGGAATAGAATCCAGAATTAGATCCAGCTTTTATATAAAAATTTATATCGTGAAACAATAATGCTATCGTTCGCGATAGTATAAAATTCTATCCAAAATCTACTTTTTTATCTCCATTTTCCTTTGCATATGCTACATATACTTCCATCAAGATTTAGTTGAATTATCTTTTATGAATAATTTATAATGTGTATATTTCTTTTCAAGTTTAAAAATACATTGTTTTTTTTCTTATTCATACCTTGTATATCTTAAATATACATTGAAATTATGCGTAACAAATGTTTATAATTATTTTTGCATGCCTCTAAGTATGAGTAATGTGTTATATTTGATAATGCAAATGCACAAACACTTTTTGGAACAATATATGTGTGTTTGAAATTTTTTCTTTCATGAGTATGAATTGTTAATATTTAACCACTTGAATTACACAAGTTTTTTTTGTGTCATATATGATTCTTGCAATATATCTTAGATTCTGTTTTCATGGTTTTTAACAAAAGGAAATATGGTTGCGAAATAAGTGAATTTGGAGTCCTTGGTCAAATACAAAAAACAAATAAAACAAACAAACAAAAAATGATTAAAATAAATTGCTCTTTATAATAAATTGGCAAGGAAACTCCACCAAGCACTACTCACCCTCTTGATAAGTCTTAATGAGCATTGTGAGATTGAGCACTTTAGAAAGAATCATAAAGTACCTTGTGCAACAGTGAATAGCCATTTTACTCAAAGTTTATATTCAATGAATCGTTTTATGATCGCTAAGTACTTTGTGTAAATTCAATATTATGTTGCTGCATTTCACATTTTCATGATGTTTAGTTTCTTCATTTATATTTTACCCAATAGCACAAATTGTACACATCATTATCTCTTATAACATTTCTTCTCATGAGAATTGGACAGAAAATGGTTTTAACATTTCTATCTCATCTAAAGACATTGGCTGAGATATCCAAGCATGAGTTTTATAGTGTTTTTTATTACATGAATTGAATTTCTCATATTGTTTGCACTATCTCTACGTGATAATTCTTCACTATCTTGT
Organism: Platanthera zijinensis; assembly: GCA_039513925.1. Lineage (NCBI taxonomy): Eukaryota > Viridiplantae > Streptophyta > Magnoliopsida > Asparagales > Orchidaceae > Platanthera > Platanthera zijinensis. The sequence goes on from CM077081.1 coordinate 65,200,656, forward strand.
ATATTTCCCATCTAGCATATTTGTTTTTTTTTTCAAATTCTCTTATCAAATATCGCTTTTACAACACATTCTATTTCGGTTTATTTATTATGCTTCCGCAACTGCACCTTGATCTAAACTCTTATCATATTTTTGCTCTCTATTCTTTTGCTATTAACTAAATCCAACTTTTGTTGCTAATACCAAAAGGGGAAGAGTAACGAAAGAAATCTATTATATAGACTGAGATTATTTTCGGGAGATCAAAACTACAAAGGGTGTTCAACACTAAACTTATTATTTACTAATGTTTAAGATAGAGGGGGAGCATCTATTTAGGGGGAGTTTGTGCACATTTATGCTTTTTATTTTGCTTACCATATTATATAAACATCACTATAGGTCGAAGCTGATTTCTTTTTAAAAGGGGGGAATATTGGAGCATGCGTTCCGCACTCCTTGGTATGAAATAATAAATCCCAAATATATTTGATCATAGTGTGTTTATGGTGTAAAGATAACACAGGTACAATATTCTGATGATTGTTGATTTGTGACGAGCAGCAAAATTCAAAGTCAGAGATATTGATGGCGATAGCGCTCTATTGCTACGCGATAGCACTCTATTACTACGCGATAGCAAGATGATGTCAACAATGATATAGTCCATGTTCTGCACGATCTGCACGACACACATTATACAATGATATCGCCAGGCAATATCTACCTATCCAAACATGATAGCCACATGATCATACATATTTTCTATCTTCCCGACATGTTTACTGCATAGTGGGACATGTGGCAGATGGAGGAGATATTGTAGACGGTATCTACCTATCATTGGGCGATAGCGTGAAAATTATAAAAAGGGTTAGATTTTTAGGAATTTCGATTACACATCTCTAGGATTCTTCATCCCATCCATCCCTAGCTTATTAACTCTGTGGAACCAGAAAAACTCTTAAGTGTCCAAGCAAGTTCAAGAGCGAAGAAGAGACCATTTATGTTTTTCAACTTCGGTGACCTTCACAAGAATTCACCGTCTTCTTCAGCATTCAAGACCAGATGAATTTTTTCATTTCAAATTTCTTACTTGTATTATTTCATTACTCTTTGTAAATGGTGGAGAAATCACAGTCTTATGAGTGGCAACTAGTCCCTTGTATAGTTTAGGTGGAAATTGTTGCATTATGTGCAGCGACTAGGTCGTAGAGAGATCTAGGGGGAGGCTAGTAGTTGTATCTAGGGAGATAGGTTATAGCCGGTCGGTACTTTAAAAGAAGATTTTTCATCTGTAGCTTCAATTTTAAGCTTTATTGAAATCATTGTTCATGTTTTCACCACTTTTGAAATAAAAGTTCATTTCATTTTTCTTATAAATTTCTAAGTGTTTGTTATGTATTTCTATTTATATGTAAATCTGCTTAAGTTTCATTCATATTTTTCTAAGTTAAGGAGGTTAAGGAAACTTAATTATTTGCCCTTATTCACCCCCCCCCCCCTCTAAGGGTACCACAAGATCTAACACAGAGAACTCGGAGCCCACTTTTAACTAAGTGGCGTAGGAGGACTTGTGGTTCATCTCAGCTAGAATTCGTTGGAGAATTGAGGATTCCCTCATATCTTGGAAAAGACTTGGGATCCATTCCTGTGGAGGTGGAGAAGGATCTTGGTGTGTCCTATGTTGTTAGCAAAAAGACTGAGGGTCCACTCTATAGGGAATGGTGAAGAACCTTTGTTTATTTAGGCCTTGGAAGGACTCGGGTTCCATTCCATTATTGATGGAGAAGAACCTTTGTTCGTTTAGGCCTCAGGAGGACTCAGAGTCTATCTGGTTGGATGGGTGAAGGACATTTGTCCGTTCATGTCTCTGGAGGACTCGGTGTCCGTCCGGTTGAGGGGTGAAAAACCTCTATTCGTTCAGACCTCTAGAGGACTCGGGATCCATCTGGTTGAAGGGGCAAGGGACCTTTGTCTATTCGGGTCTCGGGAAGACTCAGGGTCCGTCTAGTTGGGGGCAAAGAACCTTTGTTTGTTTAGCCCTTAAGAGGACTTAGGGTATGTCTGGTTGGAGGTGTAGAAGGAACTTTGTCCATCTCGCCTAGGAAGTGCATAAGGACTTTCGTCCATCTTGCCTGTTAGGTGCAAAAGGACTTTTGTCCATCTCTCTTAGGAGGTGCGGAAGGACTTTTTTCCATCTTGCCTGGGAGGTGTAGGAATTTTGTCCATCTCACCTTGATAGTAGAAGAGCGTGGGGGCTTGTTTGTTTAATTGGGCCAATGGAGTCATTAAAGCGGGCTATGTATTTCTGAAGGGAGAAATCATATAAGTGTTCAATCTTGGTTTCATATTTTTATTTCCCGAGAGACATCTATTATTGGTAGAAGTGGCATAGGTTCTGCGCATTCCATGTATGAGGGTGCATCTTCCTGTCTGTGGCCCTTAGCTTCTAAGTCCCAGGTTTTACTATTGCGGTGGCGACGAGCAGTCCTTCCCATGTTGGGGAGAGCTTTCCTTCTGTGGCCCCTTTTCGGCTGCATCAAGGTTTTAGAGGACTAGGTCCCTGATATTTATGTGCCTTTATTTTACCCTCTTTTCATAGAAGTGAGCAATGCAATTCTGATATGCAACAATCCTCTATGTTGCTTTGTCACTGACTTCCTGAACCAAGTTCAGGTTTCCCCCAAGGGGTGTCTCGTTCTCTGTTGGGTCAAAGGATTGGACATGGGTACTTGGGACGTCAATGTCCATTAGTATGACTACCTCTAACCTATAGCAAAGGTTGAAGGGTGTCTCTCTCATTGGGGTTCTTTCCATTATTAAATATGCTCACAAAACGTTGGGGAGGGTGTTCGCCCCTTGCCCCTTCCTCCTGGAGTCAAGTATTCAGGCCCTTCAATATCGCACGATTAGTGACCTCTATATGTCCATTAGATTGCGGATGTGCAACATCCTTGTGGCAGAGCTCTATCTTCAAGTCTATGCACATTTTGGTGAAGGTCTTTCCTGTTAATTGTGTTCCATTATTTGCGATGATGGTAGCTGGGAAGCCGAAGTGATAGAGGATGTTCTTCCATACGGCCTGCTTAGAATTCTCCTTGATGACTCAGCTTCGACCCACTTAGAAAAGTAATCAATGACCAAGATGAAAACCTACATCTTCCTAGAGGTCGGCGGTAGATGGTCGAGCAAATCGATCCCCCATTACATGAAGGTCTATGTACTCTGGAGTGGGGTCATACCGAATGGTAGTTGATGTGGTATGTTGGAATGGATTTGGCAGCTTTCGCACTTTCAGACAAAGTCAAGGGTGTCCTTCTTTAAAGTAGGCCTGTAGAGCCCTTAGTTCAAGACCTTTATTGCCAGTGCTTTGCCTCCTAAGTGCTCTTTGCATAGTCCCTCGTGAATCTCTCTTAGAGCGTAGTCTGCCTCGGTGGGGGCATAAACACTTCAAATATAGTCTAGAGAAACAGTGCTTATAGAGCTTGTTGGCAATGATAGAGAATAAAGCAGTACGGATCCGTAGTCGTCGCTCCTCTAGCCGGTCATTGGGTGGTTGTCCATCCTCTAGGTAAGTGATGATGGGATCCATACAACAAGGTTCCCCTAATATTATGGTGGTAATCTTCCATAGGCTGCTAATGCTGGTAGGGTGAATAGGTCTTCAACTCAGCATTTCCAAGGCTAGTATCTTGTAGCGAGGCTGGAGAGCTTCGATAGAGCGTCAGCTCTGGTGTTTTTATCGCTAGGTATATGGAGGATCTTATGGGATTCAATCTTCCGAAGGAGAGATTTCTCTAGTCAAAGGTATTATATGAGCTGCTTATTATTGGTTTTGTAGTCTCCTTCGACCTGTAAGAATTCTAGCTGAGAGTCGGTGTTGATAGTCAAGTTTTTTGCTCTGTAGTCAATGGCTAGGAGAAGGCAGGCGATCAGGGCCTCATACTACGCATCGTTTGGTGGCTGGGAACTTCATCCTGAGTCCATACTCGAGGGTGGCTCCTTTTGGAATTGTTAATGTTGGGAAAAACCCTTATGATTTAGCTTAACAAATTATGTTTAGTGATTTTACATCCTAGGATTATTAACCATGATGTATAGTTAGGGAAAAGTTGGTTTTAGAAGTCATAGGATGTCATTAATATAAAGAATATAAAAAAGGCATACTGAATATAAGATAAAAGTGATGATTTGCCAACATGCGTCGAGTAGAAATCGATGCAACTTCGACTAGAAGTCAACGCAACTTTGACTTGAATTCAACATTACTTCAAATAGAATTCAGAGCAACAAAATTTGATAAGTTGAAAACACTCAAAGGATTATATCGACGCATACTTCAAGATGATATCGACGGAACGTTGACTACAGAGTGAATAATACAGATAGCCAGAATTCGATATTACTTCGACAATAACTTGACGTTATGTCGACTTGATTTCTTAACAGATTTTGTTGTGTGCCTTCAATCTGAATTAAATCAAGAAGGGGTTTACATAACAAATTCTTAGAGACATTAGAGGATGTCGATCTATATATATATATATGATGAGATACAAATTAATTAACAAGATCAATCACAACTATCACTGATTATCAATCATCAACAAAAAATGATCAAAAAATCATATCAGATTGTGAGAAGATTGAATTTGACAAAGAAAGCTTGGAAGATTATCATCTAAAATTGAATCTCTTACAATATCAATCGATTGGTTTGATAGTTGTTGAATCTGATAAGAGAATTAGTACTTCTTCTCAAGTGAAAGTTACAATAAATTTAGAGAAAAAGTTTAAAAGATCATCTCAAGATTGGGCTTATAATCCTTCTTATTTTGATATTCAGAGATTCATCAGAAGTTCCAGAAATCATCATCATTTGTCCTCAGTAATCTGAAGAGAGGACACCAAGAGAAGAATCTTCTAAACTCAAATCTTCTCTTAATTTTCTTTTTGCATTTAATAAAAATAGTTTTTAGAATCCCTCAGCAAAGGATTCAGTGAGAGGTTCTTAGAGTCTCCTTGAGAAAAGACTCAGATTGTAATTGGTTCAAGATCTCCTTATCAAAAGATCTGGTGTAGTTCTATGAGTCCCCTAATCAAAAGACTCAGACACTGTGATAGTGAATTCCTACCAAGGGAGTAGAAGAGTGGATGTACCCAGGTTGAGAGAGAACAACTATAATTCTTGTGTCCTCTAAGATTTTTTTTATCACTTTATTCTATATTGTTTTGCTGTGATTTTAGATTAACTACAACTTATTCTTGTTTATGGTTTATGTAATTACAAATTCTGTGAATTTTTCAAAGTATTTGGAAATAATTTTAATCTCTATTCAATACCCCCGCCCCCTATAGAGAAAACTCTGAGGAATATAGCAAATGAACTCCCATTTCAATTAGTATTAGTGGGAGGTTAATCATCAATAGGCTAATCTATAGAGATTAATCTATAAAAGGTTAACACCTTGATCAAAAGATCATTTCAATTGCAATAATAAATTCAAATTTTTATGTATAAAAATGACTCAAATACTTTCAATGGATTTGCATCTACTAAGCCACCAGTCTATAATCTTGATAAGTTTACACTTTGGAAAGTCAGAACTAGATTATATATAAACTCTATTAATGAGGACATTTTTTTAATCAATCTTTACAGGACCACCAATGCCATATAGAAGGGATGCAAATGATAATATAACTACAGAACTTATACCAAGAAATAAAAGGACTGGTGTGGAGAAGAGAATTAAAGATTGTGATGCAAAAGCTATGAATATCTTGGTCTCTACCATGTCAGATGTCATATTTCAAAAATTTGTAGAATGTCTCTCAACAAAAGAGATATGGGAATCACTCACAAGGATTGTTGATGGAAGTACAGATAAGAGAAAGGATAGAAGATCGCTTCTAATCTCTCACTATGAAAATTTCTAGAAGAAATCTGATGAATTTGTAGCAGAGATGTATGACATATTCAGTATGATAATTAATGAGTTAAAAGGACTAAACAATGACATATCTCTCACATAAATTAATGACAAATTACTCATATGCTTTCCTAGTACATGGGATTCCAAAATTTGGGCTATTTGAGAAATAAGGTGTCATAGGGGAATCACTATAGATGCTTTGCTTGGAAAATTGAAATCATATGAGCAATTATCGAAAAGCGAAGCAGAAATTGAAGCCAAGGAGAATAGCTTATCGTCTAGAGAAAAAATCAGTTGTATTTAATGTTACGGAAGATGAACCATCTGTTACAAAAAATGAAATGTTCAATCTTCTGGAAAGAAGATTTAGAAAATGATTTAAATCAAAAGTTTCAAAAAGAAGAGACAGAAGTGTGGGAAAACCAAAATTTTACAAGACTCCTAATAAAAGATAATTTTTTTTACTTGCAAAAAACATGGACATATTTCAACAGATTGTCAAGAATAACAAAAGGAAAGATCAAGTTCAAATGATCAAAAGAAGAAATATCTGAAGAAAAATGATAAGAGAGAGGGAAAAGGTCTTATTGTTGAAACCTGAAGTGATACAAGTTCAGAATCCAATTCTTCATTAGATGAAGAGGAAAGAGCTGTTGAAGAAGCATGTCTCATGGATCTAGAGACAGAGTCTGATAATGACCCAATTATTGTACCAGATTATTATCATGATATTGATTTTACTTCAGAAGATTTTAAAGTATGTTTTAGATAATTCTGTATAGATCAAATAGAACTTGAAAAGGAAATCAAAACATTAAAGAAAAATTGAAAATATATATAGACTGTCCTAATGATATTAAGAAAATAGAATAAGATAAGTACTTAGAAGATGAGATAAGTAATTTGAAGGAACAGATTAGAAAGTTAACAGAAGAAAATTCTTCATTGAAAGAAGAACTATCAAAGACAAAAGTCTTTGAAGACTCCTTGAATGGAAGGAGTAATCAACATAAGAATATTACTGATGACCTTAAGAAAATGTTTGATCATTTAGGATTAGGAGCAAATCCTAATAGGATTGTAGCAATAGATAATAAACTTGCTTTGAGAAAACATGTATCATTCATTAAAGCAAAGGAAGAATCATCTACAATAGTACATTATAACTATCCAAATTTGAATAATGATAAGAGAAAGTTTAAAAGAAAAATTGTTGCAAATAAACAATCAATGATAGATAAGAAACAAAAATCAGTGGTTTCAATAAATCAGGAGCATGCGTCGATTTCATATCGACACAACTCTTGTGAAACGTGGACATCAAATCAATGTTTTCCAAATGTTGCGTCGACTTCAACTCAAAGCATATCCCTTGATAGCAATTATTCATATCAAAAAAAATTTGAAAATAATGTTTGTCATGATTGTTATATCAAAGGTCATATAACTGGAAGTGTTAAGTTAATAGACCAACACTCTTTTATCCAAAGAGATATTATGAAAGGCCTTCATATACTTTCATTACTCCCTATAATGGAAAAAGAAGTAATGGATCCAAGGTAACCTGGATCCCAACTAATGTATAAATTCATGTACAAAAAAAAGTCTGTCCTTCCACAAATCAACAAAGGCATTTGGATAGTGGATGCTTCATGCATATAACTGGACAAAGAGATATGTTGATAAATTACAAGGCCAAAAATGGTCCCAAGGTAGTATTTGGTGACTCCAATTATGGTCAACCCAAAGGTTATGGTATGATCAAAATTAGGGATATCACCTTTGTTAAAGTTGCTTATGTTGAAGGACTTCAACAGAATCTGATTAGCATTAATCAACTTTATGATGGTTAATTCAAAGTTGTTTTCACTAAAAATCATTGCTAAATATTAAATTCTAGAATAGATGACATTGTGCTAATTGGATCTAGAAAAGGCAATATATATTGTTGACTTTGATTCCACTAATAATGAATTATGTTTATTCAATACTGAAATAGATAGGAATGAGTTGTACCATAGAAGTCTTGTCCATATAAATCACAAAACCATAGTAAAGCTTTCAAATAATGAGTTAGTAAGAGGCTTACCAAAAGATAAGTATAGAAAAGTCAATTCATATAGAGCTTGTCAACTAGTTAAACGGGTTAAATCTTCATTCAAACCAATTGTTAAGAATGATTCCCCATGAATCTTATACCTATTACATATGGATTTATTTGGTCCTCTTACCACTCAAAGTTTAGGAGTTAAGTTTTATATATTTGTTATTATTGATGATTTCTCAAGGTTTAGCTGGGAGTTCTTTCTAAAAAAGAGTTTGAAACCTTTTCAACCTTCACAAGATTCATTAGACAGATTAAATCATTATTTGACTCCAAAGTGTCATTGATTAGAAGTGATCATAGCACAAATTTTTAAAATTAGTTGATCTATAGATTCTGTGAAGATGAGGTGATAAGGCAAAGCTTTTCAACTCCTAGAACTCCTCAACAAAATGGAGTTGTTGAAAGGAAAAATAGAACACTCATTGAAGCGGGAAGAACATTATTAATAGAGTCTAAGTTGCCTAGGTCCTTTTAAGCTGAAATAGTGAACACTACTAATTATATTATTAATAAAATTCTTATTCACAAGACCAAACTAAAGATACCGTATGAACTTTTAAAAAGTAAGCCACCTAAGGTTTCTTACTTCAGAATATTTAACTCTGTCTATTATATTCTTAACAATGAAAAAAAGTTACCTAGCCAAATTTGATAATAAAGTTGATGTTGGAATATTTTTGGGATATTCCTTATCTAGAAAAGCATATAGGTGCTATAATAAAAGGACACTCAAAATTGAAGAATCCATGCATGTAGTATTTCATGAAACTCATGCTTATCCTAAGGGGGAGGAAACTTCCACTAGAAAATTATTGCAGGAACAGGTTGATATGGATGAAAACTTCAAAGAATTAAAGATTATAGAGAATATAGAAAGCACTACTACAAAGAATAATCATCAAAAAGAAGATGATACTGAGAGCTCATAAGATGAAGTTCTTATAGGAGGACATATTAACTCAATAGTTATGGAACAAGTGGTTGATCAAGAAGGTGGATTACATCATGAAGAAGGAATAAGAGAACAAATTAATAATGATCTAATTGATCAAATAAGAATTGATCCAAATAGGTCAATCCAGAGAGATCATCCCTCTTCTCAAGTCATTGTCAATGTAAATCAAGGGGTAAATACTAGAAGACAACTATCAACTAGAGAAATGTTGCAGTGATTCTTATCTCAATTTGAACCCAAAAAATTTGAGGAAGCTGATACTGATTCACACTGAATTATAGGTATACAAGAATAACTTGCACAATTTGAAATAAATAAAGTGTGGGAATTCATGAAAAGACCAAAGAATTATCCAGTTATATGAACTAAATGGGTTTTCAAAAACAAATTAGATACAAATGGAGTGATTATGAGAAATAAAGCTAGACTGGTTACTTAAGTGGATAGGTAAGAGGAAGGAATTGACTACAATCAGACCTTTGCACTAGTAGCAAGGTTAGAAGAAATTAGACTGTTTCTAGCTTATGCAGCTTATAAAAGGATTAGAGTTTACCAAATGGTTGTCAAGAGTGAATTTCTTGATGAATTCCTACAAGAAGAGGTTTATGTAAAACAACCTGTAGGTTTTGTTAATCCAAATTTTCCCTCTTATATTTATAAATTAAGTAAAGCACTTTATGGTCTAAAACAAGCTCCAAGAGCTTGGTCTGAGATATTATCCACATTTCTCTTAGATCACTCATTCACAAGAGGAAAGGTGGATAAAACACTATTCACTAAAACACATAAGGATAAGCTGCTTATTGTCCAGATTTATGTGGATGATATTATATTTAGGTCAACGAACTTTGTACTATGCAAAAGGTTTGTTGACTTAATGTAATCCAAGTTTGAAAAGAGTAGCATGGGAGAGTTATCCTTCTTCCTTAGTTTATAAGTAAAACAAAATATTGAAGGTATCTTCATTTCACAATCTAAATACACCAAGAAATTGATTATGAAATTTTGCATGGAAACTATCACTATTATAAAAACTCTCATGACTGCTAACGTTATTTTAGATAAGGATATATCTAGTAAATTTGTATACCAGAAAACATATCGAGCAATCATTGGCACACTTTTTATCTAACAGCAAGCAGACCTGATATAATGTTTGCTACAGGTGTATGTATAAGGTTTGAGGTTGATCCTAAAAATCACATCTTAGTTCTGTAAAAAGAATCTTAAGATATCTTAAGGGTACACCTGAAATGGGATTATGGTATTCAGTAGAATCAGAACTTGAACTACATGGTTATTCAAATGCTAATTATGTAGGATGTAGATTAGATAGAAAAAGTTCATCGGGAACTTGTCAATTCCTAGGCACTCGACTGATATCTTGGTTCAATAAGAAGTAGACATCAGTCTCCATTTCCATAGTTGAAGTAGAATACGTTGCTGCTAGAAGCTATTTTTCACAGATATTATGGATGTAGAATCAATTAATTGATTATAACTTAAATTTTTCTAATTCCACAATATTCTATGATAGTTCAAGTGTTATCTCAATTGCATCAAATCCTATCTTGTACAGAAGGACAAAGCATATAGATATAAGACATTACTTTCTCCGAGATAATGTTGAAAAAGGGAAAATTTTCCTAGAATATGTACCTTCTGAAATTAAGAAGACAGATATTTTCACTAAGCATCTTGATGAAGCAAAGCACAAATACTTTATCAATGTTTTGGGCATGCTTGATAGAGCTCAGTAATCTAAAATGTCTTAATTTTAATTATAAATATTGTTGGAAAAAACCTGCATAAGACTTAAATTTTTAAGCCTACACTCGACGTAACATTGAATATAAATCAACGGAACGTCAAATTCTATTCAACGTAACGTCTAAGAGATGGTGATTATGAAGAATATTAAATCCATTCTATGCAACATTGATTTCATTCAACGCATGCGTCGATTATCATACTTATGTATAGGTCGAAAAGAAATCGACGCTACGTCAACTAACAAAACTATTTATGACCTAATTTCTCGACGTATCATCAATTTCTCTCTAAACTCTTCATCTTCCCTGCTCTAATTGCTTTCTACTATTTCTCTATGTTCTTTCTTGTAATCCTTGCAGGTATCTGGATAATACTCACAATCAAACATTCACAATGATGATTGAGAAAAAATTGTTGGAGGTTCTTGTTCAAGCCCAAACACCATTGGTTACTGAATTTACAAAGGAATTCTTGTTTTTTAGAGATGAATGCAATGATAAACTTCTAATACTCCAAAATAGGATAAATGAGATATCTACCTCTATGCAACTTCTTGATCAACAAGTTTATCAGATTTTAATCTCTGTCGAAGTCTTTAAATCATTCTTTAAAGATTTAAAGAAGGTGGAGAAAAATCGAGACAGGGATGGCAGTATTCAAAACTCAGATTGTATTCGAACTGGTAATACAAATATTGAAGAGATTTCAGAAAAACTAAATGAAGATGAAGTTTTGAAAATGTACTATGAAAATGAAGAAGTTACTAAAAAACTAGATATGAGTACAGCTCAAAATATAAGGATATTGGATAATATTATTTTAACTTTACAATCTGAGATGGTTAGGAAGTCTGCTATATAGAAAGAGAATCTATCAGCTCCACTAACATGGGGGGAGAGCGCATTATCAGACTTAATCAAAAATATGCAAGGACAGAAAATGCCAAAAGACAGTGAGTTAGAAAAAGTTTTTGAAGAAATAAGAGAAAGAGATGAAGCTAAGTTCAAAGCATCTAAAGATGACCTAACTGCTAAGAAAAGGATTTTATTGAAAAGATAAAACTTAAGAGTTCAAGGAAAAGAAGTGTGTTTGATTTACCAATTGCACTTCCAGAAATAATCTTTAATTATAGTGAATATACCAAGAAAAATTCTAATGCTCAGATTGTGGACACTACTGGACATAGTCATAAAAGAATAGCAGGACTGGGTTATAATCAGGATACATATATTCCTTATGAGAGTGAAATCAAGGAATGGTAAGCATTATAAAAGCATCAACCACTAAAGTATTTGTACCTAATAAGAAGTAAAAAATATATTTTCCCTGACAACTTATTGGAATCTATCAATGAAGTATGTGCAAGTATCCTAAGCAAAGGATAAACACTTAATTCTACTTCACACAATGCAGAAGCAGAAATTCAAAAGTTATTCAATGTCAACCAGCATATACAAAGACATCCAGAAAAAAGCAAGAGGATTTCATTTTGAATTTGTTGAAAAAAGGTCAAAGAAATTATACATTGCTCTTTCAACCTTTGTTACTGATAAGGAAAAGAAGTAATACTGTATATTAACACCAAAGGATTTTCTGGTATATTTAGTTACCTTGTGTCAATGTCCTTTATCATTTTTATCTATTATGAGTACATGCTCAATAGAAATTTTGTATAGTTTATTGTTGTATATTTTTAAAATCACTTTTGAAGTTTTGTAAAATTTGTTAAGTTAAATAGGGGAGATTGTTGGGAAAAACCCATATGATTTAACTTAATAAATTATATTTAGTGATTTTACATCATATATTTATTACCTATGATGTATAGTGAGGGTATATTTGGTATTAAAAGACCTAGGATGTCATTGATATAAAGGACATAATAAAGGCATACTTAATATAACAGAAAAGTGATGATTTGCCAACATGTATCGAGTTGAAGTCGACACAACTTCGACTAGAAGACGACGCAACTTCAATTGGAATTTGACGTTACTTCAAATAGAAGTCAGAGCAACTAAATTTGATAAGTTGACAACACTCAAAGGATTATATTGACACATACTTCGAAATGATATCAACGAAGCGTCGAATACAGAGTGAACCTTACAGATAGTCAAAATTCAATGTTACTTCGACAAGAACTAGAAATTACGTCGACTGGATTTCTTAACATAATTTGTTGTGTGGCTTCAATCTGAATTAAATCTAGAATGGGTATATATAACAGATTCTTGGAGAAATTATAGGATATCGATCTATATATGTATGATGAGATACATAATAATTAACAAGATCAATCACAACTATCACAGATTATCAATCAACAGTAGACATCAAGAAAATCATATCATATCGTGAGAAGATTGAATTCGACAGAAAAAGATTGGAAGATTATCATCTGTAATTGAATCTCCTCCAGTATCAGTATATTGGTTTGATAGTTGCTTAATCTGATAAGAGAATTAGTACTTTTTCTTCTCAAGAGAAATTTGCAATATATTTAAAGAAAAAGTTTGAAAGATCATCTCGAGATTAGGCTTATAATCTTTGTTATTTTGATATTCAGAGATTCATTAATAGTTCCAGAGATCATCATCAATTGTCCTCAGAAATCTGAAGAGAGGACACATAGAGAAGAATCATCTAAACTTAAATCTTCTCTTAAATTTCTTTTTACATTTGAGAAAACAGTTTTAATAATCCCTCGGCAAAGGATTCAATGAGAGGTTCTAAGAGTCTCCTTAAGAAAAGACTCAGATTGTAATTAGTTCAAGATCTCCATATCAAAAGATCTAGTGTGGTTCTAAGAGTCTCCTGATCAAAAGACTCAGACACTATGATATTGAATTCCTACCAAGGGGGTAGAAGAGTGGATGCACCCAGTGCAATGCCCCAAATTTAACCGGAATAATTTTGGGGTGTGTTCAGAAGGCGTGGTGTGCGTTTAGGTAGCATGGTCTGCGTATAGCAATTCGGGCTAGGGTTTTCTATAAAATCTAAATTTCCCCCTCCCCTCTCATTTCCCTTAGCTACCTCTCCACATTTCCCTCTCTCCCTCTCTCTCTCCTTGCTTTTCTCTCACACGCAACACCCGAACCCTGCCTCCCTCTCTCCCGAGCGTCGCTCCCATCACCGTTGGAAGGAAGGGTCAAGCCTATTCTTCTCTCTCCCATCGCCATTGGAAGGAGGAGCAGAACCCCATCCTTCCCTCTCCTGTCATCACTGGAATGGTCGAGCCTGACATCTCTCATCCTTGTCACTGCTACCAGAGCCGCCTCCATCCTTTGTCTCGGCCAACTGGCTTTAAGGGGAAATACCCGAGCCTCTCTCTCCCATACTAACCTCACTTTCCTCTTGGCTGACCAAGATGGGCTAGGGTTTGGATTATGCTTGTAACACCCCGAAACTCAAAAGAGGGACGGGTGACGTTTTAAGCCAAGTCTGGGTTTTGGAGTAGGTGTCATGGGCGTGTTATGGGCATGATCGACCTCGAGTCGTGGGGTCAACGTTTTGGTGATCAGCGATCGGTGATCGTCGAGTTGAGGCACACAGCCTAGGAAACAGGAGTGTCCCAGGGCATTTCACGCTGGGTAATTTCTGAGTTATGCACACGGGACATGACATGGGCACAGACACGGGCGTGTCACTTGTGAAACGGGCGTGTCAGGTGTCGTGTAGCAGGTTGTGTCCTTCTCGGGAAAAGAGTGTTTGTAGTTGCACACGGGGCGTGACACGGGTCTTGACACGACCGTGTCGCATACGACACGGGCGTATCGGAGGCTATGTTGAATGTCGTGTTCTGGTTGGAACGTTGGGTGAGACGGCGAATGGGTTACATGGCCATGCACATGGTCGTGTCGCAACCCGTGTTCGGCCCAGATTTTGTAATATTGGGCTGAATCGCAGCCGTTCGATTTCTTGATTAGGGATCTGACGGCTCAGGGTTGTTGCTGGTATATTATATCCGGGGAATAGGGTTTGAAACCCTTATTTTCATCCAAGACCTCTCTCTCTCTAAATTCTAGAGAGAAGGGAGAGTAAGGAGGAGGAAGAAGACCAAGATCTGGTCACCAGCGGAGCTTCGGAGCTCTAAATCGCGAGCCATCTTCGGATCCGCAGAGGCAAGGAGATTGCGGTGCTTTTCATCTGGGTGGATTTCCATGGCGCCGAGGAAAAACGCAAGGGTAACGATTCTCTTCTTGAGCATGTGAAGCTCTTCTTCCTTTGCATGGGAAAACCCCTCTCCCGCGAGTGTGCGTCGAGATTGTGGTATTCCTTGGGGTAGATATGTAAAGTCCCCCTTGTTAGAATCTGAAATCATAGTACGGACATAGGCATGATGTGTGAAGCCTACCCGGACATGTTGGTCGGGATCGGTGATGATTTGCTGTGCATTTTTAGCCGGAGAAGACTCCGATCGTTTTGATTATTTTGGGTTGCTATGCGGTAGAATACATCAGGGAATCTTGGGGATTAACCCCGAGGTGCACCCGGAAATCTGGACGGAAATGCATTTCTGTCATATCGGTGGCCTGGGAGCCAACCGGGTACATAGCGGGTCTATGTACTGTGTTTGAACGATATTTGGTACTAGGGAAGCTTAGCCCGCGTCAAATACCAAATGGCAACGGCGGGGTGAGCAACGGGCTGGTTGACCCCTACCCGCTCCATCTGCTCGGTTAAAGCGACCTAAAGTTTTACGTAGGACTCACCGAGGTTTTGAGATCGAGTCTAGGTTACGGCTGAAAGGACTAAATGCTCATGAGGTTGCCACCCTTGGTGTGGTGGCGGAGTCAAGGACCGGACGGGGTTCGGACTGGCCCGCCGAGTAAGTGCCCTGAGAGCACGGGGTGTACGGCCATGTGAGCGTGCACCCGTGATGTGATGCTAATTTCATTATGTTGCTTGTTTTGCTAACAAAAGCGGGGAAGAAGCTTTGCCGCCCCGGTTTGGGGGCGGAATTGTTATAATTTTGTCAGCATAGCTGACCGTTGCCTTTGTTTACCACCGTGCGGTGGATTGTTGCTTACAAGTGCTGCGGAGCCGAGCGGTAAATAGAGGGCTAAAGCCCAAGTTGCTGTGCTGGCCCTCGAAGGCCAATTGTTGAGTGTTTTCCTTTTATACTCATGTATGACCGGCCTGCGTGACGAGGTTTGGAAGACACTTTTATTAAGCAAACTCCTGTAAGGCCATAAGGCCATTTCTGTTTAATGTATTAAACATTCCTTCTTAGTTTGAGTAGTGGACATTCATGCTTTGCAGGGTTCTTTATTCTTTGTGCAACTTAATAATTTACTTCCGCTAGATGCTCTGTGTAGGACGTTGTGATTGGTTGAATGGTTTCAATAAGTAACCAACCGGTCTGTCCGTAGTATATGGCGGCGGGCCCCGGCCGGACCTACTGCTATATGTCATATGACGGATAGGGGTGTTACAAATTGGTATCAGACTACTGGTTTCGGTCAAGCTTCAATGAATTCGTGGGCGAATTCACTTTAAGGGGTGGTGAGCACATGTGTGTGTGTCATCGTTATAACATTAAAAGAACCCATGAATTTCCACTTAGGAATGAAAATACACATGTTTGAGGAACCTTCGTGTTCCTATAACTGCTTTTTGCAATTTTGTTTAGTCACTTATGGTGTTTTGAACGGCTATAGGTGTCTGGAAGTAGAGCATGGCAGTCTGAACACACGTTTGCTGAGCAAAGTATTGCACCAAGTAACGTTCCTGAGACCCCTACGTCTTTGGAAATTATAATAAGGTTGGTTGAAGCGGTATTCGTTATGACCAATGCACAACATGGAAGTAATGTGAAACCCTTTGTCCCTGAGATGGCCCCAACATCGGGCGGTATGTTGGAGCAAAGGGCATTTGGAGGTCAATTAGGGCATCAGATGAGCATGACTGTGGTGCAGGGAGCGCATTCAGTTGACGCATATTTGCAGACGTTCCTTATGTTAAGGCGCTACCCAGGCTTTGAATGGGAAAGCGAGCAATCTATAGTTGATAGATTTTATAACGGTCTGCGCAGCGAGTTACGTATCCTACTGCTAGGACCAAAGTTATTGGTATTCCGAGCTTTGGTGGAATCGGCCAGAGCTTTGGAGGTGGAGTTAGGGAAAACTCACCAAGTACCAGTGAATAGGGGACCAAACCCTATAGATACTATAAAGACTGTCTATCAAAAGATGCCGAGAAAAGAGGCTGGGTCATCTACTACCCAAACTACCCTCAATTGTTATTCTTGTGGCAAGAAAGGGCACCTCGCCAGAGATTGTTGGGAGAGTGCTCAGAAGACAAGGAAAGTTTTGGCAGGAGCAGTCGAAGATGCTATGACAAAGGATTCGGTGGTCAAGATGACAACCTCAAAATCTGGGTACCGTAGGTGGCATAAGAAGGCTAGGAGGTCGGGTCTAGTCCCTTCCTCTAGCACATCCGGAGCGACTACAGTCCAAACCCCGGATGCATGCTTTTCCTGTGGAAAGTCGGGGCACTATGCACGGTATTGTTGGAGTGGACGCCCAATGTCCAAAAAGAAGTCGGGGGAAATATCTGAGGAGAAGGGAAAGGCGGTGGCGTCCAGCGCACCGCTGTTTACTCCGACCCAACTGGGAATGGACATCCTTGGCCAGCAGGAGGCTATATGGCCGATCGTCGGGAAGACAGGTATGGGTTAATTGTTAGCAATCTAGCTTCTTATACCTGATACCTTATGTGTATTAGCTTAGGACTGGAGGTTCTCGGCTTTGTGTGGATTATTTGTAATCCGGCGAGAGCATTGTTCGATATGGGAGCTTCGCACTTCTTTTGTCCGAACGATTTATATCGTGCATTGGAGTACCTCCTTCGATGGTAAAGGACAAATTGGACGTGTAGTTGCCTAGTGGTCGTTCAATGCCAGTGAGGAGAGAGTCTGTGTCGTAAAGGTATGGGTTGGGGGTTTGGAGTTCGACTTACAAGCGTCATTACTGCCATCGTGGGAGGCTGTGAAGCCTAAGCCTATATTGGATAGTTAATCGAGTGTATCTAACTATCCTTATGTGTTTCCCTGGAGCCCCACCGTAGCGTGAGATCGATTTTACGATTGAGTTGTGCCAGGTGCCAAACCTGTGTCACGCTCTCCTTATAGGTTGATGCCTAAGGTAGCGGAGTTAAAGGTTCAACTAGAAAATTTGATGGAGCAAGGGTATGTGCGTCCAAGCTCGTTGCCTTGGAGCGCACCGGTCCTTTTTACTCAGAAGAAGGGCGGGAGCTTGAAATTTTGTATTTGTTGCAAAGAGTTGTATAAGTTTGCAGAAATAGAACAAGTACTCGATCCAAATGATCGATGATCTTTTGATCAGATAGTCGGGTCTTCGGTGGACTCAGTAGTGGGTCGTAAGTCCGGTTACCCTCATCTGAGAATAAGGGTAAGTGTTATCGCAAAGATGGTGTTAAGCACGAGTGATGAGCAATTCGAGTCTACGATCGTGCTGTCTTGGCAGTCAAGTGTGGCATCAGTGTTCATAGACCGGATGAATGGAACGTTCATGGAGTACCTAGTCCATTTTGTGATCGTCTCCATCGATGACACATTGGGGGTAATTGAAGTGCGAAGTGTATCGCTTATAAATATCTACTTTTGGTTTTGTGGACGCTAAGGAGGGACCATGTATACACCAAGTTCTCCGAACACGAGTCTTGGGTTATCCTTGTAGCGCTCCTCGGTCTTATAGTTTCTAGAGTGAGAGTGAGTGGGTCCAGCGTTGTTAGTCGCAATACGAGGGTGGCCTGTGTTGTCTCGGTAGCAGAAGTCCAGAGTTTCTGGTGTGGTCGGCTACCACAGGCGCTTCGTACAGGACTTCTCACGGATAGATTTACCCCTCACAACGTTGTCAAGGAAAAGCTTAAAAGGCTTTTTTGATGCGCGAGTGCGCCCAAACTTTGAAGGGTTAAAGAGTTGGTCAACCACGGCGCCAGTGTTAAGTTCGCCGAGTGGAACCAAAAGCTGTGAGATCTACGGCACTGCGTTGGGTAGTGGATTGGACTGCGTGCTGCTGCTGCGTGGTAATGTTATGGCTTATGGCTCGCATTAGCTTAAAGATCACGAGGGGAATTGCCCGGTCCGCCATCTGGAGTTAGCAGTCGTGTGTTTTACGCTTAAGCTGTGGAGGCATTGTTCGTACGACGCATAAGCCGATGTTTGTACCGATCATAGAAGTCTGATATATCGGTTGGATCAAATGGGTCGGAAATTGAGGAAGCAGAAATGGATGGAGTTCCTGGGGGACTATACGTTCGAAAGTTATTCTGTGCCCGTTGTAAGGCAATGTAGTTGCGGATGCGTTGAGACGCAGGGCTCCCGCCCAAACCAATTAGTTGTAGGTTCATGTTGAGAGTTTGACCCGGGAGTTAGAGATGTTAGCTATCTCTTGCGTTGACAAGTATACTAGCGTCGAAGCATAATTGAATAGGTCGGAAGTCTAGTATGACCTGGCTGATCGTATTTGGCAGACTATGGTTTGGGGAGCAGCATGAAGGAAATCATCGGTGCGGCTCGGTGGGTCAAAGTCCCAAATCGACGATTGAAGGTGGACTGTCAAGGAAATTCAACTGATTGTGCGGCCCAAGCGTGGGCAATTGATGGGTAGAGTTGTGGTATATTATACCCAGTACTCAATTAACTTAGGAAGCACGAAGTTGTGCCGATATCTGAAGAAGTGCTCTGGTGGTCAGGACTCTAAAAGGTTGTGGCACTATGTGTAACATCCCGTTTTCAAATTATACCCCCCCCCCCCCTTAGAAATGACTTAAACATGCCTAGGTCACAACAAGTCCTAGGTTGAACCTAGGAGGTCAAGTGACCCAACTAGCTAGTTGAGACTCACTTGGGCTACAAATAGTAAAATCTTAAAACCCTGATTTTTTGTGGCCTAGTGGGTTCAATCTAACTCCAAGGCATTCCTAGACCTTATATGAGATCAATGGGTCACCAAGGACCCATTGGGTGCAAACCTAGTGGCTAAGTTGACCCAAGTCAACTTAAGCCCTAGTTAGGCCAAAGTAACCCTGTCTTAGGTCAACTCACCCTCATTATGCCAAGCCTACCCTACCTAACCATACCTAGGCCTTAGGGGAGGTATATGGGTCCCTAGGGGTCTAGTGATGTTGACTCTGAAGGTCAAATTGACCAAGTCAACCCTAAACCCTAGGCTAGCCAACATGTTGACTAGGAGAGAGAAAGTGAGAATAAGGGTATTTTCATGGTAGAATAGTGAGCCCCCCCCCCCCTCTCATATGGCATTTAAGGATTTAATATTCATTTTATGGGCTGCCTTTAGGCTTCTAGGGGAAGAGAATTCGTGAGAGTGACTAGGAGAGAGAAAAAAGTGAGGAATTGGAAAAATATAGGAGAGAGAAAAGGTGGTGGAAGTGAAGGGGTGGTTTTAGAAAGTGGGGAGGCATGGGGCTCGGCCAAAGAGGGGCCCACAGCCACCTAGAGGTTGACACCTCTTCCCCCCACCCTTTTCCTAGCCATTAAGAGGAGTTTTCACTCTCTCTCTCCTATAACCGTCCCCCACCATGAAGAGGTGCCTAGGCTCTTGAAGAAAACCGCCCCCTCTCCCCCTCTCCTCTTTATATACTCATTTAGGAGAGAGGGGAGACCTATTTCGAAGCCATAACATGAGGGAGAGAGTCTTGCCGGAGCCACCAAGGAGAGTAATGCCGCCACCGCCACCACCATGGCATCCCGCCGTTCAACCCGCATTCATGCCCGAACTCAGGTCCTCCCCCTCTCTTTCTCTTACGTTTAGATCCTAGAATCATTAGAGTAGAGGTCGGGCTCGAGTAGCCGATCGGAGGGAACCAAAACAAATTTTTTTTGCCATTTTCTTGGCTTTTTGGTGGGCTCGGGTAGGGCGGCGCCGCCACCTCCGGCCGCCCTAGCCGCCGGCAAGGCTAGCCCCCACCACCGGGAACATGTAGTAGTTGTTTCCCGGTGGTGGCGCCGCCCCTAGTGGCCGGAAAAGGCCTGTGACACTCTCTTGCCACGGTTTCTGGTTCAGGCCATTTGGAGAAGACGAAGTACAGCTGCCCTAGGATTGCTTCAAGATGCGTGCAAGACTTAAAATACACGAATTAATGTTTTATTAATTCATTTTCTGTTATTGTTTTAATAGTTTACTACATGTTGATTTTTAGGACCCTTATGGGCATCTCATGAAAAGGTTTATAATATAAAAATTGTAGGCCTTTGGAATACCTACAGTTTGATATGCTGTGGTGAAAATTTGGTTAAGTTTGCGGGCCTGTAGGGTCATTTTACTAGGGTAGGTCCTATATGTAGGACAGATTTTCAAATAATTCCCCACACCTAACCCTTGGTTAAAATTCTTTGAATTTTGGAGAGGAGCTTAATACCATCTAATACTAGCTCCTGTAAAAATTGGATGTCATTTAAAGTATTTAACCTAGGGTTTGCCCTAAACCTGGAAAAGCTAGGGTTAGGGAATTAAGGGGTCAAATGACCATCATACCCTCCAAAATTTTTGTGAGGGGTCCCTAACATTAATATATAACACTGTAGAAAATTTGAGCACATTTGGATAAGGTTTGGGTAGGGTTTGACCAAACCCTAGCCCTGCTTTGGGAATTGTGCCCTAGGAATTCAAGAGAGTGCCCACCCTTATCTCTCTGTCCAAATGAATTGAAATTTGGACAGGGAGTCAATAGTATTGTTAGTTAGGGTCTGTCCAAATTTGGATAAATTTGGAGTTGATTTACTTAGGTATTTTGTCCTAACTTGGGAAAGGCTAGGGTTAGAGAGTTTGTGGACCAAATGACCTCCATACCCTCCCAAGTCTTGGTGAGTGGTCCCTGATATTTATATCTAGATGTACCCCAAAATTCAGCTCATTTTGATGAGTTTTGAATAGGAATTTAGTAAACCCTAGTTTTGACCTAGTGAAGGGTGTTTTGGAAAAATTCTCTTTGGAGATTGAGAGGTCAACTCACCTCATCAGAGGTTGAGATGTCTACAACTAGTTTAGAATTATCCTAAGTACCCCCTTGGGGAAGATGGGAGGGTTAGGGTTGGTTTACCCTAGGACCCAAGCCCAAACCCTAAGGAAAGGATTTTGAGGGTTGCGAAAGACATAGGGGCAAATGCCCTTGAATGGCCTTGAGATTTGGTGGAGAGGTAGTTATTGAGTATTTAACCCTCTGGTTTGAATTTAAAAGAGTTAGAGGTAAGTAGGTTCCTCAAAAGCAAAACCCTAGTCTTAGGGTAGAAGGGCTTTTAGGTCAAAACAGTAAATTATTGTCATCTAAAAGCTGTGAAACTTGGGTAGAGTAAATCTAGGGTAGGTAGGACCCTTAGGTATTTTTACTGGAATTTTATGATGATAATACCTAATACTTCATTTGTAAATGTGGTTTTAGCCCTAATTGAAGATTTAATTATTTAGGATCTTTTTAATTATTAAAATCTCATAAAATCTTGGAAGTGAGGCCTTTAGGTTAGAAGGGATGTTCCTGGATTTTTATATAAATTTTAGTAGGATAAAATTTAGTACTTTATTCATGAATATTTTAAAAAGGAGCTTTAAGGAATTAATTTAATTATGACTGTTATACCTGTTGAAAAATTATGAGATTTAGGAAATAAGATTTTTAGGCCATTATATGCTAGTAGAAACTTATTTATGAATTTTTGAAGTTATATTTTCAATACTTGTTTCACGAGCATGTCTATTCAAAGTTTTTGTAATTAATTTTTTATAGACTTCAATTCTCAGTATTAAATTATGTAATTTTGGCTAATATTATTTTCAAGCCAGTAGAGGTCTTACATAATTGATTCATAATTTTTGGAAGCCACCTTTATATAGTTGATTCACAAATTTTGAAAGGTACAAGATATTACAAAATAGCTTTAAGGCCCCTAGACCTTAGAGGAAATTTCCAAACCTTGGACATGTCATTTTTTTAGAGGCAATAGTATTTATCCTGAATTTATAAAGATTTTTACATAGCTGAAAAGTATACTTCATGTTCAAATTGGTAGACCTTGGATTATCAGGAAAAATTAATTAATAAATAGATAAATTGAGAAAATTATCATAACCTGGAATTGATTCATTTATGACATGATAGGACCCCAGTAAATAACTTAGGTCACTCGGATGAAAACACAAAGGACATCCTATCATGGTCATCATATAGTGTAGGGTGGTCCGCATTTAGTGTTTTCGTAAAAGATCGCAATTGGAGACGACTTAGGGCAATGTTTGAGTTTCTCAGTGTGCTGATTGGGATGGATTTAGATAGGTTATCATAGAAGGTTCTAAGGAGTGACGAGAAGTGAGTGGTTGTGGTAGAAGGAGCACGGATTCGACGAAAGATCGTCGTTACTGTGAGAGTGAAATGTCAAGCTACCCTAATTTTAGTTTAATGTAATATGAGAAGGGAATGGGTAAGAGAAAATTAACCAAAATTATTAAGTGCCTTGCGAATGGGAACTTTGGTCTTTCATACCATCGTAGTTCCTAGTGCCTATTGAGAACCCTTCACGGGGCATAATCCGGAGGCAGTCCTGGTCTAACGTAAATCTTAAATAAATCGAAAGAGTAATTAGTTGAAATAGGTTTACACTTCACACACTAGTACGATAGAAATTTGGAAAGGTTAAGTCGTCCCGAGGTGTTCAAAGGGGCGCCATCCCGCGGTGTTCAAAGGGATGAGGTTTGGAATTGAGCCAGACGGTTTAGTCCGGGGAGCTTAGTCTCGGTTTGTGGTTGAGATGGACGGTTTGGTCCGGGAGCTTTACGCTTGACTTCTTATATTAAATGTTGCATGTGCATAAATAGGAAAGTTTAAGTGGTGGGTCTTCGATATTGGGGAGTTCGTTGCACCGACACCAATAGCGTTGACTCGGCAAGATGGCTAGCACCTCGCCAACCTTAAGTCCGGCGGTCCAGTC
The DNA here is from genome assembly GCA_039513925.1 of Platanthera zijinensis. Classification (NCBI taxonomy): domain Eukaryota; kingdom Viridiplantae; phylum Streptophyta; class Magnoliopsida; order Asparagales; family Orchidaceae; genus Platanthera; species Platanthera zijinensis. The sequence goes on from CM077081.1 coordinate 65,224,376, forward strand.
GGCAAGAGTACGCGGGAGTACGCCTTGTGCACTAGGCGTTGAGGGCATACGATAGGTCAGACCGGTAGTGCTAATACTAGTTTTGAGGTGGGCAAGGCCCAACCCACCGCATCCGTCTGCCACTACGGAGGTATCCTGGGAGGTAACGGCTCTGAAAGGGGGAACTAAGGTTTATGTACACAAAGTTGGGTGTGTGAGTTGCACTGCATGAACATCATTAACCAACCATGTAGCTGCATACATAATCATTCATAAGAACCTTGACACCTAATGTATAAGTGGAATGGGACGCTTATACATTAGGACCTGCAAAATGACCCCTTGGTCTAAAAGCTTTTGTGGGCAAGTTTTATAGATTAAGGTCATTTTAAATATTTATATAATGCTTGTGATAACCGACACCCCAACGTATAAAGTGGAATGGGACATTTATACGATGGGAGCCCTGTAGAAGATCCCTTGGCTTATGTGTACTCACATAAGTGAAGGTTTAATTCTTATTTACTTACCTTTCTATTTTACCTATTATAACACTTATATTATTCGCCTGTCATAACTTGCTAGTTAGGTCTACCGTCATCTGCTTTTGACTACTCTCCACCTTCATGTCCTTCCCTTTTTTCCTCTCCGCTCGGTGCCTTAGGGCATGGGGGAAGGGGTGGGGGATGATAGGGCCTAGTCTTATAGACTAACGGTTTTCGGACCACATCATTTTAGGGAATCGTGGAGCCCAGCCCGGAGGAGCAGCCCAGGAGGCCGTTGTGCTTGGAGACAGAGCAGTCTAGCTCAGGAGTTCAGACAGCCGGGACCGTGAGTTCCGTTCCTTAGTAGTAGTTTGTTTTTCAGCTTCCGTCCTAGTGGTCATGTAGTGAGGTGTTGTTGTACCGGGCTTAAGCCCTCTTCCTTTCAGTACTCTGTTTTTACTCTGATGTGATATTGTGGACGCTTCCTTCGTGGAGTTTACTTATATGTGATTTATTATTGTGGACTGCATTTCTCTTTCTTTACAACTTGCTACTTGATTGTGATCGAAAAGGCCGGCAGAATCGGCGCGTTGTAGTGAAGACCTTCCCGGGTGCGAAGGTGTCACCGCAAAGCGGCGGTTCTGGGCATAAGACCCCGAGTTTTGAATCGAAAAAAAGGGGGTCTTATAACTGGTATCAGAGGAAAACCACGTTCGATCAAATAGCAGTCCACTAAAACCCTAGGTCACCCCCATTATAGTTTAGTTTGCGGACAAACTAAGCAGCAGAAGCAGTGGTGGGCCCATATGGGGATCACATAATATATGTCCATTTTAGATTGAGTTAATGTTTTCTGGCAATGAAGTTTTATTGTGCAGTCTCCAGCACTTCCTATATTACAGGGTGGGGCCCAGCAGACCCCGGATACTGCATCGATTCCACCAGTTCCCGCTCAGTTCCTACAAACCGACATGGGGCAGACTTTGACTATCATCTTGGATGCTTTCAGGGCCCAACAGGCCCCGGCTCCACAGCAGATACCAGGAGCCAACTGGCTCAGCATCTTCCGAGGACTTTCTCCTCTGTCCTTCTTGGGGACGGAGTCAGCAGTGCAGACAGAAGAGTGGCTGGACATCATGGAGGAAATGCTGACAGGGATACGGAGCCCGTGGGAGGAGAGAGTACCTTTGGTTGTGTCCTGCTTGGAGTCTCACGCCAAGCGGTGGTGGAAGACAGTTCTAGATACTACTTTTACTAAGAGACTGGCTGTTGAGGTATCATGGGATGAGTTCAAGCCTATGTTGTTGGAGCATTTTGTTCCACAGTCGGCCCGAGATGAGTTGGAGGACCGCTTCTTGCAGTTGAAGCAAGATACCAGGACGGTGGTGGAATACCATCGAGATTTCAACCATCTGGCTCGTTTTACAGAATCTTACCAGCTAGATGAGGCAGCATACACGAAGAGGTTCTACAAAGGTCTGCGGGAAGACATGAGGGATGCCCTTCTATTTGTGTCGTACGGGCCTATCTCACGTATTCTGGATATAGCAAAGAGGTTAGAGATAGATTGGCACACCACCAGAGGCCGGAAGCGGCCAACGGAGGATCAGAGCCGGGGAGCCCGGAACGATCAGTGTTGAGGCCATGCAGCAGATGGCAGGAGGACAGAGGTTCAGCCTCGACAGGAGGTGAGGCAGGAGCCGAGGGAGCAGGTGACACTGACCTCTCAGAATATTCAGGTGCGGGAACTGCCGAGACCTCAGATGTGAGACGTGCAGAGACCGGGAGGTGGGGCTTACACTCCGCCAGAATGCTTCCACTGTCACCAGTTGGGGCAAATCAAGAGGAACTGTCCTAGGAGTGGAGCACCCCGTCCAGCACCGCAGATTGCCCCACCGACTCGGTACTATGGAGGTCGAGGACGCGGCCAAGGTCGTGGATATCAGGGCGGAGATCGCCGGCAGGAGAGGGAACGGGTATATGCATTTGATCTGGCCCAGCCTCGACATCCTGAGGAGGTGATCACAGGTACGTCAAAAGTTTGTATATTTCCTTTGTTTTAATAGTTAGACTCTAAACTAAGAAATTACAAACTTGGAAAGAAAACTTTAACTAGACTTCTAAAAAAATTTGTTACCCCAGGCATTCTCCTCATCAGTGGCAAGCCCGCATATACCTTATTTGATATGGGTGCATCATGCTCATTTGTATTAGAGGCCTTCATTGCTGGCTTGGCATGCGTGGAGAGATTCATCGGCTTGGCATTGAGGGTACGACTAGCTGACGGGTCCGAGCTACACACCACTACGCATTGCAATATGGAGGCACAAATTGGAGGGAAAGCATTCGAGGCACCAGCCGCAATCCTGAGGATGCCTTCATATGATTTGATTTTGGGCATGTCATGGTTATATTGGAACCATGCCCTAATTGACTGCGTGGCCAAGAAGATTATTCTGAGGCATGGAGATTCTTCCGTCATAATAGAAGGTATAGGACCTGCCTCCTTTTCATTTTTGTCATCTGTTCAGGCCGTCAAGGCCCATATACAGGGCGACGATATTTATCAGGTTTTATTCGAGATGGCGGAGGCAAATATTCCTGTAGTGGAGATTCCTGTTGTGCGAGATTTCGAGGATGTTTTTCCCGAGAAGTTACCGGGGCTACCCCCGCACAGAGAGCAGGACTTTCAGATTTTGCTGGTGCCAGGGGCTAAGATAGCATCTACAACCCCCTACCGGATGGCCCCAAAGGAGCTGGTGGAATTCCGGAGCCAATTACAGGAGCTAGTGGAAGCCGGTTATGTCCGACCAAGTTCCTCGCCATGGGGAGCCCCTGTATTGTTTTTCAAGAAAAAGGATGGGACACTTAGACTGTGCATATATTATCGGGCCTTGAATCGACTGACGGTCCAAAATACTTATCAGTTGCCAAGGATAGACGAGCTGTTCGACCAGCTGGAGGGAGCTTACTTCTTCTCGAAGCTGGATTTGAGATCGGGCTACTACCAGTTACGGATCCGAGAAGAGGACATTCCGAAGACTGTTTTTAGTAGCAGATATGGTCTATACGAGTTTACCGTGATGCCCTTTGGGCTCACGAATGCGCCATCAGCGTTCATGACTCTCATGAACCCGGTTTTCGAGTCTTACTTGGATGTGTTTGTCATCGTTTTTATCGATGACATTCTCATTTACTCTCAGACAGAAGAGGAGCACTCGAGGCATTTAGCACTGACACTACAGAGATTGCGGGAGCATCAGTTGTATGCAAAATTCAGAAAGTGCCAGTTTTGGTTGAAGGAGGTTGACTTTTTGGGTCATGTTATCAGTGGAGCTTGATTAGCAGTGGATCCAGCAAAAGTTCAAGCAGTCCGAGATTGGCCACGATTGAAGACAGCTATAGATGTTCGGAGCTTCTTAGGACTTGTCGGTTACTACCGGAAGTTTGTAGAAGGATTTTCTAGTCTTGCACTCCCTCTCACATCTTTGACGAGGAAGGAGACACCTTTTGTGTGGACCCCGAAATGCGAGGAAGCTTTTCAAGAGTTGAAGGAGAGACTCACCTCGGCTCCTATACTGACTCTCCCTTCGGGGAAAGAAGGATTCCAGGTGTATACAGATGCCTACTACCATGGCTTGGGAGCTGTTCTGATGTAGAATGGGCATGTTATTGCTTACGCTTCCCGACATCTAAAGAAGCATGAGCAAAACTACCCAGTGCATGATCTGGAGTTGGGTGCGGTTATTTTTGCGCTGAAGGTCTGGCGCCATTATCTCTATGGAGCTCACTGCCACATATTTTCAGATCATAAAAATCTGAAGTATGTGGATACGCAGAAGGAGCTGAACATTAGACAGCGGAGATGGGTAGAGTTCCTGGCAGACTATCAGTATTAGATGCACTACCATCCGGGTAAGTCAAACGTGGTAGCCGATGCCTTGAGCCGGAGAGCTACTACTTCAGGAGCAGGGCCCCAAGTCATGTCTTTAGAGATATTGCGGAGCTTTGAAGACATGCACATCACCTTGGTATCGTCCGAATACACCGATCTGTACGAGGAGTATTTAGCTGCGACGAGCGCCACCGACACTATTCATGACAGAGTTAGAGATTGGCAGAGGCAGGATGCCAAATTGGAGCCGATTTTCAGGGCCATAAAGGCATGCTCAGCTGGGGACTATTCGATGCGAGGTGATCTGGTATGCTTCAAGGGTCGGACTTACATACCGGATGGAGGGCAGATTCGGGAGTATATTATGACAGAGGCTCATCATAGCCGATACTCTATACATCCCGGGATTACGAAGATGATGACGGATTTGAAGAAGACACTCTACTGGCCGGGCATGAAGAAGGACATCACTTATTTCGTGACCCACTGCGAGGCGTGCCAGTTAGTGAAGGCAGAGTGCAGACAACCCGCTGGTCTGCTGTAGCCACTCCCAGTGCCGGAGTGGAAGTTTGATGATATCGCGATGGACTTCATCCATGGCCTCCCTCATTCACGCACGGGAAACAATTCTATCTGGGTAATTGTTGACCGGCTGATGAAGGTGGCTAGGTTCATCCCGTTCAGGAAGGATGACTCTGTTGGAGTTTTGGTTCGGAGGTTCGTGGAGCAGTTTATTCGTTACCATGGAGTGCCCAGGACGATCGTATCTGATCAAGATGGTCGGTTCACATCCAGAGAGTGGAGATCAGTGCAGTCTTACCTTGGCACACGATTGACCTTCAGTACGGCCTTCCATCCCCAGACTAACGGGCAGATGGAGCGTAGCAACAGGACGCTAGAGGACTTACTGTGGCTGTGTATTGTGGATCATGGAGAGCCCTGGGAGCGGATGTTGCCCCTAGTGGAGTTTTCATACAATAATATCAATCAGTCCAGTATACAGATGGCTCCGTACGAGGCCTTGTATGGGAGGAGATGACGGACTCCCTTATCTTGGATACATGATGCGGATCCGAAGATGCTAGATTCGGAGTTTGTTGAAGACACTGAGGCTCAGGTGCGACTGATTCGATAGAGGATGCTAGAGGCACAAAGCAGACAGGCAAAGTATAATGACGCTCGACATCGTCTAGTAGAGTTTCAGGTTGGGGACCGGGTGTTCTTGAAGATCCGACCGATGCACGAGGTTTCACGAGTACGTGGTCGGTGGAAGAAGCTCATTCCGAGATACATGGGGCCTTTCAGGATCCTGGAGAAGATCGGTCCATTAGCTTACAGACTGGAGCTGTCGCAGGAGCTTTCCGGCCTACACGACGTGTTCCACGTATCTTCACTCAGGAGGGCTCTACTACGCCCGGAGCTACAGATTACCACCACTGATGGGCCGGTAGCTACAGATCGGTCCGTTCAGGTGGAGCCGATACGGATTGACGACTAGGGGACACGGGTCTTGCGCCGCAAGAAGATCCCGCTAGTCAAAGTCTTGTGGAGGAATCATGGGCAAGAGGAGCATACTTGGGAACCCGAGGACTTGATGTGAGAGAAGTACCCGGAGTTGTTTAGCCAGGTAATATTTTCTAACTTCTCAAGATGCTTGTAATTATTTTTCCCTACTTGTTTTACACCGGAGTATCACCTAAGATTAGAGGCTAATCCTTTGTTTATTGAGGCTAGCCCTTGTTTATTAACCTTGGTTAAGCAATTCAACCCTCGTGGGATGTTACAAGCTTAAGATAACCCGGTAGAAAAGCTCCCATAGACTTAACCTTAATTTCGGGGACGAAATTTTTGTTTTGTTTATTGGGGTTTGTAACATCCCATTTTCAAATTAGACCCCCCCCTAGGAGTGACTTGAACATGCCTAGGTCATAACAAGTCCTAGTTTGAACCTAGGAGGTCAAGTGACCCAACTACCTAGTTGAGACTCACTTGGGCTGCAAATAGTAAAATCTTAAAACCCTGATTTTTGGTGGCCTAGTGGGTTCAATCTGACTCCAAGGAATTCCTAGACCTAATATGAGATCAATGGGTCACCAAGGACCCATTGGGTGCAAACCTAGTGGCTAAGTTGACCCAAGTCAACTTAAGCCCTAGTTAGGCCAAAGTAACCCTGCCTTGGGTCAACTCACCCTCATTATGCCAAGCCTACCCTACCTAACCATACCTAGGCCTTAGGCGAGGTCAATGGGTCCCTAGGGGTCTATTGATGTTGACTCCGAAGGTCAAATTGACCAAGTCAACCCTAACCCTAGGCTAGCCAACATGTTGACTAGGACAGAGAAAGTGAGAATAAGGGTATTTTATGGTAGAATGGTGAGCCCCCCCCCCCCTCATATGGCATTTAAGGATTTAATATTCATTTTATGGGCTGCCTTTAGGCTTCTAGGGGAAGAGAATTCGTGAGAGTGACTAGGAGAGAGAAAGAAGTGAGGAATAGGCTAAATATAGGAGAGAGAAAAGGTGGTGGAAGTGAAGGGGTAGTTTTAGAGAGTGGGGAGGCATGGGGCTCGGCCAAAGAGGGGCCCACAGCCACCTAGAGATGGACACCTCTTCCCCCCACCCTTTTCCCGGCCATCAAGAGGAGTTTTCACTCTCTCTCTCCTCTAACCGCCCCCCACCATGAAGAGGTGCCTTGGCTCTTGAAGAAAACTGCCCCCTCTCCCCCTCTCCTCTTTATATACTCATTTAGGAGAGAGGGGAGACCTGTTTTAAAGCCATAACAGGAGGGAGAGAGGCTTGCCAGATCCACCAAGGAGAGAAACGCCGCCACCGCCGCCACCATGGCATCCCGCCGTTCAACCCGCATTCATGCCCGAACTCAGGTCCCCCCTCTCTTTCTCTTATGTTTAGATCCTAGAATCATTAGAGTAGAGGTCGGGCTCGAGTAGCCGGTCGGAGGGAACCAAAACCATATTTTTTGCCATTTTCATGGCTTTTTGGTGGGCTCGGGTAGGGCGGCGCCGCCACCTCCGGCCGCCGGCAAGGCTAGCCCCCACCACCGGGAACATGTAGTAGTTGTTTCCCGGTGGTGGCGCCGCCCTTAGTGGCTGGGAAAAGGCCCGTGACACTCTCTTCCCACGGTTTTTGGTTCAGGCCATTTGGAGAAGACGAAGTACAGCTGCGCTAGGATTGCTTCAAGATGCGTGCAAGACTTAAAATACACGAATTAATGTTTTATTAATTCATTTTCTGTTATTGTTTTAACAGTTTACTACATGTTGATTTTTAGGCCCCTTATGGGCATTTCATGAAAACGTTTATCATATAAAAATTGTAGGCCTTTGGAATACCTACAGTTTGATATGCTGTGGTGAAAATTTAGTTACGTTTGCGGGCCTGTAGGGTCATTTTACTAGGGTAGGTCCTATATGTATGATAGATTTTCAAATAATTCCCCACACCTAACCCTTGGTTAAAATGCTTTGAATTTTGGACAGGGGCTTAATACCATCTAAAACTAGCTCATGTAAAAATTGGAAGGCATTTAGATTATTTTAACCTAGGGTTTTTCCCTAAACCTAGAAAAGCTAGGGTTAGGGAATTAAGGAGTCAAATGACTATCATACCCTCCCAAATTTTGGTTAGGGGTCCCCAGCATTAATATATAACTCTGTAGAAAATTTGAGCACATTTGGATAAGGTTTGAGCAGGGTTTGACCAAACCCTAGCCCTACCTTGGGAATTGTGCCCTAGGAATTCAAGAGGGTGCCCACCCTTATCTCTTTGTCCAAATGAATTGAAATTTGGACAGGGAGTCAATAGTATTGTTAGTTAGGGGTTGTCCAAATTTGGATAAATTTGGAGTTGATTTGCTTTGGTATTTTGTCCTAACTTGGGAAAGGCTAGGGTTAGAGAGTTTGTGGACCAAATGACCTCCATACCCTCCCAAGTCTTGGTGAGTGGTCCCTGGTATTTATATCTAGATGTACCCCAAAATTCAGCTCATTTGGATGAGTTTTGAATAGGAATTTAGTAAACCCTAGTTTTGACCTAGTGAAGGGTGTTTGGGAAATATTCTGTTTGGAGTTTGAGAGGTCAACTCACCTCATCAGAGGTTTAGATATCTACCACTAGTTTAGAATTATCCTAAGTACCCCCTTGGGTAAGATGGGAGGGTTAGGGTTGGTTTACCCTAGGACCCAAGCCCAAACCCTAAGGAAAGGATTTTGAGGGTTACGAAAGACATATGGGCAAATGCCCTTGAATGGCCTTGAGATTTGGTGGAGAGGTAGTTAATGAGTATTTAACCCTCTGGTTGGAATTTAAAAGAGTTAGAGATAAGTAGGTTCCTCAAAAGCAAAACCCTAATCTTAGGGTAGAAGGGCTTTTAGGTCAAAACAGTAAATTAATGTCATCTAAAAGCTGTGAAACTTAGGTAAAGTATATCTAGGGTAGGTAGGACCCTTAGGTATTTTTACTGGAATTTTATGATGATAATACCTAATACTTCATTTGTAAATGTGGTTGTAGCCCTAATTGAAGATTTAATTATTTAGGATCTTTTTAATTATTAAAATCTCATAAAATCTTGGAAGTGAGGCCTTTAGGTTAGAAGGGATGTTCCTGGATTTTTATATAAATTTTAGTGGGATAAAATTTGGTACTTTATTCATGAATGTTTTAAAAAGGAGCTTTAGGGAATTAATTTAATTATGGCTGTTATACCTGTTGAAAAATTATGAGATTTAGGAAATAAGATTTTTAGGCCATTATACGCTAGTAGAAACTTATTTATGAATTTTTGAAGTTATATTTTCAATACTTGTTTCACGAGCATGTCTATTCAAAGTATTTGTAATTAATTTTTTATAGACTTCAATTCTCAGTATTAAATTAAGGAATTTTGGCTAATATTATTTTCAAGACAGTAGAAGTCTTACATAATTGATTCATAATTTTTGGAAGCCACCTTTATATAGTTGATTCACAAATTTTGAAAGGTACAAGATATTACAAAATAGCTTTAAGACCCCTAGACCTTAGAGGAAATTTCCAAACCTTGGGCATGTCATTTTTTTTAGAGGTAATAGTATTTATCCTGAATTTATAAAGATTTTTACATAGCTGAAAAGTATACTTCATGTTCAAATTGGTAAACCTTGGATTATCAGGAAAAATTAATTAATTAATAGATTAATTGAGAAAATTATCATAACCTGGAATTGATTCATTTATGACATGATAGGACCCCAGTAAATAACTTAGGTCATTCGGATGAAAACACAAAGGGCATCCTATCATGGTCATCATATAGTGTAGGGTGGTCCGCATTTAGCATTTTGTAAAAGATCGCAATTGGAGACGACTTAGGGCAATGTTGGAGTTTTTCAGTGTGCTGATTGGGATGGATTTAGATAGGTTGTCATAGAAGGTTCTAAGGAGTGACGAGAAGTTAGTGGTTGTGGTAGAAGGAGCACGGATTCGATGAAAGATCGTCGTTCATGTGAGAGTGAAATGTCAAGCTACCCTAGTTTTAGTTTAATGTAATATGAGAAGGGAACGGGTAAGGGAAAATTAACCCAAAATTATGAAGTGCCTTGCGAAAGGGAACTTTGGTCTGTCATACCATCGTAGTTCCTAGTGCCTATTGAGAACCCTTCACAGGGCATAATTCGGAGGCAGTCCTTGGCTAACGTAAATCTTAAATAAATCGAAAGAGTAATTAGTTGAAATAGGTTTACACTTCACACACTAGTAGGATAGACATTCGGAAAGGTTAAGTCGTCTCGATGTGTTCAAAGGGGCGCCATCCCGCGGTGTTCAAAGGGATGAGGTTTGGAATTGAGCCTGATGGTTTAGTCTGGGGAGCTTAGTCTCGGTTTGTGGTTGAGACGGACAGTTTGGTCCGGGAGCTTTACTCTTGACTTCTTATATTAAATGTTGCATGTGCATAAATAGGAAACTTTTAGTGGTGGGTCTTCGATATTGGGGAGTTCGTTGCACCGACACCAATAGCGTTGACTCGGCAAGGTAGCTAGCACCTCGCCAACCTTAAGTCTGGCGGTCCAGTCAGCAAGAGTACGCGGGAGTCCGACTTGTGCACCAGGCGTTGAGGGCGTACGATAGGTCAGATCGGTAGTGCTAATACTGGTTTTGAGGTGGCGAGGCCCAACCCACCGCTTCCGTCTTCCACTACGGAGGTATCCTGGGAGGTAACGGCTCTGAAAGGGGGAACTAAGGTTTGTGTACATAAAGTTGGGTGTGTGAGTTGCACTGCATGAACATCATTAACCCACCATATAGCTGCATACATAATCATTCATAAGAACCTTGACACCTAATGTATAAGTGGAATGGGACGCTTATACATTAGGACCTGCAAAACGACCCCTTGGTCTATAAGCTTGTGTGGGCAAGTTTTATAGATTAAGGTCATTTTAAATATTTATATAATGCTTGCGATAACCGGCACCCCAACGTATAAAGTGGAATGGGACATTTATACGATGGGAGCCCTGTAGAAGATCCCGTGGCTTATGTGTACTCACATAAGTGAAGGTTTAATTCTTATTTACTTACCTTTCTGTTTTACCTATTACAACACTTATATTGTTCGCCTGTCATAACTTGCTAGTTAGGTCCACCGTCATCTGCTTTTGACTACTCTCCACCTTCATGTCCTTCCCTTTCTTCCTCTCCGCTCGGTGCCTTAGGGCATGGGGGAAGGGGTGGGGGATGATAGGGCTTAGTCTTATAGACTAACGGTTTTCGGACCACATCATTTTAGGGAATCGTGGAGCCCAGTCCGGAGGAGCAGCCCAGGAGGCCGGTGCGCTTGGAGACAGGGCAGTCTAGCTCAGGAGTTCAGACAGGCGGGACCGTGAGTTCTGTTCCTTAGTAGTAGTTTGTTTTTCAGCTTCCGTCCTAGTGGCCATGTAGTGAGGTGTTATTGTATCGGGCTTAAGCTCTCTTCCTTTCAGTACTCTATTTTTACTCTGATGTGATACTGTGGATGCTTCCTTCGTGGAGTTTACTTATATGTGATTTATTATTGTGGACTGCATTTCTCTTTCTTTACAACTTGCTACTTGATTGTGATTGAAAAGGCCGGTAGAATCGGCGCGTTGTAGTGACGACCTTCCCGGGTGCAAAGGTGTCACCACAAAGCGGCGGTTCTAGGCATAAGACCCCGTGTTTTGAATCGAAAAAAAGGGGGTCTTACTGTAACATCCCAAATTTCAAATGTCTTAGATTTGGGTTAGACATGTGGTGGATGCTAGGGTTTAGCTAGGGTTGACCCTAGGAGGAGGATTTAGACCATGTGGGGCCCACTATGGGGCCCAAGTCAACCTAGGTCAAACTAGGCTAAATACAAACCCTAGCCACACCATGACCCCACCACATTGCCCTAACCCTGAATACAATCTAAGTGGACCCTAGGGTAGGCCATGGGGTCAACTAGTTGACCCATGTTTGGTCAAGTCAACATGTTGACCTAAATAGTGAAAATGGTGCCCTAGCCCATTTCACTAGGTTGGGTCCACCCAAACCAACCCAGAATCACTAGGTGGGTCTAAAGTGACCCTATACCCCCTATGGAAGAGAAAAATAGGGGCATGCAATGGTAATTTTGGAAATTACCCAGGAGAGAGAAAAGAGGAGGAATAGGAGAGAGAAAATGCTAAGGAGTCATTTTGGGTCACTTGGGCTCACCCCACCAACCCACAATGGGTTGGCTGACCATGTAGGGGTATTAGGAGGAGAGGGGACCCACCATGCAGCCTTGGGTCAAGCCCAAGCCCAAACCGAGCCCTATATAGCCTATTTCATTTATGTGAGCCAAACCCCCTTCTCTCCACCACCCACCTTGGCCCCAATCATGGAACCCGACCCATTAGGGGTTATTTAACCCACTTAGAGCAGTAGGGCCCACTCCCAAGCAGCCAGCCAGCCCACACACACCAACTCGAGCCCCCCCACCTTGGTGAAATCGCCATCCTAGGTGAAATCGCCCCACATTGGTGAAATCGCCCCCCCCCCCCCCCCCTCTCTTATCTCAGCCCAAAACCAAGCTCCCTCCCTCATTCCCACTTCAACCCTACCCCAGAGAGAGAGAAAGAGAGATCACCTGCAGCCATGGCTAACCAAAGAGGAATTCGCCGGAATATTCACCCCATGGGAAACCGCCGCCACCCTCAACCTCAGCCGCCACCACAGGTCCGTATCCCTTCTCCTCCAAGTGTACTAGTAACCTAGATCCACTAGGCTAGAGGTCGAGCTCAAACGAGCTCGACGTTAGGAATCAAAAAGCTCAAAAATCGGTTTAAAAATGGCGGCCTGGGAGCTTTTCGGCTTGGTTGCGCCGCCGCCGTCCGCCGCTCTCCGCCGCCCAGTCGCCGGCCAGCTCTAGCCCCGACCACCGTGAGGCCGGGGAAGGCCTTGGCCGGAGGTCCCGCTGCCGGCGATGGCCGGAAATGGCCCCGCAAGAATGGCCTGCACGGGTTGTCCATGCATGCATGCATGGAGAAGAAGAGCAGCCACCGTCCGATTGGCTTCTAGATTCGTGCAGAAATTTTAATTATAATTCTGCATCATTATTTTATGTATAATATGAAATATTGTCACATGGTAACAGTAATTTTGCATGTCAATTTTAGGGTACCTATAGATCTGTACCTAGGTTGAGCCCTGAATGAAAATTGTAGGTACATGTGTTAACTTTAATTTGCCACCCTAAATTCAAGTTTTGGCCTAGTAGATTGTACTGTAGGGCTGTTTTGCTAGGACTACTCCTAGGGTAGGACAGAAATTAAATTAATTCCTCAGCCCAAACCCTTGGTCCAAATGGGCTGAAATTTGGGCTAGGTTACTAAATTAGGCCTATCTAGGCCCTCCCCAAAAATCAGAATTTTTGGGGAACATTTTGCTATAGTTTTTACAAAAATACCCAAAAGTAAATAAATGTGATTTTTGGAGTTTCCTAACTCCAAATGGCCCCAAATTTTGGTGGCACCCTCTCATGGGTATATTAGACTCATGGTTAAAATTTGGGCTTAATTGATGCACTGAATGATGAGGAATCTCACTTGCATGTTTGAGAAATAATATTTGGCTTGGGCTGCAAATAGCAATTTTGCAGAATTTCCAATGGCTGCCCAAGCCAAACCTGAAGCCCCCTTGAACTGAGATTTTGGTCAGAGGTATAATTAGGGCATATTCAGGCCCTGCCCAAAAATGGGCTTGATTGGGAAACAAAATGTGGGAAAATTACCAAAATACCCCTAGGGCTTAACTAGGTGATTCTTGGAGTTAGCTAACTCCAAATGGCCCCAAATTTTGGTGGCTGGTCATTAGGGACCATATAGACCAGTGGTAGAAATTTCTCTGAAATTGGAACAAGTCATGTTGGGAAAGACCTGCATGCAAGAATTGAACTACTTAGGCTCGGGGTGCAATTAGCAAATGTGAAACTTGTTTATGATATTTGCCTAAAGGGGTGCATTTAGAATGCACACCCCCTGATTAGTAAACCAGTAGGGTATAATTTCAAACCCTAAATTAGTTGGGATTTTTGGGGAGCAAAAATCCCACACTTAGTGAATTTGACAATTTTTGAGAATTTGGTGAACACTTAAGAATTTTTCTAAAATGAATCAAACTAGGGTTTAGAAGATTTACAAAACCCTAATGATATTATTTAAACTCATGGGAGACATATTCGAGCCCTTGAGATTCGACTTGATAAATTGAAGATTTAATTTATAAGTATACAGGAAAATGACAATTTTACCCTTAACAATAATTGAATGATTCTGGTGGATATAAAATAATGAATAAATCGATGTATCATATCTATAATAATCTCATGTGATTAAACACAATACAACGCATTTGGAAGTTCACTCAATTGATCATTAGTTAGGTCATCTTACCCTGGTCGCTCAGTCTCGATAGATGTGTCGTATGTAAATACTTATCTAGAGAATACCACCCTAGATTAATGAACAGAACGATGGGGATGGTAGTGTAATTTGAATATGGCAGGGTGGTATTAGGTCATGGGCTGCGCATAGTAAAATTAGATTATACCTTAGAACCACCAGGGGATAGATCGACAATTGAGCTAGTGAATATGGTTGGAAATATAACCCTAGTGGTTAGTGTCGTCTTAGTGACGAGAGTAAAAAAATGCAAGTTCTTGGGGTAACCACTAGAGCGGAGGCCGGCGGAAGACCGTCGCCCTCCCATTAATGATAACTTAAGTCATTAGGTTAGTCCTAAAGTAACAATGAGAGTTGATAGCGGGTCTTGGGTAGACATCAACTAAAAGTAATTATCCTTGCGAAAGGGAACTTTGGGCTTGTCATCCCATCGTAGTTCCTAGTGCCTTCGAGACCCCTTCAATGGGCATACCTTGGGCAGTCCTGGGATTAACCCCTAAATCACTAAGTATAATAACCAGTAGACAAGAATTGCCTAATAGGCTAGGTAAAACTGTACTTGTTCTTATCACGGTGCCAGGTTGGAGAGACTTGGAGTCCGTTGATTACTTGCTCACCTATTTCATAAGGTTTGAGGGATACAAGTAATGAGCTCATCCTAACCGGGTTGGAGGGATACGAGTGGCTTGCTCACCTGTTTCATAAGGTTGGAGGGATACAAGCACTTGCTCACCCAAATGGGATTGGAGGGAATGTGTTAGCAATATCAATACGAGCAGGAAGCTCAGATTAATACCTTGCATGTGCATAAAATTAGTGGCGAGTCAGGCGGGACTGGCCAGTCGATGCACCGATGGCAGTACGATGACTCGGGCGAGGGGTACGGGTGGAGGGGCCAGTATGCTAAATATATAATACTGCGGAATCCCCGAAGACGTACACTCGACCTACAAGACTGACGGGTAGTCAGCAAAATACGTATGCAAAACTCTAGAGTGCACCTAGGACGTGTACAGAGGCGTATGAGAGGGGTCTAGGTCTGGTAGTGCTTATACCTACCTAGAAGTGGAGAGCCCGCTCCACTGTTGCCGTAGCCACAACGGTAGTACCCGAGAGTGATGCAAGCTCTCAAAAAGAGGGAACTAAAGGTCTGTGATCACGGAGTCGTGTGTGTGTGTTGCACTTGCATGTTTAACATACTCATCATAACATACATTCATTCATTAGGACATACGCTTCATAGATCCTTATCATATAAATTGTATGGGCGGTTTATACGATAAGTTACTTTTGGAAACCCTAACTTATAAGTTCGTATGGGCGTTCATATAAGTTAGGGTACTTCTGTGATATTGATAGGAGTAGGAGTAGCAGTAGCGTACTTTCCTTTCTGTACTGCATTTACTTTCAGTTCTATCTTTTTACTGCAGTCCTTTTCTTTCCGCACTGTCTTTACTTACTTGCACTTTATATAGAACTGCTAGATTATATATAGAACTGCTAGATTTTACTTACTCCTGCTAGATAGAAATGTCACCTGCTTCCACTTTGCTACCCCTTGTTGTCCTCTGCATCCTCCTTCCATCCGGTGCCTAAGAGCGACAGGAGGAGGTGTTGAGGATACGACTTAGTCTTTTTGACTAACATACGTTGACTCCCCCTTTTTAGGAGTTCGAGGAGGCAGGGCATGAGGAGCAGCTACCACCACCACCAGACACTACTACCGTACGTCCTCAGGTGGGAGGAGATGTAGTGGATAGCTAGTTTACAGCTTTCTGTTTTGTGAGAGAGAGTTTGATATCTATTGATGTATATGGGCATAAGCCCTATTTCACTTTTGTACTCATTTTTGGACTGTAGTAGCTTTTCATTTCCATATATATGATATGCTCTGTGACTTCTGTGGACATGTGTATTGGTTTGTTTATACACTTTTACTTCCGCATCTCTAGTGAAAAATGATCGTAATAGCCGGCAGAATCGGCGTCTTACGGTGTCGACTAACTCAGGAGTTAGTGTCACCGTAAGGCGGCGGTTCTGGGCATAAGATCCGGGATGCCTTCGAAAAGGGAAAAGGCGGATCTTACAAACTGGTATCACTTGAAAAATACGATCATTAGAGAAAGAAGTCCACAACACTGGAACACCCCGCTCGAGAGTAGTTTGCGGACAAACTATTCAGCGGAAGCAATGGTGTGCCCATGTGTAAAAAGTCACATAAAACAGTCCATTTTAAGCAATGAGTTAGGCCAATCCAACTAGGACACCACCCTAGTTTGACTTACCAAGAGGATTTTGTGTCGTACCTAAGGCCGAAGATCGACATAAGATATAGATTAGTTGAGGTATGAGGATAACCAAATCGATTAAAGAAAGATCTTAACGCCAGAATCCCTACTTAAGGCTTAAACGTCGATGTCCCTACTCTGCATATCGAGTGATGTTACCAATTCTTACTCAAATTGATAGGACCGCTTCGAGGAGAAGTTGGCGCATAAGTTTATTAGTGGAACAGTAGGGTACTCATAAGCTTAATCCTAGTACTGATGACTGGATTACGTCAAGACAATCATGATGATAAATACCAAAGATCGAATAAGAATTCAAATTTTAGAAGTGACACTTCCTGGTTTGGTCGCGTGTTGACCTTGAACAGATTGTCGTATGGTAACCTTGAAGACCTAAAATAGAAAACATATCAATTGAAGTGGAAATCCATGCCAAAGATTGTTAGCCCTAATGATTAAGGCATGTACATGAGGACTACATTGTGAATGTTAAAGGAAATTAACCAAAATATATGGGGGCTTAACCTTTTGTTTATAGGGTTAAATTGATAGCGACTCGAAATTCTTTAAGCCCTTCTCATAAAACATGGGTCGCAAGCGTAGTGATCTAAAAACTTGGCTTATTTAAGGATCGCTCAAGTAAAGTTGTGGGTTTGTATATACATGATCGGTATGATGATCAATCCTTCCTAGAAGGTTAAGACTCTTGAAGAATTTCACACTATTTATTTATCTTAAATAGTATAGACTATTAACGACAAGTTGTGAACACAACCAATTCACGAGTGAAATAGGAAAGTAGAATGCTTCGAGAATGACTCTCCACCCTCATAATTACTCCAAGACCATATGTGTGAGTGAACAAGGAGAACATTAAGTTTAATTCCTTGAAAGATATATAAAGAGTGGCTTAGTGATGTGTATATATGACCTTGAAACTAGGGGAGACCGTATAAGACTTCAATAAGTTTCCCAATTTCGAATTTAAGGAACTAAGTAACTACTTAGTCAACATTCTAATGAGCACTCGTGATCTTCCTTAATACCGACACGGTATAAGTCATTTACACATACACGTGAAACCGAAGAAATTGTGTTCAAGGATCAAATTTGGACCAGTATGAGTTGTAGACAGATTTACATACAATTAAGGGTTGATTGATTATCGCCTCCACAAGTATGTTCCGAGATGATCTAACACCTCGAATCGATCATTGTAACACATAATTAAGGAACTCAGATATACCATGGGAAGGATCAGTGCGAATTAAAGATGCGTTCAAGTAAGAAGAATAATCAAAAAGGTTTTTGCACAGTTAAGGCTCTTAGGAAAGTGACTTTGATAGTTACAGGTTGGAAGAAGTAAACACAACAATCGATCATTGCTACCTGTGCCTACTTGACATACACAGGTCATTAGGTCGGAAACATACATATTAGGACAAAGTAACTTCATGTTAATATGAAGGAATGATCGCAACTCTTAACTATTATAGGATGAGAGTCCATAACGTGAAAATGTTGAATATCTAAACGATTATGTCTATAATAATGAGAGTATCGTAGCCCCAGCAAACGGAGAATCAAGTGAAGAATCTTACTTAATTGAATGATGTATACTCTAAGAATAATCTTGTGGATGTGACTCTGATGATCTCAGGAACCAAAACAAAAGTGTTCGATGATGATTTACAGATGGTGCGTTCCCTCAAAGAATCAATCCTTTTCAATTTGAATGGTCTACTTATCATTATACTTGAGAGATAGTTTAAGTTATAATCAGAAATCTTGATAAGATAACATCTTGTGTTTAGGATATAATAATTAAGCTTTACCATGGTTATGCATGATTTAGTACTACCTTATTTGATCCTAAAAGGGGCTGAGATTTGGAGAATTAAACACAATGATGAAATATCAGTACTACCCACGCTTACGTGATATAGTCGATTACTTGATCATAATGATGAACTATAACTTTGAATGACTCAATTAAGCAAAAGTCATTATTTTGGAACTTAAGAATTGAAATAAGATAATATTTTGGTAGATAAGATTAATTTCTTGTGGCATGACATTTGAAATGTAAGGACTCAATAAATTGAAAAAGGGGTGGATGATGAGTTAAAATTGTACATATATATATGCCCATTAATTATGATAGCGTTGAGAACCGAGATACATACGTTGATACCATTATAATCACTGTGAGGAGGGTTCATGACAATGATATATAGTTCTTGACTATCAAAGGCGTATATGGAGAAACCACACGAGAAGTAATTAGTGATTAATAAGATTCTCTTTATGCCGAAATCGAT
The DNA here is from genome assembly GCA_039513925.1 of Platanthera zijinensis. NCBI lineage: Eukaryota > Viridiplantae > Streptophyta > Magnoliopsida > Asparagales > Orchidaceae > Platanthera > Platanthera zijinensis. The sequence goes on from CM077081.1 coordinate 65,243,285, forward strand.
TTGTGCTAGACCCCACCATTTTTGAAAAGATACACTCATAAAGCTATGAATTTATACTACGTGTGAAAAGCGATTGGGAGAAATTTGTATGAACATCAATATCAATAATGATCGCTTGATGTATGCTCAAAAGGTGAACACACTATGAATTATGTATTACTTTTAGGTTGAGTTGTGATAAGTCTTAAATTTGGGGAAAAGCAAAATGATAATTTTTCATCACACCATGATCTCGGAAGATGGGTTAGCTAATATACATAATAGTGTTGGTCTAGTGTGCCTGAATTCTCTTTTGGTGACCATAAGTTCACGTTGGTGGATAAGTAATAATCAAAGGGGACGTGAATAGAAGAGACTTCTACTTACGAGATCGTTGAATTATATATATTTTGAGTGATCGAGGTTGTAAGGGACTACAATCTAAATTGCGATTGAGAAATATTCTGATTGTTAATTGATGGAGGACATGCACATTACTGTGGTGTCAGAGACTGAGCCAGAGCTGTACCGGGAGTATCTGAACTCCCTGATTAGTGATTGTGACATTCGGGAGCGCATCAGGGCGCATCAGAGGCAGGATGCAGATTTAGAGCCGATATTCAGAGCCCTAGCTGAGGGCAAGGCAGAGGATTACACGCTACGCGACGACCTCGTTCATTTCCGTGGCCGTATATATATACCCGCAGGAGGTGGTATCCGGGAGGACATACTCAGGGAGTCGCACCAATCACAGTACTCAGTGCACCCCGGTATCACCAAGATGTCGGCTGATTTACGGAAGAGCATGTACTGGCCCGGGATGAAGAGGGAGATCATACATTATGTTACACACTGCGAGGCATGTCAGCTAGTGAAAGCTGAATGCAAGAGCCCAGGAGGGTTATTACAGCCATTACCGGTGCCAGAGTGGAAGTTTGAGGATATTGCTATGGATTTTGTGCATGAGTTGCCTCGCTCCCACTCTGGGCACGATTCCATTTGGGTCATCGTCGATAGATTGACCAAGGTAGCCAGATTCATACCGATCCGGAAGGACGCCCCAGTTGCCGTATTGGTGAGATTGTTTGTGGAGCAGTTCGTTAGATACCACGGCGTCCCCAGGACGATTGTCTCAGATCGTGACGGTCGATTCACTTCTAGGGAGTGGAGGGCAGTGCATGCTTACTTAGGTTCGCAGCTCTCTTTCAGCACTGCCTTCCATCCACAGACCGACGGTCCGACAGAGCGGACCAACAGGACTATGGAGGATCTGCTGCGTCTTTGTATTTTGGATACGGGGAAGCCCTGGGAGCGACTGTTGCCATTGATTGAGTTTTCTTATAACAACAGTCACCAGGCGAGCATTGGGATGGCTCCTTACGAGGCACTATATGGGAGGAGGTGTCGGACACCTCTATCATGGGTACAAGATGAGGATACACGAGCTCACGGTTCAGAGTATGTCGAGGACACGGAGGCTCAGATACGTCTGGTCAGAGATCGGATGTTGGAGGCCCAGAGCAGACAGGCGAAGTATTACGATGCGCGGCATCGTAAGGTTGAGTTCCAGGTGGGAGACAGGGCTTTCTTGAAGATACGTCCAGTGCACGGTGTTTCCCGGGTGCGGAGGCACAAGAAGCTCAGTCCGAGATATATGGGGCCTTACTTGATCCTGGAGAGGATCGGCCCCTTGGCTTACCGACTGCAGCTACCGATAGAGTTGGGAACTCTGCACGACGTCTTTCACGTCTCCTCCCTACGACGAGCACTCCTTCGCCCTGAGCAGCATATTTCTACTACCGATGGACCAGTAGCATCAAATCGATCAGTTCGTTTAGAGCCGGTCCGGATCGACGATACCGCCGTCCGAGTGTTGCGGAAAAAGAAGGTCCCTCTCGTGAAGGTGTTGTGGTCCAATCACGGACGGGAGGAGCACACCTGGGAGCCGAGGGATCTCATGATGGAGCGACACCCGGAGCTATTCTCCTCAGGTACAACTTAGTTTTATATTTTCCTTCTAGTTACGTTTCGAATCTTTTATAAGCTTGTCGTAGAAACCCCGTAGCCCGAACTTAAATTTCGGGGACGAAATTATTTTTTTGTTTATAGGGTTTGTAACATCCCAAATTTCAAATGACTTAGATTTGGGTTAGACATGTGGTGGATGCTAGGGTTTAGCTAGGGTTGACCCTAGGAGGAGGATTTAGACCATGTGGGGCCCACTATGGGGCCCAAGTCAACCTAGGTCAAACTAGGCTAAATACAAACCCTAGCCACACCATGACCCCACCACATTGCCCTAACCCTAAATACAATCTAAGTGGACCCTAGGGTAGGCCATGGGGTCAACTAGTTGACCCATGTTTGGTCAAGTCAACATGTTGACCTAAATAGTGAAAATGGTGCCCTAGCCCATTTCACTAGGTTGGGTCCACCCAAACCAACCCAGAATCACTAGGTGGGTCTAAAGTGACCCTATACCCCCTATGGAAGAGAAAAATAGGGGCATGCAATGGTAATTTTGGAAATTACCCAGGAGAGAGAAAAGAGGAGGAATAGGAGAGAGAAAATGCTAAGGAGTCATTTTGGGTCACTTGGGCTCACCCCACCAACCCACAATGGGTTGGCTGACCATGTAGGGGTATTAGGAGGAGAGGGGACCCACCATGCAGCCTTGGGTCAAGCCCAAGCCCAAACCGAGACCTATATAGCCTATTTCATTTATGTGAGCCAAACCCCCTTCTCTCCACCACCCACCTTGGCCCCAATCATGGAACCCGACCCATTAGGGGTTATTTAACCCACTTAGAGCAGTAGGGCCCACTCCCAAGCAGCCAGCCAGCCCACACACACCAACTCGAGCCCCCCCACCTTGGTGAAATCGCCATCCTAGGTGAAATCGCCCCACATTGGTGAAATCGCCCCCCCTCTCTTATCTCAGCCCAAAACCAAGCTCCCTCCCTCATTCCCACTTCAACCCTACCCCAGAGAGAGAGAGAAAGAGAGATCACCTGCAGCCATGGCTAACCAAAGAGGAGTTCGCCGGAATATTCACCCCATGGGAAACCGCCGCCACCCTCAACCTCAGCCGCCACCACAGGTCCGTATCCCTTCTCCTCCAAGTGTACTAGTATCCTAGATCCACTAGGCTAGAGGTCGAGCTCAAACGAGCTCGACGTTAGGAATCAAAAAGCTCAAAAATCGGTTTAAAAATGGCGGCCTGGGAGCTTTTCGGCTTGGTTGCGCCGCCGCCGTCCGCCGCTCTCCGCCGCCCAGTCGCCGGCCAGCTCTAGCCCCGACCACCGTGAGGCCGGGGAAGGCCTTGGCCGGAGGTCCCGCCGCCGGCGATGGCCGGAAATGGCCCCGCAAGAATGGCCTGCACGGGTTGGCCATGCATGCATGCATGGAGAAGAAGAGCAGCCACCGTCCGATTGGCTTCTAGATTCGTGCAGAAATTTTAATTATAATTCTGCATCATTATTTTATGTATAATATGAAATATTGTCACATGGTAACAGTAATTTTGCATGTCAATTTTAGGGTACCTATAGACCTGTACCTAGGTTGAGCCCTGAAAGAAAATTGTAGGTACATGTGTTAACTTTAATTTGCCACCCTAAATTCAAGTTTTGGCCCAGTAGATTGTACTGTAGGGCTGTTTTGCTAGGACTACTCCTAGGGTAGGATAGAAATTAAATTAATTCCTCAGCCCAAACCCTTGGTCCAAATGGGCTGAAATTTTGTCTAGGTTACTAAATTAGGCCTATCTAGGCCCTCCCCAAAAATCAGAATTTTTGGGGAACATTTTGCTATAGTTTTTACAAAAATACCCAAAAGTAAATAAATGTGATTTTTGGAGTTTCCTAACTCCAAATGGCCCCGAATTTTGGTGGCACCCTCTCATGGGTATATTAGACTCATGGTTAAAATTTGGGCAAAATTGATGCACTGAATGATGAGGAATCTCACTTGCATGTTTGAGAAATAATATTTGGCTTGGGCTGCAAATAGCAATTTTGCAGAATTTCCAATGGCTGCCCAAGCCAAACCTGAAGCCCCCTTGACCTGAGATTTTGGTCAGAGGTATAACTAGGGCATATTCAGGCCCTGCCCAAAAATGGGCTTGATTGGGAAACAAAATGTGGGAAAATTACCAAAATACCCCTAGGGATTAACTAGGTGATTCTTGGAGTTAGCTAACTCCAAATGGCCCCAAATTTTGGTGGCTGGTCATTAGGGACCATATAGACCAGTGGTAGAAATTTCTCTGAAATTGGAACAAGTCATGTTGGGAAAGACCTGCATGCAAGAATTGAACTACTTAGGCTCGGGGTGCAATTAGCAAATGTGAAACTTGTTTATGATATTTGCCTAAAGGGGTGCATTTAGAATGCACACCCCCTGATTAGTAAACCAGTAGGGTATAATTTCAAACCCTAAATTAGTTGGGATTTTTGGGGAGCAAAAATCCCACACTTAGTGAATTTGACAATTTTTTAGAATTTGGTGAACACTTAAGAATTTTTCTAAAATGAATCAAACTAGGGTTTAGAAGATTTACAAAACCCTAATGATATTATTTAAACTCATGGGAGACATATTCGAGCCCTTGAGATTCGACTTGATAAATTGAAGATTTAATTTATAAGTATACAGGAAAATGACAATTTTACCCTTAACAATAATTGAATGATTCTGGTGGATATAAAATAATGAATAAATCGATGTATCATATCTATAATAATCTCATGTGATTAAACACAATACAACGCATTTGGAAGTTCACTCAATTGATCATTAGTTAGGTCATCTTACCCTGGTCGCTCAGTCTCGATAGATGTGTCGTATGTAAATACTTATCTAGAGAATACCACCCTAGATTAATGAACAGAACGATGGGGATGGTAGTGTAATTTGAATATGGCAGGGTGGTATTAGGTCATGGGCTGCGCATAGTAAAATTAGATTATACCTTAGAACCACCAGGGGATAGATCGACAATTGAGCTAGTGAATATGGTTGGAAATATAACCCTGGTGGTTAGTGTCGTCTTAGTGACGAGAGTAAAAAAATGCAAGTTCTTGGGGTAACCACTAGAGCGGAGGCCGGCGGAAGACCGTCGCCCTCCCATTAATGATAACTTAAGTCATTAGGTTAGTCCTAAAGTAACAATGAGAGTTGATAGCGGGTCTTGGGTAGACATCAACTAAAAGTAATTATCCTTGCGAAAGGGAACTTTGGGCTTGTCATCCCATCGTAGTTCCTAGTGCCTTCGAGACCCCTTCAATGGGCATACCTTGGGCAGTCCTGGGATTAACCCCTAAATCACTAAGTATAATAACCAGTAGACAAGAATTGCCTAATAGGCTAGGTAAAACTGTACTTGTTCTTATCACGGTGCCAGGTTGGAGAGACTTGGAGTCCGTTGATTACTTGCTCACCTGTTTCATAAGGTTTGAGGGATACAAGTAATGAGCTCATCCTAACCGGGTTGGAGGGATACGAGTGGCTTGCTCACCTGTTTCATAAGGTTGGAGGGATACAAGCACTTGCTCACCCAAATGGGATTGGAGGGAATGTGTTAGCAATATCAATACGAGCAGGAAGCTCAGATTAATACCTTGCATGTGCATAAAATTAGTGGCGAGTCAGGCGGGACTGGCCAGTCGATGCACCGATGGCAGTACGATGACTCGGGCGAGGGGTACGGGTGGAGGGGCCAGTATGCTAAATATATAATACTGCGGAATCCCCGAAGACGTACACTCGACCTACAAGACTGACGGGTAGTCAGCAAAATACGTATGCAAAACTCTAGAGTGCACCTAGGACGTGTACAGAGGCGTATGAGAGGGGTCTAGGTCTGGTAGTGCTTATACCTACCTAGAAGTGGAGAGCCCGCTCCACTGTTGCCGTAGCCACAACGGTAGTACCCGAGAGTGATGCAAGCTCTCAAAAAGAGGGAACTAAAGGTCTGTGATCACGGAGTCGTGTGTGTGTGTTGCACTTGCATGTTTAACATACTCATCATAACATACATTCATTCATTAGGACATACGCTTCATAGATCCTTATCATATAAATTGTATGGGCGGTTTATATGATAAGTTACTTTTGGAAACCCTAACTTATAAGTTCGTATGGGCGTTCATATAAGTTAGGGTACTTCTGTGATATTGATAGGAGTAGGAGTAGCAGTAGCGTACTTTCCTTTCTGTACTGCATTTACTTTCAGTTCTATCTTTTTACTGCAGTCCTTTTCTTTCCGCACTGTCTTTACTTACTTGCACTTTATATAGAACTGCTAGATTATATATAGAACTGCTAGATTTTACTTACTCCTGCTAGATAGAAATGTCACCTGCTTCCACTTTGCTACCCCTTGTTGTCCTCCGCATCCTCCTTCCATCCGGTGCCTAAGAGCGACAGGAGGAGGTGTTGAGGATACGACTTAGTCTTTTTGACTAACATACGTTGACTCCCCCTTTTTAGGAGTTCGAGGAGGCAGGGTATGAGGAGCAGCTACCACCACCACCAGACACTACTACCGTACGTCCTCAGGTGGGAGGAGATGTAGTGGATAGCTAGTTTACAGCTTTCTGTTTTGTGAGAGAGAGTTTGATATCTATTGATGTATATGTGCATAAGCCCTATTTCACTTTTGTACTCATTTTTGGACTGTAGTAGCTTTTCATTTCCATATATATGATATGCTCTGTGACTTTTGTGGACATGTGTATTGGTTTGTTTATACACTTTTACTTCCGCATCTCTAGTGAAAAATGATCGTAATAGCCGGCAGAATCGGCGTCTTACGGTGTCGACTAACTCAGGAGTTAGTGTCACCGTAAGGCGGCGGTTCTGGGCATAAGATCCGGGATGCCTTCGAAAAGGGAAAAGGCGGATCTTACACTTACACTATGTGTGACAAAATGATAGCCTTGCGCCTTAGTGAAGGCAGAGTGCCAAGAGTCGGGGGATTCTTGAAATCCTTGCCTAGTTCGGAATAGAAGTTAGACTGGACTGTGTGCATGGTTTGCCAAGGTCAAAGTGGGGAAACGACGCCTATTGGGTGATCGTGATTTGGGTAACGCAAGTTTCACACTTAATTTCATAGAGGAAGGATGATTCGGTGGTGTAACCGGCAAAGATATCTATGGATAACATAGTTAGACCGCACGGTGTACCCCGCAACATCGAGAGCGATCGAGATGGACGTGTTACGTCCAATGATTGGTGGTGGTTACAGAAAGTGTTGGAGACTAAGTTGTAGTTTAGTCCAATCTTACATCCGCGGACGGATGAGCAGACCGAGTGGATCAACAGGATTTTGGAGGACGTGCTTTGCATGTGTGTCCTGGACTTTGGGAAGCAGTGGGAAGGCCATCGGTTTTTGGTAAAGTTTGTGCACAACATTAGCTACCAAGCGGTTATACAAATGGCGCCCTTCGAGGCCATTTATGGTAGAAGTCATCGCATGCCGTTGTCGAGGCTAGAAATGGATGACACGAAGTTGTATTTAAAGCAAGAGGTGGTAAACACTACCCCTTTGATGCGAACCATATGAGAACTTTGCTAATCGCTCAGGAGAGGAAAACTAAGTGCTTCAATGCCATGTATCGGAAGGTGGAGATATCGGGTGGTGTATTGGAAGTTATAGTCGTTCAAGAGTGTTTCACGAGAGCGACGCTTGGAGAAGCTGAGCTCGGTATACCTTGGACCACTTTATATTTCTGGAGCGGTTTGGTGAGGTGGTGCAAGAGCCTTCGAACTTGATCGTGAGTGATAAAGTTTTGGTGGACGAAAGGTTGACAACTAGGGTCAAACCCGTTCATTTTGGAGACCGTGAAGTCGAGCAACTTTGTCTCAAGGAGATCAGGATAGTCGTGGTCTAGTGGGACAATTGCGATAGCGAGGAGCTCTCTTAAGAGTGAGAGCAATCTATGCTGGAAGTGTACCTGGAGTTGTTCTGCCTGGGTACCGCTGAGAGTTTCTGTTTTCTCTCCTTTAATAATTTCGTGGACGAAATTCTTTTAAGAGGGGGAGAGTTGTAATACCCCGAAACTCAAAAGAGGGACGGGTGACGTTTTAAGCCAAGTCTGGGTTTTGGAGCAGGTGTCACGGGCGTGTCTTGGGCATGATCGACCTCGGGTCGTGGGGTCGACGTTTTGGCGATCGGCGATCGGCGAGTTGAGGCACATGGCCTGGGACACGGGCAAGTCCCAGGGCGTGTCATGCTGGGTAATTTCTTAGTTATGCACACAGGCCATGATACGGGCACATACACGGGGGTGTCACTTGTGACACGGGCGTTTCGGGTGCCGTGTCGCAGGTCATGTCCTTCTCGGGAAAAGAGTATTGGTAGTTGCACACGGGGCGTGACACGGGTATTGACACAGCCGTATCGCATGCTACACGGGTGTGGTAGAGGCCGTGTCGAATGTCATGTGCTGGTTGGAACGTCGGGTGAGACGGCAAATGGGTGATACGGTCATGTTGCAACTCGTGTTCGGCCCAGATTTTGTAATATTGGGCTGAATCGCAGCCGTTCGATTTCATGATTTGGGATCCGATGGCTCAGGGATGTTGCTGGTATGTTATATCCGGGGAATAGGGTTTGAAACCCTTATTTTCATCCAAGCCCTCTCTCTCTAAATTCTAGAGAGAAGGAAGAGCAAGGAGGAGGAAGAAGACCAAGATTCGGTCACCAGCGAAGCTTCGGAGCTCCAAATCGCGAGCTGTCTTCGGATCCGCGGAGGCAAGGAGATTGCGGTTCTTTTCATCTGGGTTGCTTTCCATGGCGCCATGGAAAAACGCAAGGGTAATGATTCTCTTCTTGAGCATGTGAATCTCTTCTTCCTTTGGATAGGAAAACCCCTCTCCCACGAGTGTGCGGCAAGATTGTGGTATTCCTTGGGGTAGATATGTAAAGTCCCCCTTATTAGAGTCTGGAATCGTAGTACGGACATAGGTATGATGTGCGAAGCCTACCCAGACGTGTTGGTCTGGATCGGTGATGATTTGCTGTGCATTTTTAGCCGGAGAAGACTCCGAGCATTTTGATTGTTTTTGGGTTGTTATGCGGTAGAATGCATCAGGAAATCTTGGGGATTAACCCCGAGGTGCACCCGAAAATCTGGACGAAAACGCATTTCTGTCATATCGGTGGCCTGGGAGCCAACCGGGTACATAGTGGGGCTATGTACCGTATTTCTACGATATTTGGGACTGGGGAAGCTTAGCCCACATCAAAGGCCAAATGGCAACGGCGGGGTAAGCAACGGGCTGGTGGACCCCTACCCGCTCAATCTGCTCTATTAAAGCGACCTAAAGTTTTATGTGGGACTTACTGAGGTTTGAAGATCGAGTCTAGGCTACGGTTGAAAGGACTAAATGCTCACGAGGTCTACACCCTGGGGGCGGTGGCGGATTCAAGGACCAGACGGGGTTCGGACTAGCCCGCCGAGTAAGTGCCCTGAGAGCACGAGGTGTACGGCCATATGAGCGTGCACCTGTGATGTGATGCTTATTTTGCTATGTTGCTTGTTTTGCTAACAAGTGCAGGGAAGAAGCTTTGTCGCTCTTATTTGGGGGCGGAATCGTTATAATTTGGTCAGCATAGCTGACTGTTGCCTTTGTTTACCACCGTGCGGTGGATTGTTGCTTGCAGGTGCTGCGGAGCCGAGCGGTAAATAGCGGGCTAAAGCTAAATTTGCTGTGTCGGCCCTCGAAGGACAATTGTTGAGTGCTTTCATTTTGTACTCATGTATGATCGGCCTGCGTGCCGAGGTTTGGAAGACACTTTTATTAAGAAAACTCCTGTAAGGCCATAAGGCCATTTCTGTTTAATGTATTAAACATTCCTTCTTGGTTTGAGTAGTGGACATTCATGCTTGGCAGGGTTCTTTATTCTTTGTGCAACTTAATAATTTACTTCCGCTAGATGCTCTGTGTAGGACGTTGTGATTGGTTGAATGGTTTCAATAAGTAACCAACCGGTCTGTCCGTAGTAAATGGCGTAGGGCCCCGGCCGGACCTACTGCTATATGTCATGTGACGGATAAGGGTGTTACAAATTGGTATCAGACTACTGGTTTCAGTCAAGCTTAAATGAATTCGTGGGCGAATTAACTTTAGGGGGTGGTGAGCACATGTGTGTGCGTCATCGTTATAACATTAAAAGAACCCATGAATGTCCACTTAGGAATGAAAATACACATGTTTGAGGAACCTGCGTGTTCCTATAATTGCTTTTTGCAATTTTGTTCAGTCACTTATGGTGTTTTGAATGGCTATAGGTGTCCGGAAGTGGAGCGTGGCAGTCTGAACACACGTTTGCTGAGCAAAGTACTGCACCAAGTAACGTTCCTGAGACCCCTACGTTTTTGGAAACTATAATAAGGGTGGTTGAAGCGGTATTCGTTGTGACCAATGCATAACATGGAAGTAATGTGCAACCCTTTGTCCCTGAGATGGCCCCAACATCGGGCCGTATGTTAGAGCAAAGGGCATTTGGAGGTCAATTAGGGCAGCAGATGAGCATGACTGTGTGCAGGGAGCGCATTAAGTTGACGCGTGTTTGCAGACGTTCCTTATGTTAAGGCGTTACCCAGGCTTTGAATGGTAAAGCGAGAAATATATAGTTGATAGATTTTATAACGGTCTGCTCAGCGAGTTGCGTATCCTACTGCTAGGACCAAAGTTATTGGGATTCCGAGCTTTGGTGGAATCGGCCAGAGCTTTGGAGGTGGAGTTGGGGAAAAATCACCAAGTACCAGTGAATAGGGGACCAAACCCTATAGATCCTATAAAGACTGTCTATCGAAAGACGTCGAGAAAAGAGGCTGGGTCATCTACTAACCAAACTACCCTCAATTGTTATTCTTGTGGCAAGAAAGGGCACCTCGCCAGAGATTGTTGGGAGGGTGCTCAGAAGACAAGGAAAGTTTTGGCAGGAGCAGTCGAAGATGTTATGACAAAGGATTCGGTTGTCAAGATGACAACCTCAAAATCTGGGTACCGTAGGTGGCATAAGAAGGCTAGGAGGTCGGGTCTAGTCCCTTCCTCTAGCACATCCGGAGCGACTACAGTCCAAACCCCGGATGCATGCTTTTCCAGTGGAAAGCCGGGGCACTATGCCCGGGATTGTTGGAGTGGACGCCCAATGTCCAAAAAGAAGTCGGGTGCAATATCTGAGGAGAAGGGAAAGGCGGTGGCGTCCATCGCACCGCTGTTTACTCCGACCCAACTGGGAATGGACAACCTTGGCTAGTAGGAGGCCATATGGCCGATCGTCGGGAAGACGGGTATGGGTTAATTGTTAGCAATCTAGCTTCTTATACCTGATACCTTATACGTATTAGCTTAGGACTGGAGGTTCTCGGCTTTGTGTGGATTGTTGGTAATCTGGCTAGTGCATATTTTGATACGGGAGCTTCGCACTCCTTTTGTTTGAAGGATTTATATCGCGTATTGGAGTACCTCCTTCGATGGTAAAGGACAAATTAGACGTATAGTTGCCTAGTGGTCGTTCAATGCACGCAAGGAGAGAGTCTTTGTTGTAAAGGTACAGGTTGGGGGTTTGGAGTTCGACTTACAAGCGTCGTTACTGCCACCGTGGGAGGCTGTAAAGCCTAAGCCTACATTGGATAGTTAATCGGGTGTATCTGAATATCCTTATGTGTTTCCCTGATGTTTTCCCTTGAGCCCCACCGTAGCGTGAGATCGATTTTACGATTGAGTTATGGCAGGTGAAAAACCTGTGTCACGCTCTCCTTATAGGTTGATGCCTAAGGTGATAGCAGAGTTAAATGTTCAACTAGAAAAGTTGATGGAGCAAGGGTATGTGTGTCCAAGCTCATTGACTTGGAGCGCACCGGTCCTTTTTACTCAGAAGAAGGACGGGAGCTTGCAATTTTTTATCTGTTACAGAGAGCTGTATAAGTTTACAGAAATAGAACAAGTACTCGATCCAAATGATCGATGATCTTTTGATCAGTTAGTCGGGTCTTCGGTGGACTCAGTAATATGTCATAAGTCTGGTTACCCTCATCTGAGAATAAGGGTAAGTGTTATCGCAAAGACGGTGTTAAGTACGAGTGATGAGCAATCCGAGTCTCCGATCGTGCTGTCTTGGCAGTCAAGTGTGGCATCAGTGTTCATAGACTGGATGAACGGAACGTTCATGGAGTACCTAGTCCACTTTGTGATCGTCTCCATCGACGACACATTTGGGGTAATTGAAGTGCGAAGGGTATCGCTTCTAAATATCTACTTTTGGTTTTGTGGACGCTAAGGAGGGACCCTGTATACACCAAGTTCTCCGAACACGAGTCTTGGGTTATCCTCATACCGCTCCTCGGTCTTATAGTTGGTAGAGTGAGAGTGTGTGGGTCCAGCGTTATTAGTCGCAATACGAGGGTGGCCTGTGTTGTCTCGGTAGCGGAAGTCTAGAGTTTCTGGTGTGGTCGGCTACCACGGGCGCTTCGTACAGGACTTCTCGCGGATAGATTTACCCCTCACAACGTTGTCAAGGAAAAGCTTAAAAGGTTGTTTTGATGCGCGAGTGCGCCCAAACTTTGAAGGGTTAAAGAGTTGGTCAACCACGGCGCCAGTATTAAGTTCGCCGAGTGGAACCAAAAGCTGTGAGATCTACGACACTACCTTGGGCAGTGGATTGGACTGCGTGCTGCTGCAGCGTGGTAATGTTATGGCTTATGGCTCGCATTAGCTTAAAGAGCACGAGGGGAATTGCCCGGTCCGCCATCTGGAGTTAGCGGCCGTGTGTTTTGCGCTTAAGATGTGGAGGCATTGTTCGTACGACGCATAAGTCGATGTTTGTACCGATCATAGGAGTCTGATATATCGGTTGGATCAAAAGGTTTGGAAATTGAGGCAGCAGAAATGGATGGAGTTCCTGGGGGACTATACGTTTGAAAGTTATTTTGTGCCCGTTGTAAGGCAATGTAGGTTCGGATGCGTTGAGATGCAGGGCTCCCGCCCAAGCCAACTAGTTGTAGGTTCATGTTGAGAGTTTGACCCGGGAGTTGGAGATGTTAGCTATCTCTTGCGTTGACAAGAAGACTAGCGTCGAAGCATAATGGAACAGGTCAGAAGTCAAGTATGACCTGGCTGATCGTATTTGGCAGACTATGGTTTGGGGAGCAGCATGAAGGAAATCATGGGTGCATCTTGGTGGGTAAAAGTCCCAAATCGACGATTGAAGGTGGACTGCCAAGGAAAGACAACCATTTGTGCGGCCCAAGCGTGGGCAATTGATGTGTGGAGTTGTGGTATGTTATACCCAGTACTCAATTAACTTAGGAAGCACAAAGTTGTTCCAATATCTGAAGAAGTGCTCTGGTGGTCAGGACTCTAAAAGGTTGTGGCACTATGTGTGACAAATTGCCAGCCTTGTGCCTTAGTGAAGGCAGAGTGCCAAGAGTCGGGGATTCTTTAAATCCTTGCCAAGTTCAGAATAGAAGTTCGACTAGACTGTGTGCATGGTTTGCCAAGGTCACAGTGAGGAAACGACGTCTATTGGGTGATCGTGATTTGGGTAACGCAAGTGTCGCACTTAATTCCGTAGAGGAAGGATGATTCGGTGGTGTAACTGGCAAATATGTCTGTGGATAACATAGTTATACCGCACGGTGTACCCCACAACATCGGGAGCGATCGAGATGGACGTGTTACGTCCAATGATTGGAGGTGTTTACAGAAAGTGCTGGAGACTAAGTTATAGTTTAGTCCAATCTTACATCCGCGGACGGATAAGCAGACCGAGTGGGTCAATAGGATGTTGGAGGACGTGCTTCGCATATGTGTCCTGGACTTCGGGAAGCAGTGGGAAGGCCATCGGTTTTTGGTAAAGTTTGCGTACAACATTAGCTACCAAGCGGGCATACAAATGGCACCCTTCGAGGCCCTTTATGGTAGAAGTCATCGCATGCTGTTGTCGAGCATAGAAACGGATGACACGAAGTTGTATTTAAAGCAAGATGTGGTAATCACTACCCCTTTGGTGTGAACCATATGAGAACTTTTGCTAATCGCTCAGGAGAGGCAAAATAAGTGCTTCAACGCCACGTATCGGAAGGTGGAGATATCGGGTGGCGTATTGGAAGTTATAGTCATTCAAGAGTGTTTCACGGGAGCGATGCTTGGAGAAGCTTACCTCGGTATACCTTGGACCACTTGATATTTCTGGAGAGGTTTGGTGAGGCGACGTAAGAGCCTTCAAACTTGATCGTGAGTGATCAAGTTTTGGTGGACGAAAGGTTGATGACTAGGGTCAAACCCGTTCGTTTTGGAGACCGTGAAGTCGAGCGACTTTTTCTCAAGGAGATCAAGATAATCATGGTCCAGTTGGACAATTGCGATAGCGATGAGCTCTCTTAGGAGTGAGAGCAATCTATGCTGGAAGTGTACCCGGAGTTGTTCCACCTGGGTACCGCTGAGAGTTTCTGTTTTCTCTCCTTTAGTAATTTCGTGGACGAAATTATTTTAAGAGGGGGAGAGTTGTAACACCCCGAAACTCAAAAGTGGGACGGGTGACATTTTAAGCCAAGTATGGGTTTTGGAGCAGGTGACACGGGCGTTTCACAGGCGTGTCATGGGCGTGATCTACCTCGAGTCGTGGGGTCGACGTTTTGGCGATCGTCGAGTTGAGGCACACGGCCTTGGACATGGGCGTGTCCCATGGCATGTCATGTTGGGTAATTTCTGAGTTATGCACATGGGCCATGACACGGGCACAGACACGGGTGTGTCACTTGTTTCACGGGCGTGTCTGGTGCCATGTCGCAGGCTGTGTCCTTCTTTGTAAAAGAGTGTTGGTAGTTGCACACGGGGCGTGACACGGGTCTTGACACGGTCGTGTCGCATGCGACATGGGCGTGTCGGAGGCCGTGTCGAATGTCGTGTGCTGGTTGGAACGTCAGGTGAGACGGCGAATGGGTGACACGGCCATGTACACGGCCGTGTTGCAACCCGTGTTCGGCCCAGATTTTGTAATATTGGGCTGAATCGCAGCCGTTCGATTTCTTGATTTGGGATCTAACGGCTCAGGGCTATTGCTGGTATGTTATATCCGGGGAATAGGGTTTGAAACCCTTATTTTCATCCAAGCCCTCTCTCTCTAAATTCTAGAGAGAAGGGAGAGCAAGGAGGAGGAAGAAGACCAAGATCCGGTCACTGGTGAAGCTTCGGAGCTTTAAATCGCGAGCCATCTTCGGATCCGCGGAGGCAAGGAGATTGCGGTGCTTTTCATCCGGGTGGATTTCCATGGCGCCGAGGAAAAACGCAAGGGTAACGATTCTCTTCTTGAGCATGTGAAGCTCTTCTTCCTTTACATGGGAAAACCCCTCTTCTGCGAGTGTGCGGCGAGATTGTGGTATTCCTTGGGGTAGATATGTAAAGTCCCCCTTGTTAGAGTCCGGAATCGTAGTACGGACATAGGCATGATGTGTGAAGCCTACCTGGATGTGTTGGTCTGGATCGGTGATGATTTGCTATGCATTTTTAGCCGGAGAAGACTCCGAGCATTTTGATTGTTTTCGGGTTACTATGCGGTAGAATGTATCAGGGAATCTTGGGGATTAACCCCGAGGTGCACCCGAAAATCTGGACGGAAATGCATTTATGTCATATCGGTGACCTGGGAGACAACCGGGTACATAGCGGGGCTATGTTCCGTGTTTGAACGATATTTGGGACCGGGGAAGCTTAGCTCGCGTCAAAGGCCAAATGGCAACGGCGGGGTGAGCAACGGGCTAGTGGACCCCTACCCGCTCCATCTGCTCGGTTAAAGCGACCTAAAGTTTTACGTGGGACTTACCGAGGTTTGGAGATCGAGTCTAGGCTACGGCTGAAATGACTAAATGCTCACGAGGTTGCCACCCTGGGGGTGGTGAAGGAGTCAAGGACCGGACGGGGTTCGTACTGGCCCACCGAGTAAGTGCTCTGAGAGAAGGGGTGTACGGCCATGTGAGCATGCACCTGTGATGTGATGCTTATTTTGCTATGTTGCTTGTTTTTAACAAGTGTAGGGAAGAAGCTTTGTCGCCCCATTTTGGGGGCGGAATCGTTATAATTTGGTCAGCATAGCTGACCGTTGCCTTTGTTTACCACCGTGCGGTGGATTGTTGCTTGCAGGTGCTGCGGAGCCGAGCGGTAAATAGCGGGCTAAAGCCCAAGTTGCTGTGCCGGCTCTCGAAGGCCAATTGTTGAGTGTTTTCCTTTTGTACTAATGTATGACCAGCCTGCGTGCCGAGGTTTGGAAGACACTTTTATTAAGCAAACTCTTGTAAGGTTATAAGGCCATTTCTATTTAATGTATTAATCATTCCTTCTTGGTTTGAGTAGTGGACATTCATGCTTGGCAGGGTTCTTTATTCTTTGTGCAACTTAATAATTGACTTCCGCTAGATGATCTGTGTAGGACGTTGTGATTGGTTGAATTGTTTCAATAAGTAACCAACCGGTCTGTCCGTAGTATATGGCGTTGGGCCCCGGCCGGACCTATTGCTATATGCCATATGACGGATAGAGGTGTTACAACACTTGCGGTAGGAAGTCGTCCGGAAGTATTGGTAGAGAGCAACTAGGGTTTGGCTAGGGATTATGGGAAAGTGTTTTATTTGGAACTCGGACCAATGTGTGGAAACAAAATCCGTGACGACCAAGCTATGGCTCCGAAACACGCATCAAGGGTAATGAATTTTCTTCTTGGGTAGGTGAAGCCCTTAATTTTAGCATGTTTGCATTGAAGCCCCTCCCCACCGACGGGTGGGGGAAGGGTTCTCTCCGACGGGTCGACGTGTACATCCCCATTATTTAATTGCATTTAGTACTCAGAAGCGCGAGTACGTTTTTAGGCATGTTTTGTGAAGCCTATCCAGACGTATGGTCTTGATTGGTGATGTTCTGTGGGTTCTCGGAGAAGACTCAGTGGAAGTTGAATGTTTCGAAATGGGGGTCTGCCCGGGGCAGTAGTTAGTACTGTAGGTGTGCTCCAGGAAACACCCTAATGTTTGCATAGGATCGATGTATCGTTAGCATTAGCTCCCGGGGAGATTTTGTTGTGATGTGTGTGTAACCGATCTCTCGGAGACCATGTGCTAGCGTGTTGAGTTACGCATCCTGGGTTCCCAACTTTGGTGTCCATGAGTGCCAACCTTGGAACATAATGTGTGTTATGTAGTGTATGGGAAAGGAGATGCTGACCCGCGTCGTTGTCATTAATTAGCACACCGATTTGAGCAATGAAAAAGAGCTGAACTGTACCCGTTCTATTTCATTCGGCTAAATAGACCTAAAATACGTGGCAATTTTCATTGGCACAGGGGTAAGTCGAGGCTATAGTCCTGGATAGTAATGCTCAAGCGGAACCATCCAGTCCGGGACAAAGAATGGTGGTGGACTAGCGGAGTTGACCATTGTGGTGCTTTATGCACTATCGTATTCTTATGATGGCAAAAGGTGGGACTTGGGGAAACCCGATACACCATTAAGGTGCCCTGAGTGCACGAGATGTTTGGTTAGTTATGCTAATGTCTGTGATGTATGGTGCCTTAAGTTTTACATCTATATTAAATATGTAAACATGTTAATTACTTGCAGGGATTAAGCACCACCACCCCGAGAAAGAGGTGGGGTCATTATAATTTGGTCATCTCCAGCTGACCGTTGCCTTATTTGCCACCGCTTGGTGGAATATTTTGAGTGCAGGTGATGTGGAGCCAAGCGAGAAGTAGCGGGTGCAACGGCCCAAAACGTGAAATGGCCAAAATGAATAATAAAACTTACTACTAAATATCCTATATGATGATCATATGAAAATCAGTGGCACTATTAGCTATCTCAGTTGATTTTGGATACAAGTTTTCTTTCATATTGGACAAAAAAATTTTATGACAGTTTTATGTGGGTACAAATGGTTAGCTCGTGTAGCCAGATTTTATGTTAAAACTATTTGGCTTAAGTCATATTGGGAAGTGTCTATACTGGAGGAGTGGGTCGGCTTTAATGTCTAAATGGTTGGTTTATTAATTATGGGGCTTTGGGGTTATGACGACGTTTATTAAGCTCTGCACCTTTATAGGTGAGGCGGTAGTATTGATAAGCGGTTGTACCATTATACAGTCCCGAGCCTATTACTTTCCTTATTTTATTTCTTCTCATCCTTACGCCGCTTGGAGGGGAGATGGGCAAAGTTGGCACTAGGGTTCACAGAGCTTTCATCTTCTTCCCTCTCTCCCTCTCGAAATCTCACGATTTCGAATGTGAAGTTCTTACCTGCTACTAGAATCAAAGTTTAACAATGTTTTGATTAATCTAAGATTAATCGGGCTTGTGTTTTCGGGCGGGATTGATGCCCAGAATGGTTTTAATGTGTTGTAAGCCTTCTTTCCCCTTTAATACCTCGTGTTTTCTTGGGAATTTCATGACCAGATAAGTTGGGGTTTTGTCTTTCTCTTTTGAGGTTGGTCAGTGTGTGCTTTTGGTTGATCGGGTCAATTGTTTCCTTTAGGGTTTCTCTTATTTTTTTATCTGCTATTGGTTGTGATTGGCTAGTGGTTTTGCTCTAATTTTCAAAGCAGAAAACAACTAATTGTATACAACTTTTCCATGGGGGGTTTTCATGTATTTTACTAGACCGACTGTATTTGTATAGCTAGGGGTTTTATTTGGATATAGTGGTTTTGGGGGATTTATGTAGATTTTTAATTGGGGCCTGATTATAATCAGTCGGATGTTTTCATGATGTTTGTTCTGCTTTGGCCAGCTATGTATTATTGCGAGTTTTTCACTCTTGGTTGGTTGTTGATTAGGCTGGAGAGTTATATTGCTATTTTTGTAAAATACTGCTGCTCTTCTCTTTATAGTGGGTAGTGGTCAGTGAATTAAGCTAATGATTTCCTAATCATATAGAAGTTGTTGTGGGTTTTCCTCTTGCTGGCAATCTCTTATAGTTTGGACCTTTATGTGATTATTTTTGTTTATAGATGTTGGGACTTTGCTTTGTTTTTTCTGGCTGGCTACTATCATTTTCAATGTTGAGTATTTATTAGGGTTCTTCCTAATTGGTTACTTAGATGGTGGATTGGAATTGGGTTTTGTTATTACTTTGGCCTTATATCTTTATGAGTATGTAAAATAAATAGTTGGATAAGTAGCTCCCAAATGATGTTATCAGAATAGTAAATGTCATAGATATAAAGAGGCGTAACCCCGGTATAAAAGACCCTAAGTGATATGATTTTTATATAGATACCATGAAGGATGGCTTCTCATAATGGGCGTGATGATGACATGAAATACTATAAAAGGAAGAATAACTGATGGTGAGAGCTACCTATCTACTTTATGCTCTATTTTTCATTATGTGCACTTATCAAATACATTGTTACTTGCATAAGCTAGCATGGATACATTATATATGGATACATACATATCACTGATACTTATTATCGTTATGATGTATGGCCTTGTACGAAGGAAAACGGGCGATTACTGTTCTGAGGGGATTAATAAATAAAAAAACCCTAAGTATATTAACAAATTGCATACAGCTAACATAAATGAAAATGCATCGATGTAGGGAAATGTTAAGGGTATAACTGAACATGAATGCACTTAAAAGATACTGATGGTTTGCCAAATCAGTCAGCTGAAAGGCATAGACGCGTGTTGAACGTACTGATTTGGATATTGTACTGTAGACCCCGAGGGGTCGGGCCCAAAGACTGAAATACTGATACCAATACTGTTACAATTACCCTTAACATTACCTAACATAAAAGATAACATAAGAGTGTACGGGTATACAGTTACACTAATACATTGCTAATAGACATGAGAACTGATATAGTTTTGTAATTGCACTGCTTACATTATCTTATAGATTATATTCTTGCACTCATACTAATACACTTTACATATTTGCATTGCTTACATGATTACATTGTTCCATAGCTTTCTTTCTTTCACTGATACTGGTATATAGCTACTGAATATTATTGTCCTATAACTGTTTATATGGTTTTATGGCTACTAACATTACAGTTATAATGTTGCTACAAAGTTTCATTATTGGTATGGAAAAGGGTTAGTAGAGATATATGACTATTACGTTGTTAAATCCTTTTCATTTGTTTACACATCAGTTAAAGAGGTATGTCTTCACTTAGTCATATTTTTATGATTAAGCCTGTCATCATATTTTTATTTAGATACTTAAAGTGACCCTGAATATGCAAAGCAAATGATGTTGACTGAGTAAAAACAAAAAAGACTCGACGAATGATTCAAGGTATGAGGTACATTTTTATTATGTGTTTTATTTTTTGCTCACTAGCCTTACTTCATCCTGGGATGAATGTCTTGAAAGTAGCTTAGATACAGTTTTCATGTGGGGTCAAAACGGGGCCTCACAATTTGGTATCAGAGCCAGATTTTCAAGAAGTTCGGCTACAGTGAGCATTGAATAATTACACATGATATGACATTGAGATGAGCGCACATAGAAGACTAGTTCTTCGGAACTTTTTCGAATTGAATTAAAGGAAAGAGTTATAGGTCTACAGAGTATGATACTAAGTAAATGAATTTTGCTAAAAATAAAGAGAGCTAAATGAAAGGGAATCTAAGTAGAAATTGGTATTACATTTCCTACACGAGATAAACTAATGAAATCATATGTTTACAAAGAAAAATGACGTCATTGATACGATATACACTACTAGTGATTTGACAGGTCAAGGTATACGCTTAGTGTAATATCTTTATCGATGAATACTTTGTATGTGTATACAACGAGAAAACTGATATAGGCAACAAGTTTGAATATTAAATAAAGAGTGTACAAATAACAAGCGCAAAGGTTTTCAAAGAGAAAATTGAATATGTTTGTTGGAGACACCATAACACATTCATAGTAAATATAAATAACTATATTCATGGTCAATGATATAAAGGGAAATGTTATGATGGGTATGCAATAGTTCATGACATGACTATGCATTGTAACTTCGCCTTCATCTCATGTACATGGTTTTGAACGAAGTATTTCACACATAAGTAAAACGAATAGGAACCAGGTTACAAAGTAAATTCATGTGTTTATAAAATGACAGTAATGATAGTGTAATCATTCGATAATGTAAGAACTTGTAACAATCTAGGAATCAACGCTCTATATTATTGTGAATGTGAGGAGAGTGACTAGAAGGAGAATCTAACAAGTAAAAGAAACAGTTTACGGACAGTATGATAATCAAAGTCTTTCATAATAGTTATGAAAGTGTTGTAATGCATAATATACTGAATTGTGTGAAACGCTTTATGCGATAATGATACTTTTATTGCAAATTGTGGCAGTATGTTGATCGCTACAATTTAGTGGTACGAAATGAAGGAAAACAAGCACTGACTAGATTTAATGAAAAGAAAGTAAATAAAAATTGAATAAAATGAAAATACATGGGTCAATAGATGACTTAGGATACACGAATTTACAACATAAAGTGTTGACAGAGATGTTACAAACAATGACTTGTAATATACACTGATAAAATTGAAAGAATAAAGTAATACAAAGTATAATTCCACGTATGCCCTATATGTTAGATTAAGAAGTGTTACGGAGATAATAATGCAAAGAATAAAGATGTCGGGTCTAGGGAACTGTGTACCTTAACAAACTAGTCCATCAAAGGAACAAAATAAATAGTATGAGATATTATACGAAGGAGTAATAAGTTATGATGATGACGAAAGGAACTATAATAAGATGAATGATTTTTATATGTTTGATTCAACGACCCGAAAAATTGAACATGTGAATGAGAAAAAAAATGCTCAAATAAATAGTACGAGAACCCATTGTTTTAAAGTACTATTATGTCCAATTTTTGAGGACGAAAATCTTTTTAAGAAGGGAAGAATTTATAATGGACCAAAACGTGAAATGACCCAAATGAATAATAAAACTTACTACAAAATATCCCCTATGATGATCATATGAAAATCAGTGACACTATTAGCTATCTCAGTTGATTTTGGATACAAGTTTTCTTTCGTATTGGACAACGAAATTTTATGATAGTTTTCTGTTGGTACAAAGGGTTAGCTCGTGTAGCAAGATTTTATGTTAAAACTATTTGGCTTAAGTCATATTGGGAAGTGGTTGTACTTGAAAGTGGGTCGGCTTTAATATGTCTACATGGCTGGTTCATTAATTATGGGGCTTTGGGGTTATTACGACATTGATTAAGCTCTATACCTTTATAGGTGAGGCGGTGGTATTGATAAGTGGTGGTATCATTATACATTCCCGAGCCTATTACTTTCCTTATTTTTTTTCTTCTCATCCTTACGCCGCCTAGAGGGGAGATGGGCAAAGTTGGCGTTAGGGTTCACAGAGATTTCATCTTCTTCCTTCTCTCCCTCTCTTAATCTCACAGTTTCGAATGTGAAGTTCTTACCTGCTACTAGAATCAAAGTTTAGCAAGGTTTTGATTGATCTAAGATTAATCAGGCTTGTGTTTTCGGGCAAGATTGATGCCCATAATGGTTTTAGTGTACTGTAAGCCTTCTTTCCGCTTTAATACCTTGTTTTTTCTTGGGAATTTCATGACCAGACAAGTTGGGATTTTGTCTTTCTCTTTTGAGGTTGTTCGGAGTATGCTTTTGGTTGGTCGGGTCAGCTATTTCCTTTTGGGTTTCTGTTATTTCGTTGACTGCTATTGGTTGTGATTGGCTAGTGGTTTTGCTCTAATTTTCAAAGCAGTAAACAACTAATTATATACAACTTTTCTATGGGAAGTTTTCATGTATTTTACTTGACTGGTTGTATTTGTATAGTTGGGGGTTTTATTTGGTTATAATGCTTTTTGGGGATTTATGTAGATTTTTAATCGGGGCCTGATTATAGTCAGTTGGATGTTTTCATGATGTTTGTTCTGCTTTGGCCAGCTATGTATTATTGTGGGTTTTTCCCTCTTGGTTCGTTTTTTGATTAGGCTAGAGAGTTATATTGCTATTTTTGTTAATTACTGTTGCTCTTCTCTTTATAGTGGGTAGTGGTCAGTGAATTAAGCTAATGATTTCCTAATCATATAGAAGGTTCTGGGGGTTTTCCTCTTGCCGGCAATCCCTTATAGTTTGGACCTTTATGTGATTATTTTTGTTTATAGATGTTAGAACTTTGCTTTATTTGTGTTGGCTGGCTACTATCATTTTAAATATTGAGTATTCATTAGGGTTCTTCCTAGTTGGTTGCTAGGTATGGTAGATTGGAATTGGGTTTTCTTATTACTTTGGCCTTATATCTTTATGAGTATGTAAAATAAATAGTTTGATAAGTAGCTGCCAAATGGTGTTATCAGAATTGTCAATGTTATTGCTATAACGAGGCGTAACCCCAGTATAAAAGACCCTAAGTGATACAATTTTATACAGATACCGCAAAGGATGGCTTCTCATAATGGGCGCGATGATGACATGAAATGTTATAAAAGGAAGAATAATTGATTGTGAGAGCTACTTATTTACTTTATGCTCTATTTTTCATTATGTGCACTTGTCAAATACATACTTACTTGCATATGTTAGCATGGATACATTACATATCACTGATACTTATTGTCATTATGATGTATGGCCTTGTGCGAAGGCAAACATGCGATTACTGTTTTGAGGGGATTAATAAATAAACAAACCCTACGTATATTAACAAATTGCATACAGCTAACATAAATGAAAATGCATTGATGCATGGAAATGTTAAGGGTATAACTGAACATGAATGCACTTTAAAGATACTGTTGGTTTACCAAATCAGTTAGTTGAAAGGTATAGACATGTGTTGAACGTACTGATTTGGACACTGTACTGTAAACCCCGAGGGGTTGGGCCCAAAGACTGAAATACTGATACAAATATTATTATAATTACCCTTAACATTACCTAACATAAAAGATAACATAAGAACGTATGGGTACACAGTTACACTGATACATTGCTAATACACATGTGAACGGATATGGTTTTACAATTACACTGCTTACATTGTCTCATGATTACATTCTTGCACTCATATTGGTACACTTTACATTGCATTGCTTACATGGTTACGTTGTTCCATAGCTTACTTTCTTACACCGATACTGGTATATAGCTACTGAATATTATTATCCTATAACAGTTTATATGGTTTTATGGCTACTAACAATACATTTATAACGTTGATGTGCAGTTTCATTATTGGTATGGAAAAGGGTTAGTAGAGATATATGATTATTACACTGTTAAATCCTTTTCATTTGTTTATACAGCAGTTAAAGAGGTATGTCTTCACTTAGTCATATCTTTATGACTAAGCCCGTCATAATATTTTTATTGAGGTACTTGAAATGACCGTGAATGTGCAAAGCAAAATGATGTTGACTGAGTAAAAATAGAAAAGACTCGACGAATGATTCAAAGTATGAGGTACGTTTTTATTATGTGTTTTATTTTGTGCTCACTAGCCTTACTTCATCTTGGGATTAATGTCTTGAAAGTAGCTTAGATACAGTTCTCATGTGGGGTCAAAATGGGGCCTCACAGTGGGCTAGAGCCCAAAGCTGTGGAGGACCTCGAAGGCCCAAATTTTGCTATTGTTTTCCTATTTTGCCGGCCTGCACGCCGATGTTTAGAAAATGCATTTAATTTGGTAAAACGTTGTTAATGTAAGGCCTTAAGGCCAAAATTTTTTGGTGTATGTCTTTTCATTCCTAGTGTGGCGTACATTCCTTTTTGGGTGATTGGTTTTATAACTCTTAGATGCTTCCGTTAGAATGCAACTCTATTTTAGGGTGCATTTTCAATATATATTAATTTATGGTTTCATTTTGTAACCCTTTAGTCCGTTCGTGTAATATGGCGTGGGGCCCCAGCCGGACCTTCTGTTATATTATTCGTGATGGAATGGGGGTGTTATAATTTGGTATCAGCTTATAGGTGTCGGTTCGTGTCTGTCGAATTAGTGGTCAAATTCTATTAAGGGGTGAAGAGCACGTGTGTGCATCACATTAAAGACGTAAAATCACCAGTGAATGTCCACTTAGGAATGTAAAACACACATGAAATATGTTAAAAACATTATTTGTGGAACCTGAGAGTTCATTTGTTTGATGTTTGCTATGTTTTTTAGTCACTAAATTGCATATTGCGCAATTATAGGTGACAAACAGTGGTGCAGAACAGTCACAAAATCAACACTCTGCAAAAATTAATGCACTGTCTCTAGCGCCTACGCCTCTTCCTTCTGCCGTGAAAATCTATTTAGTTACTGAAGCTGTGTTTGCAATCATCAATACGTAGCCAAGAGGGCAGGTGAAAGTCTTTGATTACAAGGGTAGCTAATCACCTAGAGGGGGTGAATAGGTTATTGTAGTCTTTTTAAAATTCTTTAATATCTTCTATGACTTAAGTCCTACTGTGTATACTTAATTCAGCTTTCAAGAACACAATACTTAACACAGCAAAACACAATACATAACACACCAGATTTTTATAGTGGTTCCCCAGTGTATGGGTACATCCATTGTCCCTCTCCGCCTTTCTAACAGTATGTTAGACAAGGCTCTTCTCCAAAAACTATGGCTCCCCAGAGAATACAGCATGATCCCACTGGATTAGTCAGTCTCCACTGAGACTTACAACACTGGCTCATAGCCCTCCACACAGTAATCTCCTGACAATCACACACAAGCACAAATTCCCTTTACACAGGCTAAGAGAAACAGCCCCACACTGATCCACATAGGAATCCTATCACAGGACCATAGCCCTAACACAGATCTCACATATTTTTCTCACAGCCTTTATAATTTAGGCTTTACAGTAAGATCTCACAGATCTCTCACACAGCCTAATCAATCTAAGCCTCAACACAGATCTTTCACAGATCCATTGATTTTGAAAGATTTGTTGATTTGACTCAAGATAAATTATTCTCTGAGTAAACTTCTTCCTGGGCTAAGTAAATCTCAGCCCTATCTGCTTCCCAGCAATAAGAATGACAATCTTCGACTATCTGCAGCTTGTGTTGGAAGTTCCTCAGGACCTTGACCCTATTCTTGTTGATGAAGGGAGAAGATTAAGAATGAATGTCTTCAATTAGCTAGCCTTTATTGGCAGGAAATGAGTTGCTCTGCCTCTCCTTCTATCCAAAGAAACTTTGTACAGATATCTTCTTCTTCAACGATCCAGAGAAAGATCATCATATTTGGCTCGGCTTGGATTGTGAATCAACTTTATCTAGGGCTTGCCTAGACTGATTCATCTTCCTCGGAGAGATCCTCTTTTCTTGCTATAGCATATGTTGATTGCACCAGCGAACTCAGAAACCCTTTAGATTTATCAATTGAAGTTCTTGGTTCTGTAATAATAGCGGATGAAGACGACGAACTCCCGCTTCTTGTTTTCAGAATGTTAATCAAGAAAATTTAATTTGATCTCGATCTCAGCTGCTATTTATAATCCCATCAATTTGTGGGATGATTGACACGTGTCCCAGTTTTAACGGTGGTTAAAACCTCGGCTTAATCAAATTGAGTCTCACTGCAGACTTACGGCGATATTGTTGGGTATTGTATCCACAATTACATGGATTTGAGGAAGCCTCTTGTCAAGCTAAGATGAATTCACAATGTGCTTGATGCTCTGTCTTCAAGATGTGCTTGCAGTTATTCAACGCTAAGTACACACTAATGTCAGGGTGCAGTGGGTCAATATACACGGGTCTGCGCAATGTAATCCCTCGTTGAGCAGATCAGTGTGTTGGCTTACGTGTACTCTCTCTATTGGAGTGTACTTATTTTCAAGTACAGGGATGAGATAGATCAAGATCAGAAGAGGAGCAAGGATGGGTCAAAGACCAACTTATGGGCAGAAAGACGAAGAATCGTCTAAGTTAAATTCAACGAGAATCACTAAGTGATTCTCGCCGATTCGACGGGAATCACTAGTGATTCTCGCCGAATCGTCGAGAATCACTCGCCGATTCCCGCCGACTGCATCCGGCTGACTCAACGCCTTCAACTCCTTCAAGAATTCTGCTAAGTCAGAATCGGCGAGAATCACCCGGCTGACTCAACGCCTTCAAGATTCTGCCAAGTCAGAATCGTTGAGAATGACTCTGCATTCTCGCCGATTTGTCGAGAATGGATTGTGACTCTCGCCGATTCACTCCGGATTGCAAGCCATTCAGCTAAAATTCTTCTAAGGAGAATTCGACGGGAATCATAAGTGATTCTCGCCGATTCGTCGAGAATCACCAATGATTCCCGCCGAATTTGCCTTAGGCTAATTCCGTTGGCTCGCTGGACCGGACCAATTGTTCAGGCGTTGTTTGAACCGAAATTAGGGTTTCTTCTGGTTGGGCCCACAACGGTCATGAAGGAGTATTCTACTGTATATATACTCTTCTATTTTGAACTTAATAAGCAGTGAAGAAAACGAAAAAGATGGCTGTCGCGGACGTGACCTAGCAGATCGCGGATTTCCTTCCGCCACCGTCTCCGCTCGAAAGGTAGTCGTCACCGCTTATCTTAGAGGTCCTCTTTGATCGTCCGGCAATAGGACCGAGGCTAATCTTAGCGTCTAACGTGTCTATCTTGAGATCCTTTGTCTCTTGATTTGTTGAGCGGGAATATTTCTCCCCTCCGAATCGATTGAGACGATCGATCCAAGTAAGATCGTTGGTAGACCTTGCTAGCTTCGTCAAGAAGTTTGGATCTACAAAGCATCGCCTCCGCAATCCTTTGCCGCCGCCGATCTCGGGAAGATCCTCTCCAAGAGGGTGCTTAGGTCGTAGACTCTTCATCTTCTTCAAGAACGCTTCATCGAACGAAGAGGGACACCGAGCGCTCCAAACGTAGTTTGTATTTTGTACATTCTATTTTTACTTTTGTTGTAAAGGAACTTTGGTTCCTCATTGTAAGGGTTTGGTGCAACCCGTGGTAGAGGAGTAGTGACTCCTTTGGGTGGAAGGGTTTCTTCCATAGTGAGAGGATTGGATTTCAATCCTATTGGTGAAGTGATCGAGTCGTCCCTTGTTGGGAGATAGGTCGAAGGGGGAAAGTGGACGTACCCAAATCGGGGAACCACTATAACTGCCTGTGTGTTTCTGTGTTGTGCTTGTTTTGTTTTATTGTGCAGGTAAATTTTTAATTCCACAAAATGACTGCAAATCACCTATCCCCCCCCATAGGTGAAGGTAGTTGATACTAGAGTGACTTTCAAGTGGTATCAGAGGGAGGTTGCTCGTCAAAAAGGTTAACACCTTGAGTAAAATCCTGCCTCTAGTGTCAACAAGATAATCAGACTCAAGCATGGAGCTGTATTCTGATGTCTCTCCTCTGAGACTCACTGCATGCATAAAGGAGTATTATCCAGTCTGGAAGATGAGAGTTTTGTTTCATCTGGAGGCCATCGACCCTCGAGCACCACTCATTTTGGATGAGGGTCCCTTCATTCCCATGAAGGCTTCTGGCTCAGGAAAAGATCTCCAAATCCCCAAGAGTCCCGAAGAGATGTCTGAGACTGAGCTCTCTCTCTTCAACTTGGACAAGCTGATTCGTCAGATCATCTCTGACGTCTGGTCTGGATTATCTCGTTCGAGATTGTACAAGTGCAGATTGCCAAGTCTATGTGGCAAACTATCTTAGACCACATGGAGGGATCAGAGACAACAGGGACTAGTTGCCAGCAGGAGGATGAAGCCTATGTGGGGTTCCTCTTTTCTGAAGATGAAGGTAAAGACCAATCTCTCAGTATCAGAGCTCCTGTGTCCTTGTCTGAGACTGAAGAAGAGGTTGAGGAAAGCAGTTCTGATGAAGCTAACACAACAGTCTCTGCCGATCTTAACGCTGACCCTGAACATCAAAGTCAGGATCAGGTAACTTCTTCATCATGCTCCTCTCCCCTTGAATTTCCTGAAGACGGGAACAGTTCAGAGGGTTGTCCATCTAGTGATGCAAGGAAATGGATAGCTTCAATCAAAGGATTGAAAATCTTGATTCTCTTGAGTGTGCCCTTCAGAAGAGCAACTTACTTGTTGAGGAACAAGCTAAGGAGATTGTTTAGTTGAGGACCTTGATGAATCTCCAATTGGAATCCATCAAGGTAAAGGACTCAAAGATCTCGGATCTAGAGAGTCGTCTAGAGACCGAGAAGAGGATAGTTTCTAACTTTTCCAAGATAAATGCTATCAAAAGAAAAGCAGAAAATAGGTGGATCTCCCAAATCATTAATTCATGGAGAAATGGGGAAACTGTGTTCATACCCCCCACCCCGAGGAGGAAGGGCACACATCATGCTTTAAGGTATGACCACAGGAACAACCTTGATCACTGCAAGAGTGATAGGCCCTCAGGTGGAAATACCCACAGTGCAAGAGCTGTCATGGCTACCCATGAGAGAATACCCAAGGCTCATCCTGAACCCTTTGTATTCTCGGCCTCAGCCCTAACTCGTCATGAATCTGCAGGAACCAGCTCTTACTGCATCTCTTACCACCCCAAGACACAGGAAAGGGGGGTTGGGAAACATGTAGTAAGTACCCATGGGACCCCCGGATGTGTGTTAACTTAAAGGAAGGCACCACCTCCCAGGCCTCATGACACTCACCACATGCTCTCTATCCACCCTCCCTCGTGTCTCGGTGGAAAGGGCAAATTTGTGAGCAGAACCTGCCCGGTCCCGTTTAGACCTGAGATCATGACTACCTCAGTCAGTCGATCAGGTCAGAAATGGCGATACAACATTCATGATTGTTGGTGTTGTGGCAAGGTGGGTCACTTTGCCATAGATTGTTGGCCCCATCCCTCTGTGCCAAGGGCAAGGGTATGTCCACTTCCTCTGGGCAGAGTTAGCCTTCCTGATAGGATTCCTGTAGGAAGGCATTCAATATTTTATGCTGACAAGAACCTAGGAACCAATACATATTGGGTTCCTAAGGTAAGGTAATTCTTTTTCGCAGGATAGTCTAGGTTCCCATAAAATTGATGGGAACTAGACATGAGATGTTCCAAGAATGACATGGAACTAATATATGGGATAAGAGATAGTGCTACCTACAATGGCCACTCCAATTGGACACCTGGTGTACCTCAAGTAGAAGATCTGAATGATCAATTTTATGATCCCAGGTACACGCGTTCAGTTTCAATACTTGAGTCATATTATATTGATGTTTACATATATATATATATACTCATATATCCACACGAATTTGTCAATTCATACTCTAAAAGTAAATGTTTATATATATATACACATATATGTTCACACGCCTGATGAAAGGACAAAATTGTTACAATCTGAAGAATTTCGTGTAGTTACATATTTATATATTTGATGATGAATCTCAATGGGTATAACAAAATTCTACACTTTTTCACCTAGAATTACTCTGTAATTATGTCTAGGGTTAAAATACCGTTCAACTCTATCGAGGTTTCATGATCAAGAAATAAAATGGGCGCAAAGGCTTTAAATTAACATGCCACGGTTGAGGTTTATAGAATATCCCGTGGACTTCCCTGGTTCGGTATATATATAAATAGCATAAATCCTCGTTTGACTCTTCATATCCCCAATCTCGCGAGCGTCCCGACGAATCCCCTAGAGCATTCCGTCGACTTCCCAGACTCCTCGCATATTCCCGTCGATCGTGCGAAAGCTCGTCCCGTGCTTCGATCGCCTAGTGGTCTTCATCTCTCCTCCGGGCTTCCATCGACAAAATCCCAGGGACGCAAGGATCGTGCCATGCTCCAGTCGGCTCCGTGCTTCCGGCATCTTCCCGTCGTGTTTCCCTCTCCGTCGACTTTCATTCCTTCTTCCCGTCAGGTGTTCCCGTCGGTTCAATGCCTTCCAGTCGTCATCGTCCCGCCAACCCTCACAGCGCTAGGGTAACATTCCCTCATCCTTGAAGTTTCTTTTCTAAGTGTAGCTCCTATTCTAGAAGTACTGATTGGGTTTAGACACTTGAACTTGTCCTATTTAGGTTTGCAATGGCCCCTAGAACCACAGCAGGACTCCTCACTGGAAGTGAACTGGTTAGGACAGGCTTCTCTCATGCCTCCGATGAGTTCAGGAATATAATCCTCATGTTGTAAGAGGCCAGACTTACCTTCATCCTGGAGCATCCTTGCAAAATCCTGGATAAGGAGGTGATGGAATTCTTTACAAGGGCAAAGCTACGGCACGAAGATACAGTGATTAAAAGTAAGATTGTTGGTGTACGGATCAAGATGACAGCAGGAAAACTGACACAATATTTGCAGCTCTCCAGTTCTGAATAGGAGGACTATCTAGAGGAAGGGGATCGAGCCAGGACTCTCGTATTCTGTGGACTTGCTCGAGAAACTAAATCAATAAAGAGAAAGGAAATGAATGAGGAAGGGAAGCTCCTGTTGGATATCATCGGGAAAGTCCTGATCTGCAAACCAGGCTCCCACGATCATATCTCGGGTGATATGTTCAAGATCTTAGTTGCTATAGTCTGTCGAAAAAGATATAACTCGGGGGCTATGTTGTTTGAGAAAATAAAAGATACTCTGCGAACCCCAAGTTTTGGAAGGATCATCAGTCTGTATCTCAACTAGCTGGATGGAGACAGATTCGACATGAGTAAAGGAGTTCCTATACATTACTTGAAGAAAATGGATTCAAGTGTATTTGATAGATGGGAGAGAAGGATTAGGCGAGCAGCTATAGCTGAAGCACAGGATGAACCTTTGGCTGAGGCCTCTGAGGAGGAAGATAATGGATCTCCGGAAAACCGAGATCCCTTGGCTGAACCCAGTGACGTTCCTTACTTATTGCCTGTAGGAACTGAGGGGGAGTCTCTATCCGTCCCTACTAAAACTCACAGGACAGATATTTTAGTCCCGGATCATGCTGATATAATTTTTGACATCTCTCTAATTGCAAAAGATGCAGTTGAAACCCTTGCCATAGATCCGGGTGATGAGAAGGAAGACGAGGAGGACATGGACGATGCTGCAATTGACAATAAGGATATGGAAGATGAGGCTACAGAAGAAGGGGATGATGTGGTTGAAAATGAAACAACCTTGAGGGATATGGTGGAGATGGTGGAGCCACAGGATGATATTGAAGTCCCCTCTGAGGACCGGGCTCCAGTGGAAGTTCCTAAGAAATCTGGTGCAACAATGGAGGGGGAGTCCTCTCAGCAAAGGATGATAAGCATTCCTGAGAAAACTACAGAGACTGCCCCTATTCCCCCATTGGAGACTGTGCACATATCAAGCTCCCCCAGTAATTCTGCTGAAGAAGAAGACCAAGGCATGCCTCAGGGTTATCCACTACGACCAAATCTAGCAAATCACACCATGAACATCATTCAAGGGATAGTGGATGAACTCAAAGATTCTTTTGAGAAATCACACAACAAGGTATTAAAAAGAATTAAGAAATCTGAGGAGCTAATGCTGAAAAATGTTGTGGAAATCAATCACAAGATGGATCTGATGGAACAAAAGTTTGATGCTAAGTACACAGAGGTCAGCACTGCTATCACACTTCTCATGCAAGGGCTTCATAAAAATACGACCGATCTGTTAGTAGTAAATAAGAATGCTCATGTTGTGGCCGACAACATCCAGAAATTCGATGCCAACATGGTGATTCTAAATACAAATCAAAAAACCATGCTGACTGAGTTTACAAAGACTGTGCAGCACATCGATGAGTCACTACAAACTTATGCAAACTCAATTGCCCTCGAAGCCAAAAAGGGGGAGGAAGAATATAAAGCTAAGATGACTAGGCTACAACAGATTATCATTGATAACTTCGAACAGTCAAATAAGTATGTTTTTGATAGTTGTCACTGGCTCGTTCAGCAGGCATCAGGTATTCAAATTCCAATTCCGGTTCCTTCTCCAGATGATGTTACCACTGTTGCTGATGAGATTGCAAGTGTTGAGGAGGTTCCTCTTAGCGAAGCTGATGCCAAGAAGGCTGTCAGGGCTGCTGAAAAAGCTACTCTCAGGGCCATGTTTGACCAGAAGCCATAGCAAGAGGAAAAAGGAAACTCCAAGAAGGGACGTCCAAAGAAACTCCAACTGAAAATAAAGTAAGATTGAAGGAGGATGAAGTGAGAAATGAAAGATGGAGTCCTGTTTCAAGGAGCATTATTTTGGATACTTTTATGCTACAGCAGAGGGGGGAATTAAATCAGAATGATGTATACAATCAGTATGAGTGGGAGCTGCATAAAGAATATGAAGCTAAACAGAATATCTTTTTCAGGTCCAACACCGTGGAACATAAAGCTCCTCCCCCCAGATATTATCCAAAGCCCAAGGAGTATTTTGAGAGATAAAGCAAGAAATTCTTGGCTCAACAACTAAAGGATAATTTAGCTAAGGAGAAATAGGCTTGGGATTATGGCTTGTCATTTCCTCAATGCATGTTTTTATCTTCATGTTGTTGTATGAATAATTCTTGTGGATATATATATATATATATATGATTTCATGATTGACTCAAATATTGTTTTGTTTGCCTTTATTTCTCTGTATCTTGTCTTGCTTAATTTGCCTTGTATATTACTCTGGTTGGTGTAATTCATCTTAGCTAGTAGGATTTTGGCTTCTTCAAATAGGGGGAGATTGTTGGGTATTGTATCCATAATTACCTGGATTTGAGGAAGCCTCCTATCAAGCTAAGATGAATTCACAATGTGTTTGATGCTATGTCTTCAAGATGTGCTTGTAGTTATTCCATGCTAAGTACACACCAATGTCAGGGTGCAGTGGGTCAATATACACGGGTCTGCGCAATGTAATCCCTCGTTGAGCAGATCAGTGTGTTGGCTTACGTGTACTCTCTCTATTGGAGTGTACTTATTTTCAAGTACAGGGTTGAGATAGATCAAGAGCGGAAGAGGAGCAAGGATGGTTCAAAGACCAACTCATGGGCAGAAAGACGAAGAATCGTCTAAGTTAAATTCGACGAGAATCACTAAGTGATTCTTGCCGATTCGACGGGAATCATTAGTGATTCTCGCCGAATCGTCGAGAATCACTCGCCGATTCCCGCCGACTGCATCTGGCTGACTCAACGCCTTCAATGCCTTTAAGAATTCTGCTAAGTCAGAATCGGCGAGAATCACCCGGCTGACTCAACGCCTTCAAGATTCTGCCAAGTCAGAATCGTCGAGAATGACTCTGCATTCTCGACGATTCGTCGAGAATGGATTGTGACTCTCGCCGATTCACTCCGGATGGCAATCCCTTCAGCTAAAATTCTTCTAAGGAGAATTCGACGGGAATCATAAGTGATTCTCGCCGATTCGTCGAGAATCACCAATGATTCCCGACGAATTTGCCTTAGGCGAATTCCGTTGGCTCGCTGGACAGGACCAAGTGTTCAGGCGCTGTTTGAACCGAAATTAGGGTTTCTTCTGGTGGGGCCCACAACAGTCATGAAGGAGTATTCTACTGTATATATACTCTCCTATTTTGAACTTAATAAGCAGCGAAGAAAACGAAAAAGTCGGCCGTCACGGACGTGACCTAGCAGATCATGGATTTCCTTCCGCCACCGTCGCCGCTCGAAAGGTAGTTGTCGTCGCTGATCTTAGAGGTCCTCTTTGATCGTTCGGCGTCAGGACCGAGGCTAAGCTTAGCGTCTCACATGTCTATCTTGAGATCCTTTGTCTCTTGATTTGTTGAGCGGGAATATTTCTCCCCTCCGAATCGATTGAGACGATCGATCCAAGTAAGATCGTTGGTAGACCTTGCTAGCTTCGTCAAGAAGTTTGGATCTACAAAGCATCGCCGCTGCAATCCTTTGCCGCCGCCGATCTCGGGAAGATCCTCTCCAAGAGGGTGCTTAGTTCGTGGACTCTTCGTCTTCTTCAAGAACACTTCATCGAACGAAGAGGGACACCGAGCGCTCCAAACGTAGTTTGTATTTTGTACATTCTATTTTTACTTTTGTTGTAAAGGAACTTTGGTTCCTCATTGTAAGGGTTGGGTGCAACCCGTGGTGGAGGAGTAGTGACTCCTTTGGGTGGAAGGGTTTCTTCCATAGTGAGAGGATTGGATTTCAATCTTGTTGGTGAAGTGACTGAGTCGTCCCTTATTGGGAGATAAGTCGAAGGGGGAAAGTGGACGTACCCAAATCTGGGAACCACTATAACTGCCTGTGTGTTTCTGTGTTGTGCTTGTTTTGTTTTATTATGCAGGTAAATTTTTTATTCCGCAAAATGACTGCAAATCACCTATCCCCCCCCCCCCCATAGGTGAAGGTAGTTGACACTAGAGTGACTTTCAGACATTAATGTCGATTTGTAGCTATTAAATAACGAATCTAAAATTCGTTGACTTGTTGACTTTGCTAACATCAGCATCATTCTGGACTTAGAAAAATAAAGCATCATTTCAGAAATCCTCAGTTCGACGAACTCAAAACTCAGTTCGACAAACCCAGAGATCAGCTCGATGAAATCAAGCATTATTTCAGAAATCCTCAGTTTGACAAACTCAAAACTCAGTTCGATGAACCCAGAACTCGGCTCGACGAAATCAAGCATCATTCCAGAAATCCTCAGGTCGACGAACAAGTGAAAGCTGAGTTCGACGAACTCAAAGCTCAGTTCGATGAAAAGTGGATAAGCAATACTCAACGATTCTGAACTTAAAATTTTCTTTAGCTCTACTAGGCGTTGAGTGGTCTTGAGTCAATAGGCCATACTCAATGAATCAATACTTGGAAATATTTAGGTTCTACTAGGCATTGAGAGCGTTGAGTGTATATGCCTCACTCAATGCTTTTTGCCTTGGCCACATTCTTCTGTCTTCTTAAAAGCATTGAGAGCGTTGAGTGTATATGCCGCCCTCAACGCTTTTTGCCTTAGCCATATTCTTCAGCTTTTTGCCTGATGGCATTGAGAGTGTTGAGTGTATAAGCTTCACTCAACGCTTTTATACTTAGCCTAAATTTCTGCAATCTTGCCTTCTTGCTGAAGTTTGGCGTTGACAGACTCAACATGGCGTTGAGTGATGAAGCTTCACTCAACGCTTCTGTACTTAGTCAATTTTCTGGCTTCCACTGCTTAGGCTTTGACATAATATCCTTGACTCAATGATGCTGGCCATATGGCGTTGAGTGAGTTGAGCTCATTCAATTCCTGTGGACTGGCCACATTTTTGCTTTTTCAATACTGTAAGCTTTGACTAACAGCCTTCTCTCAACGCTCTTAATTGTATGGCGTTGAGTGAGCTTGCCTCAATCAATGCTTCTGGACTTAGGCATTTTCCTGAATTTCCAGCCTATCACTTTGAGTCCACCTGTCATTGTCCCTTGAACTCTATGTCCAATCATTGTGACAAAGACCAACTTGTATGCATGAACTTAAACATACATCAAATATAACTATGTGTATATCATTGACCTGTTTGACTTCTTACAAATCTAGGATATTGGGATCAATGGACCCAACAATCTCCCCCTATTTGAAGAAGTCAAAACACCACTTGAGAATTCTTTGTCATTGATATACACTAACATAAGCAACAAAAATATATACACTAACATAAGCAGTAAAAAATATTAATATTGTATTAATCTAAGAGCAACAAGAGTTACCACATTGAGTTACCACATTTTCCCTTGTGTTCCCCCTGCTTTGTTGCATCCTGCTGCTACAAGCTGCTTCACCTATGAAGCCTCTCCTGTGGCTGATTCTTTATTGCTGCTACTTCCCTTGCTACTTTGTTCTTGTACTACTTATCCCCATTTTTGACTTCTGTGAAATATCTTAGGAGCAGCATACTATCTACTCCCCCTATTTGAGAGAATAAAAACACATAGAGTAGAACTTGCTCCCCCTCAATAAGAAACCCTGAAGTTATACCAAATTCAACATAGCCAATTAAAATTTGAAGGTGTTGAACTTTGCTTCCTCTAGTGGCTTGGTGAAAATATCAGCCACTTGCTTGTCTGTTGGGACAAACTCAAGACTAATATCCTCACATTCTACATGCTCTCTTATAAAATGATATCTAATCCCTATGGTCTTAGTCCTACTATATGATATGGGATTCCTAGCTAGAGAGATTGCACTTGTAGAGTCACAAAACAAAGGGCTTTTACTTATCTGGAGGTTATAATCCTAGAGTTGATGTTGAATCCACAGCAACTGTGCATAATAGCTTCCTGCAACTATGTATTCTGATTCTACAGTAGAAATAGATACACTAGTCTGCTTTTTGCTGCTCCAGGATACTAGCATTCTACTTAGAAACTAACAAGAACCTGATGTACTTTTCCTGTCCTCTCTGCAGCCTGCAAAGTATGCATCTGAATAGCCAATTAGCTCAAAATCTCTATTCCTTGGGTACCATAGGCCAAGATCTAGTGTGCCCTTTAGATATCTCAAAATTCTCTTAACAGCCGAAAAATGAGTCTCTTTAGGGCATGACTGATATCTAGCACAGACACATATAGCATACATGATGTCTGTCCTACAAGCAGTGAGGTATAAAAGAGAACCAAGTATCCCTCTATACAAAGTTTTATCAACTGGTTTCCCTGCCTTATCTTTGTCTAAAGACATATTTGATCCCATGGGAGTTTTTATGGAGGAAGCATTCTC
Organism: Platanthera zijinensis; assembly: GCA_039513925.1. Lineage (NCBI taxonomy): Eukaryota > Viridiplantae > Streptophyta > Magnoliopsida > Asparagales > Orchidaceae > Platanthera > Platanthera zijinensis. The sequence goes on from CM077081.1 coordinate 65,280,948, forward strand.
CATCCCAAATTTCTTAAGTAACTCCCTGGTAAACTTAGACTGTGATATGGATATTCCATTGTCAGTCTGACTTACTTGGAGACCCAAGAAGAACTTAAGTTTGCCCATGCTACTCATCTCAAACTTCCCTTGTATAAGTTTGGCAAACTTCATGCAAAGGTTATCATCAGTAGACTCAAAGATAATGTCATCAACATATATCTGGACTAAGATGATCTTGCCCTTAGATTCACTAAGGAATAGAGTCTTATCTATCTTCCCCCTTAAGAATTTATTTTTAATGTGGAAGCTAGACAATGTTTCATACCAAGCTCTAGGGGCTTTCTTTAGCCCATATAGAGCTTTCCTTTGTCTATAAACAAAATGAGTATGGTAAGGAACAACAAAACCTGGAAGTTGTTCCACATAGACTTCTTCTTTCAAATCTCCATTCAGAAATGCTTATTTCACATCCATCTGATAGACTATGAACCCTTGGAATGTAGCATATGAAATGAATAACCCGATAGCTTCTAGTCTTGCTACAGGGGCAAAGGTTTTATCAAATTCAACACCTTCCTATTTTCTATACCCCTGAGCCACCAGACTAGCTTTATTCTTAACTATAATACCATTTTCATCAAGTATATTCCTATAGATCCACTTAGTTCCAATGACATTATGTCCTTGAGGTCTGGGAACCAGCTTCCAGACCTTACATCTTTTAAATTGGTTCAATTCCTCTTGCATAGCTCCAATCCAAAACTAGTCTTGGTTAGCCTCTTCAAATTTATTAGGTTCTACCTGTGATAAGAAGCAAGAGTACATTACTGTGTTGAGACATATGCTCCTTATCACTACTCCTTGTCTTACATCACCAATAATTTGATGGTCTAGATGATCCCTCAGATGTCTTACTGCTGGAGGCAGTATTGCATCAACATCATGTTCTTCATGATATTGATCTTCATCCACTTCATGTGATCCTTGTGCTTCCTCTGGAATACACACACACACACTCTTCTTAGTCTTGCATTTTTGGAGCATCTTCTTCATTTCTCTTGAGTGTGAGCTTTTTCAACACTAGTTCAGTACCTGTAGAACTAGAAGAAGAGCTTGATAGCTCATTGTTAATCATATTTGTTTCATCAAACACTACATTAACTAACTCCTCTACAACTTGACTTGTCAAGTTATAGATCTTATAAGCCTTACTATGATTGTTGTACCCAACAAATATCCCCTCATAGGCTTTGGAAGCAAACTTAGTTTTATAGGATTTCCCATTATTGAGTACAAATCACTTGCTCCCAAAAATTATGAGATATGCAAGGTTTGGTTTCCTACCCTTCATAATCTCATAGGGAGTCTTATTGTGGCTCTTTGTGATAGAAGCCATGTTAAGGACATGACAAGCTGTATTTACAGCCTCAGCCCAGAAATATTCTGGGAGACAAGTGTCATTTAGTAGTGTTCAACCAGCCTCTATGAGAGTTCTATTCTTCCTCTTAGCTATCCCATTTTGTTGGGGTCTTCTTGGAGAGGAAAACTCTTGCTTAATCCCATGATGTTCATAGATTCTTATCATGCATTCAGACTAAAACTCAGTCCCATGGTCACTTCTGATTTTGACCACAGTACTGTTCAGCTCATTTTGTTTTTACATGACAAATGTCTTGAAGACATTTGGGGTTTCAGACTTTTTCTTCAAAAAGAATACCCAAACAAATCCGGAAAAGTCATCAACCACGACAAAGATGTAGACCTTCCTACCTAGACTATGAACTGGCATTGGACCAAACAAGTCCATATGCAAGAGGTATAAACACCTCACAGAATCTTTAGTCTCAATGCTTTTGAAGTAAGCTTTTATCTGCTTACCCTTTTGGCATGCAGAGCAAATACCTTCCTTAGAGCATTTCATGTTAGGACCATTCCTAACTAACTCTTGACTATAAAACTTTCCTATAGTCATATAATTTAAATGAGAAAGCCTCGTGTGCCATTTGACACAATATGAGACTTTCTCATTTACAACTAGACAAATGGGAGAGTCTGATGATAAACAAATAAAATTAAGACAATTGACATTCCCACTCCTAGTGCCAGTCAAAGTGACCTCTTGGTCACTTGATCTTTTTATATGGCACTTATCCTTGTGGAAAGTGATGTGTTGAACGGCAAGTGTACCGGTCGCACAAGTAATATAAAATGGGCGAATTTCCCCAAGTATCGATCTCGAGGGAACACAGCAAGGTGGAGTTAATTTTGAGGACTTGAGATTGAAGTCCTTAGGGTGGAGCTTACGAAGAAGGTTTTGATTATTGCGAAAAAATAAAGTAAAACACGATCAACTACTCCTATGCGATGTCGTTATGCAATGCTTCGCCAGACGGGATGGAAGACTACATGGGCCGCTATGCACCGAATCGCTAGACGGATGGATGAGTAGGCTTGCGGATGAGGTGGTGAGAATGTAAGAATGAGGGGAGCACCTCTTCGCTACGCACACCACTATCAAATGCTAGTGAGGAAAAACCGGATGTGGTGGCGGATGGAAATAAAGGCGCACCTCAAGCAAATAGCATAAATATAAATCATACAGACATGATTGTATACAAATGTATATCAAATTAAATATACTTCATCATATACAAGAGATTAAACTACACATTCAACAACAAGAGAAAAAGAGAGTGTGAAATTGACCGAATCTGAAGTCTTGCTGAGGATTCACGGTAGGATTTGCCGGGTTGTCAATCTGCGCCCTAGCTCGATCCTCAACTGCGTCCGGGGTAGAGGAGGCTGTATCTTACTCCCAATGGACCCGTCTTCTTCGTGTCACAATCCGGTGAAGGATGGCACAAACTTCTCCTAGCTTGATGTATAAAGCTAGGTCAAACTCTTCTTGAAGCTCAAGGATGAAGGAGGAGGCCGAGAGGAAGCTACGGCTTGGATTTGGCGTTGAAAGCTTGCCCGAAGCACCTCCCTATGATGGAAGATGAAGGAGAGCGGCATAATCCCTCCTCGGAGACGAAAACGGCAGAAAAAATTGAGCTATCTAGAATTAGGGCGGAACCTATAAATTTATAGGCAGCAGAAATAACAATGTGCACGATCACTGGCGCACGACCAGTGGTCGTGCGCACTATATCTAGTGATCGTGGGTATTGGCATGGCAGAACTCAAGAAAAACTGGGATAATGCACACGAGCAGTGGCGCACGACCGGTGGTCGTGCGTACAATGTCTAATGGTTGTGCAATTACCCCAGACAGAACTCTAGAAAAAATGGAATCAATGCTGAAAGTTAGGGTTAGATCTGATATACTCTAGAGGGGGTGAATAGAGTATGTCTGTGTGTTTTCTTTGATCTTTTAAAATTTTCTTCTTTAACAATATACTATCTTTACCTTTAACAACTATATCTAATTATCACAGATTAAAGTAAATCAAAGATCACAGAATATCTAACTAACACAGCCACAACAAGAACAGAAAAGAAAGAGCAACCAGATGACACAAGAAATTTATAGTGGTTCCCCAAACTAGGTACATCCACTCTTCTACCACCCTTAGTAGGAATCCACTACAGGTTTTGATCAGGTGACTGCCACCAATGAGCTTTTGATCAGGTGCTCAAAAACCAACCCAAATCTTTTGGAAGGAGACTTGCAACCAGAATTATTTTGAAGGGAATTAAAACCCTATACAGAGGTGGGAATGAGAGAGTGATGTAATTCTTCTTTTCTCAATTCAAAATGAGAAAACTGTGTGGATTCTTATTTGTTGTCAAAGCTCCCCCTGAGATCTTGAATGGTTCAGGAGTGGAAGCTTTGTTCAAGGGTTTAGGCCTTCAGCTTTGATGATTGCTCGATAGTAGGCTTCTAGACTGATAAGTATGTTTGTCTCTTGGAATGCCTTGGAGCAGACTGAGGACAGATGAAGAAGATCAAGAATTTCTGTCTCTGTATATTGTTGATGTTGTGTATCTTCTTCTTTTCAGCAGAAAATCAGGACTCATTAGTTTGTCGACGACCATTTGAATTTTCAAATTACTCCTGTAATCAATGTTGATGACGTTGAGAATTATACAGCATTGATTACTTTCCCCAACTGTTTCATTGAAAAAAAATGGTAGGCAATAATCCTGATGAAGACCATAATTAATGCTCTGTCTAACAGTAATATTCAGAGAATGTTAGAGTATTAATTACACAGGAATTACTGCAATATAATAGGAACAGAAGGAAGGAAATAACTTAGTCTAGAATCGTCGACCAGAAGACAGAATTCATCGAGCTGAGTCCATAGTTCATTGAGCTAAGTATTGTTGTTCGTCGAGCTGAGTTACAAGATCGTCGAACTCTGAATAGCTGACTGCTGCTTGACGAAATCTTCTTGTTCAGTGCTCTAAGTTCATTGACCTGAGAACAGCTTTGGCTTTGAGTGAATTATGTCGTTGAGTCCATTTTGGCGCTGAGTGATCTTTGGCGTTGAGAGATGAAGTATTATTCGACCTAAGAATAGAGATCGTCGAACTCTGTTAAGAGAAGTTTATCTCTAAGTTAGTCGAGCTGAGTACGACTATCGTCGACCTGAGATCGACGAACGTAGATATCTTTCTCTAAATCTTGATTTCTCTAAGTCTTGAGTCTCTGGCAATGATAAAGGCTGGTCCTTTGTACTGTTGACTCTAAGAACATGGCCAAAATTTATACAACATGGGTCACAACCTAAGAAGGTAACCTAGCCCAAATCACCTAGGGGTTCCAACAATCTCCCCCTATTTGGGTGAGGTTACTTCAAATAAACAAAAAAGGTCACAAAACAAATGAAGTGAACATAGCATGAAAACTGAGATAACTGATAGAACAAATAAGCTATCAGTACCTTTATAAAGCTATGTACCCAGATTGTTCACAGAAAAAACAGAAAATAAACAGTTTAAATGTTCTTGTGAAGGTCAAGAGATTTAGCAAATATGATTTTCCTGCTTGGGTCTTGAGCTTGTCTCATAGTCATGGTCATGTCAGCATCTCCAAGAGTCTTTTGAGAGGTGGTTCTTTGAACCACAGCTTCAGGATGTAGACTCATTTATTCCTCAGCATTGAACAGCTTCCCTACATGGTATCTTTCAAACTCTTTCTTTCTGTAGTTTGACATGGTAGAGAATTGAGATGGATCTTGGCCTTTTTCTCTAGCTTGCCTGATTTGAGAAAGAGCTACAGATTCCTTGAATCTAGCCATTCTTGTAGTTGGACTAGCTTCAGGATCATAAGCTGGAGTTGGAAGTTCTTCAGGGCTATTAGCTTTGCCAGGAGATGGAAAAGGGGAAAATGTTGGCTTAGAAATAAACTGTTGAGCTGACTGATGTCTGGAATAAGACTGATGTCTTTGTTTGTGCTGACTGTCTCCATAAGAATGAGAAGGTCTTCCCTGTCTCTGATAAGTTTTAGTGAGAGTAGGTTTAGTGAATCCTTCTGAGCTTTGAGATAAGGTTCCTGAGGCACCTGCAGCTAGAGGAGGAGGAGGAGGATCCCTTTTGAATTTTTGAGATGGAGGGGAGTATCTTCTGCTTTTCTTTCTTCTCTTTTGTTCATTCTTGGATAGCCACATCCAAGCTGGCATACCCTTATAAGGAGTTATGTTTTGCATAATGTAGTATGGAATATCATTTGTAGACTTTGGTTTTGGAGCAGGTGGAGAAGGTGCTTTCCTTTTCTTGGAGATTTGTTTCCTCTTTGGAGCATAATCAGAATCATCATCATCATAAGACAAAGGATTGTCATACATTTCATCAATATGACTGATCAGATCCTTTGGAATTTCTTTGCTGGCTGGAGTGGGAACAACTTCAGCTTCAGCTGCTTCAGCTTCCACAGCAATGTCCTGATTTATTAGATCATCCAAACTAGGAATAGTGCTATTATCCATGATATAAGTTGGCCCAGGAGGGCTAGATCTTTGTTTATATAATGCTACTGGAGGAGCTATAAGACTTTTCTTTATAATGTCTAATACTTCTGAACTTGCAGGGGAGGTGTAGCATACTATTGCTCTGGATGATTGAGTGGGAAAGGAGAGGAAGAACTGAATATAAGATCCAAAGATCTTCAGCAGAGTATGTAGATTTACTTTAGATTTAATGAAGTAGATCCTTCCGGGCAGAACTTCTGGCAAGCTGATCTCTTGAGCATTGGATACTATAATATCTGTACATTGATTATCTACATCTGCTACTGAGTCAGTTATCTCTATATCATCTGATTCCATATTAGTATCAAGAAAATTCATAAAATATGTTTCCATGTCAACATTTGTTCCTTCTGCTGCTGCTGGTGCTACTGTTGCTACTACATCATTAAGTATAATATCAACATTTGTTCCTGCTGCTGCTGGTACTGCTGTTGCTACTTCATCATTAAGTATCTCCCCCTGCCTGGTTTCAGTATGTACTGAATCCAGGCCCCCAGATGAAGAGAGGGTAGAGGTGAGGGTAGAGATTTGAGCAGAAAGAGATGATATGGAGATAGACAGAGGGGAAATAGCATCTGCAATGATGGTTTGGAGGATAGGCTTGAGGAGCTCAATAAGTGGTTGGATGATAGAGGGATTCAAAGATGTGGAGTCAGATGTTTGGGCAGGAAGTGGTTGAGAAGGGATAGAGGTAGTGAAGATAGTTGATGGACGAGATGGTTGGTTGGAAGTGTCTGGAAGGGGGTCATGTTGAGGAGATTGTTGAGGAGAAGGAGTGTTCAGAGGAGATGAGAGTAAATTGAAGGATGGGATTGAAGAGAGAGTTGAGAGGGGGATATCAGTAAGATGAAATGGAAAAGAAGATTGGGGAAGAGTAGGGATGGATGTATCAGCCCTAGGAGAGGGAGAATTGGATGGAATATGTGTAGGGGAAGAAGGAATTGGAGATGCTGGAGGTGTAGGGGTATGTATTATAATAGAAATGGAGGCTGGGGTCTGTTGAACTTGAGGCTGAGATGGAGCTTGGGAATCAGGAGGTGGTGGAGGGGTGGATGGAATCTCTGCAGAGGGGTGAGGAGTGGCTGATGTAGCCCTTGTACTTTCAAAAGATTTAGAGGAAGAGGAATTGCCCTTAGATGGATTTATGATAGTCCTCTCCCATCTGCCAAAGAGAGCACAGGTAAGTCTCTTTGAGGCATTAATGGATATGGTCGGGGAGACCAGGGATCCGGTAGCCTTTTCTTTGAGTAAGATCCCTAGGATCCTTCCAAAATATACCTCCTTTTTATAGTTCTTCTTTTTGATAAGATAAAACAAAACTTGAGCCCAGTTAATGGCTTTCTTGTTTACTATTGCACACATAACCAGGAATTGATGCCTGGTAATGTAATCATGTGCAGAGTTCTTTCCTAACAGCACTTTCCCTACAATATCTGCAAGGAACTTATATTCAGCAGATAAATTCTTTTTAAGCAGTTTCTGTGGGGTTTCTCCTGAATTACCCAAGAGGCTCAGCATCATATCAAACTCTTAAGTTTCAATTTCTAATTCCTCCTCACCATTATGCAATCCAAATATTTCAATTAAAACTACGGGAGTGAGGGAGATGGCATTACTAGTGATAGTCCTTGTCATCATGTTCTCCTCCGTGGTAGATGTATAGACCCATGCCCTGATCTCTGTTCCACAGATTTTGATGCGTGTTGATAGCAGAGTCTTGAGATGTTGGTCTTCTAGAGTTTGTAGAATGTTCACGAATAAAGGATCAGAGTATTGGAAGGATTCGAAATCCAGATCGAATCTTGTATCAAACTTCATCGCTGCAAAAGAGCCTGCGGGGATCGCCATAAGAATACCTGCAAGAAAAGTCGAAGATCAAGTGCAAGAGAACTGAAAGCGCGGGACGGAGGTCGAAGAAAACCTAAATATAGTGTTTTCCTGAATATGAACTGACAAACTCCGTTCCATGAAAGATGAATAGATCTTCGATCTGAGGTCGATGAAATAATTTGGAGTTAAATGATTCGTCGATCTCAGTCTGAATGGTTGAAGACATTTCGTCGATCTTCGTTCGACGAAAGTTTTCTGAAGTAGGTTCATCAATCTCAGTTCGACGAAATTAACTTCACACAGAGAGTTCGTCGATCTCCGTTCGACGAATATCTCACAAACTTCCCCCAGTTCGTCGATCTCCGTTCGACGAACTTTGAAAAATTCGTCGAGTGCAGACAGAAATTAAACTAATTCTTCTTCATTTATCATTCCAAGCTGATTTATGAAGAACAAATGATTTCTTTCATCCAGAGGTTTGGTGAAGATATCAGCTCTTTGTAAATCAGTGTAGATATAGATAAGATTAATTTTATTTTTGTCTACACACTCTCTAATGAAATGACGCCTAATGTCTATATGCTTAGTTTTACTGTGATGAACTGGATTTTGTGCTATGACTATAGCACTTGTGTTATCACATAGTAATGTTGAATTATTTAAGTTGAAACCATAGTCCAGTAGTTGGTTTTGAATCCACAGTATTTGGGAACAGCAACTACCAGCTGCAATATATTCTTCTTCAGTAGTTGATGTAGACACAGATGACTGCTTCTTGCAAAACCAAGACACTAATCTCATACCAAGGAACTGACAAGTTCCTGAGGTACTTTTTCTATCCACTTTGCATCCAGCAAAGTCAGCATCTGAGTATCCAGTTAACTCAAACTCTGACTCAGTGGGATACTAGAGACCTAGACTAGGACAACCCTTTATATATCTCAAAATTCTTTTTAGAAAAACTAGATGAGATTCTTTAGGGTTCACCTGGAACCTAGCACAAAGGCATGTAGCAAACATAATATCAGGTCTGCTTGCTGTAAGGTATAGTAGGGACCCAAAAATGCCCCTATATAGTTTCTAATCCACAGGTTTCCCATGTGCATCAGAGTCTAGTACAGCATTTGTAGGCATGGGTGTTTTCTTTGCTGAGGCATCAGCCATCCCAAACTTCTTTATAAGCTCTTTGGCATATTTAGCCTGGGAAATTAAGATGCCATCAGGGAGCTGCTTCACTTGGAGACCAAGGAAGTAGGAAAGCTCACCCATGCAACTCATCTCAAATTTTGAATGCATTAGATCAGAAAATCTCTTGCATAATTTGGGATCAGTAGAGCCAAATATTATATCATCTACATATATTTGTACTAATAGTATTTTATCATGATGCAATTTGGTAAACAAAGTCTTATCAACTATGCCTCTTGAAAAACCATGCTCTAATAGAAAGCTGGCTAAGGTCTCATACCAAGCTCTTGGAGCTTGCTTTAAACCATAGAGAGCATTATGCAACTTAAACACAAAAGTGGGATGAGTTGGAGAAATAAAACCTAGAGGCTGTTTAACATAAACCTTTCCTTTAAGTTCCTCATTCAAGAAGGAACTCTTCATATCCATTTGATAGACCTTGAACTTTTTGAATGAAGCATAAGCCAGAAATATCCTTATTGCTTCTAGCCTGGCAACTGGAGCAAAGGTTTGATCATAGTCAATCCCTTCCTCTTGTCTATACCCTTGAGCAACAAGCCACGCCTTGTTCCTCACAATCACACCTTGGGCATCAAGCTTATTTCTGAATACACATTTGGTTCCAATGACTGGGTAGTCTTTTGGTCTTGGAACCAAATCTCAAACCCTGCATCTCTCAAACTGATTGAGCTCTTCTTACATTGCAATGATCTAGTGGGGATCTTGCTCTGCATCAGATATGGAATGAGGCTCAATTTGAGAGAGGAAACTGAAAGTCACACTAGTGCCAACTAACTTCACCTATGGGAGGAATAGGTGATGCGCAGTCTTTTTGCGGAATTAAAATTTTACCTGCACAATAAAAGAAAACAAACAAAGCACAGAAAGACACAGGCAGTTATAGTTGTTCCCCGATTTGGGTACGTCCACTTTCCCCCTTCGACTTATCTCCCAACAAGGGACGACTCAATCACTTCACCAACAGGATTGAAATCCAATCCTCACACTAATGGAAGGAACCCTTCCACCCGAAGGAGTCACCACTCCTCCACCACGGGTTGCACCCAACCCTTACAATGAGGAACCAACGTTCCTTTACAACAGAAGTAAAAATGGAATGTATAAAATACAAACTACTTTTGGAGCGCTAGGTGTCCCTCTTCTTTCGATGACGCATTCTTGAAGAAGACGAAGAGTCCACGACCTTAGCTCTCACTTGGAAAGGATATCCTCGAGATCGGAGGCGGCAAAGATTTGCGGCGGCGATTCTTTCAAGATCGGCGGCGGCACAGATTGCGGCAGCGATTCTTTCGAGATCCAACCTTCGTAACAAAGCTAGCAAGGTCTACCAACGGTCTTACTTGGATCGATCGTCTCAATCGATTCGGAAGGGGAAGGTATTCTCATTCAACAAATCAAGAGACAAAGGATCTCAAGATAGACACGTGAGACGCGTTGCTTGGCTAAGCTTCTATCGCCGGGAGATAAGGAAGAGTCCACGATCGGCTGCGGCGACAACTTGCTGCGCGGAGATGGAGGCGGAAGAGAATACGCGATACGCTTGGTCACATCCGGCGGCGCTTTCTTTTCGTATGTGTTTATTGTCTACTGTTCAAAATACACGATTATATATACTGTAGGTCATCCTTTATGACCGTTGTAGGCCCCACCAAAAGTAGCCCTAAATCCGGTTCAAAACAACGCCTGTACATTTGGTCTGGTCCAGCGCGCCAACAAAAATCGCCTAAGGCAAATTCGGCGGGAATCATTGGTTATTCTCGACGAATCGTCGAGAATCACTAATGATTCCCGTCGAATTCTACTTAGAGGATTTCTAGCTGAAAAGCAAGCCATTAGGAGTGAATCGGCGAGAATCACAATTCATTCTCGACGAATCAGCAAGAATGCAAAGTCATTCTCGACGATTCGGCGAGAATCACTTAGTGATTCTCGCCGATTCTGCCTTAGCAGAATTCTGGACGGTGCTGAGACAGCCGGAAGCATTCGGTGAGAGTCGGCTAGTGATTCTCGATGATTCGGCGAGAATCATACTAGTCGAATCGGCGAGAATAACTTAGTGATTCTCGTCGAATCTTACTTAGACGAATTTTCATCTATCTTCCCGTGAGCTGGTCTTTGACCCATTCTTGCTCCTTGTCTGCTCTTGATCTATCACTGCCCTATACTTGAAAGTAAGTACACTCCAATAGAGAGAGTACACGTAAGCCAACACACTGATCTGCTCAACGAGGGATTACGTTGCGTAGACCCGTGTATATTGACCTACTGCACCCTGACATTGGTGTGTACTTAGCGTGGAGTAACTGCAAGCACAACTTAAAGATATATCATCAAATACATTGTGAATTCATCTTAGCTTGACAGGTGGCTTCCTCAAATCCAGGTAATTGTTGATACAATACCCAACAATCTCCCCCTATTTGACGAAGCAAAAATCCTACTAGCTAAGATGAATACCACCATCTAGAGAATATACACAGCATATTAACAGAGATAAGACACAAAGAAATAAAGGCAATCAGAACAATACTTGAGTCAATCATGAAATCATATATATATATATATATATCCACAAGAATTGTTCAAATGATTAACATGAAAAGACAAATAAGCAACAAAAAAATAGATAAGCCCAAGTCCTAAGTCTATTTCTCCTTAGCTAGTTCGTCCTTCAGTTGCTGAGCCAAGTACTTCTTGCTTTGTCTCTCAAAATATTCCTTGGGCTTCGGATAGTATCTGGGAGGAGGATCTTTATGTTCCACTTTGTTATTCCTGAAAAATATATTTCGTTTAGCTTCATACATCTTGTGCATCTCCCATTCATACTGATTGTATACATCATTCCGAATTATTTCCCCCCTCTTCTATAGTATAAAAGTATCCAAAATAATGCTCCTTGAAACAGGACTTCATCTTTCATTTCTCACTTCATCCTCCTTCAATCTTACTTTCTTTTCGGTTAGAGTTTCTTTGGATGTCCCTTCTTGGAGTTTCCGCTTTCCTTTTGCTTTTGCTAGGGCTACTTGGTCAAACATGGTGCTGAGTGCAGCTTTGGTAGCAGCCTTCTTAGCATCAGCTTCACTAAGAGGAACTTCCTCAACATTTGCACCCTCATCAGCAGCAAAGGCAACCTCAACAGAAGCAAAGGTAACCTCATTAGAAGAAGGAACCGGAATTGGGATTTGTACACCTGATGCTTGCTGCACTAGCCAGTGGCAGCTATCAAAGACATACTTATTTGACTGTTTGAAGTTTTCGACCATAATCTATTCCAGCCCTGCCATCTTAGCTATGTATGCCTTCTCCCCCTTTTTGGCTACGAGGGCAATCGAGTTTGCATAAGAATGCAGGGACTCATCTATGTGTTTTGCAGTCTTAGTGAAATCAGTTAGAAGAGAAGTCTGATTTACGTTGAGAGTTACCATGTTGGCATCGAATAGCTTGATGTTATTAGCCACAATATATGCATTCTGATTAACCACTGCTAGGTCATCCATGTTCTTTTTTAGTCCTTGCATAAGAAGAGTAACAACAGTGTCATCCTCTGTATACTTGGCCTCGAACTTCTTTTCCATCACATCAAGCTTGTGATTAATTTCCACGACGTTCTTGAGCATTAGATCCTCAGATTTCTTAATCCTTTTTAACACTTTGTTCTGTGCTTGCTCAAAAGACAGTTTGAGCTCATCCACTATACCTTGAATGACGTTCACTGTGTGATTTGCTAGATTAGATCGAAGTGGATGTCCCTGAGGCAAGCCTTGGTCTGGCTCTTCAGCAGATTCACTGGGGGAGCTTGATACATGCACTGTCTCCACTGGGGGATAGGGGCAGCCTCTGGAGTTTGCTCAGGAATGTTTATCATCTTTTGCTGAGAGGACTCCCCCTCCATTATTGCACCAGATTTCTCATGAACTACCATTGGAGCCCGTTCCATAGATGGAACTTCAACTTCATCTCGGGGCTCCACCATCTCTACCACCTCCCTCAAGGTTGTATCATCTTCAACTTCTTCATTCTCTTCTTCATCAGACTTATCTTCCATATCCTCATTTTCAACTACAGCATCGTCCAGGTCCTCCTGGTCTTCCTCCTCATCACCTAGATCAGTGGCCAGGGTGTCAACTGCATCTTTGGCTATCTGAGAGATATCAGAAACAACATCAGCAGGAACAAGTACCGAGAGATCTGTCCTGTGAGTTCCAGTATCAGGGGGTAGAGACTCCACCTCGGTTCCTGCAGCCAGCAGATCAGGAACTTCACTGGGTTCAGCCACGGAATCTGCTAGAGTTCTGTTGTCCTCATCCCCATGGGACTCTGCCGGGGATTCATCATGTTCTTCAGCAACGGCTGCTTGACCAATTCTTCTTTCCCATCTATCAAAAACACTCGAATCCATTTTCTTCAGATAATGCAGAGGAACTCCTTTGCTCATATCAAACCTATCTCCATCCAACTGATTGAGATATAGGCTGATGATTCTTCATAAACTTGGAGTTCTGAGAGTATCCTTAATCTTCTCAAATAGCAAAGCCCTCCAGTTGAATCTCTTTCGGCAGATTATAGCCACTAGAATCTTGAACATGTCAGCTGAGATGTGGTCGTAGGAGCCGGGTTTGCATATCAGTACTTTCCCTATGATGTCTGACAAGAGCTTCCCTTCCTCATTCATTTCCTTTCTCTTGATTGATTTGGCTCCTCGAGCCAGTCCACAGAAGAGGAGAGTCATGGCTCGATCCTCTTCCTCCAAATAATCTTCTTGATCAAAGCTGGTGAGCTGCAGATATCTTGACAGTTTTCTTGCTGTCATCTTGATCCGTACTCCGGCAATCTTACTCTTTATTACCGTATCTTCGTGACGTAGCTTTGCTGTTGTAAAGAATTCCAGCACTTCCTTATCCAGTATTTTGCATGGATGCTCCAGGATGAATGTAAGTCCGGCCTCTTCAAGCATGAGAATAATATTCCTGAACTCATCTGAGGCATGAGAAAAGCCTGTCCTAACCAGTTCGCTTCCAGTAAAGAGTCCTGTTGTGGTTCTAGGGGCCATTTCAAAACCTAACAGAAAATATTCAGGATTCGACACCCTATTAGAGCTGCTAGTATAGGAGCCACACTTTAGACAAGACACAACAAGGAGGAGGGAACGTTACCCTAACACTGAGTGGTTTGGCGGGATGACGGCGACGGGATCGACAGGATCAACGGGATCGCCTGACGGGAAGAAGTCGACGGAGAAGGTGTCTGAAGCTCTTGCGTCCTTGGGACTTTGTCGACAGAAGCACAGAGGAGAAACTGACGGAGCCGACCCTCTCCAACCTGCGGCCGTTGATGTTGAAGCGCTAACGGATGACACGCCACCACTACAAAGCAAGGATCTACGGCGAAATAAAGATGTGGGAGCGCGGCACCGCACCTCTCACCGCTACAATCTTCGTTCGCAAGATAACGCCATCAAGTGACGTTGTTGTCATAAAAACTGCCGGGCTGCGGATAGCCATTTTTATGCTTATTTTGTTTAATTGGTGGCCTGCATTTAGCCTCCAATAGCTTTTAATTTCTGAATATTTTATGTTGTATGAACTTTTAATTAGAGTGGGTCATATATAAGGCATCCACTCCCTTGGTTTGAGGTAGAATGAAAAGAAAACCTAATTTAATTTCAGCTTTTGGAGAGCCTCCTCCTTCTAGGCGCCGCCCCCCCCCCCCCCTTCTTTCCTTCCCCTTGGAGATTTCGGCCAAGTGAAGGCCCTCTTCTTCCGGCGTTGGAACTTCGCGGTGTGACTCCGTTGAAGGTGGACGTGCAAAGCTTCTTCCGGTGGGACTCCGGAGGAACCGTGGTAGAGCGATTCTACACGTGCAACTATCTACGAGTTGGGGTAACGATTCCTCTTCTCTATCTTGTGTGTTTCCTCAACATCTAAGCATATTTCTTGTGCGAAAGTTTTGGTGTGAAATCTGAAATTTTAATCGAAGTAGTTCCATTTGATTTCGTATTTGGTTCTCTAAGTTTTCTCTCATTCGAAGAAGGGTGGTGACCTTTGGTTTTCTTAGTCGGGGGAGATCAACCACTTTCCGAATCCTTTCTTGGTGGATCTCCTTGGTACGACTTCACTCGACCGAACCGTGTAGGTTCATTCCACCAAAAAGGATAGTGGCCTCTAGTCACTATTTGATCCTAAGAGGGTTCGCGATCCTCAAGTCGTTGTGTGACGATAAACGTTAATATAAAACGTGGCTGCGCTTGCGAGTAGTGCTTAAAAGTTAGAACGTGTGCGGGTAGATCTAATCGCAAGGACGTGTCGAACTATTCGCCCCGGTAGCCTACATCAATTTTGTATCAAAGTGAGGTTCGTGCTGGTTTCTTAATCGGCACAATCCTTCTCGGCTTGAGTAGGCTTCGTTTTTACAAAATAAATTTCAGCAAAATCTGTATTTCAGCAAAAATCACTTTTTTTGGTGTGCCAATAGCCGGCAAAAATCTGAATTTTTCTTCAAACTCGAAAAAAAGATCGGGTGCACTCTCTTCACCTTAGGGAGAATTAAATTAAAAAAAACTTCAGTTTAGTCCATCAATCGGGCGGTAAAAAAATTATTTCTCATAAAATTTTAGCCAGTCAGGGTATTTAGGCCTCTTTTAGTGCAGAAAAAAAATCTGCATACGCACAAGGCACAGCACCGAGTACACACCCTCTTCTTCCAACATGGGAGACGAGCGGCAAGGAGACCAAGACCCAACTCCCATCGAGGTTCTTCGACAAGAGTTTAATGAGCACATCGTGAATCAAGAGCGTCGCATGAATGAGTTAAGGGACATGATCGCTCAACTTACGCTGCTAGAGCGGCTTAACCAGTCCCTCCTAATCCACCCCTACCAATTAATCCTCACCCCCCCCCTGAACAACCACCAGCACTGTTATCCCCATTGATTTGAGGAGGACTACGATGACCTTGCACCACGTGGTCCACACTATTATAATCGAGCTCCACAAGAGTTCAACATCACGAAAGCCATCTGTATAGACGCCCCTACTTACGACGGTTTGAGGCAGCCCCAAATCTTTCTAAATTGGATTATGGATATCGAGTGCTACTTCGAGTGGCACAACTTAACCGATAGGCAAAAGGTCCAAGTCGCTAGACTGAAATTACTAGACCGGGCCAAAGTATATTGGCTCAACGAGGAGAGACTCATGGGGGAACTTGAGGGTATGGCACCAATTGGTTGGCAGGTTATGAAAGCGATATTGTCGGATCAATACGTCCCCATGTATTACTGTACACAACTGTTTGACAATTTATCCTCTCTTAAGCAAGGGAGTCAGTCGGTGTCTGATTACATGGGTAAACTTAAGGACATGTTAGTACGCTGCGACGTTAAGGAAATGCCCGAAGTGACTCTCTCGAGGTTTCGGAAGGGGTTGGATCCGGATATTCACCGCAAGCTTTTGCGTTATGGACATACGGATATAAACACCACGTACAACGCGGCCTTGACATTGAGAAAAATATCGCTCTCAAGTTTAAAGCCAAATATTTTCAAAAGGGAAAGTCCACGTATAAAGACAAAGGAAAGTTTAAGGCTACCGACACAAGTTCGATAGTCATCACTGCTAGGAATTCTAAAAATCCAACCGGAGAGCGAGTGCCAATTGGGAGACTTAACAAGACGAATGTCACATGCTATGCTTATGGAGTTCAAGGGCATTATGCGAGCGAATGCCCCACCAAGCCTAAGGCCTTAGCATTAGTGGAGGCTCCAAACGACTCGGTCAAAATAATTTATGAGGCCGACGAGGAGTCTGATATTGAGGGAGTCCCGAGTGATTTGGAGGATGAACATAATCTCATGGTTATGCGTTGTATCTTGACGGTTCCCCGAACGCCTAACGATTGGAATAGGACGACGCTCTTTTCGACGATCTTTAAGAGCGGGGACAAGTTATGTAAGCTTATCATCGATAGTGGGAGTTGTATGAACGTCGTTTCGGAGAGTGCGGTTGCAAGGATGTCATTAGTTGCCGAACCCCACCCCCAACCTTATCATGTTTCTTGGGTAAATAAGACTTCTCTTCCTATCACGAAGCGTTGTCTAGTTCCCCTTAACATCAAATCTTATTCCGAACAAGTATGGTGTGATGTCATCCCCATGGATGCATGTCACGTCCTTCTTGGACGGCCTTGGCTATATGACCACGACGTGACCCACTTCGATAGGGATAATACTTATGAGTTTAAGTTTAAACGAAAAATTATTACCCTTAAACAAACTCCACCTAAGGATCCGACTATTCCGTCCAAGGATACCATTGTACCTGAGGAGAAGAAAACCTTGAGCTTAATAGGAAGAAAAGAGTTCACCCGTGACCCATTTCTAGGGGGATGGTGATCAATTAGAAGATATTCCCGAGGAATTAAAATAATTGTTGGATGAGTATAAAGACGTGTATCCGGCCGAGTTACCGCCCATCTTACCGCCTCTACGTGACATTCAACACGCCATAGATCTCGTCCCGGGTTCCTCACTCCCAAATCAGCCCCATTATAGGCTCCACCCGGCGGCACACCAAGAGCTTCAAACTCAAATATCGGACCTCTTAACTAAAGGGTTCATCCGCCATAGTTTGAGCCCATGTGCCGTTCCGGCCCTATTAGCCCCAAAATAAGACGGCACATGGAGAATGTGTGTCGATAGTAGAGCGATTAATAAGATCACTATTAAATATAGGTTCCCTATTACCCGATTGGATGATCTTTTTGATATGCTTGTCGGAGCCACGATCTTTTCCAAGTTAGATCTTAGGAGTGGCTACCACATAATTAGAATTCGGGAAGGGGACGAATGGAAGACGGCGTTCAAAACTAAAGATGGTTTATATGAGTGGCTTGTTATGCCATTTGGGCTTTCTAATACCCCAAGCACATTCTCTCGGATGATGACTCAAATATTCCAACCATTCAAGGTAAAATTCGTGGTAGTGTATTTTGACGACATCTTGGTGTTTAGCTTAACGTCCGCCGAACATACAAATCACTTGAGAACCGTCTTAACTACTTTAAGGAACGAAAAACTATTTTTAAATTTGAAGAAATGTACGTTCCTTGTCCGTGAGGTTGAGTTCTTAGGATATATTGCCGGAGCCACGATCTTTTCCAAGTTAGATCTTAGGAGTGGCTACCACATAATTAGAATTCGGGAAGGGGACGAATGGAAGACGGCGTTCAAAACTAAAGATGGTTTATATGAGTGGCTTGTTATGCCATTTGGGCTTTCTAATACCCCAAGCACATTCTCTCGGATGATGACTCAAATATTCCAACCATTCATGGTAAAATTCGTGGTAGTGTATTTTGACGACATCTTGGTGTTTAGCTTGACGTCCGCCGAACATACAAATCACTTGAGAACCGTCTTAACTACTTTAAGGAACGAAAAACTATTTTTAAATTTGAAGAACTGTACATTCCTTGTCTGTGAGGTTGAGTTCTTAGGATATATTGCCGGAGCCACGATCTTTTCCAAGTTAGATCTTAGGAGTGGCTACCACCAAATTAGAATTCGGGAAGGGGACCAATGGAAGACGGCGTTCAAAACTAAGGATGGTTTATATGAGTGGCTTGTTATACCATTTGGGCTTTCTAATGCCCCAAGCATATTCTCTCGGATGATGACTCAAATATTCCAACCATTCATGGGAAAATTCGTGGTAGTGTATTTTGACGACATCTTGGTGTTTAGCTTGACGTCCGCCGAACATACAAATCACTTGAGAACCGTCTTAACTACTTTAAGGAACGAAAAACTATTTTTAAATTTGAAGAAATGTACGTTCCTTGTCCGTGAGGTTGTGTACTTAGGATATATTGTCGGAGCGGACGGCATTAGAGTCGACCCGAAAAAGGTGCAAGTTATTAGAGAGTGGCCGGAGCCCAAGTCCATCCGTGATGTTCGAAGTTTCCATGGACTCGCTACTTTTTGTCGGCGTTTTATTAAGAATTTTAGTAGCATCATGGATCCTTTAACGGAGTGCATGAAGAAGGGTGATTTCAAATGGACTAAATCCGCCACTCATGCCTTCCAAACGATCAAAACTCTTATGACGGAAGCACCCCTCCTACGCTTACCGGATTTCTCTAAGGTGTTTGAATTAGCATGCGATGCGTCCGGAGTTGGGATTGGAGGAGTATTAAGTCAAGAGGGTCACCCCATTTGTTATTTTAGTGAGAAGTTGTCTGGGGCCAAATTAAACTACTCCAATTACGATAGGAAATTTTATGCGGTGGTCCGAAGTTTGCACTATTGGAGACACTATCTCCTTTCCAAGGAATTTGTGCTTCTTTCGGATCATGAAGCCTTACGTTTTATTAATTCCCAACATAAAATCAGCCCCGGCATGCTAAGTGGGTGTCATTCCTCCAAGAGTACACATTCACTCTTAAGCATCTTAATGGGACCAACAACCGTGTGGCTGACGCCCTTAGCCGACTTTCGTTATTATTGTCCACCATGCAAGTTAAGGTGATTGGTTTTGAGCGTGTTAAGGATGAATACGCATCATGTTCGGACTTTAGGGATATCTACTTTGCCACCCAAGATGAGTCTCCCTCCACTATTACGGCATTCTACATCTGGTATGGTTACTTATTTAAGCACACGAAATTGTGTATCCCACAAACTTCCCTCCGCCATCACATCATTTGGGAGCTTCACAGTGGGGGCCTTGGTGGCCATTTGTGTCGGGATAAGACACTAGCTTTAGTAGAGGAGAAATTTTATTGGCCGGGTTTGAAATCTCTCGTTGGTAAAATTGTTAGTAGTTGTCGTACTTGTCAACTAGCGAAAGGTAGTAAGATGAACGTCGGTCTCTACACCCCTCTACCCATCCCTTCTATCCCTTGGGAGGATGTGAGTATGGACTTTATTTTAGGCCTCCCGACCACCTTCCGACGACATGACTCTATTTTGGAAGTTGTAGAGCGGTTCTCGAAGATGGCGTACTTTATTCCGTGTAGTAAAACTAGTGACGCCTCGCACATGGCAAAAATTTATTTTAAGGAAGTTGTTGGGCACCGCGGCGTTCCAAAAACTATCGTTAGTGGTAGGGACGTTAAATTCACTAGCTATTTTTGGAAGACGCTTTGGAAACTTATGGGAACCAAACTTTGATTTTCGTCCGCCTATCATCCGCAAACGGATGGCCAAACGGAGGTTGTAAATAGGAGCGTGGGCAATCTTTTACGATGTCTTGTTGGAGAGCACAAAGGCACTTGGGATCTCATTCTCCCTCATGCACAACTCGCTTATAATAATTCTAAGAATAGGTCTACCGGGTTGTCGCCAAATGAGATTGTGCACGGTTATAAGGCTCCCGTGCCACTTGATTATATTTCCCTACCGCCCACTTATAAATCAAGTCACTTCGCACAGGAATTTGCCCAACACATTCAAAATTTATATAAACACATACAAGAAGTGTTAGCCACGCAATATGCGTCCGATCAGTCACACGCGAATTTGCACCGTCGAGCTGTCCATTTTAATGTTGGTGATTTGGTCTTGGTTCGTCTCATTCCCGAGCGGATGCCTACGGGTACCGTCAAAAAGTTGGCCAATCGGAGAGCCGACCCATTTCGAGTTGCTAATAAATTAGGAAACAATGCATATCTTTTGGATTTACCGTCCGATTGGGGTATATCCCCTATTTTTAATGTTTCCGATTTAACACCTTATACTTCTCCGCCGCTTGAAATATGCAACTCTCCTTTTTCTTCTTCCTCTCGTTCTTCTCTTGGGCTTGGGGGGGAAAGGTCTCTTGAATCGCCTCTTACTATGAATTCCGTTGGAGGTACGTTGGTTGATGGTTTTGCTTCGGTCTTACCTTTTTCGACTAATGCTTTTCCTAGTTTCCCCAAGACTTCTTTCTTACCAGACAGGATACTTGTCGATGATGTTCTCCCATCCCCGCGGTGTACCTCTCGCCGCTATTTGGTCCACTGGCGTTATCGCCCATCCTCCGATGATTCATGGGTTCCCGAAGATGAAGTGGCTCGCTTGGATGATGCTCTCCTTCGCCACTACAAAGACGCCAACTCCTCGGTGATGAGTCCTTTTGAGAGGGGGAGGATTGACGGAGCCGACCCTCTCCAACCCGCGGCCGTTGATGTTGAAGCGCTAACAGATGACACGCCACCACTACAAAGCAAGGATCTACGGCGAAATAAAGATGTGGGAGCGCGGCACCGCACCTCTCACCGCTACAATCTTCGTTTGCAAGATAACGCCATCAAGTGACGTTGTTGTCATAAAAACTGTCGGGCTGCGAATAGCCATTTTTATGCTTATTTTGTTTAATTGGTGGTCTGCATTTAGCCTCCAATAGCTTTTAATTTCTGAATATTTTATGTTGTATGAACTTTTAATTAGAGTGGGCCATATATAAGGCATCCACTCCCTTGGTTTGATGTAGAATGAAAAGAAAACCTAATTTAATTTCAGCTTTTGGAGAGCCACCTCCTTCTAGCCGCTGCCCCCCCCCCCTTTCTTTCCTTCCCCTTGGAGATTTCGGCCAAGTGAAGGCCCTCTTCTTCCGGCGTTGGAACTTCGCGGTGTGACTCCGTTGAAGGTGGACGTGCAAAGCTTCTTCCGGTGGGACTCCGGCGAAACCGTGGTAGAGCGATTCTCCATGTACAACTATCTACGAGTTGGGGTAACGATTCCTCATCTCTATCTTGTGTGTTTCCTCTACATCTAAGCATATTTCTTGTGCGAAAGTTTTGGTGTGAAATCTGAAATTTTAATCGAAGTATTTCTATTTGATTTCGTATTTGGTTCTCTAAGTTTTCTCGCATTCGAAGAAGGGTGGTGACCTTTGGTTTTCTTAGTCGGGGGAGATCAACAACTTTCCGAATCCTTTCTTGGTGGATCTCCTTGGTACGACTTCACTCGACCGAACTGTGTGGGTTCATTTCGCCGGAAAGGATAGTGGCCTCTAGTCACTATTTTATCCTAAGAGGGTTCGTGATCCTCAAGTCGTTGTGTGACGATAAACGTTAATATAAAACGTGGCTGCGCTTGCGAGTAGTGTTTCAAAGTTAGAATGTGTGCGGGTAGATCTAATCGGTAGGACGTGCCGAACTATTCTCCCTAGTAGCCTACATCACAAACTGGGCGATCGAAGCCGCGATCGACGGGAAACCTGGAAGAGCTCGGGAAGAAGTCGGGATGTGAATCATCGCCGGGATTCGTCGTCGAGATCGTCGGGATGCTTGTGATTCCGGGAAGTCGACGGAACTATGCGAGAAGCTGGGGAATTCGACGGGATGCGAATCGTAGGGATACGAAGGGTAGGCGGGATTAGTGCTATTTATATCATTTCGAACCGGGGGGAATGCCGGTGGAATTCGGCGGGATTTACCAATTACTTCTTTCGCGCAGCTAAGGAGAAATCAGACGGCTATTTTCCTGAATATGAAGAGTCAAGAGGGAATTTATGCTATTTTCCTTAGCCAACTATTGTTTGCTAATGAGAATACGACTTTTCTATGCAAGCTAACCGAGGCACGTTAATTTCACGCCTTTTCCCCCCATTTTTATTCTTTATCACGAACCCTTGATCGAGTGGAGCGGTATCTTAGCCCTATACATAATTACAGTGTAACACTAGGTTAGGAATTGGAGTATTTTGTTACACCCACGGGCAGACATTTCTTAATTTCAAATGGACTAATTTACACCCATTGAGGTTCATTATCAATTACATAAATATGTAGGAATTCTTCAAATTGTACTTAAGTGTCATTTAGCAGTTGCGTTCGTTCATCAGGCGTGCAAACTTATATGTGTATGTGTTTATATGTCTATATGAACATTTGCTTTTAGAGTATGAAATGACATTCGTGTGGATATACGTATATAGACATATATAAATACATATATAAGCATCAATATAATATAACTCAAGGATTGAAACTGAATGCATCTATGTGGCAGATCCTCTATTTGAAATACACCAGATGTCCAATTTGAGTATGCCATTGTAGTTAGCACTGCTCTTATTCCAAATACTTGTTCCATGTCATTCTTGGAACATCACATGTCTAGTTTCCATCATGTTTACGGGAACCTAGACTATCCTGCGAAAAAGAATTACCCTACCTTAGGAACCCAATATGTATTGGGTCTTAGGTTCTTATCAGCATAAAATATCGAATGCCTTCCTACAGGAATCCTGTCAGGAAGGCTAGCTCTGCCCAAAGGAAGTGTACATACCCTTGCCCCTGGCACAGAGGGATTGTTCCAACAATCTACGGCAAAGTGACCCAACTTGCCACAGCACCAACACTCATGAATGTTGTATCGCCGTTTCTGACCTAATCTACTGACTGAGGTAGTCATGATCTTAGGTCTAAATGGGACAGGGTAGGTTCTGCTCACAAAATTGCCTTTTCCACCGTGACATGTGGGAGGGTGGAAAGAGAGCATGTGGTGAGTGTCATGAGGCCTGGGAGGTGATGCCTTCCTTTCAGTCAGCACACTTCCAAAGGCCCCATGGGTACTTACCGCATGTTTCCTGACCCCCCCCCCCCTTTCCTGTGTCCTAGGGAGGTAAGTACGACAGTGAGAGCTGGTTCCTACAGATTCATGATGAGTTGAGGCTGAGGCGGAGAATACAAAGGGTTCAGGATGATCCTTGGGTATTCTCTCAAGGGTAGCCATGACAGCTCTTGCACTGTGGGTATTTTCACCTGAAGGCCGATCACTCTTGCAGTGACCAAGGTTATTCCTGTGGTCATACCTGAAAGAATGACGTGTGCCCTTCCTACTCGGGGTGGGGGTCTGAACACAGTTTCCCCATTTCTCTACGAATTAATGATTTAGGAGATCCACCCATTTTCTTCTTTTCTTTTGATAGCATCTATCTTGGAAAAGTTAGAAACTATCCTCTTCACGGTTTCTAGACGATTCTCTAGATCCGAGATCTTTGAATCCTTTACCTTGATGGAATCCAATTGGAGATTCATCAAGGTCCTCAACTGAGCAATCTCCTTAGCTTGTTCCTAAACAAGTAAGTTGCTCTTCTGAAGGGCACTCTCAAGGGAATCAAGATTTTCAATCTTTTGACTGAAGCTATCCATATCCCTTGCATCACTGGAATGACAACCCTCTGAACTATTCCTGTCTTCAGGAATTTCAAGAGGAGAGGGGCATGATGAAGAGGTTACTTGCTCCTGGCTTTACTGTTCAGGGTTACCGTCAAGATCGGCAGAGACTGTTGAGTCTGCTTCATCAGAACTGCTTTCCTCAACTTATTCTTCAGTCTCTGACAAGGACACAGGAGCCCTGATACTGACAGATTGATCATGCCCTTCATCTTCAGAAATGAGGACCCCCACATAGGCTTCATCCTCTTGCTGACAACTGGTCCCTGCTTTCTCAGATCCCTCCATGAGGTCTGAGATGATTTGCCACATAGACTTGGCAGTCCTACACTTGTCCACTCTTGAACAAGATATACCAGACCAGACGTCAGTGATGATCTGACGAATCAACTTGTCCAAGTTGAACAGTGAGAGCTCGGTCTCAGACATCTCTTCGGGACTCTTGGGGATTTGGAGATCCTTTCCTGAGCCAGAAGCCTTCATGGGAATGAAGGGACCCTCTTCCAAGATGAGTGATGCTCGAGGGTCGATGGCCTCCAAATGAAACAACACTCTCATCTTCCAGATGGGATAATACTTCTTTGTGCATGCGGGGAGTCTTAGGGGAGAGACCTCAGAATACAACTCCATGCTTGAGTCTGATATTCTTGTTGACACTAGAGGCAGGATTATACTCAAGGTTTTAACCTTTTTGATGAGCAACCTCCCTCTGATACCACTTGAAAGTCACACTAGTGCCAACTAACTTCACCTAGGGGGGGAATAGGTGATGCGCAGTCTTTTTGCGGAATTAAAATTTTACCTGCACAATAAAAGAAAACAAACAAAGCACAGAAAGACACAGGCAGTTATAGTGGTTCCCCGATTTGGGTACATCCACTTTCCCCCTTCGACCTATCTCCCAATAAGGGACGACTCGGTCACTTTACCAACAGGATTGAAATCCAATCCTCACACTAATGGAAGGAACCCTTCCACCCAAAGGATTCACCACTCCTCCACCACGGGTTGCACCCAACCCTTACAATGAGGAACCAACGTTCCTTTACAACAGAAGTAAAAATGGAATGTATAAAATACAAACTACTTTTGGAGCGCTAGGTGTCCCTCTTCGTTCAATGACGCATTCTTGAAGAAGACGAAGAGTCCATAACCTTAGCTCTCACTGGGAAAGGATCTCCTCGAGATCGGCGGCGGCAAAGATTGCGGCGGCGATTCTTTCAATATCGGCGGCGGCACAGATTGCGGCAGCGATTCTTTCGAGATCCAACCTTCGTAACAAAGCTAGCAAGGTCTACCAATGGTCTTACTTGGATCGATCGTCTCAATCGATTCGGAAGGGGAAGGTATTCCCGTTCAACAAATCAAGAGACAAAGGATCTCAAGATAGACATGTGAGACGCATTACTTTGCTAAGCTTCTGTCGCCAGGAGATCAGGAAGAGTCCACGATCGGCGGCAGCGACAACTTGCTGCGTGGAGATGGAGGCGGAAGAGAATACGCGATACGCTAGGTCACATCCAGCGGCGCTTTCTTTTTGTATGTGTTGATTGTCTACTATTCAAAATACACGATTATATATACTGTAGGTCATCCTTTATGACCGTTGTGGGCCCCACCAAAAGTAGCCCTAAATCCGATTCAAAACAACGCCTGTACATTTTGTCCAGTCCAGCGTGCCAACGAAAATCGCCTAAGGCAAATTCGGCGGGAATCATTGGTGATTCTCGACGAATCGTCGAGAATCACTAATGATTCCCGTCAAATTCTACTTAGAGGATTTCTAGCTGAAAAGCAAGCCATCAGGAGTGAATCGGCGATAATCACAATTCATTCTCGACGAATCGGTGAGAATGAAAAGTCATTCTCGACGATTTGGCCAGAATCACTTAGTGATTCTCGCCGATTCTGCCTTAGTAGAATTCTGGACGGCGCTGAGACAGCCGGAAGCATTCGGCGAGAGTCGGCTAGTGATTCTCGACGATTCGGCGAGAATCACTAGTGATTCTCGTTGAATCGGCGAGAATCACTTAGTGATTCTTGTCGAATCTTACTTAGACAAATTTTCGTCTATATTCCCGTGAGCTGGTCTTTGACCCATTCTTGCTCCTTGTCTGCTCTTGATCTATCACTGCCCTATACTTGAAAGTAAGTACACTCCAATAGAGAGAGTACACGTAAGCCAACAAACTGATCTACTCAACGAGGGATTACGTTGCGCAGACCCATGTATATTGACCTACTGCACCCTGACATTGGTGTGTACTTAGTGTGGAGTAACTGTAAGCACAACTTAAAGATATATCATCAAATACATTGTGAATTCATCTTAGCTTGACAGGTGGCTTCCTCAAATCCAGATAATTATGGATACAATACCCAACAGAAACAGACATGCATCAAGTCCTGGTTAAGTTGATGCCTTGTCTGTACACCTACTATTATGTCTCCAATCACTTGGGATCTGGGATGATCCCTCAGTGTGACAAGATCAGTAGGTGGAGTTGGTTCAGCAACAACATTTAGGAAGGATTCCTCTTGTGAAATTACTTCTGTTGTTGTGGGGGGTTCAACTGCATCCAGATTTTCTTCATCACTTTCTTCATTGGCTTATTGAGAAAACTTGGATGTAAATTTTAATTCATCCAATTTCTCACACAAGTTGTTTACCTGCAAGGGGTTTCTTGTAGAAATTTCTTTCTCCTTGTAAAACATGTTAGTCTCATCAAATATAACATGCATGGATTCTTCTATTTTCAATATGGATTTATTAAAAACCCTATAAGCTTTGCTGACTTGGGAATATCGTAGAAAAATTCCCACTGCAACCTTTGCTTCAAACTTTCTAATGTGCTTTTTGTCATTATTATGAATATAGCATACACAACCAAAAACTTTAAAATAGTTAATTATTGGTTTCTTCCCTTTGAGCAATTCATAGGGGGTCTTATGTTTTAGTTTGTGTATCAAACTTCAGTTCAGGACATAGTTTGCTGTGCTCACTGCCTCTACCCAATAGGATAGGGGCATGAAAGCATCTGCAAGTAATGTGCCTGCAGCTTCAATGAGTGTTCTATTTTTCCTTTCAGCTACCCCATTTTGTTGAGGAGTTCTAGGAGCTGAGAAGCAGTGTCTTATACCTTTTTTCCTACAGAACTCTAGCATAAGAAGAGACTCAAACTCAGTTCCATGGTCACTTCTGATCAATACAACTTGAGTAGAATACTCAATCTGTATGTTCTTGAGAAAATCTATAAGAACTTGAAAAGTATCTGACTTTGCTCTCAAAAAGAAAACCCAAGTGAATCTGGATAAGTCATCTACAACCACTAAGGTATAAGACTTCCCTCCTAGGCTTTGTACAGTAACAGGGCCAAAAAGGTCCATATGTATTTAGTACAAAATCCTAGGTGAATCACTCTTATTAATGGATTTAAAACTAGATTTAGTTTGCTTGCCTAGTTGAAGAGCCCTGCAGAGGTCTTCCTTCTTGTAGGGGCTAGAAGGTAAACCTCTCACAAGGTTATCCTTAGATAGCCTAGCAATGTTTTTCAGATTTACATGTCCTAATCTCTTATGCCATAAGTCATTTTGACTACTAAGTTAAGAAGATATATATCTGAAGTAATAGACTGGAAATTAACAAAATATATGTTTCCTTGTCTACTGCAAATTAAAAGTGGTTTGTTTTCTCTTGAGTTAATAGTACAGGATTTAGAGTTGAATGATACCTGATAACCTTCATCACAGAGTTGGATTATGGAGACTAGATTATGCTTCAGTCCACTCACATATGCAACTTTCTTGAAAGTTACAGCTCCAATCCGTATTTTGCCATAGCCCTATGTTTGGCCACAATTTGAATCACCAAAGATGACCTTTGGTCCAAGCTTGGACTTATAGTCAATTAAGTTATCCTTGCTGCCTATCATGTGCTTGGAGCAGCCACTATCAAGATACCAGTGTTGATTATATGCTGGATAGGTCTTCATCTGCAAGTATAACACTTAGTTTTTCTTGACCCAGGTGACCTTGGGTCCTTGTTGATTTACATAGGAATAACTGGAAATATATGAGCATTCAGGTTGATCTTTATAGCCTTTGGGATAATATCTTCTGGGTGGTATTATCCATATGCTAAAGGGATTAAAGTTGCTCTTAGAATTTGGATTTTTGTTCTTAAAATCTGGGATCGACGATTTCTGGTTGGATCGTCGAACTGAGCTCGACGATGTTGGATGAGATCGTCGATCTCTACTTGAAGAATGAGAGTATTCATTCTTGGAGTACCAAAATCATCGGTCTCTGTTCGACGAACCATACTGATGTCATCGATCATAGATCGAAGAATGATTATTACTCAAGTTTGCATTCAGAGATCATCATTCTGAGTTCGACGATCTGTTCATATATCGTCGATCTGCGTTCGACGATAATTGCTGAACATTGTCATTTTTGTTTTTCTGGTTATTGAGGTTATTTTTAATTTCAATCTATTCAAGAACTTTATTAACCCTATTGACATGTTCAGTATTTTTCTTTCCTTTGTCGGATATAAACTCTACTGGTTTGGAAAGATTGTTTTTCTGAATTATAGGTGGATTACTAAGGGAGGCACCTAATTCTAGTTTACTATTGTTGATCCTAGCATTTACAGTACTAGTGATATCTAATAATTGTAGACTTCTCCCATTTAAGAATTCTTCTAATATCTTGGCCTTGCTAAGTTCAGATTTCAAAAAGGATATTTGTTGATTAGCAGAGATAAGTTCATTTGTTAGGTTAGCATTCTTTGCAGTAGTTTTATTTAGGTCATTTAATTTTTCTCTAAGGAGTTTGATTTCCTTCTCAGAGCTAATTAAGTCTAAGCATAATTTTTTAAATTCAAGTTTAAATTCCTCTGATTCAAAATCATAAAAGGCTATTACCTGATCCTCAGCTGATAAGATCTCTTCATCTTCAGACTCATCAGCATCTGATCTTCTACTGCCTGCCTCAATAACCATGAGGCAAACTTCTTTGGCATTCTGCTCTTCTTCATCCTCACTGGAGCTGGAGGAGGTTGACTCTTCTTCAGTGTCACTCCATGCCTCAGCAACAAATCCCTTGTCCTTCCTCTTATGCTTGCTTGAGGAAAGCTTGTTGTAGTGACCCTTCCTTGAGTCACCCTCCTTTCTTCTATTTTTCTTATAAACTTCTGGGCACTCAGAGATGAAATGCCCAGGTTTCCTGCAGCCAAAACACACTACTTCTTTAGATGGTGTTTTGTCATACCTTGGCTTATTTTCATACCTGGATGGTTTCCTTCTGAAATCTTTTCTAGCCATCTTAAAGAATCTCTTGGCAAAGAGACTCATCAATTCTTCATTCACAGGAATGACTTCAGAGTCTCTTGTAGCTTTGAAAGCTATGTTGTGCTCTTTCCTAGTTGGTGTAGGAGTCCTGACTTCAGCTACTACTTCCCTTGATTTTATCAGCTTCTCATAGGACTTTAGCTTTCCTAGTAGAGCTTCAGTTGAGATCTCTGTTGTGCTTCTAGCTTCTCAAATGGGCCAGATTCTTGAGTCCCACGTGCTGGGGAAGCACATAAGGATCTTGTCATTAACTTCAGTCAAAGTGATTTCCTTATCTAGAGTCCTTAGCTCACTGATAATGGAGCTGAGTCTGTTGTACATCACTTCCACTGTTTCAGCTTCATCCTTTTTGAAGTTTTCATATTGAGTGATAAGGTTGGATCTTCTATCCTTCCTCTCATCTGTTGATCCAGCCACCATCTGGTTCAGGGAGTCCCAAATGGCCTTGGCTGATGAGCACTCAGCAACCTTTTGAAATATCTCATCTGACATTGTTTGAGCCAATATGTTCATGGCTCTGGCATCAGCTATCTTTTCCTTTCTCTGTGCATCTGTCCATCCAGGGGGTAGAATTGCACTCATGTCTGTTGAAGTTGATGAGGTTGAAGCCACTGGAGATGGTGGTCTTGTTAAGATGGAATTAAATATATCCTCATTAATAGAATTCACGTAGAGTCTGATTCTTGCCTTCCAGAGTATGAACTTGGACAAGTTACACACTGGAGGTCTGGTGCTTGCATATTCTTTGTTCTGTACCATGTTGTATAGATCTAGACGATGTAAGAGAACAGATCTAACTTAGGATCTTTGGTTCAAGGGTTAGCTTGTACAACCAAAAGAACCTCCTCTGATACCAATTGAAAGTTAGGGTTAGATCTGATATACTCTAGAGGGGGGTGAATATAGTATGTCTGTGTGTTTTATTTGTTCTTTTAAAATTTTCTTCTTTAACAATATACTATCTTTACCTTTAACAACTATATTTAACTATCACAGATTAAAGTAAATCAAAGATCACAGAATATCTAACTAACACAGCCACAGTAAGAACAGAAAAGAAAGAGCAACCAGAGGACACAAGAAATTTATAGTGGTTCCCCAAACTGGGTACATCAACTCTTCTACCACCCTTGGTAGGAATCCATTACAGGTTTTGATCAGGTGACTGTCACCAATGAGCTTTTGAGCAGGTGCTCAAAAACCAACCCAAGTCTTTTGGAAGGAGACTTGCAACCAGAATAATTTTGAAGGGAATTAAAACCCTGTACAGAGGTGGGAATGAGAGAGTGATGTAATTCTTCTTTTCTCAAGTCAAAATGAGAAGACTGTGTGGATTCTTATTTGTTTTCAAAGCTCCACCTGAGATCTTGAATGGTTCATTAGTGGAAGCTTTGTTCAAGGGTGTAGGCCTTCAGCTTTAATGATTGCTCGACAGCAGGCTTCTAGACTGATAAGTATGTTTGTCTCTTGGAAAGCCTTGGAGCAGACTGAGGACAGATGAAGAAGATCAAGATTTTTTGTCTCTGTATATTGTTAATATCGTGTATCTTCTTCTTTTCAGCAGAAAATCAGGACTCATTAGTTTGTCGACGACCATTTGAATTTTCAAATTACTCTTGTAATCAATGCTGATGACGTTGAGAATTACACGACATTAATTACTTTCCCTAACTATTTCATTGAAAACAATGGCAAAAAATAATCCTGATGAAGACCATAATTAATGCTCTATCTAACGGTAATATTCAGAGAATGTTAGAGCATTAATTACATAGGAATTACTGCAACATAATAGGAATAGAAGGAAGGAAATAACTTAGTCTAGAATCGTCAACCAGAAGACAGAATTCGTCGAGCTGAGTCCATAGTTCATCGAGCTAAATATTGTTGTTCGTCGAGCTGAGTTACAAGATCGTCAAACTCTGAATAGCTGACTGCTGCTTGACGAAATCTGCTTGTTCTGTGCTCTAAGTTCGTTGACCTGAGAACAGCTTTGGCTTTGAGTGAATTATGTCGTTGAGTCCATTTTGGCGCTGAGTGATCTTTGGCATTGAGAGATGAAGTATTAGTCGACCTGAGAATAGAGATCGTCGAACTCTGTTAAGAGAAGTTTATCTCTGAGTTAGTCGAGCTGAGTACGACTATTGTCGACCTAAGATCGACGAAGTTAGATCTCTTTCTCTAAATCTTGATTTCTCTAAGTCTTGAGTCTTTGGCAGTGATGGAGGCTGGTCCTTTGTACTATAAGGACATGGCCTAGACTTAAGAAACACATTAAATTTGACCCTTCTATACAACATGGGTCACAACCTAAGAAGACAACCTAGCCCAAATAACCTAGGGGTTCCAAAAAATGCATACGATTACTGGCACACGACCAGTGGTCATGCGCACTGTGTCCAATGGTCGTGCGTTTGCCCCAGGCAGAACTTGGAAAAATGAAGACTAGTGCGCACGATCAGTGGCGCACGACCAGTGGTCATGCGCAATAGATCCGATGATTACGTGCAGTATTCCTATTTCCAAACAATCTCGTAACACACACACGACCCCTGTACCAATAGGAAAAACAAATCACTAATATGTGCAGACTTTTGAAGCAATCACAATAAAGAGTACAATCTATAAAAGTAACAAAAATACACAACCACGGGCCTAAGTGTGCACTTCCTATTGAAATAAAGATAAGATGAAATATATACGATAACGAACTAAAAGTGAAGTGCATTCGAAAGAAAACTAGCCCAGATGAGTTCGAAAATCACTATATAAATAAGACTCATCACACCCCCAGACTTACCTGTTTGCGCGTCCCGAGCAAACAAAATCTATGCAGATAGGGAAAATAAACTAGCTAACAAATAAATTGAGATACGGAGTACCATGCGAAGTCGCATGCTCTCGAGCATAAAAATATAATAGATGAGATTTCTAAGTATACAAAATAGTTTATACTTTTCACAATGAGTATCAAAATTTTATTACTACTCAAAAATGGAATCACGGTGAATCATCTGGTCACGCGTAGAGAGAAAGTAGGTAGGCCACTAAGGTGAGATTTGCCAAAGACCGAGGCTCAGGATCACCTCCAAAGGAATCCACCAATGTCGGGGACCATAAGCTTTCCCATTCACACTCTCTCTACGGTACTAGTTCGACTCAAGCGTGAATCCGTAGGACTTTAGGATAATCATGGGGCTTGGGTTACGGTTAGGTAAACAATGATAAATAAGAAGGCTACGCACCTAACCCAAATGAGCTAGCATAAAAAATAATATATCCTCTAACCACAATATATACAGGTACACCACACCCCCGGACTTAATTTTTAAAATATGGGTGTGTGCACCGCCTACTCCAAATACAATCTCATCTCAAATAGAATTTTCAATTGAAAATTATACTTTTTATTTTCACTTTTTTTTTACAATTAATTTTTATATTTTTTTTCAAATCATCTTTTTATTTTAAAAATTTCAGCAAATATAAACATGGGAGCACACCCACATATTCACAAAGAATATCACCACATCAACACCCCAACATGAAAAATATAAAACACTAAAGCTCGACTAGGGTGTGCGACTAGGATCAGTTATGAGGCTTTGGTGAAATAATGGTGGAGCTGATGCAAAAGAAAGGGTAGGCACAATGGGACTAGCGAGGATAAGACATTAGGAATGGTACAAATCTCAACCGGGCCAAAATGATGGCCTACATTTCACTCACGCTAGACTAACCATGCACCAATGCTTCGAGAGTAGCTTGGGGAAAGTTCTTAGCCACCGAGAAAGATGATCCTTCCTCTCGACTCGAGCAAAATGAGTCTAGTGACGGCTACACACATCCCTACACTACCGTTCGATTCACACCGGATTCACCAATTTTTGAGTAGAATAAAAAGTCATTACGCAAACAGAAAAATATAAAGCTATAAGTATACAAAAAAATTAAATCTACTTCAATTTCTACACGACACGAGAGCACTCGACTAGGAGCACTGCAGGAGTCAACATTTACTCCGTCTCATAATCCTATGCCAGCACATTAATTTTCCCAAATCATAAAAAAGAAACAAGTTTAACTCGCAGCATGCTAACAGCTAAGCACGTGCTCATGTGGGTGCAGTGGTGTGCGATGCAATGAACTAATCAAAATAAAACAACAAAAGCTTCTAGTATGCAAAATATAATAAGACTGAATCTCTCCCAGACTTAAACTAAACTACACAGCATATGATATAGATATTAAAATCAGATAGAGACAAGGGAAGAGGTTACCCAATGCTCAGCCAGTGAGCATACCAGAAGACGCTTGAAAAACAAAGGTAGGTCCGCCAAATGAAGAATCACAACCCCGCCAATACGAAGCTGCCAAGAATACCTGTAGGGGTGAGCTCCGCAAAAACAAAAGAAAAATATATATAATACAAAGAAATACTAAAACTAAAATAGACATGAAAATAAAAATGCAGGAAATGAAAGATAACTACTGGGGTTATTTTCCTCCCAGCACGACTTATTTAATTATATATATTTCTAGCTAATGGGCCTATGAAAATAAAAATGCACAGGTAACTGTTCCATTATCCGTTTCGGTAACGGGTGCCGATACGGAGATAAAACAGTTACCCCTCTACCTAAATAATAATACCTGCCCAACACAGGTAGAGAAAATAAGAAGTAAGAAGAGGAGGAGCATTGGTCCTCAGTCATCTTACCACAAAAGAAATCCTTGCCCAGCAAGGTATCGTCTATAGGGAGACGGCAGGAGGAGAAAGCAATGAATGGAGCTTCCTCAACTGAGGAGGAATCAACCTCCTCGCAAAAGAGGATGCTATCATCGATCACTCGAGCAAAAAACTCCAATTCCTCCTGAAGCACCTGCGAAGACTCAACCCGCACAGGCTTAGATATAGAAAGGGATCAAGAAATAAAGAAGATGAAGAACTAAAATAATCAAAAATAGGGGGAGTGGTCCCGGTCTCACTCCCAGCAGGATCCAAGCATAGATCATCATCGGTATCATCAACCGACTCACTAAAATAAGGAGTAGATAATTCTTGCAAAGAAGGCGGAGGAACAACAACATCAGAGAAAATATGAGCGAGTTCCTCCGGGGGTGAATCCAAAAGAGGGGAAGAATGCATAGGGGGAGACGGCACCACAATGTCGTCACACCGATCAGCAGAAAGTCTGATGGGTATATCCGCAGCAGTCCCCCATAGATAAGGTGGCACTGTGAATATATCATCAGAATCAGAAGGGGCAGCCAATTGAGAGGTGGACAAAATGAATCGGATACCCGGTTCATCGTCCTCCTCCAACTGACGCTGAAATTCTGTGCAATCTTTCAACACGTGTTCAGTGCTACGATAACACAAACACCATTTTCCATTACTCCTTAGTCCAGGTGGGACCGGAGAGGAATAAGAAATAGGTGAAGGCGTAGAAGAGAAGTGCCATAAGACTTGGGTATGGTGTATGAAGTACCATAAGAGGACAGTGCTCCATATACTGAACCACGAGAATTATGCTCACTATCTTCAGTGGGGCACTCATCACTACCATGGCTATAATCCCTGCACCATCTACAACGGATATTCATATAAGAAATCATGGTGCAACAAGAAATAATTCACCAATAGAAATATTCTAAGCAAAAAATAACTACACACTAGCAGATAAAAGAAAAGGAGTGCCTGTTGCTGAAAAATTAAAACTAGAGAAGGAAAAAAGAAAAATAAGCAACAAATTCTAAAAACTAAAACAAAGAAGAAACATGATATGAACAAATGGAAAAGGGTTTCTATCTCATATCTCCCTCTCCAAAAACTCACACGACTGTGTTCCCCGGCAACGGCGCCAAAAACTTGATGCGTTGAACGGCAAGTATACCGGTCGCACAAGTAATATAAAATGGGCGAATTTCCCCAAGTATCGATCTCAAGGGAATACAGCAAGATGGAGTTAATTTTGAGGAGTACTTGAGAATGAAATCCTTAGGGTGGAGCTTACAAAGGGGGGTTTTTATTGTTGCTGAAAAATAAAGTAAAACACTATCAACTACTCCTATACAATGCCGATATGCAATGCTTCGCCAGGCGGGATGGAAGACTACACGGGCCGCTATGCACCGAATTGCTAGGCGGATGGACGAGTAGGCTTATGGATGAGGTGGTGAGAATGGTGGAATGAGGGTCGAGAGAACCTCTTTGCTACGCATGCCACTAGCAATTGCTAGTGCGGCAAAACCGGATGTGGTGGCGGATGGAAATAAAGGCGCACCTCAAGCAAATAATATAAATATAAATCACATAGACATGATTGTATACAAATGTATATCAAATTAAACATACTTCATCATATATAAGAGATTAAACTACACATTCAACAACAAGAGAAAAAGAGAGTGTGAAATCGACCGAATCCGAAGTCTTGCTGAGGATTCACGGCAGGATTCGTCGAGTTTTCAATCTGCGTCCTAGATCGGTCCTCAACTACGTCCGGGGTAGAGGAGGTTGTCACTAACTCCCAATGGACCTGTCTTCTTCATGTTATGATCCATGGAGGATGGCACAAACTTCTCCTAGCTTGATGGAGAAAGCTAGGTCAAACTCTTCTTGATGCTCAAGGATAAAGGAGGAGGCCGAGAGGAAGCTCTGGCTTGGATTTGGCGTTGAAAACTTTCCCGAAGCACCTCCCTACAGTGTAAGATGAAGGAGAGTGGCGTAATCCCTCCTCGGAGACGAAAATGGCGGAAAAATATCAAGCTATCTGGAATTAGGGCGGAACTTGCGAATGTATATGCAGCAGAAATAACAATGTGCACGATCACTGGCACACGACCAGTGGTCATGCGCACTATGTCCAGTGATCGTGCATATTGGCAAGGCAGAACTCAAGAAAAACTGGGATAATGCGCATGAGCAGTGGCGCACAAACAGTGGCACATGATCGGTGGTCTTGCGCGCAATGTCTAATGGTCGTGCGATTACTCTAGACAGAACTCAAAGAAAAATGGAATCAATACACACGATCAGTGGCACACGACCGGTGGTCATGCGCACTGTGTCCAGTGGTCGTGCGTTTGCCCCAGACAGAACTTGGAAAAATGAAGACTAGTGCGCACAATCAGTGGCATACGACCAGTGGACGTGTGCAATAGATCCAATGATCGTGCGCAGTATTCCTGTTTCCAAACAATCCCGGAACAGGCACACGACCCCTATACCAATAGGAAAAACAAATCACTGATATGTGCAGACATTCCAGGCAATCACAAGAAGCAGTACAATCTATAAAAGTAACAAAAATACACAACCACGGGCCTAAGTGTGCACTTCCTATGGAAATAAAGATAAGATGAAATATATTCGATAACGAACTAAAAGTGAAGTGCATTCGAAAGAAAACTAGCCCATATGAGTCGGAAAATCACTATATAAATAAGACTCATCAGAAAGAAATGGCATAGCCAAGATCACATAGTTGGCTTATGCTTATAAGGTTGTGTTGCAACCCTTCCACATGCCACTTTTGTGAAAGCGATTAAGCCATTAGTGAGCTTACCATAACCTTTGGTGATCCCTTTATCTGATCCACCAAATATCACCTTAGTTCCATCCTTTACTGTAATGAAATCCTTCAGGATGCACTTTGTTCCAGTCATGTGATTGGAACAACCACTGTCCAAGTATCATATAGGGGTATGGCAACTTTGACTCACCTGCAAGAAATAAGGGCCCCAATTCTCATTGGGTCATAGGTATATGTTAGGCTGAAAATGAACATGCATGCTTGCAGCTCTTATGATAGGTAAGCGTGCATTAGCTCTTTGTACACTATTATTGTGCCAACAATCAATGGCATAGTGGCCTACTTTGCCACAACACTAGCACTCATAGATGGTGTACCTCCTTTTAAGGGCTAGTTTAACAGCATTGCTATTAGTAGCTCTCAGTCCAGCAGGTACAACAGCAGACTTTTTCTTGAGAATTGGGGCTAGTACACCAAACCTAAATGGTCCAGGATGGGCCATTTGAACCTCCTCGTGGGCTGCCTTGTAGCCACTAGCATCCTTACCATTCCTACCACCATAGTGGTGAACAGCTTTGTTCTTCCTTTTAGAATTACCATCTCTAGTGTTCCCTTTGAAGCCTATCCCTTTCTTATCCTTTTTGGAGGAGAAGGAATCTATCAAAGGCAACACAATACATGGCTTTGAAAACTTAGCCACTAGATCCTTCTCCTTTTGGAGTTTATATTCTAGATTCGTGATAAGATCATTCTTTAAAGTTATGGTGCTCATCTGAATAATAGTAATGTTCTTCAGCTGGCTAACTTCCCTAATTTTCTGCTCTATCAAAGTTGTTGTTTCAGAATGCTGGGAAGCAGTAAGCTTCAGAGATGCAATCTCTTGAGCCTGCTATTTGGTCAGCAGCTTACTCCTTCTGAATGCTTCCAGAAGTTCACCATATCTTTCAATCATTTGATTTCTATCTTCCTCGGATTCAGAGCCTTCTTCATCTATTAATGAAGAAGCACTTGAATCTAGACCAGTCACATACTTGGACTTGGATGAAGAGTTGGATGAAGAGTGTACCTTAGATGGTCCAAGCTAATCCTGGCAAGATTCCTTTTGTGATCTTGCCATCAGCCCAATGTAGGCTTCATCATCCTCTTCGATTCTGATGAGGAAGACTCAGCCCATCTTTTCTCTCTCTTAACAATGAAGGTTTTCTCCTTCTTGCTTCTCTTGTGGTGATGATTCTTTTCACCAACTTCTTTTTTCTCAGCACAATCAGCCACAACATGATCTGGCTTACTGCAATAGAAATAAACAACCTTTTTAGAAAAATGTTTACCATGTTTTGGATCATACCTGCCCTCTTTGGAGGGTTTCTTCCTGTTTTTGTAGTAGTCCTCTTTGTGCTGGAAAGAAGAGGTAGGTTTGCTCCTCTACCCCTTATTTTTCATCAGCCTCATAAACTGCTTTGAGAAAGCTGCAAACTCCTCATCATACATATTACAGCCTGATTCCTATTGATCTGAATCTCTTGACTCACTGGCCTTCTTAGGGGAGAAGGACTCTTCTCCTTGCTCCTCTTGGAGCTATCTGCCTTAAAGGATACAGTAGTTTCTTTGGCCTAGCCTCTGTTAGTCTTCTCTTCCTCCTTCCTTGCTGTCAGTTGCATCTCATATGAAAGCAGCTTACCAAACAGTATGGATGGAGTATCTGCCAGCTTTGCCACTTCTCTAATAGCACATATCTTAGTGTCCCGGTCTCTAGTAAGATACCAAAGAAACTTATCATTTAGCTCATATTACTAAAGGCCATGTCATAGGTCTTTAACTCATTAACTGTCCTGAAGAACCTTTCATAACAGCTAGTTATGGTCTCCTCCCTGATCTGTCTGAAAGCTTCATACTCTTGATTTAGCATTGAATTTCTATCATCTCTCACTTCCTCAGTGCCTTCCATATACACTATCAAGGTGTCCCACATTTCCTTTGATGTCTTGCAGTGCACCAGGTTTTGAAAGGTGGAGTCATCTATGGCACTAACTATGATGTTTTGTGCCCTCATATCCATTGTTGCTAAGATGACTTCATCCTTAGTAATTTCAGTGTACTTCTTTAGAGTTTGAAGATTTAAATCAAGGATAGATATCTTCATTAGGATGAAGGGTCCTTCTTGAACTTTTATATAGATCCTAGGATCAGATGCTTCCATGAACAATCTGAAAGAGAGGGGATAGATCAAATCTACTCTAGAGGGGGGTGAATAGAGTATTAAAACTTTTAATTAATTTTTATAGCGGAATTAAAATAGGTGTTACTTATAAGTATAAGAGAATTAAAAATAAGAGAAAACACAGCACAGCAGGAATAAAGAAAGATGAGCAACCAGACGACACAAGAAAATTATACTGGTTCCCAAAATCTGGGTACATCCACTCTTCTACCACCCTGGTAGGAATCCACTTAGATTTTTGATCAGCTGCCCTATCACCACAAGATCTGCTTCAGGTAGATCTAGAAACCCTTCAGGCTTTTGATCAGGTGCCTAAAAACCAATAGGTTTTTGATCATATGCCCTATCACCAAAGAGTTCACTTTTGAAGGGAGTAATAACCCTGTATAAGAGAGGTTAAAGAAAATAGATGGCAGTCTTCTCTTTCTCAAAGAAAATGAGAGGACTATGTTGATTTGATGATGTCAAAGCTCCCCCTAAGATATT
Organism: Platanthera zijinensis; assembly: GCA_039513925.1. Classification (NCBI taxonomy): domain Eukaryota; kingdom Viridiplantae; phylum Streptophyta; class Magnoliopsida; order Asparagales; family Orchidaceae; genus Platanthera; species Platanthera zijinensis. The sequence goes on from CM077081.1 coordinate 65,320,699, forward strand.
GAGTAGATTTAGGAAGATGGAAGCTTTGTCCAGGGTGTAGGTATTCAATAGACTGGTGTTCTTGTTCTTCAAAATCTGTAGAATGATGTTTATTTTCTTTATCTGTAGATTCCTGAAGATAGAACTGAAGAAGAAGACTCAAGATGAAAATTAGTTGTTCTTCTTCTGTTTTTTGAGAGCAGAATGGAGAGTTCTGAGAGCTATTGCAGACAAAATGCTTGTGTTTTCTGAGAGACTCTTCTTTCTGAAAATCTTCTTGTCTGACTATTAACCAGTCTGAATATCTCTTTTTGAGATTCAAAAAAACATTCCTTGAATTACTGCAGAAAACGAGGAGAAAAACGGCTACAAATTCTGGCAATTAATTTTCTCCCCAACTATCTTGGCAAATAAGTCAGAATAATAACTGTGTGAAAAACCATAGTTAATGTTATGAAGAAACGGCTCTATGCCTTGACAATGATAGCATTAACTACCAGAGATTATTTGACATAAACAGAATCAATGCATTAGGAAATAAATCTTCAAGACAGCTGCTAAAAATAAAAGGAATCGGACACATAGAATGATCATCGATCTGGGCTAGAAGATCTTCGGGCTGAGATCAACTATCTGAGATCTGAGATTTCTGAGAACAAGAAAAAATGTCGACCTGAGCTCGTAGATCATCGAGCTCAGTTCAGAGACTAATCTCTGAGATCGTCGATCGAAGATCGACAATCATCGAGCTGAGTTCGACGAAAGTCGAACTGATATGAAATCCACAGAGTTCTTCTGAGTCTGAGATCTAAGAGAGAAATCCAAAGCTGATCCTGAGAAGTCTGACTGGTAGAGACTAACTTAGACCTAGACCTTGACCCTGGATATATATATGGGTCAACATCCTAAGAGTGGACCTAGCCCAAATCAAACAAGCGTTCCAACAATCTCCCCCTATTTGGGTGAGGTCACTCAAAGTAAAAAAAGAAACTAAAAAATACAAGGCCATACATATCTGATAAAATTTAAAGTATCAATAGATATAATATAGCAATGTACTGCACATTTAGTTCAGATAAAACAGTAAATCAATAAAGTAATAACAGTTCTGAGAAAAACTTAAGAATTAGCAGTATGAGGAGCAGAAGAAGTTTTGGTAAAAGCAATCTTCCTGGATGGGTCTTCTGCTTCCTTCTTTGACATCTTTATATCTTGCTCACCAAGGGTTTTCTGAGAGGTGTCTCTGGGTACAACTGCTTCTGGATGAAGTGACATATATTCAGCAGGATTGAATACTTTCTTACTAACTTGCAGCCTTTCTAGTTCTTTTTCTCTGTAGGAGGACATTGTAGTAAACTGTGAGTGATCTTGTCCTTCTTTTCTGGATTTGTTAATCTAAGACAATCCAATTAACTCATTGAGTCTAGCCATCCTGAAATTAGGATCAAGTTCTGGATCAGCAGGAGGATAGGAAGGTTTCTTTGGATCAACATCCTGTTATGGCTTCTGAGATAAGCTTCTGAATTGGGTAGATTGAGCTTGAAAGTTTGTTGCTACAATATTTTGTTGTTGTTTACTAGAATAAAGAGAACTTGGATGAGGAGCTTAACTAAATTTGCCTTTGGACTTAGAAGATTGAGAAGAGGAATGCCTTTGAGAACTAAAGGGAGCTTGCTTCTGATGTTGAGAAGGATCTGGCTTTTAAGACTTAGAGATATTTTAACTTTTAGTTATATTGTCTGAAGCTCCTATAGCAAGAGAAGGAGGAGGAGGAGGACCTCTCCTGAACTTTTGAAGAGGAGGAGGAGAGTACATTCTTCTCTTCTTCCTAGCCTTTTGCTCATTCTTAGACAACCACATCCACTATGGCATTCCTTGATAAGGAGTAATCTTTTGGATAATTTAGTATAGAGTGTCATTAAGAGGATTTGGCTTTGGAACTGCCTTAGGAGGAGCTTTTATTTTCTTAAACATTTTCTTCTTATTGTTATCAGAATCAGAATTATCATCTTGATCATCATCAGATGAGCCTTGGGGATTATCATACAGTGCATCAATCTCCTTGATATCTTCCTTTGGAACTTCCTTATCAGCTGGAGGAAGGATAACTTCAGCAGGAACTGCTTCAATTTCCATTGCAATATCTTGAGCAATGAGATCATCAAGACTTGGAATGGGGCTATCATCCAAAACATAGTATGGCCCAGGAGATCTTGACATCTGATCATCAGACTGTTCTGTTAGAGGAACTAAAAAACTTGTCTTTAGTTATCTGACAACTTCAGGACTTAGAGAGGGAGTACAGCACACAATAGCCAAAGAAGATGACTTAAAATTTGGAAGACAATCTAGAAAGAGTGTGCATAAGAAACTCAACAACTCAAAGATATCCACTGTAGGATTGATGCAACAATCACCAACAATCAAAACTTATGGAAGAACTGTTTCTTCTATATCAGTATCAATATTAATAATTTCTGTATCTAAAGCCATCTGATTATCTGAGGAGACATCTTCCTGCATATCTTCTGAAACTGTTGCTGCTGTAGAAATCATAGGATCTTCTTCATTGGATATCTCCCCCTACCTAGCTGCAGAGGCATCTGTAGCCAGGCCCCCAGAAGAAGGGACAGAGGAAAGGGCAGTAACTCTATGGGTAAGAGTGTTGATGGAGGCAGTAAAAGGAGCTATAGCTTGTGCTATAAGATGCTCTAAGGAAGGAGAAATGAATTGCAGAAGATCTTTAGCTATATCTGAAAAATTGAGGTAAAGGGGTTTAGGCTCAGAGGAGGTGTAAGAAGTTTGATGACCATAATTTGAGCAAACTGAAAATGCAGAAGGGAAATCTATATGAGTGAATTCAGGAAAAGAAGAGGATGGGTGAACATCAGAGGGAAAAGATGATGATGGAATATACTTTTGGATGGGCTCAGAGGGAATCTGAGAGGATAATGATGGAGAAATGATAGGAGAAGCAATGGGATGAGGAGATTGATGATGATCTACATGAGGAGATGCAGGATGATCTGCATGAGGAGAAGCAGGATGATCTGGGGAGTTCTGAATTTGGATAAGTGAAGCAGGAGGTGAAGGTGAAAGAACTTGAGAGGATTGGATTTGGGAGGCAGGGACTGAGGGGACTGAGGGTGAGACAGAGAGAGGAACATCTTCTAGGGTTGGGGAAGTAGCTGCACTAGCTCTAGTATCATCAGAAGTCCTGGAGGCACTGGAAGGCCTGGGAATGGTCCTCTCCCACTTTCCAAATAGTGAGGAGTCCAACCTCTTACTGGCATTTATGAATTTGTTCTTGGAGACCAGCAACTCAGGAGCTTTAGCCTGGAGAAATATTCCCAATATTCTCCCAAAACAAACCGCTTTCTTAGAGTTTTTCCTTCTAATCAACTCAAAGAAAAGACCTGCCCAGTTTATAGATTTCCTATTAACTGGGGAAGACATCACAGAGAACTACTGCTTGTTAATGTTGTCATGAGTTGTGTGCTTTCCCATCAGAACTTTACCAACTACATCTGCCAAGAATTTAAATTCTACAGACAGATTTTTCTTAAGCAGTTTTGAAGGTGTTCCTTCTGGATGACCCATTCTTATCAGCATCTAACCGTACTCAAAGGTATTTAGTTCTAGAACATCTTCTCCATTTACTAAATCAAAAATCTCAGAAACTATAGCTTGAGTTAGGATAACCTGAGTTCTAGAAATAGTTCCATCCATAGTCGATTCATTTGGACATGTTGAAGAGTAAACCCATTCTTTAATTTCAGTTGCTGGAAGCTTGTTCCTGGTTGTCATTATCTTCTTCAGATTCTGTTATTTGAAGAGATTCAATATATCAAAGAAGATTGGATTGCAGTGGTTGAAGGAATCCATGTCAATGTCGAAACCTGTGTCGAATTTCATCGCAGTAAGAACGGCAGCTCAAATCACCATTAGAGTCCTGCAAAGAAAATAAAGATCAAGCGCAAGAGAACGAGGAAGGCACGGGATAGAGTATGACGAGAAACCTTAATATAGGTTTTTCTTTTGGAATACGAAAGTTCGGACTCTGTCCTACGATAAGATAAGAAAAATTCGATCTTAGGTCGACGACGTATTTATAGAAAAATATTATCGTCGGCCTCTGAATGAAGAGGGAAAATAGATCATCGATCTCAGGTCGACAATTTATTTTCTAAAGAGAAAAGTCATCTAACTCTGGTCGACGATTTTAGCTTCACACAGAGCTGTCGTCGATCTCAGGTCGACGATAGAGCTCAAGATAAGTTCGCCGATCATCGATCTCCGTTCGATTATTTGTGAACAGGTCTTCAAACACAGACAGGAAATAAATTAATCCACTCCATTTATCATTCCAAGCTGATTTAAGAAGAATAGACGTTTCTTTTCATCCAAAGGCTTGGTGAAGATATCTGCTATTTGAAAATCAGTGGAGATAAAGTTAAGATTAATTTTCTTTTTTTCTACACTATCTCTAATGAAATGATGTCTTATTTTTATATGCTTAGTTCTAGAATGATGAACTGGATTTTGAGCAATAGAAATTACACTAGTACTATCACAAAATATAATTGAATTATTTAGATTGTATCCATAATCTAGCAATTGGTTTTGAATCCACATTATCTGTGAGCAGCAACTGCCAGCTGTAATGTATTCAGCCTCTGCAGTTGAAGTGGACACTGATGTTTGCTTCTTATAAAACTAAGACACAAGCCTATCACCAAGAAACTAGCATGTTCCTGATGTGTTTTTTTTGTCTACTCTGCATCCAGCATAGTCAGCATCTGAGTATCCAGTTTACTCAAACTCTGACTCTGTTGGATACCAAAGTCTTAGATTAGGGCAACCTTTTATATATCTCAAAATCCTTTTTAGCAAAATTAGATGAGATTCTTTATGTTTCACTTGGAACCTAGCACAAAGACATGTAGAGAACATGATGTCTGGTCTACTTGCTGTGTGGTATAATAGGGATCCAACAATAGCCCTATAAGTTTTCTGATCAACAGGTTTCCCTTTTTCATCAGAATCAATCACAATATTGGAAGCCATAGGTGTTTTCATTGCTGAGGCATCAGCCATCCCAAACCTTTTTATTAATTCCTTAGCATACTTGGACTGAGATAAGAAGATGCCATCAGGTGATTGCTTCACTTGGAGACCAAGGAAGTAAGAGAGTTCACTCATGCTACTCATTTCAAACTTAGAATGTATCAGGTCAGAGAACCTTTTGCATAGTTTGGAATCAGTAGAACCAAAAATAATATCATCTACATAAATTTGAACTAATAGGATTCTATCATGATGATGTCTAATAAATAAATTTCTATCTACTATGCCTCTAGAAAACTTATGCTCTAATAGAAAGCTAGCTAAGGTTTCATACCAAGCTCTTTGAGCTTGCTTTAGAACATAGAGAGCTTTATGCAATCTAATAACACAGGAGGGATGGGTTGAAGAGATAAAACTTGGAGGTTGTTCAACATAAACCTCTTCCTTTAGTTCTTCATTGAGAAAGGCACTCTTGACATTCATTTTATATACCTTGAACTTCTTATATGCAGCATAAGCAAGAAATATCCTGATTGCTTCTAGCCTTGTAACAGGAGCAAAGGTCTGATTATAATCAATTCCTTCCTCTTGCATATATCCTTGAGCTATAAGTCTTGCTTTGTTCCTTATGATTGATCCATGGGCATCAAGCTTATTCCAGAAAACCCACTTAGTTCCAATGACTGGGTTGTCTTTGGGTCTTGGAACTAAGTCCAAAACTTTACATCTCTCAAATTGGTTGAGCTCCTCTTGCATTGCAATAATCCAGCGTGGATCTTGCTCAGCATCTTTAACGGATTGGGGCTGAATTTTAGATAAGAAGCAGGAATGCATCAAGTCTTGGTTGAGTTGATGCCTTGTCTACACACCAGCTGTTATGTCTCCAATCACTTGAGATGTAGGGTGATCTCTAAGTGCAACAAGTTCAGGTGGTGGAGTTTGTTCAGCAACAACTTGGGGAAATAATTCCTCTTGTGGAATTGAGTTAGCTGTTGGAGGAAGTTCAGACACTTCCAAAGTTTCTTCTTCACTTTCTTCATCAACTTGTGAGGAGGAATGTCATGTAACCTTTTGAGTAAGGTTGAGATCATCCAATTTTTCACAAATTTGGGGTACCTGCAACGAGTTACTGGTAGAAGCTTCATTCTCCTTGTAAAACATATTAGCTTCATCAAAAGTAATATGGAAATATTCTTCAATTTTCAAAGATGATTTATTGAAAACCCTATATGCCTTGCTGACTTGAGAATATCCTAGAAAAATTCTCATTGCAGCTTTTGCTTCAAACTTTCTAAGATAAGTTTTGTTGTTATTATGAATGTAACAGATGTAACCAAATATTTTAAAGTAATCTATTTTAGGTTTCTTCCCTTTGAGTAGTTCATAGGGAGTCTTGCCCTTAAGTTTATGTATCAAATTTCTGTTCAGGACATAGTTTGTTGTGCTTACAGTTTCTGCCCAATAGGATAGAGGCATGTGAGTATATGCAAGTAATGTGTCTGCAGCTTCAATGAGTGTTCTATTTTTCCTTTCTACTACCTCATTTTGTTGAGGAGTTCTATAAGCAGAGAAACAGTGCCTGATACCTTCTCTCTCACAGAATTCTTGCATGGGAAGAGATTCAAACTCAGTACCATGATCACTTCTGATCAAAACAATTGGAGTAGAGTACTCAATCCTTATGCAATTCAGAAAGTCTGTAAGAACTTTAAATTTATCAGACTCATGTCTCAAGAAGAAAACCCAAGTGAATCTGGAGAAGTCATCTACAATAACTAAAGTATAAAACTTCCCTCCTAAGCTTTGTACAGTAATTGGTCCAAAAAGGTCCAAATGAAGCCAGTATATAATCCTAGGTGAATCACTCTTATTTACTGATTTAAAACTCTTTTTAGTTTGCTTGCCTAACTGACAAGCCCTGCAAAGGCTTTCCTTCTTGTATGGGCAAGAGGGCAATCCTCTAACAAGGTTGTCTTTAGATAACCCTAGCAATATTTCTAGTATTTACATGGCCTAGTCTTTTATGCCAAAGGGTGTTGTTATTGCTAACTTGATTAAATAAACAAATTTCTGAACTAGCAGAATTAAAGTTAACCAGATATATATTACCTTGTCTAAAACCAGATAAAATAATATTGTTATTTAAAGAGATATTGCATTTGGATTCAGTAAAGCATACCTGATAACCTGCATCACATAACTGACTTATGGATATCAAATTATGTTTCAGACCATTTACATAAGCTACTTTACTGAATGTGATAGCTCCAATAGTAAAATTTTCATAGTCTTTTATCTGACCAAATCTTGAATCTCCAAAGATCACCTTTGGACCTAGCTTGAACTTGAAATTAGTTAGGTTGTCTCTATTCCCTGTCATGTTCTTTGAGCACCCACTATCCAAATACAACTTATCCTGTATGGTAGGATAGGTCTTCACCTACAAGAGAACAGACTAAATGTTCTGGACCCAGGTGACCATGGGTCCTTATCTCTTTTCATACTTGAAACTGGAAATAAAGGAATATACAGGTTGGAATTTATAACCTAAGGGATGAAATTTTCTAGGAGGGATTATCCAGTTAGAAAAAGGGTTAATAGTTTTAGGGGTTTTATTGAAATTTCTGTTGTAGTTAGAGTTTTTATAAGACTGATCTGGGTTCAATGATTTATGTTGAGATCGTCGATCTGCGTTCGACAACCAGAGCTGATCTCGTCAATCTCGGTTCACAGAATAATAGTTGTTACTATCTGTATTTCACGATCGTCGATCTCTGATCAATGATGTTTGATGATATCGTCGATCTCCCTTTCCTGAGTAATTAAACCCAATCTCTGGGTTCAGAGATCGTCGGTCGGTGTTCGATGAGAAGTACTGAGATCGTCGATCTTGGTTCGACGATTTTGGTTGAGACTTAGCTTTTTGTTTCTTTTTGTTAAGTTCAACTTGTTCAAATACTTTGTTCACTTTTTCAATGTGTTCAGTGTTTTTCTTACCTTTTTCTGAAATGAAATTTACAGGTTTGGATAAGATATTTTTCTGAATTAGAGGAGGTTCACTAGGTGATACACCTAATCCTAGTTTACTTTTGTTTAATCTAGCATTTAGTGTGCTAGTGATTTCTACCATCTGTAGGCTTCTGCCATTTAAAGTTTCTTCTAATTGTTTTGCTTTACTTAGTTCAGTTTTTAAAAATGTGATTTGTTCACTAGACATATTCAATTCATTATTTAATTTGATACTTTCTGATACTAAGTTATCATATTCAAGTTGTCTATCTTCGAGAAGTTTAATTTCCTTCTCAGATCTTATAAGATCATTACACATAGATTTAAAATCATTTTTAAAATCTTCAGAGGTAAAATCAAAAGATTCTATTACCTGATCATAGTCTGAATATTCTTCAGATTCTTCTACTTCTAATCCATGACCTGAAGCATTGATAGTCATTAAGCATATTTCTTTAGCATTTGCTTCTTCATCATCTTCACTAGAGCTGGAGGAGGATTATTCTTCAGTTTCACTCCAAGTTTTAGCAACGAAACCTTTCACTTTCCTCTTGTGCTTGTGAGAGGATGGTTTGTTGTGGTTTTTCCTAGAGTCCTTTTCCTTTCTTCTTTCCTTGTGATTATTCTCTGGACATTCTGGTAGGATGTGTCCAGGTTTCATGCAGCCAAAGAAAATAATCTCCTTTGTTGGATTTTTGTCATACCTTGGTTTATCTTCATTTCTTGAAGACTTCCTTCTGAAATCTTTTCTTCCCATCTTGAAGAATCTCTTTGCAAAGAGACTCATCAGTTCTTCATTGGAAGGAGTTGCTTCTAATTATTCAGAGGCTTTGAATGCTATATTTTGATCCTTCCTTGGAGGGGTAGAAATCTTCTGTTCTTCTTCTTCTCTTGACTTGAGGAGCTGCTCATAGCTCTTGAGCCTGCCCAACAGAGATTCAGTTGTGATCTCATTGATGCTTCTGCCTTCTTTGATAGGCCAGATTTTGGAATCCCATGACTTGGGAAAACACATGAGTATCTTGTCATTTAGCTCAGTCAGTGAGATGTCTTTGTCCAATGTTTTCAGCTCATTAATAATTATGTTGAGTCTATTATACATCTCGGCTACCTGTTCAGTTTATGCTTTCTTGAAGTTTTCATACTGAGAAAGAAGATGGGCTCTTCTATCTTTTCTCTCATCTGCAAATCAAGCAACCATTTTGTTTAGTGAGTCCCAAATGGCTTTTGCTAAAGTGCATTCAGCGACCTTCTAGACGATTTCATCTGACATAGTTTGGGCCAGAAAGTTCATGGCTCTGGCATCAGCAATCTTAGCCTTTTTATGAGCATCATTGTAGTCTGGAGGAGGAATAGCATTTAATCTTGTTGATGTTATTGAGGTAGTTGCAACTAGAGCTGGTGGACCTGTCAAGATAGAGTTAAAGATATCCTCATCAATAGAATTCATATACAATTTGATTCTTGCCTTCCAGAGAGTAAACTTATTCAGGTTGCATACTGGAGGTCTGGTGCTTGCATAATCTTTATTTTGTGCCATGGTTTATAAAAAAGAAAGAAAGAGAGAAGAGGATCTATCAAGGATCTTCAGGTTCAGGTGTTAGCCTGTACAACCAACAGAAATGACCCTTTGATACCAATTGAAAGAGAGGGGATAGATCAAATCTTCTCTAGATGGGGGTGAACAGAGTATTAAAACTTTTAATTAATTTTTATAGCAGAATTAAAATAGGTGTTACTTATAAGTATAAGAGAATTAAAAATAAGAGCAAACACAGCACAGCAGGAATAAAGAAAGATGAGCAACAAGACGACACAAGAAAATTATAGTGGTTCCCAAAATCTGGGTACATCCACTCTTCTACCACCCTGGTAGGAATCCACTTAGGTTTTACCAAAGAGTTCACTTTTAAATGGAGTAATAACCCTGTATAAGAGAGGTTAAAGAAAATAGATGGCAGTCTTCTCTTTCTCAAAGAAAATGAGAAGACTATGTGGATTTGATAATGCCAAAGCTCCTCCTGAGATATTGAGTAGATTCAGGAAGATGGAAGCTTTGTCCAGGGTGTAGGTCTTCAATAGACTGGTGTTCTTATTCTTCAGAATCTATAGAATGATGTTGATTTTCTTTCTCTGTAGATTCTTGAAGATAGAACTGAAGAAGAAGACTTAAGATGAAAATTAGTTGTTCTTCTTCTGTTTTTTGAAAGTAGAATGGAGAGTTCTGAGAGCTATTACAGGCAAAATGCTTGTGTTTTCTGAGAGACTCTTCTTTCTGAAAATCTGCTTGTCTTACTATTAACCAGTCTGAATATCTCTTTTTGAGATTCAAAAAACATTCCTTGAATTACTGCAGAAAACGAGGAGAAAAACGGCTATAAATTCTGGCAATTAATTTTCTCCCCAAGTGTCTTGGCAAATAAGTCAGAATAATAACTCTGTGAAATACCATAGTTAATGCTGTGAAGAAATGGCTATATGTCTTGAGAATGTCAACATTAACTACCAGAGATTATTTGACATAAACAGAATCAATGCATTAGGAAATAAATCTTCAAGAAAGCTGCTGAAAATAAAAGGAATTGGACACAGAGAATGATCGTTGATCTGGGTTGGAAGATCGTCGAGCTGAGATCAAGTATCTGTGATCTTAGATTTCTGAGAACAAGATAAAACATCGACCTGAGCTCGTAAATCGTCGAGCTCAGTTCAGAGACTAATCTCTGAGATCGTCGATCGGAGATCAACGATCGTCAAGCTGAGTTCGACGAAAGTCAAACTGATATGAAATCCACAGATTTCTTCTGAGTCTGAGATCTAAGAGAGAAATCCGAAGCTGGTCCTAAGAAGTCTGACCTGTAAAGACTAACTTAGACCTTGACCTTGACCCAGGCTATACATATGGGTCAACATCCTAAGAGTGGACCTAGCCCAAATTAAACAAGGGTTCCAACACAATCTGAATCTTTCTTTCCATATGCTAAAATTCTCCTTCCTGCAGAGAGGAAGTTTCATGAATCCAAGCTCTTTATGATTCTCTCCTAAACCCATCTTAACCTTCTTACAGCTACCCTGGTGATTTTCTCAGACTATTAAGTCTTTTCTTGAGTAACCTCTCTCTGATACCACTTGAATGTCTTTGATTATAAGGGTTGCTAATCACCTAAAGGGGGTGAATAGGTTATTACAGTCTTTTTAAGATTCTTTAAAATCTTCTATGACTTAAGTCCTACTATGTATACTTAATTCAACTTTAAAGAACACAATACTCAGCACAGCAAAACACAATACACAGCACACCAAATTTTTATAGTGGTTCCCCTGTGTATGGGTACATCCACTGTCCCTCTCCTCCTTTCTAACAGTATGTTAGACAAGGCTCTTCTCCAAAAACTATAGCTCCTAAGAGATTACAGCACAATCCCACTGGATCAATCAGTCTCCACTGAGATTTACAACATCGTCCCCACACTGATCTACACAGGAATGCAATCACAAGCCCACGGACCTAACACAGATCTCACAGATTTTTCTCACAGCCTTTATAATTTAGGCTTTACAATAAGATCTCACTGATCTCTCATACAGCCTAATCAATGAAGGCCTTAACACAGATCTTTCACTGATCCACTGATTGTTAAAGAGTTGTTGATTTGACTCAAGAGAAATTATTATTTGAGTTAATTTCTTCCTGGGCTGAGTAAATCTCAGCTCTATCTGCTTCCCAGCAACAAGAATGACAATCTTCAACTATCTGCAGCTTATGCTAGAAGTTCCTTAGGACCTTGATCCAGTTCTTGCTGATGAAAAGGGAAGATTAAGAATGATTTCTTCAATCAGCTAACCTTTATTGGTAGGAAATGAATAGATCCTCCTCTCCTTATGTCCAGAGAAAACTCTATACATATATCTTCTTCTTCTTCAACGATCCAGAGAAAGATCTTCATATTTGGCTCGGCTTGGATCGTTAATCAACTTCAGCTAGGGCTTGCCTATACTGATTCGTCTTTCTTAGAGAGATCCTCTGTTCTTGCTGTAGCAGATTTTGATTGCACCAACGAACTCAGAAACTCTTCAGATTTATCAATTGAAGTTCTTGGTTCTATAACAATAGCGGATGAAGACGACGAATACCGGCTTCTCGTTTTCAGAATGTTAATCAGAAAAATTAATTTGATCTCGATCTCAGCTACTATTTATAATCCCGTCGATTTTTGGGATGATTGATATGTGTCCCAGTTTTAACGATGGTTAAAACCTCAACTTAATCAAATTGAGATTCACTGTAGACTGACGGCAACGTTAATGTCAATTTGCATCATTTAAATAATGAATCTGAAATTCATTGACTTGTTGACTTTGCTGACGTCATCATCATTCTGGACATAGAAAAATCAAACATCATTTCAGAAATCCTCAGTTCGACGAACTCAAAACTAATTTCGACGAACCAAGAGCTCAGCTCGACAAAATCAAGCATTATTTCAAAAATCCTCAGTTCGACGAACTAAAAACTCAGTTCGACGAACCCAAAGCTCAGCTCGACGAAATCAAGCATCATTCCAGAAATCCTCAGGTCGACGAGCAAGTGAAAGCTGAGTTCGACGAACTCTGAACTCAGTTCGACAAACTCAAACATCATTCCAGAAATCCTCAGGTCGACGAACAAGTGAAAGCTGAGTTCGACAAACTCTAAACTCAGTTCGACGAACTCAAAGCTCAGCTCGACGAAAAGTGGATATGCAATACTCAACGATTCTTGACTTAGAATTTTCTTCAACTATGCTAGGCATTGAGTGGCGTTGAGTGAATAGGTCATACTCAACTAATCTGGACTTAGAAATATTTCAGCTCTACTAGGCATTGAGAGCGTTGAGTGTATATGCCTCACTCAATGCTTTTTGCCTTGGCCATATTCTTCTGTCTGCTTAAAAGCGTTGAGAGCATTGAGTGTATATGCCTCCCTCAACGCTTTTTTCCTTAGCCATATTCTTCAGCTTTCTGCCTGATGGTGTTGAGAGCGTTGATTGTATAAGCTTCACTCAATGCTCTTATACTTAGCCTGAATTTCTGCAATCTTACCTTCTTACTGAAGTTTGGCGTTGACAGACTCAGCATGGCATTGAGTGATGAAGCTTCACTCAATGCTTTTGGACTTAGTCGATTTTCTGGCTTCCCCTGCTTAGGCACATGATATCCTTGACTTAACGATGCTGGCCATATGGCGTTGAGTGAGTTGAGCTCATTCAACACCTGTGGACTTAGCCACATTTCTTCCTCTTCAATACTGTAAGCCATGACTGATATCCTTCTCTCAGCGTTATTAGCTGTATGGCATTGAGGGAGCTTGCCTCACTCAACGCTTCTGGACTTAGGCATTTTCCTGAATTTCCAGTCTATAACTTTGAGTCCACCTATCATTGTTTCTTGAACTATATGTCCAATCATTGTGACAAAGACCAACCTGTATGCATGAACTTAAACATACATCAAATACAACTATGTGTAGACCATTGACCTATTTGACTTCTTACAAATCTAAGACATTGGGATCAATGGACCTAACAGCGGGTACACCCTGAGGTGGCCCTGGTGCAGGCTAGCGTAGTTGAGAAAATGGCGGTGAGGCAAGTGCCTGCTGAGCCTTTGGCGGAGAGGCGAATGACGGAGAAGCAATTGAAGCACTTTATGTGCTTCAATCTGCCTACATTAATGGGAACAGGATCCCCAACTTGGGTCAAGGATTGTCTCTCATAAGTGAAGAGAATCTTGACGGCTACAGAGATGGAAGAAAGCAGAAAGTTACGCTAACCACTTCCTTATTAGACGAAGAGGCAAGGCTATGGTGGGACGTGCTAGAGTTGCATCATCTTGCGGGCAGGATACTATCTGAGGTCTCGATGGAGGAATTTTCGAGACTATTACTCGCACGATATCTCCCTTCTGTGCAAAGGATTGCGATTGAAAACCAATTCCAGAGGTTAACTCATGGCGAGAGTTTGGTGGATGACTAATTGCATGAATTCACTAGGTTGGGGCGGTATGCAGGATCCTAATTTGCTGATGAAGAGAGGAAGACCAATTGATTCTATGATGTTCTGCGGGATGATCTAAGGTTGTTATTGGCAGGTCTGATGATGCAGGGCATTCTTACATTGGTAAACACTACCTGGTCTCTGGAACAGGATATGAATAGAGTGTGGGGGTAAGAAGGACCTCTCAGGGAGGAAGAAAGAGTTCAAAGCGCCGAGTTCTTCAAAGTTTAGGTTTCGTAGTAGGTGGAACAAGAAGGCTAAGTCGTCTGAACCAGCACCTTCTACTACTTCTGGAGCTATTACGGGCCAAGGCCTACATGCGTGCTAACCCAATGGCAAGGTGGGTGAAAGACTTATTTCAAGATCCTATACACCTCGAGGGGGTGAATAGGTCCCAATTTTCTTTTATAATTTAGGCTAATTAACTAGTATATCACAGCACAGAACATACAATTCTCAAAACATGAATCACAGCACAGCAAACACCAGATTTATAGTGGTTCCCCAAGGTATGGGTACATCCACTTTCCCCCTTCGCCTATCAAGTAGAGAACTTGATTCAGCCCAACTTCCTTCCACTAGCTCAGATCCACAGATCTTACAACTTAGAACCAAATTGGTTCCTACAGCTATGACTTATACAAGTCTTACCTTAGATTCTTCCCAAGAATCCTACCTCAGGCCTCAGCCCTACCTCAGCCTTTATCACTAGGCTTACAACTCAGACTATCATAAGTCCTACACCTCAGGCACTCAGCCCTACCTCAGTCTTTATAATTATAGGCTTACAACTCAGATCTAACAAAAGATCCTACAAGTAATTGAGTATTTGAAAGATATAAAAATATCACCAGATAGATCACTCTATAGGTGTGAGCTTCTTGATCAGTTTTTGAATAAACTAAATCTTCAGATCCAACCCGACTTAGCTGTTTCAAAGCTTCTTGACAGAATAAGATAAGGTTGAACTCTTCTTGATGTAGAAGTTGATCTCTTGTCAGCTCCTTTCTTGAATTCAGAATAAGATCTGAATCTTCTTTGCAGACTGTTCAGAATCTATCTTCTTTAGGGTCTCCCCTTTTCTTGTTGTTGAATTCTTTCTCTTGATGATACACTTTTTATCTTTGTATCAGTTGTTCTCTTGTTGTCAAGGATCAGCCCTTTATATAGAGCTTTCTCATGATTACCGGCTGATCCGGTTTGTAACAACCTTCTAACAGTTCTGACAAAGGTGTCAAACCTATTGGTAATGGCAGTTGTCGAGTCACCAGTCATGACAGCTGATTCCTTAAAGACTTTACAGCTAAGCATGATCCACTCAGCAAACTGCTTCATATGTGTCAACACAAATAGACTAAGTGTCGACACAAGTCTTGAAGATGTCGACACAACACTCCGTGTGTTGATATAGTCATTCTTCTGCTACTCGATATAGCTTCTGTTTGTATGTGTCGACACAAGTCTTGTGTGTCGACACAACTTCTCCTGATCTCTACATAACTGATGCTGGCAGATGGCATTGAGTGTATATCCAGCTGTCATTGAGTGTGTGTCGACACAAGTCCTGTGTGTCGACACAAGTCAACAGACTCAGTATAGCTATTGTTGTTAGATGGCGTTGAGTGTCATCCAGATGTCATTGAGTGTGTGTCGACATAAGTTCTGTGTGTCGACACAACTACTTCTGGTCTTGACTTAGCTATAGACAAATGGCGTTTAGTGTGTGTCGACACAAGTCTTGTGTGTCGACACAAACCTTCTTCAGGTGTCGACACAAATCCTGAGTGTCGACACATGCCTTTCTTCTGATGTCGACATAACTACTGGGTGTCGACACAACTTCTGCTTTAGGTGTCGACACAATTCCAGCCTTTGGTGTTGACAAAATTCTGGGTGTCGACACAGCTTCTTCTTTAGGTGTCAACACAATGTCTGGGTGTCGATACGGACCTTGCTTCTAGTGTCGACACAATTCTTCATAAGTGTCGACACTTATACTTAGAAAAATTTCTTGCAAACCTTACACCTGCACAATGAAACTCAAACTTCCATCAAATACAAATTGATGTATATCATTGAGTAAGATGAGGCTTCTCCAAATCTGGTACATATTTTTTAGTGTACCCAACAATCTCCCCATATTTGGATAAGTCATAACCCTTAGTCAAAGATATACATCTCTCTTAATAAAGCACATAAAAATAGATGTACATTCATTTCAGTGCAAGATAACATATAAACAATGTAAACAACTAAAATCAATAGTGAAGCTGATTTTATGTATTAATCAGAAAGTTCTGGGTTTACATTTTTTTCCTTAGAACAAAAACAAAAAGTTACATTGTTTTACACATAAGCCTATCTATCATATGATTTACTAAGCTCCTTAATTATAATGCCTTTTCCAAACTTAATCTTTGCCTGCATAGTAGGTTCTGTATCATCAGCAGGTTTCTTCCCTTTGATATCCTTCTTCTTTAGTTCTTCAACCTTTATCATTTGCCTTTCAAAATAGTGAAAAGACTTGGGGAAGTACCTGCTAGGCTCCAGAGCATTAGCAGCTAACTTCTCAGCTTTTTCACTTCTTCTGTACTGAAGAATGGATTCTTGCCTGGCTTGATACTTATTCCATTCTTGCTCAGAATACCATTTGCCCCTATCATAGGTTTTATCCTTTACAGCCTTCCAGGCATTCAAAAAAATATTCCTGGAAGTGGGGCTCCATTGCTCAAAATCTGGCTTTAACTCAGCCTATTCTCTGAACCTCTTCTTGGATAGTTGTGCTTCCTTCTGAGCTTCCTTGGCAGCCTCTGACATCTCTACTTTTTCAATAATCACATTTGATGCCTCCTGTTGAGGGATGTACATTGTCTGCACTCCTTGTTAAACCATATCAAAATCAATAGGAGGGTAAATAACCTATGCCACTTCAGGCTGATCTCTTTCAATATTAGCAGGTTACACTCCAGACTCAACAACATTGTCATCATCACACAAAGGAGGAAAGCCAAGTGTAGCTCTGATGGAATTAGAGATCCATTTTGTATGGTCAGAGCTAGCTTTGACTAACAATCTCTCCCCCTTTATGACTTCTCTAGTGATAAGATCTCTCAGATTAGTCTTTTGAAACCTTATCTGATCAGCCAAATATTTTGTACCTTCTTGATAGTAAGCTTTGAACTTAGTTAGGTAATCAGAAATGGTCTTTTGAGAGGCTCCAATAGATGTTTGAACAGCAGCTAGATCTTCTTATATTTGCTTTGATATCTCAGTTTTCAAATCAGTGGAGATACTGCCAAGTTTTGTGATGATTTCTTCATGGGAGTCTTTCAGGTTTTCATTGGACCTGAACTGATTTTCCAAAATATATCCTTGCTTTATGGCAATGTCCTCAACCTCAGTCTTCAGCAGTTGTTGTTGCTCAGCCAAATACACTACAGCATTGCCTCCCTTATGGAAGCAATCTGTCATTTCTTTCTTATGCAGATTGACTTCAAATCGGATTGATTTGATGTCCTGAGCCAGCTGAAACTGCAGTTCTTTATTAGACTCATCAACCTACTTCTCTAAGGACTTCCTTTGTTCATCCAATTTTACTTGCATTTGGACTAGTAATGAACTAAAGTCCATGCTTGGAGCAGGTGGTGGTGTGACTGTTTGCAAGGCTTTCTTGTAGCCTGAGCTCCTTTTCCTGATTTCAACCATTTTTCTCTTCTTATCCATAGAGGCTTCCTCATCATCAGAGGGTTGTGATGAGCTTTCTATGTCTACTCTTTATTTATTAGATGGTTCATTCAGTAGCTCCTCCCACTCAGTTCTTGGCAGGTCCTTTTCATCCTGGGATTGCTCCCCCTCAGTCCTTGCAGCAGCTAAATCAGAAAATAGCTCTTCCATAATGAACTCTTGTTGCATCTGTACAGGAGGAACAAGATTAGTTTGGAAAAAAAAGGTTCTCCCTGTACATCCAGATTTTTGTCCAGGCCCTTCTCTATAAAAGAGATACTTACTTGCTCATCCTGAGCTGTATCTTTTATCTGCACATCTTGTGCTTCCTTTTCAGCAGTGTCCAGTTCATCTTTATTTATATCTGATACAATATCCATTACTGTATCAGCTGCATACCCACTCTCTAGAGTAGCTGCATCAATTCCTTCCCTTTGAGCAGGTAGCTCTGAAAGTTCAGTATCTTGTGCTGCTGGTTCAGGATTTTCTCCCCCTATAGTGGAGACTAGCTGTTGCTCTGGGAGCACACTGCTCTCCACTTGATCTTGAGCTTCTTTTTGTTGCCTGTCTTCATCTGAACTGAAGACCACTTCCTCCTCAGAATCACTAGAGGATTCTGGTTGTTGAACAACTTCCTTCTTCTTCTTTTCTTTCTTGGTTTGTTTTTGTGGAGTAGAAACCTCCTTGGTTAATACTCTATCCCACCTAGATAGAATTTTTACATCCATTCTCCTCATATGGTTGATCTTGGATCCTTGAAGTTGGCTCATTACATCTTGTATTGCTGAAGCTAGACATAAGCTTAGAATTCTTCCCAGATTTGGTTTCTCTATACCTTCTTGTATTTTGTCAAATACTACAGATGCCCAGTCTGTTTTTACAGTGAAGATGACCCTTGTCATGAAATTGAACATGGAGACTGAAACTCTGTCACGTCCACCAGTCTTACACAGAATTACCTTGCCTATGATTTCAGAGAGAAACTTCCCTTGTGAATTCATCCCTTTCCTGGTAATGGATGATCCAATTTTGATATTAGGGCTTAGCCCGCACCATCTTAATGCTTCTTTTGTCATTGATGGAATGATGTTATCGTCATCCTTAACCTTAGGAAGTTGGAGTGATTTCCTAATCGTCTTCAGAGTAAGTTTCACTCAGGAATCTTGTACGGTGGCTTGGATCTTTTTCCCATCTATGTCCACGGTGGCTGATGAATAGAATTCCATGACTTCCTTCTTCCAGATCTTAGTCAATTCTGAGACAAAGAATTCCAAACCATTCTCTGAAATTAGGGTAATTACACTCTAGATTTCTGGAGACGCTATTGTGAATCCACCACGAACCAGCTCATAGCCTTCGTTCACCTTGTCTTCCTTGATGGGCACCATTGATGGAAGGGAGAGAGAGAAGAGAATATCTAAGTCGACACAAGGTCTAGAGTCGAGAAATTTTAAAGCGTAGTCGACAAGATTTTGGCTTCACCTATTTATAGTCTAGGTATAAAGGGGAGTTCAAAAGATGCTCCTTAGTAATAATACTAGGTCTCGGTAATACTTATATGTGTCGACAGAAAAGATCTAGGTCTCGACAATACTTAGTTTTAGTTGACACGTCTATTTGTCGACAAACTTATGTCAATGTCGACATGGACTGGTCATGTCTCGACACAAAGTGTCGACTTTGATTTTTGTGTGTCAACACAAAAATCAGTTATCTTAAAGTCTCGACATGGGTGTGTCTACACCCATACTTCTGTCGACACAGATACTGTTTCTGTGTCAACACATCATTTTTCTTTGTTGACACAACCTACTGAGTGTGTTAACACAATTTGATTGTGTCGACACAAACTTTGTACTTAAGACAAATTTCCTGAGAAAAATTGTGCTTACATATTCTACTTAGGAATGCTTGAGCTGACCTACTCTAGGTTCAACATACCTAATTCAATTTTAAAATAATTGAATTTAGTTTCATCAAGAGGTTTTTTAAAAATATCAGCAATTTGATTATTTGTGTTTACAAATTCTAGATTAATATCTTCCTTCTCCACATGTTCTCTTATAAAATGAAACTTAATTTCTATATGCTTAGTTCTACTGTGAGATACAGGGTTCTTAGAAATAGAAATAACACTAGTAGAATCACAAAACAGTGGAATTCTACTTACCTTGATGTCATAATCTTCAAGTTGGTGTTTTATCCACAATAATTGTGCACAGTAGCTGCCAGCAGCTACATATTCATACTCAGCTGTTAATATAGCAACACTGGTCTGCTTCTTGCTGCACCATAACACCAGCCTTCCTCCTAGGAATTGACAGGTTCCTGTAGTACTCTTCCTGTCTTCTTTGCATCCTGTAAAATCTGCATCTGAGAAACTTGTTAGTAAGAAATCTCTATTCTTAGAGTACCAAAGGCCTAGATTAGGTGTGCCCTTAAGATATCTCAATATTATTTTAACTGTAGTATAATGAGATTCCTTTGGGCAAGCTTGGTACCTAGCACAGACACATATAGCATACATGATGTCAGGTTTACTAGTAGTCATGTAGAGTAGGGAGCTAATTATCCCTCTATACAAAGACTCATCAACAGGTTTCCCTGCCTCATCTTTGCATATAGGCATACTTGTTCCCATTAGAGTTTTCATGGTGGATGCTGAGTCTATTCCATATTTCTTAATCAACTCCTTGGTGAACTTAGACTGGGATATGGACAATCCATCATCAGTTTGTCTTACTTGAAGTACCAAGAAGAACTTTAGCTCACCCATACTACTCATCTCAAACTTCCTTGCATAAGTTTGACAAACTTTCTACAAAGGTTATTTTCAGTAGATCCAAAGAAAATGTCATTAACATATATCTAGACTAGAATTATCTTGCCTTTAGATTCCCTAAAGAATAGAGTTTTATCTATCTTTCCTCTAGAGAATTTATTCTCAATATGAAAAGTAGACAAGGTTTCATACCAAGCCCTAGGGGCTTGTTTCAAACCATATAGAGCTTTCCTAAGCCTATATACATAATTAGGATAATGAGAATCTACAAAACCTGATGGTTGTTTAACATAGACTTCCTCGTTTAAGTCACCATTCATAAATACTGACTTTACATCCATATGATAAACCTTGAACCCTTGATAGGCAGCATAGGCCAAGAACAACCTTATAGCCTCCATCCTTGCTACTAGAGCAAAGGTTTGATCAAAATCAATCCCTTCCTCTTGCATGTAGCCTTTAGCTACCAGTCTGGCCTTGTTCTTAATTATAGTGTCATTCTCATCAAGTTTGTTTCTGTAGATCCACTTTGTTCCTATAATGTTATGATCCTTTGGTTTAGGAACTAGTTCCCAGACTTTACACCTTCTAAATTGATTCAGCTCTTCTTGCATAGCATCAATCCAGTTTGTGTCTTGCATGGCTTCTTCAAACTTCCTGGGTTCTATCTGTGACAAGAAACTTGAACATAAAACTGTGTTCATGTTCTTGCTCCTAGTTAGTACACCTTTACTTGCATCACCAATAATTTGATGAGCTGGATTATCCTTCAGGTGTCTTCTTGCTGGAGGAAATCTGTCAACCTCTTGGCCTTCTACATTTTCCTCAACCTGATGCTCCTCATTGTCTTCTTCATCCAGCAAGTCTTGTTCTCCCCCTGGACAGCATGTATCTTTTTCTTCATCCATCCTAGTAGGAGCTTCATCATTGATGGTCAGCTTGTCCAGACTGTCTGTTAGATCGCTAGAACTAACTAAAGAACAAGACAATTCACTGTTAATCAATTTAGACTCATCAAATACAATATGGACTGATTCTTCTACAACTTGAGTAGTCAAGTTGTAGATCCTCTATGCCCTACTATTATTGTTGTACCCAACAATGGGACATTATGCTCGAGATTGTTGGAGCCATCACGCGAAGTCGGACAGAAAGGCGGGTGCATCATATGCAGAGAAGAGGAAAGCTGCGGAGTCATCTGCATATCATCATATGCCAGCGCAACCCAGAGTCTATAATCTTGGCCTGCAGGAGACTATTAAACAAAGCGACGTCGTCGCAAATACATTTACTTGTAATTATTGTAATGTGTATTGTCTAAAATCCTTGTGTATATTTGATTCTTGTGTACTCGTTAGGTTTTATATTGGTATTCAATCATCCGGTGAGAGCATTGTTCAATACTGGTGCGCCGCACTCCTTATCAAAAGAATTTGTTGTGCGAGTTGGAGTGCCTTGTATGTTGGCAGAGGCGAAGTTGGATGTGCTCTTACCCAATGGGTGCCTAATGAGTACGAGGAGGAAGAGCCGCGTGAAGGTTTAAACTGGAGAGCAAGACTTCAATTTGGAGGTCGCGCTGCTACCACTGTCAGAGTTTGACGTCATATTTGGCATGGATTGGCTGACAAAGCAGGGCGCGTACATTGATTGCAAATCATAAGAATTCTTATTAAGTGGAGAATGCGAAGACAGAACTCGTTTTACGGATCTACGGGGTGTGAGCAAAACCCTGATGACCACCCTCCAAGTGGTGAAAGCAATGTGAAAAGGCGATGAGCTATTCTTCTCTTTAGTAGAGGCTTCAGAACAGAAGCATATGCTATGTGATTTGGCAGTTATAGCAGAATTTGCTGACGTTTTTCCAGATGATCTTCATGGGGCTCCGCCTCAGAGGAAAATTGATTTTTGCATCAAGCATGTGTCGGGTGCCAAACCCATGTCACGCTCTCCTTATCGTATGGCGTCAAAGGAGATGGCAGAACTGAAGGTACAACTGCAGGAGTTGCTTGATCAAGGGTATATATGTAACATCCCTCAAACAACTAGACCCCTAAGAGTGGTTTTGTCATGACTAGGTCAAGAAAAAATCTTAGGAAGCCCAAGAAGACCAAGTGAACCTAGGAATGAAGGTGAGATCACCTTGGTCTGCAAATAGCTCAATTCAAGCATCATCCCTAGGGTTTGACTTTAGAGCTTCAACTTAACTCCAGGACCCCACCACAACACCCCTTATAGGTCCATAGGGTCACTAAGGACTCATTGGGTTCAATCAAAGTGGTCAAGTTGATCAAAGTCAACCTTAACCCTAAATGGGTCAAACTAACCTACATATGGTCAATTTACCTTCCCTTAGCCAAATTGACCCCACCTAGACCTTTCTAACCCTTAAGGGAGATCACTGGGTTACCAAGGACCAATTGGGTTCAATTAAAGAGGTCAAGTTGACCAAAGTCAACCCTAACCCTAAATGAGTCAAACTAACCTACATAGGGTCAATTGACCTTCCCTTAGCAAAATTGACCCCACCTAGACCTTCCTAATCCTTAAGAGAGTTCAATGGGTCATCAAGGACCCATTGGGGTCAACTAAAGAGGTCAAGTTGACCAAAGTCAACCCTAGCCCTAAAGTGGTCAGTGCCCTAATTAAGGGTCAAGTGGCCTTCAAGCTGCCAAACCAACCCTACTCAACCCTTACTAGACCTTAGGGGAGGCAAATGGGTCACCAAAGATCCATTTGGGTCAACCCAAAAGGTCAATTTGACCAAAGTCAACTCAACCTTAGTTTAGGTCAAATTAGCTCAAGTTGACCTAATATAGCCCAATCCACTTGGGCTAGGCCCAATTGAGGTAACCCACTAGCCTCATGAGGTTTATAATTACCCAATTTGCCATTCATTTGTTGGGATTGCTGATTAGGAGAGAGAATATGCAATTTCCCCCGATTTTTGAGGAGAGAGAAAGGGAGAGAAAGTTGTCATTCATGGGGTTTGAAAGCCATTGACCCCTCATCTCCCTCCTAATTGTTGAAGTTTCATCTCTCCTTTAGTTTTGAGAAGACCAAGAGCCTCTCAGGGCTATTCAGAGGCTGAATTCAGTGAACCCATGGTTGGCCGAAAATGAACTTTCATGGCCATTAATGGCCATTGATGTTACACCCTTCCTCTCTCCCAATTAATCCTTGTAAAAGCTTCCATAGGCCTAGAGCAATCAGTTCCACATTTTCCCTGAAGGAATTGAGCTCTCTGGTGTAGAATTTGCAGAGCACCTGACACCACCACCACTAGAAATGGCGTCACTATGATCGGCTAGGCTCCAGCCCTCCCAAAAGGTCCTATCATCTTCACCTCTTCTAGTGGATAGATCCTATCTCATTGGAAGCAAGGTTTGGGGCCAATTGGCCCTAGATCTAGGTTGCAGAAGACTCCATTTTTGGAGCTTTTCATCCATGCCAAAACCCCTATTCCGGCCACCTTCGGTCGGCCAACCACCGCCAATCGTCAACCACTACCTCAACGGAGGTGGTGGTGGCACTGGCCGGCCGGAGAGGGGCTCAGGTGGCCGGGAAAATGCCTCTCAAAATGGCCCAGGACGGGACAATCGATACTGTTGGCCCAAGGTTGAAGATGAGCCAATCCCGTCCATTGGCGCTTTAAGATTCGTAAGCATATTTAATATTTTGGAATTATTTCATTTTTGTCACATAACATGTAGAGACTTGTTATAATTATTAAAAATACTTAGATACATATTCAGGAAAAATGATATACATGAAAGTTGTAGTACTTTGAGTCTAGTTTATTTTACAATTAGTTTCAACCAATTTGGATCACTGGTCTGACCACAGCACACTAAATGGTGCCAGCTATACATAGAGTTAACCAGACACAAATTTGTGTGCCCCTACTAAACTACTCATTCAAATGCCTTTAAATTTGGATCATAGGTTAGTCTCATCTATAACACAGACATATCCAAAAATGGGAATTTTTGGGATATATTTTCTATAGTTTTAGAAAACATTTAATAAATCATTTATGATTTAATTAAGTGGTCTATTAACATCACAATTCCCCCAAATTTTGGTAGATGACCCTTAGGGTCATGATAAGTCACTGGTGAAAATATCAGCCCATTTGGGATTGATTTGATTAGGTATTGATGTGGCCAAAATTTGGTCCCTTAAGGATAAATTAGGGCAAGTGTGTATTTGATGAGTTAAGTGGCCAAACCTCATCCAAAGGGGTTGAAACTTTGGCCACTACCTCAAAGTCCTCTAAAGAACCCCCTCAAGAGATTTTGAGTGGTTTGGAGTGGATATGCCCAAAGACCCTAGTATAGGCCTTAGGGTTGAAGTTTGGAGCCTAGTGAAGGACATGGATCTATATGTCCTTGGATGGTCTTGGAACAAGGCTGGTGAGTTTCTAGGGTAAAAATAAGCTCTAAAAAGTGGTTTTAGGATTTTAAGTAACATATACCCTTTTTTAAATAGTTATGGATAGTGTAGGGCACTTTGGTCCAATATTTAATTACATGTTCAAGTAAATTTTTATACTCATGAAACTTAGGCAATGATCTTAATTATATGATATTGTTCCCTATAAATTTTATTGTGAATTTTGGATTGATAATTTTAGTACTTCATTCACAAACCCTAAGATTGATTCAGTCACAAAATAATTATTTTAGAGTTATTTGCTTACTTGAAAATTATGAAACTTGGTTAGAGAACATTTGATTATATAGTCATGCTCTATGAATTTTTATAAATATATTGCAAGACTTTTCATATAGGCTCCTTCATAAGTACTCATTTATTGAATATTTATAATATAATTCATATATGTAATTAATTAGAGTTGGAAAATTATAAATCATGGGAAGTAGCATTTTCTGGTCATACTTATCATCTAGTAATTTTCTCATAATTTTTGGATGGCTGATTCTAATTTTCCCCTAATTAAATTAAGATTATGCTTGTTTGTTCCATAATTTATTGAAGGTCAAATCCACCTTGGAAAATTGGTAATTTTGGTATTTTCTATTATTTTGATGTTATTAGTTTAATATAATTTTGTTAAGGCCATACCCTATCATAAAAGTATACTTGGTGTTCAAAACCATAGTTGGTCTGATTTTACAGTAAATTAATTAATTACAAAATAAATTAGGAAAACTATTATATTCTGTAATTATCTATTAAATATCATGATAGACCCTCAATAATAATCTTAGGTCATTTGGATGAATATTTGAAGGGGTCACCATTCATACACATCATGTAGGTTATTTGGTCTACACCTAGTAGAAATTGTAAAGTAGGGAAGCATTTGGATCTTGTATGGGAAAGGGTAGTTGGTGTATCCGGTCTTGTTGGAATGTATAGGGTCACCATAAGAAGGTAGGTTGTGTGAGCTCGGCTATGCAAGGGTAGAGTTATGCTCGGGATCGACGATGGATCGTCTTTCCCTGGAGGAGGTCTAAATACACTTAGGGTTAGATCAAGTGTAAGATCAGTAGAGTTAGGACATGGATAGAAACCAATAATAATAAGTACCTTGTGAAAGGGAGCTTTGATCTTCAGCCCATCGTAGTTCCTAGTGCCCTCGAGAGCCCTTCATAGGGAATGCCCTAGGCAGTCTAAGGTTAACCTTAAACTGTAATAATAAAATATTAAAAAGTAATTAGTAAACTAGGGCTTCACCTTCACTCACCCCGATGACTCGGGAGGTTAGCTTGGTTGGTTTATCCGAGCAGAATGCTCGGTGGTTGTGGAATTTGACAAGTTAGCCCAGCGAGCCGAAGGCTCGGGAGGTAGTTATGACGGACGGTTTAGTCCGAGGAGCCGATGGATCAGGAACTCATGGTTGCATGTGCATAAGTGGTGGGTCTTCGGTATTGGACGGTCGTTCACACCGACATCGATACGATGACTCGGCGGGTGTTGTTTACACTTAGCCAAGGAAAAGACTGGTGGTAGGTCAGCATAGTACGTGGTGACTCTGTCGTGTCCTTCAAAGGCGTACGTAAGGGCTAGGCCTGGTAGTGTGAATACCCGCCTAGGAGTGGGGTGGCCCACCCCACTATCTCTATTGGTCACTACGGAGTCTCCTGGGAGTGAAGATAGCTTCCAAAACCGGGGAACTAAAGGTCTGTGTGCATAGAGTCGTGTGTGTGTTGCACTTGTATGAACATAACATTAAATCTGCATAACATAGCATAGCATGCCATTATTGCATTTAAACCTCTACCCATATCGTATAAATTAGTATGAGACTTTTTATACGATAGGCTCTACAAAATGACCCCTTAATTTATATGTTGTATGGGAATTCTTATAAATTAAGGTTACCTTTAAATATAACTTGTTCTCCTTACTCTTCTTTTATTACTGCTCTACTTATTATAGAACTGCTAGTTTATACTCTTATATATGGTATACTATATAAACTGCTAGATTAGGACAATCGTCACCTGCTCTTATTTACTCTCCACTATCATAGCTTACCTATCATTCCTATCACACGGTGCCTAGGATGTTGGATCGTGAGGCGCCCTTAGAGGGGGGGTGAATAAGGTCTTAAAAATTTTTACTAAACACTATTAGCAAGACTTATCCAAATCCAAGAAAACACAGAATTGATTTTTCATAAACAGAAATGAACACTTAAGAATTTATTGAAATAGACGACAACAATAATTTATACTAAAAATGTCAGATATGCATACAACAAAATCTCTATAGAGCTAGAGATAAGGCTTACAAAGAAAAATATTAACTGATGTTTTCGTCGGTCCTTCTGCCTAGGACTGGCAGGCAAAAGCGAATCTCTCCCTAGATCATGTTACTAGCCTCTCCTAGACCAAATCAAAATCTAGACGCTGCACACTAAGACGTGATTTCTCTCTAAGCCGCACAAGGGATTGGACGCCACGCACAAGGCGGCAATTCTCTCATAAGCCACACAAGAACTTAGGCGCCACGCACAAGGCGGCGATTTTCTCTCTTAGTTACAATGTAAAGTAAGAAACAAGATAATTGAAAAACTTCTGAATTGAAAACTCCCTCTTAACGGTGCATTGAAGATGCCGATGAATCCTTGCGAGGAATGCTTTGAGGGTCGCGTACGTGTCGTCAATCTTTCGCACCTTAACCTTCTTGAGAGTATGGAGGTAATTCTTGATGTTGGAGCTCTCTGGATTGAATGAATAGCAAGGTGTACTCCAGGTAATTCCAATTCATCATGTCAACTGAAATTTTCATCAATTTTATACTTTGACGATATCGCCGGTGACAATGACTGTCGACGATAAGCGACATCGCATATGCTGACACGTGTCTCACGAAATCACCATTTTCTCACTTCAGATCGAACTCCTCTGAAATGTGCACTGTCGTATGGTGACATCGATGTCGCGGGGCGACAATGATAGAAACCGTCATTCCTCTTATCGTGGGTCAGCTGTCACTTTCGTTGTCGCTAGATGGCGATACTGGCTGTCGCCGGCGACAATGCCTTAGCTCTTTTTTCTATTCCGAATCAAATCTCTAATGTCACTTTGGGTATGTCACAACCCGCATTTTCACCGCAAATAATAACATATCAGAGTAAGGGAAAATGCGCGTCATGATGCCACGTCAGCAAGGGATAACTGTGGACGCTCAGGCAGTCATCTACTTAATCATAAAGAAAAAATTGCTTAAGTTAATTTTAAGGAAAGAAAAAGATTAGTTATGTGCAATAGCTAGCTGTATCCCTCGGATTAATGGCTCATTTAGTCCACGAATCAAAATATAATTATATGCTGCGGAAAAATACTTATTTAGATTGACTCCAACATCCTACATGAGTATAAACGTCCCCAAAGGACAACTAATGTTATGCATGACTCTAAATTTATAATAGTAGTAAGGATAGCTTTTACGGTCGTTAAATATAACAAGTTAGGGTTTTTAAATTATGCAGAGCATGAGATAATGGTAATAGGTTTTATTTTTTAAAATACCTAACATGCATTCCTAGCATAAATCCTCCTAGAGAGCAAGTAATCCACATCCACATAGAGGGAAATAAGC
The DNA here is from genome assembly GCA_039513925.1 of Platanthera zijinensis. Taxonomy (NCBI): domain Eukaryota; kingdom Viridiplantae; phylum Streptophyta; class Magnoliopsida; order Asparagales; family Orchidaceae; genus Platanthera; species Platanthera zijinensis. The sequence continues at coordinate 65,349,367 of CM077081.1, forward strand.
AGCTAACAAGTATCAAATAAATAACAAAACTGTGGGCGCCAACAACTGACACGAACCTACTTACAGTAAAGTAAGTCTGAACCAGTAACTAAATAAACAACAGTCTACCTCGTTGAGATGAGGTAACACCCACCGCCAATACTGCCGCCCAGAAACACCAAAACTATCTCTGATACCTGCTACTGCTCTGAACCTAGGGCATTCCAAAGATAGAACACTTCAGCAAGAAAGTACAAATGGTGGCAGAGAATAAATAAGCCAAAATAAACATCAAGGGGTACCAACCCAAGACCAACAATACTGAAATAATGCATCGAAGAGGAAAAGAGAGAAATACTACGTGAATCTTGACGTACTCCAACAAATACATCAGATTTCCCAAGGCAAAAAAAGAAACAAAAATAAGTAAAAACATAAGGAAGAAAATTTAACTACCTTTACTAAGCACTTGTGGTCGACTCTACCCCAAAAACACGGGCAAGGTGGTCACTCAACTGGACACACCCCTCATGAATATTTTATCCGCTTAACCGCGAGGGAGTATCATACTCTCCACCATACACCGCAGATGCCCAAAAACCCGGTAGACTTCCACAAGGTACAATAAAGGAGTCAGACAACACGGAGGTGGTTTTTATCCACTAACTCCCGCAATTTAGAAACCCAAAGAAGCCACAACACATACACATATATATCTCGAGATTTGGCACGTCAGATTCTACTTGACACTTCTAGTTTTAAGTCATGGTTGATCAACCCTTAGGAATGATTTACAATCCTAAATAACACTAATCCATTCAATAACGAAATCTAAGACGCTTTAAGCCATCAATAAGACACTTCAAGAATGATCAAACATACCCGGACAAAAAAAATCAAGTTCACCATGACACAACGTACAACCTCATGTAAAAATTGAGAAGGTTAATCATAACTATAATTTGGAAGAATAAGCATAGAAAATTTTAAAGAACATGAAAACATAGCCGTTACCATCAAATCGGACAAGGAGAAACGAGGGGAAACCACCACTTGCCTTGGTTTTACCAGAAAAGTCCTCTGAATCACTCCACGTTGTAGATCGGGGCAAAAGAACACGGGAATAGTTGAAATCTAAACAAAAATGGCCAAAAAGGGGGTTAGGGCCGAAAAAACCTAACGAGAAAACTCAAGGAAAGGGGAAATATTTACCACGATAGCGTAGCTATCGGTGAGAGCTTTCCGGATCTACGTTCGGTTGAAGATTTCGAGCACCGGAGCTCCGTCGGCGGCCACCGGAAGATTCACGAAATAAAACTTCTCTCTCGCTCACGCCTCTGGTTCGGGAGAAAATTAATATCGGAGAAGAAGGAGTTCTGATCAAACCTAAGTCCAAATATATATATATATATATATATATATATATATATATATATATATATATATATATATATATATATATATATTATGTAAAAGTACTTATAAATTTTTTTGTCTAAATACAAGAAAACGTTTAATTTATGAGTGGCTACGGGAAAACTGATAAAAGAGGTCTAAGATGACTTCAAATCAAAAGGTTCCCAACATGAAAGGTTTATATCTCGTTGAGAAGAACAAAGTTCATGTTGACCATTATTTCGTACGACACCGTTTTGACCCTCAAAACGGTGTTCGAACACAGACTGTATAGAACCACTCGAGAGGAAACAGACTTCTCGAGAGAGAGAGGTTGGCTCTCGAGAAATACATTGGTTCTTGAGAACAAAAGCCATAGTTATCGAGAGGGACATCATTTCTCGAGATGTAGAGGCTAAGGCTCTCGAGAATCACATTAGTTCTCGAGAACAAAGGCTTAGGACTTGAGAGAATCAATCAAACAGGCTACCTGAGAGCAGTCTCGGAAGAATCAAAAATATAGGTCCAAGATGGATCCAAATCAAAAAGTTCCTTACATAAAAGTTGTATATCTCGTCGAAACAAACAAATTTTATGTTGACCATTTTTCCATATAGTGCCGATTTGACCCTCCAAAATGCGCCCGAACGCAGACTATACAGGACTACTCGAGAGAAAAGGGGGCTTCTCGAGAAATAGAGCAAAGTTCTCGAGAGAAACTCATAGTTCTCAAGAACAAAACATCAGGACTCGAGAGAAACATGTATTTCTCGAGAATAAGACCATATTTCTCGAGAATAAACATTATTTCTCAAGAACAACAAGGGTTTTCAGGTAGAAATCAATAGTGCAGCTTATTTACGAGCAGTTTTGGGAAAATCGAAAGTAGGAGTCTAAGATGGCTTAAAATCAAAAAGTCATCAACATAAAAGTTGTAGAAATTGTCGAGACGAACAAATTTCATGTTTACCATTTTTTGATACGATGCCGTTTTGAAACTTAAAACGGCGCTCGAACGCAGGCCAAAACGGACCTCTCGAGAACAGCAAAGGACTTCTCGAGAACAGCAAAGGACTTCTCGAGAACGGCAAAGGACTTCTCGAGAACGGCATAGGACTTCTCGAGAACTGTATAGGACTTCTCGATAACTAGGACAGACTTCTCGAGAACTAGGACAGACTTCTCGAAAACATTAAGTCAGACTTCTCGAGAACGACTGGGAGTTCTCGAGAACGAAAAGGGGGATCTCTAGTACAAGCTGGACAAATTGCAGAAGTTCTGATTTGACCAATATTTTGGAATGAATCGCTGACTCTACGAATTAGCAGCGTAGACAACCTTAGAATCTGACATACCATTCTCGAGATATTAAAGCACGTGGCGAGACTCCAAAAATTCTCGGATTGCGACGAAACTTGACAAGCAAGTCCAAAATACAAAAAATTTCCCAATTACAACAAGAATCCGGCCGACTCGACCGCACCAACACAAAAATGCCTTCACGACATTGCGTCGTCAACTCGACGTTAAAAGTAATGCCACGACGCCGTAAATATGACGTTTCCCATTTAAATAAAATCATCGAAAAATCGGGGGCGTTACAGGGCAGCCCTGTGTTATCTGCACACCAAACACCCAATAATCAAATACAAACGAGATTTGTTATTAGCAACCAAGAAGCGTGGAACGCATGCTCCAACATAGGAGACACTGGGGGAGGGGTGGGGGAAATCAGGCTTAGTCTTTTTGACTAATGATCGGTGGACCAAACATTTCAGGGGCTCCGGATGGGAGACAGGGAGCAGCAATAGGAGATGCAGCACCAGCAGAGTGCGGTGCACATGGAGGTGGGCCAGTCTAGTATGGGAGCACCAACTTCTAGCTCCGTGAGTGTTAGTTTTACTTAGCTTCCGCAAGAGAGTTGTAGTGAGGTCATTATGTACCGGACATGAGCCTGTTTATATTTCTACATTTCCGTTCGGTTTCAGTATTTCTATCATTGTTATTCTGCTTCTATATCATGTGGACATTGCTGTGATTTTCATGATCATCTATATATCTATTGTGATTTGTGGACTTGACATAATTGTCTCCTTTCATGTACTTCTTTGGTGATTACTAATGTCGGCAGGATCGACATTTTATAGTGACGACCTCCCCGAGTGTTGGTGTCACCGCAAAACGGCGAATCTTGGCGTAAGACCCAGTAGCGTAGCAAAAAAATGGGGTCTTACAATATACATCTGAGCTCATCACCATGGAGTGCACCAGCCCTTTTTGTGAAGAATAAGGACGGTAGTTTGTGCCTATGTATATTTTATAGGGAGTTGAACAAGTTGACAACAAAATTTATTTTATTCCCTGCATCGATGACCTGTTTAATCAATTGGTAGGATCCAAGGTGTACTCAAAGTTGGATTTGAAGTCTGGATATTATCAACTCAGGATATGGAAGTCAGATATTCCAAAGACTGCTTTTAGCACCCGCTACGGGAATTATGAGTTCACGGTGATGCCCTTTAGGCTCACAAATGCGTCATTAGGTTTTATGGATTTGATGAATAGAGCGTTCTGAGATTACCTGGATATGTTTATTATCGTCTCCATCGATGATATTTTGGTGTACTCGCAGTCCGAGGAAGACTGTGTCAACCACCTTCACATAGTTTTGAATATCCTGAGGAGTCATCAGTTGTATGCAAAATTCTCCAAGTACAGGTTTTGTCTACCGTCGGTGGCATTTCTGGGGCACATGGTTAGTGGAGAGGGTGGTGTGGTAGATCCGGCGAAAGTTGTGGAAATTCGAGAGTGACCTGAGCTGAGGAATATAACAAAATTCCAGAGCTTTTTGGGGCTTGTCGGTTATTACATGCGCTTTGTGGAGAATTTTTCACGGATTGCACTTCCCCTCACTACATTGACTAGGAAGGATCAGCGGTTCGTCTGCACTCCAAAGTGCGTGTGAGCTTTCAAAGAGCTGAAAAGCCGACTGATTTCCTCCCCAATTCTATGTTTGTCGTGTGGGACTGAAGGTTACCGGGCATACAGTAACGCCTCAGGTAGTGGTTTGGGTTGTGTGTTGTGTAAATATGGGAAGGTTATTGCTTAAGGTTTGCGCTAGCTAAAGTTGCATGAAAGAAACTACCCGGACCGTGATTTAGAGTTGGCGGTTGTGGTGTTTGCTCTGAAGTTGTGGAGACACTACTTGTATGGAATGAAGGTAAAAATCTTCACGGACCATAAGAGTTTGAAATACTTGCTAGATCAGAAAGATCTGAATATGCGTCAGAGGAGATAGATGGAATTTCTGGGGATTACACTTTTGACATACTCTATACCCCTATGAAAGGGAACGTGGGGGCAGACACTTTGAGTCGTCGAGCGCCGGGTAGGCGAGTTGGATTTTGGCTCACGATGAGCATTTGGCACGTGAGTTTGAGGCCTTGGAAATCTCCTGTGCGGATCGAGGTTCATCGCCCACTTCCATTCTTAGCTAGATGGAAGTTCAGTATGATATTGCCGACCGTGTAAGATCTGCCTTGGAGTTTGATCCAAGCATGCAGCGCTATTTGTCAGAGCCTGCTGAGGGGCCAAACGCTGAGTTTCTACTTGAGGATAAGCTATTACGAAAGAATGGCAGGCTTTGTGTTCCTAATTATGGGAAACTGCATGATGAATTGATGTACGAAGCTCATTTCACCAAGTACGTGATTCACCCTAGGTGCACATAAATGTAAACATGAAAGTGTTGTTCTGGTGTCTAGGGATGAAGAAAGACATAGCTCTTTTCATGGCAAAGTGCCAAACGTGCACGTTGGTGAAGGCTGAATGCTAGTGGCCAAGAGGATTCTTGAAGTCATTGTCAATACCAGAGTGGAAATTTGATGATATTTCCATGGACTTTGTGCACGGATTGCCAAAGTTGCTGCAGAAAAATGACTCGATTAGGGTGATTGTTGATCGGTTGACTAAAGTTGCACATTTCTTTCTAAATCAGAAAAGTGATTCAGTGGAGAAGTATGTGAAGCTATATGTGGATAACATCGTTCGATTATATGGCGTCTGTTGGGTACATTGGAAAATGTGTACTTGATTTGAAGAAGCCTAACTTAGCTCAATGATATACATCAAGGTGTATTTGATGTTATTTTGAGTTGATATGTGCAGGTTAAGAATGTACTAAAATACAGGAAAAATATTCTAAGTCCATATGTCGACACCAGAAAAAGCTATGTCGACACTTCATAAAGATTGTGTCGACACTTGAAGAAGGCTGTGTTGACACAGAGAAAAAGAGTCGACAACATTTGTGTCGATACCGGGAAGCAGTGTCGACTCACAGAAGTATAGACGACATCAACTGTGTCGACACTGGGAGGCTGTGTCGACACACAGGATTGCTAGTCGACAACATTTGTGTCGACACCAGAAGACTGTGTCGACATACAGAGGCAGAGTCGACATCAGCTGTGTCGACAACTGGAGGTAGTGTTAACACACACTATATTCTGAGTCTACATCAACTGTGTCGACACACAGGACTTGTGTCGACACATTGCAAAGTCTAGACCAAGTTAGTTGCTGGAGAATGATGAAGTGTTTGTGTCGACACAAATACTCAGTGTCGACACATTCTCAAGATGCAGTATCTAAAAGCTGAGTCGACATAAAGGCAGACATGTCGACATCATCAAAGGTTGTGTCGACACCTAAGTCTCTTATGTCGACATATATTGACAGATGGTCTCAACACTTTCTAACAGACAGTCTCGACGCTTTGCTGACAAAGACAATGGCACAAGATCTGTTTGAAGACTTGACATCTGTGGGTTACAACCGGTTTACTGAAGCTGTCAGACTTGTTAGAGGTTTGTTAGAAACCGTATCAGCCGGTTACCAAGGATGAAGTCTATAAATAGACAGATTCAGAAGAAGGAATAATAACAACACGACACACATTAATCATCTATTGGGAGATAAGATCTCTGATCAAGAAAGTGCAAGGCACAGAAGAAGATCTTCGTGAGAAGATCTAAGAAGACATTCTGACGTGTACAACCACTCAGGATCTGTCTAAGTAGAATTCTTTCAAGAATTCTGAAGTATCATCAAAGGTGTTGGATAGAGAGGGATCCAGTCATTTTGAAGACAAGAAGGAAGCTGTCACAGGTTTCTCAAGAAGCTGTCAGGAAATCAACTCAACTAAGTTCTGATTCAAGAAGCTTTGAAGAAAGCTAAGATTCAGTTGATTTCATCTATCAGCTGATCAAGTGTTGTCTTGTCCCTTCTCTCTTAACAAGGGCAAGATATTATACAACTTCAATTTCAATTTCTGTAGGGTCTATTTGTATAGATCTGAGTTGTAAGCCTAGATTATAAAGGCTGAGTGTATGAGAGGTATTCTCTGAGTGGTAGGGCTGTTTATGCCTGAGTTGTAGGAGAAGGTTTTCTCTGAGTTGTAGGCCATGTGGCAAGGCTGAGGTAGGGCTGGTTAGCCTGAGCTGTAGGAACCTTATAGGGTTTTGAGTTGTAGGATCTGAGATAAAGAAGGAAGTTAGGCCGAATCTAGCACACTGCTCGATAGGTGAAGGGGGAAAGTGGATGTACCAGATCTTGGGGAACCACTATATATCTATGTGCAATCTGTGATGTGTGCATATTTGTGATTACTGTGCTGAGTTTGCTGTAGTGTTTTCAGAATTCTGTTATAACCTGTAGTTATATTCTGCCTTAAGTTAAAACAAGCATTAGAACCTATTCACCCCCCCCCCCTCTAGGTGTTTAGGTGGTCTTGAAAGTAAAACTATCAGCGTCCCTTGCAGTATTGTTAGCGACCGTGATGGATGGTTTATATCTGGCGATTGGAGGCATGTTCATCATTTACTGGGAATGAAGCTCAAGTTTAGCACCGCCTTCCATCTTTTTGGTATCACTAGTCTCTACCAAAAAGATGTTAAGGAGGCGAATGATTCCATACAGATCATTCGAGAGCAGTTGTTGACTGCCCAAGATCGGTAGGCGAAGTATTAGAACTCCAAACACCGGAATGTGGAGTTTGCGGTTGGAGATTGGGTGTATTTGAAGATAAATCCTTTCAAGGGGGTGTCGAGAGTTCATTGTTTGAAGAAGCTGAGTCCCAGGTATTTAGGGCAATTAAAGATCACTGAGCGCATCTGCGAGGCAGCTTACCGACTTGCTTTATCGACGGAACTGAGTGGGTTAGACGACGTCTACCACATTTTTGTTTTGAGGAAGGCAGTGAGGGAGCTCGATTCTGTATTGGAGGTCGATAGTGTGCCGGTGGATAGTGGCCTATATACCAAGGTAATGCCGGTTTGCATCATCGATAGCGACACATGGCAGTTGTAGAGAAAGGTCATCAAGATGGTGAGAGCTCATTGGGACAATTGTATTCGCGAGGAGCTCTCTTGAGAACCAAAAGAGGTCATGTGCGAGTAGTACCCCGATCTATTTTACTCAGGTATGACGAATTTCTTTCATTGATCATGTTTTAAATTTTGGGACAAAATTTCTTTAAGGAGAAGAGAATTGTAATGCCCCAAATTTAACCGAAATAATTTTGGGGTGCGTTCGGAGGGCGTGATGTGCGTTTAGGAAGCATGGTCTGCGGATAGCAATTCGGGCTAGGGTTTTCTATAAAACCTAAATTTCCCCCCTCCCCTCTCAATTTCCTCAGCCGCCTCTCTCGATTTCCCTCTCTCTCTCGGCTTTTCTCTCGCACGCAGCACCTGAACCCCGCCTCCCTCTCTCCTGAGCACCACTCTCATCGCCGCTGAAAGGAAGGGTCGAGCTTGTTCTTCTCTCTCTCATCGCCGCTGGAAGGAGGAGCAAAACCCCATCCTTCCCTCTCCCATCGATGCTGGAAGGGTCGAGCCCGACTTCCCTCTTCCTCGTCGATGCTGCCGAAGCCTCCTCCTTCCTCTATCGTGGCCGCCTCCTATAAGGGGGAAATCCCGAGCCTCTCTCTCCCCTGTCGACCTCCTATCCTCTTGGACGACCAAGAGGGGTTAGGGTTGGGATTACGCTTGCGGGAGGAAGCCTTCCAAAAGTGTTGGTGGAGAGCAACTAGGGTTTGTCTAGGGATCGCGGCAAAGTGTTCGATTTGGAGCTCAGACCGGTGTGTGGAAACCAAATCCATGACGACCGAGCTATGGCCCTAAAATGGGTGTCAAGGGTAACGACTTTTCTTCTTGGGCAGGTGAAGCCCTTAATTTTAGCATGTTTACATGGAAGCCCCTCCCCACCAATGGGTGGGGGAAGGGTGCTCTCTTATGGGTCGATATGTATATCCCGTTATTTAATTATATTTAGTACCTGAAAGCACGAGTACAGTTTTAGGCATGATGTGTGAATACCATCTGGACGTGTGGTCTGGATTGGTGATGATCTGTGGGTTCCCGAAGAAAACTCTGTGGAAGTTGAATGTTTCGGAATATGGGTCTGCCCAGGGCTGCAGATAGTACTGGAGGTGTGCTCCAGGAAACACCCGAATGTTTGTATAGGATCAATGTATCATTAGCATTAGCTCCCGGAGAGCTTTTGTTGTGATGTGTGCGTAACCGGTCTCTCGGAGACCATGTGTTAGCGTGTTGAGTTGCATGCCTTAGGTGCCCAACTTTGGTGACCATGAGTGCCAACCTTGGAACATAATGTGCGTTATGTCGTTTAAGGGAAAGGGGATGTTGACCCACATCATTGTCGTTAATTGGCACGACGATTTGAGCGACGGAAAAGAGCTGAACTGTACCTGCTCTATGTTGTTCAGTTAAATAGATCTAAAGTACGTGGCAATTGTCGGTTGCATTGGGGTGAGTAGAGGATATAGGCCTGGCTAGTAATGTTCAAGAGGAACCATCCAGTACGGGACTGAGAATGGTGGTGGACTAATGGAGTTCACCTTTGTGGTGCTTTATGCACTATCGTATGTCTGTGATGTCAAAAGTTGGGACTCGGGGAAACTCGGTTCACCATTAAGATGCCCTGAGTGCATGAGATGTTTGGCTAGTTATGCCAACGTCTGTGATGTATGGCGTTTAAGTTGGACATTTATATTAAATATATAAACATGCTAATTGCTTGCAGGGATTAAGCACCCCCACACCGAGAAAGGGGTGGGTTCATTATAATTTGGTCAGCTCCACCTGACTGTTGCCTTGTTTGCCACCACTTAGGGGAATGTTTTGCATACAGGTGTTGTGGAGCCAAGCGGGAAGTAGCGGGCTGGAGCCCAAAGTTGTGCCGACCCTCGAAGGCCCAAATTTTTTTATTGTTTTCCTGTTTTGTCGGCCTGTGTTCCGATGTTTGGCATCCGCATTTAATCTAGTAAAATGTTTTTGATGTAAGGCCTTAAGGCCAAAACATTTTGGTGTCTTTTCATTCCTAGTGTAGTGGACATTCCTTTTGGGTGATTTGTTTTATAACTCATAGATGCTTCTGTGAGAATTCAACTCTGTTTTAGGGTGCGTTTTCAAAATATAATAATTTATGGTTTCATTTCATAACCCTTTAGTTTGTTAGTGTAATATGGCGTGGGGCCCCGGCCGGACCTTCTATTATATTATTTGTGATGGAATGGGGATGTTATACCTAGGTTGAGGGGGAACCACTATAATTCTTGTTTCTTCTGTGACTATGTTTTTATCTCTTTATTCTATGTTGTTGTGTTGTGATTTTAGATTAACTGCATCTGATTCTGTTTTACAGTTTATGTAATTACAAATTCTGTGAATTTTTCAAAGTATTTGGAAATAATTTTAATCTTTATTCCCCCCCCCCCCCTCCCTCTAGAGAAAACTTTGAGGAATGTAGCAACTGAACTCCCATTTTAATTAACAGTAGGCCCGCACCTTCCCCTCCACTCCTGATGCCTCATCGACATACAAGGTCAATCATGTACAACCCCGTGCTTGGTGAGTGGTGCGCAGTCTAGGTCTCAAGCGAGTTGGACGGGCACTGCAGTGGGACCTCCCCGACTAGCTTAGGTAGAGTGGTCAGAAGCATGGGTGACGAGTAGAGCATATAGGCTCGCACTCGCACTCGCCCAAGGCCCGTGGCAAGGGGTGGGCGAGTGGGGTAATCGGACTCGCACTCACCCTAGGTCCCGGGCTGTCGGCGAGTGTCAGTCCTATCGAGCACTCGCCGCCCCAAGTGAGTGGCATTTTCATGGACCACTCACCCAGTAGTGTCTTTAACCAGAATGCCCTTGTTGGCTTGCTAGTAGCCTCTACGAACAGCGGATTTACACTGTTGGCATACTAATTTGGGCTGTGTATAGCATTTCAGAACAATGGAGGTACGATGTTTGCAGATCAGGCTTGGAATTCTGTAAATAGACCATGTGGTCACCTTTGGAGGGGTCTAGTTCTTTTCGCTTCTTCCACCTTGGGTTATTTTGGTTTGGATGTGAAATCCCTTAAAGGTGTCCAGCTCATCTTTTGTCTTGGGAGGTGAAGTGCTCTAGAAATCTTCTGAGTGTGTGGTGGGACCTCCACGCTGTAGCTCGGGGTAAGTTTTTTAGTTCCGAGTGACTGGTCAGGAGCTCAAGTTCGAGAGAAGTAAGTGCAAGCTATCCCATTGGGTCCGAACTCTTATTGAGACCAAGTTTTGGTTCCAACACATCATATGGGAGCCACTTCGTCGAGGTTGGGTACATCTTATAAGGGATTGTGCACTTTATCCTGAAGTCTGCCAGAATTTAAGACTTGATGACATGCCTTAGTAGGAATTGGATATCGAATGCTCCTAGCTTTACAACCCATTTAAAAAACCTCCATGATATATCTCGCTTTTGTGGAATTGGGCGGAGCGATAGCTGCGTAAGTACTTTGCTGGTGTGAGCCTGAAAGTACGATCAAAGCCTTCTCGCAAAGAATACCAAGGTCAGGGGAAGTTTTGTCTACTATGGGATATCTACCATCAGTATCTGATTGGACCTTACTGATATAGCAGATTGGGCATTGGACTCCTCCTTCTTCCTTGACTAGTACTGTGCTAAGTGTGTACGGCAATACCGTCAAGCATAAGAAAAGGGTCTCCCCTACAATGAGCTTGGAGAGTAATGGGGGAGTGGCTATGTACTGCTTGAGTTGCTCGAAGGCGACATGGCACTCGTCTGTCCACTAAAACCCTTTATGTTGTACTCCGCGGAGCGCTTTGAAGAATGGGAGGTATTCATCCTCAGTCTGAGCCAGGAAGTGGGAGTGCGCAGTTATCTCCTATTTAGACGTTAAACCTCCTCGACAGTGCGAGTGGGAGACTTGTTTTCTAGTGCCTTAATTTTTGCAGGGTTGGCATCAATCCCTTGTTGTGTTACCATGAAGCCTAAAAACTTCCCTGTGGTGACTCTGAACGCACTTGGAAGGGTTTAGGCGCATCTGGAAGCGGCGGAGAAGCTGGAAACACTTGTTCAGGTCCTCCAGGTGGTCTCACTGCTGAATGCTTTTTACTAACATGTCGTCAATGTAAACCTCCATGAATTGTTTGATGATATCTTTGAACACCTTATTCATCAGCCTCTGGTAGGTAGCTCCGACATTCTTTAGCCTGAAGGGAATTACTTTGTATCAGTATATCCCTCTGTCTGTGAGAAAGGCGGTGTGCTCTTCATCTGCCAGGTTCATTCGAACCTACTTATACCCTGAGTAGGCATTCATGAAGCTGAGAAGTTCATGCCTGATTGTGGCATCTAAGTGTTGATCGATGCGGGGAAGCGAGAAAATTTCTTACGGACAGACTTAGTTGAGATTGATGTAATCGGCGCACATCCTCCACTTTCCTAAGGCCTTTTTTACCATGACCACGTTTACGAGCCATGTAGTATATTCTGCATCTCAGATGAATCGTACTGCCAGAAGTTTGTGCACTTCCTCCTCTATGGCTTGGAGTCGTTCAGGTGTGAAGTTGTGCTTCTTTTGGATCACGGGCTGGCATACGGGATTAATATTTAGTGAATGCATAATTATTCGCAGATCTACTCCTAACATGTCATTGAGACTCCATATAAACACATATTGATTTGTGTGTAGGAAGCCCATGCATGCCTCCCTCTCCTCCGAGGATAGGAGCGAGCCGATCTGTACTATGCGGGTAAAGTCCCCTGCAAGGAGCGGAACTTCAACTAGTCCTTCCACTGGCATTGCTCGTTGCATCGTGGCCTCATCCTGAAGGTCGAAGTTATCGATGTGAAGAGCTACACCCCATAAAGGCCGAGCCTTGGTTAGATAGTAAATCTATATCAAACCATGATCTCCCCGAACAATGCTTATGTCGTCGGGCATTAAGAACTTCATCATGAGGTGAGGTATTGAGGTGATCACCCCGAACGTGACCTATAGAGGACTGTCAAAGATGGCGTTATAGGCGGAATTGCATTCCACGACCACGAACCAGATGTTCTGGGTTGCCTGCCTCGGGTATTCCTCTATTGTTACGGGGAGGGTGATCATTCCCCAAACCGGGACTGGCTGGTTGTTGAATTCATAGATGGGTCCTCTTGTTGGATGAAGAGATCCCTCGCAAATCTTCATGCTCCGGACTGCTTACATGAAAAGTATGTCCACCAAACTTCCATTGTCCACGAGAATCCTCTTAACTCTGAGGAGGGTTCACCTATCCCTGTGCTGATAATAAGGGGGTCTCATGCGGTATGCACACTCCTCTCCAATCCTCATCCTCGAAGAGGAAGGTGTTGTCCTGATGCACTTTTTTGTCAAGGTAGGCTTCTACGCACCGTACACTGGTGAAAACTTGGTTAGTGAGGGCAGGGGAACCTATTATCATCCTATCTTCTCTGTCGGCGAGCTTTCCCCCCTATGCTTTGAGGTGTGTCCAATGTTGGGGGCTTGTTCAAATAGGGATGATTGCTGCCCCAACGTCCTGTGACGCTTCTTTGATGAGAATCATTGCGCGGGCCGAACAAAATTCCTTCACCGCATTGGTGCTACTGGTCGGGAGTGCTTGTGCGAGGCAAATGCTTCTTCTAGGAAGTTGTTGTAGAGTTGGGAACCATTTCCTACAAAAGGTGCCAAACTTTTATGGGCCGCCCGGTTTTCCTCCAGTTCGGAGAATCAGACCGTCCTAGATCTAAGTCGGACCGGGCGCACAAACAGTTAATGAGAACCAAGCAGCAAAGACAAGAGACTTTTTTACCATAGAAAACCCGAAAAGGGTGAAAAACCCGAAAATGGTGAAAAACCACGTGTCCAGATCTATGTCAGGACGAAATCCACTATTCAGCTTTGTTTACAAGTGTTTGAAGTTCCTCGGAGGGTGGCATGCCATCTCTCCGTTACAAGCTTCGAGTACAAGGAAAAGAAGGAAAACCCACGCACGCACGCACGATAGGGGTGATGGGGGCGTGCATCAGGTGCACGATGGGGGGGCGCGCGAGGGGCTCGCTCCTACATGTTGTTCGTGCATGCTTGATCCTGCTCCCTCTTCAGGGTGTCTTTGGATCCTTTGAGCGAGTGTGCAACGTGTTTGGTTGGATTTACTTGCCTTTTTGTCCTTGGTCAAAATCTTTCTGATTTTACTCAGAATTTTTTTGGGGAACCCATCAATATTCAAGATTAAACTTTTCCTCGAAATTTGCAGAATTATAAGTTTCACCGTTCTTAATTTTGAAATTGCAAAAATCTCATCTGAAGTTTACATTTCATGACATCAATGCACAAAATATTCCTTCGAAAATCTATTGAGATTTTTTGTAATTTCAAAAATAAGAGGGATGCAACAGCAGGCGTGTGTTAGGGGCATAACAGTAGAAGGATTTCACACAGCTTGAGCATTCAACGGGCATGAACCAACTGCAGCTTTCGGTAAGGAGGATACACTATTTGCATAGCCCACGCTTGCGAGCTCGAGGGCTCGTGGTCTTTTGATTTTCCATAAACAACTCCCATAATTGTGCAATTGAGCTTTGCAGAACAATTTTAAAACTCAAATTAATGGGTTTTGTTGGGGTCAAAAAAGAAACAGTGTTCTTTGAGGCATTTTCACGAGCACCTTGGGTGCAAGTCGAATCACGCCCGTGCAAGTCACGGGAGAAGAGGATGGTCATGCAAAATCATGCCCGTGCGTGTCTGTACATAAATCCACCCATAAGTGCAACCTGTAATTATGCTAACTTCTAAGGGAAGATTCTGTAATTATTCATGTGTCTACATGAAGAAACTGTGCACATTTTTCTAATTTATTAAAAAAAAATTTATCAAATCTTGAATTTTTAAATAGATATAGTAATTAATACATATGAGCTTCTTCCCATGGGCTACGCCCGTGCTCGAAGCTCTCGGGCGGCCTTCGGCCGCATGTAGGTAGACTTCGCCCGCCTCTGCATGGCCTTCGCCCGTGCTTGATGCTACGGGCGGCTTTCAGCCACATAGAAGTGGGCCCCACTTCCACGCAGGTCACCGGCTCGACGCCACAACCGCCACTTGCACCTCCCCGGAGCAAACAATCATATGGATCTAGGGGGCCGCAAGTAGTGATTATGGCGCCGAGTGTAAAAAAATTTTGAATCACGAAAAATGAGAAACCAGGCACAGGAACACTCAACCTATTCGAAGCCAAATAAACCAGATGCACTAGAAGAACAAGAAAACCTTTTACTATCAACAATTTTTACAATGCGAGGTATACATGATGGGACATGATTCACCGATGTACCAGATGGAAGCAAAACAAGAAATACAAAACTAGTCGCGCGGTCTCAATGAGAAACCGCCGACTCTGCCGAGCTGCCTACGGAGTCCGTTGAAGCCATCAAGTCGCCAGACTGCAACCTAGCCGCGTGAACAACCCGTTATTCCAATGCTGAGAACTCTATCCGCTGAATTGCAAACCGCCTAACCGCGAGGTCGCCTAGCCGCCAGATTGACGCGAACAGCTGCTGCCGAACTGAACAAGCCACCAGAAGCGGACAGCTTTTTGAATTGGGAAAAGGTTGCCGAAGAAAGAAGATCGTCTGGCCGCTAGCCGCGATCTGCTGCAAATCGCCGATTGCTAATCATAGAGTCCGTACTGATCTCTGACCAAAGTCAGAACCAAGTCCCTGGCTTCTACGCGCTGTCCGCACAACCTGCACAGCAAACACCGGTCAATCCTTCAAACCAAGCGAACACAATATCTTGTCCGCAGTAACCACCCGAGATCACTTACTATTCATTCAGATGTAATGTTGATGTGATAGGGGTTCCTATTTATAGGCGCGGAGAGGAGTGTGATCACCACCCTAGCCGATAGGATCACCACCCTATCTCGAGGCGAGCACTGAGTGTATCCGCCAAACTGCGGACACAATGCCAGTTCGCCTTGTCATCGCGACTAGCTAGAAAACTAGTTTTCCATGGTCACACCACCAAGGCCGGATAGAAATCTTATCTGCCTTGTAGCCATAAAACAAAGCCAGTACTTGTCTGCCACACTAGCAGACCCTGCGGACACTCCACCAGTCTGCATTTCTGCGAACACAGCTCCAGTCCGCACGCCCCTAGGGACACTACTCTAGGATGTACACTTCGAGCCCGCAACCAAAGCACACAAGGCTGACAGCTGTCAAACTCGGCAGACAAAGAAAGCAGTCTGCACTAACCGCGCGATCTCCTAGACTAAGCACACCTGGACTTGGTACAGAACCATACCAAGTCCACACTACCAGTCATCCCCAGTACGAACACAGCACTAGTGGATACAAAGACCAATCCACACAAAACCGGCTGACTCCAGAACAAGTCCGCACAAACCGGCGAACTGCGCGAATAACCATCCTATCCGTCCGGTTACCTCCAGGGAACATGTTGACAGCAACACTCTTACCGACCTGACTATCCTCCACAATTGTCCGTACAGACCACGCGGACATTCCGCCTAGGCCTCCACTTTCACTTCAAAAAATTCAACACTCCCCCTTGAAGTGAGTAGTGGAAACCAACCTCAGCAGTCCCCGTAACTGAGTAAATGGCCCCTTCAACATCAGCTTCGTGAAGATGTCTGTGATGTTGTCCTCTCTCTGCACATGTCCAAACACAAGAGAACCCTCCAACACCTTCTCTCGAATAAAATGGTGCTCAATCTTAAAGTGCTTGGTCCGCGCGTGACAAACTGGATTATTAACCAGTTTAAGGGCACTCTCGTTGTCACCGCATAGTAGAGTAGGACCCAGCACTTCTGCATGGACGTCCTATACTAGCCTCCTAAGCCAGATGGCTTCCCGAGATGTCAAGGTCGGAGCCTTGTACTTCGCTTTCGTAGTAGAGACGGACAAAGAATCCTACTTCTTACTGCATCACGAGATTCTCGTTGATCCACATGTGAATACATAACCAGAAGTCAACTTTTGGTCGTCTAAATCTCCCCCATAATCAGCATATGTGTAACCGTGCAGGTTGAATCCCGTATCTCTCCCATAAAGGAGACCTATATTAGAAGTGGACTTCACGTACTTCAGAATGCTCTTCGGCGCCACCAGATGAGGCTTCCGAGGTTCTGCCATATATCGACTTACTTGGCCTACAACATAAGCAATGTCTGGCCTCGTAATCGTCAAGTAAATAAGGCTCCTAATCAGATCCCAGAACACTAAAGGATCTGGAAGTATCCTCCCCTCATCATGTCAAAGCTTTATGCCAACATTAAGTGGAGTATAGCTACTCTTCCCCTCTCACATGCCGAACCACTGAATGATCTGTTCCACATAGCCCCTTTGGGAAATGAGTATATCGCTCTCTTTCCTCTCCACCTCGAGTCCAAGGAAGTGGTGAAGTTCACTCAAGTCCTTCATCTCGAACTGAATAGCTAGATTTGCCCTAAGCCTAGCTACCACCTCCTCGGAGTTCCTCATGATGATCATGTCGTCCACGTACAATAGCACCAAGACATGAAGCTCTCCCCTCTTCTTGATGAATAGGCTTGAATCTGAATCTGAGGCAGCTCCACCTAGAGCTCCTGGTGATACATGAAGCTCCACCAGAAGATCCTTAGCAGCCTTCTCTTGCCCGTCGTCTTACCTGCTTTCCTACAACTCCATAGAAGAGCCACCTCCATATACAATCAATTCATCGAAGACCACGTCTCTCGAGACGACGAACTTCTTCGTCACTATATCCATACACTTCCATCTCTTCTTCCGCTCGTCATAGCCCACAAAGACCAGCTTACTCGTCTTTGCTTCCAGCTTTTTCCTAAGAGCATCCGGGACATGTACGTAGCAGGTCAAACCGAACACCCGAAGGTATCCAACTCTAGGCTTCTCCTTAAATATCATCTCATGAGGAGACTTCATGTTGATTGGACTTAAGGGCATCTGATTGATGACATAAGTTGCACAGGCCATCCCTTCCGCCCAAAAGGACCTTGGAATGCCTTTGGCATGAAGCCAACACTTGCAGGTCTCCGTTAATTGACAAATCTTCCGCTCTGCTGCTCCATTTTGTTGTGAAGTATGCACACAAGTGAGCTCTCTCCGGATATCATGCTTCCTGCAGAACTTAGAGAACTCATTTGAAACAAACTCACCTCCATTGTCCATTCTCAACTTATTAATCTGCAGGCCAAGTCAGCCCTCCACTAGCTCCTTGAACTCTACAAACAAACAAAACACATCTGAATTCTCCTTCATGAAGTACACCCAATTGTATCTCGAGTAGTCATCAATCAACACCAGCATGTACCTATTGCCTCCAAGACTGGTGGTGACGATCGGCCCCATCAAATCACCATGTATACAGTCCAATGGTGCTTTACTCCTGGTCTGAGACTTTTCAAACGGAAAGCGATGCACCTTTCCATATTGATAACCCGCGCAGACATGACCGTCGCCGAAGGATGACAACTTAGGCAAGCCTTTCACAAGGCTCTTCACTATCATAGATTTCAACTTGTCCATCCCAACGTGTCCCAACCGCTCATGCCAGATAGCTGCACTATCATTGGCCCTCATCCGATCAATATAGAAACTTGTTGATAGCACAAACAAGTCCTTTACCCTTCTCCCTACATAAGCCACATCAACCTTTACCGCTGACACGTTGCAGAGAAACTTCACTTCTAGCAGACTGAACAGAACGTTGTAGCCCGCATCCATCGCATTGGTCACTAAGAAGAGGTTCTTCTTCATGCCCGGTACGTGATAGACACTCCTCAAGGTGAGTGGACCATTATCACTACCTAAAGAAATGACACCTACCTTCTCGACTGCATGAACAGTATCATCAGCAGTTATGATATCTTCGTTACCTGTGAACGTTCGCAGAGAGGAGAACTTCGACTCGTCTCCGGTGAGGTGGTGACCACACCCCGAGTCCACTATCTAGTCATCTTTGTAGTCGATGGTGGATAAAGCACGGACACACGTGCCCGTCATGAACGTATTCCCCCCATCCGGCTTACTTAGCATTGGAACCAGCTTCCTCTTTATCTGCAACGTGCCCCGGCTGTAGATTGATCTTGCAGTCCTTCTTGAAGTGACCCGGTTGGTCGCAACTATAGTACCTCAGCCCTTCCTTCTTCTTCCAATCATGCTTATGAGCATAACTCCTCTTTTGCTGATATGAAGTTGAAAGGCCATCACCAGCAACAGGCTTCTTCTTCTTCTTCCCCCATCTCTTCTTCCCTGAGAAGAGCGCCTCACTACCTCCTTCAGAGATAGTGACTCCAGCCATCTGTCTAGTTAAGCTCTCCTGCGAAGCCAACAGGTTCTCCAGCTCCAGTAAAGATGACTGAGTGACCCAGCCTTGAACAGAAGTAATAAAGGCTACATACTTCTTCCATAAACCGTGAATTATGTGCCTCTTCAGCTTTGCTTCCGAAATATTCTCATCAGGGTACAATGTTGAAATCTCAACGCATAAGTTCTTCATCTTTAGGAAGAACATTGAGATGAGCAAATCCCCTTGAGTGGCTCTTGCCAACTCATTCTCTGGGAATTGTAGTCGAGCTACATTCTTACTATTGAACAACCCATCGAGGGAAGTTCAAATCTCCGCAGCTGACCGACATCTGATGATGTGATCGAAGAGTTCCGGTGAGATGACCCGCTTGAGAGTAAACTCTGCTTAGGAATTTGTCTTCCTCCAATCTCTCACCGCTTCAGCATTACCAGCAGCAGTAGTAACCTCTTTCCTATCATCTCCGCAGACGACCTCCCATAGGTTCTCGCCTAGAAGATAGTTTTCCATACATGACTTCCACTTCTTGAATTTAGTCAATGTAAGAAGCTCAATTCCAAGACCCCTTGCAAATCCTCCTTCTATTGCACTATCCCTGGTTCACTAAGACTTCTTGAAGCAATAAAGCAAACTACCGTTTGATCACTGCTCAAGCATTTGTTCCCTCTGATACCATGTAAAAATTTGTGAACCGCAGAAAACGAGAAACTAGACACAAGAACGCTTAACCTATCAAAAGCCAAATAAACCAGATGCACTAGAAGAGCAAGAAAACCTTATATTATCAAGAATCTTTGCAAGAAAAGGTATACATGGCGAGACATGATTCGTCGATGTACCCGATGAAGAAAAACAAGAAATACAAAACTAGTCGTGCGGTCTCAATGAGAAACCACTGACTCTACCGAGCAGCCTACGGAGTCCGCTGGAGCCGCCAAGTCGCCAGACTGCAACCTCATTGCGCGGACAACCTATTATTCCAATGCTGAGAACTCTTTCCGCTGATCTGCAAACCGCCTAACAGCGAGGTCGCCTAGCCACTAAATCGCCGCGAACAACTGCTACTAAACTGAATAAGCCGCCAAAAGCGGACAACTTATTGAACTGGGAAAAGGTTGTCGAAGAAAGAAGACCGTCTGGCCACAAACCACGACTTGCTACTAACCGCTGATTGCTAACCGCAGAGTCCGCACTGATCCCTGACCGAAGTCAGAATCAAGTTCCTGGCTTCTCAGGGTTGTCCGCACAACCTGCACAGCAAACACCGATCAATCCTTCAAACCGTGCGAACACAATATCCTGTCCGCAGCAATCACCCGAGCTCACTTACTGTTCATTCATATGTAATGTTGATGTTACAGGGGGTCTTATTTATAGGCGCGAAGAGGAGTGTGGCCACCTCCCTAGCCAATAGGATCACCACCCTATCTCGCGGCGAGCACGGAGTGTATTCTCCAAACCGCGGACACAATATAAGTTCGTCTTGTTGCCGCTGTTGAAACCAAAAACTTGGTCTTTCGTGGAGTTTGGGGTCCCAAAAGAGGGGTGACCTCACACCTACTACACTCGAGGGAACGTCACGGACCAAAGACTTGGGAAACTAAGAACAGACCCTGGGCTCTAGCGTGGAGGTCCCACCACACATCTGGAAGGTCACAAGAGCACTTCTCCCTCACCAATGGCTAAGCCGGGTACCTTGGAGAGCTCTATCAACTCAACCAAGAAGAAGAAACCAAGGGAGGAGGAAGCCAAAAACTTATACCCTCCAAAGGTACACAAGGGGGTCTATTTATAGTTTTTTGGGGATGGCCTGCCAATAACCCCATCCTGCTGTTCTGAAATGACCAAAATGCCCACAAACTGGTCTTCCAACAGCCAAATCCGCTACACTAAACAACTAATCGCAGTCCACCAGGGGCATACCCACTAGCCGAGCGAGTAGGAGACAAGGCCTGGGGGGTACTCGGCGGCCTGGAGGGGTACTCGGTGGTCTGGGCGGTACTCGGCAGCTTGGGGGGTACTCGGCGACCTGTGGGTATTCGGCCTGGGTGGTACTCGGCGGCCTGGGGGGTACTCGTCCTAGGCGGTACTCGGCGGCCTGGGCGGTTCTCGGCGGCCTGGGGGGGTACTTGGCCTGGGCGGTACTCGGCAGCCTGGGCAGTACTCGGCGTCCTGAGCGATACTCGGCGGCCTGGGGGTACTCGGCGGCCTGGGGGGTACTCATCTTGGGCAGTACTCGGCAGTCTGGGCGGTACTCAGTGGTATGGGGGTACTCGGCCTGGGCGGTACTCGGCGGCCTGGGCGGTACTTCGGCGGCTTGGGGGTACTCGGTGGCCTGTGGGGTACTCGGCGGCCTAGGGGGTACTCGTCCTGGGCAACCCCTCAAAGGGGTCGGGGGGACAAATATTTCATCCCCCTTACTAGTGTAAAACACAAATCCATACTAAATTGGCCTCCAAGAGTGCAAAACCCTCAAAAAAGCTTAAAACTGCACAACAAGCCTTCGTCTGCTAGGGGACCCTCACTCTGTGAATATGGGGTTGTATACAATTCCCACTCTTTTCGAGGTTGGCACAAGCTCGGAAAGAAACATCCAACCCAACGTATTCGCTGAGTGGCCCCTTCTCGTGGTTTAAAAGATTATAAGGCCTCTCTGAGGGTTCAACCTATCATGCCAGATAA
Source organism: Platanthera zijinensis (assembly GCA_039513925.1). NCBI lineage: Eukaryota > Viridiplantae > Streptophyta > Magnoliopsida > Asparagales > Orchidaceae > Platanthera > Platanthera zijinensis. Next base: position 65,371,107 of record CM077081.1, read on the forward strand.
TGAGAGCCTGGGTGATAAGACAGCCTCGGGGTGAAAACACTTAGCCTCCCGAGGGATCAACCTGTCTTGCCAGCTAATGTGAGCCTGGGTGACGAGACAGCCTCGGGGTGAAAACACTTAGCCTCCTGAAGGGTCAACCTGTCATGCCAGCTAATGGGAGTCTGGGTGACGAGACAACCTCGGGGTGAAAACACTTAGCCTCCTAAGGGTTCAACCTGTCATGCCAGCTAATGAGAGCCTGGGTGACGAGACAGCCTCGGGGTGAAAACACTTAGCCTCCCGAGAAGTCAACCTGTCATGTCAGCTAATGAGAGCCTGGGTGACGAGATAGCCTCGGGGTGAAAACACTTAGCCTCCCGAGGGGTCAACCTGTCATGCAAGCTAATGAGAGCATGGGTGACGAGACAGCCTCAGTGTGAAAACACTTAGCCTCCCGAGGGGTCAACCTATCATGCTAGCTAATGAGAGCTTGGGTGATGAGACTGCCTCGGGGTGAAAACACTTAGCCTCCCGAGGGGTCAACTTGTCATGCCAGCTAATGGGAGCCTGGGTGACGAGACATCCTCGGGGTGAAAACGCTTAGCATCCACGAGAGGTACCACCGGACCTGCCAGTTAATGGGAGCATGGCAACGGGACCATCATCAGAGCAAAGGAACTTGGGATTACACAAGAGGTACCACCATACCTGCCAGCTAGTGGGAGCCTAGCAGCGAGACCGTCATCGGAGCAAAGGAACTTGGGCTTCCACGAGAGGTACCACCGGACCTGCCAGCTAGTGGGAGCCTGGCAGCGGGACCGTCATCGGAGCAAAGGACTTGGGCTTCCACGAGAGGTACCACCGGACCTGCCAGCTAGTAGGAGCCTAGCAGCAGGACCGTCATCGGAGCAAAGGAACTTGGGTTTCCACGAGAGGTACCACCGGACCTGTCAGCTAATGGGAGCCTGGCAGCGGGACCATCATCGGAGCAAAGGACTTGGGCTTCCACGAGAGGTACCACCGGACCTGCCAGCTAGTGGGAGCCTGGCAGCGGAACTGTCATCGGAGCAAAAGAACTTGGGCTTCCACGAGAGGTACCACCGGACCTGCCAGCTAATGGGAGCCTGAAAGCGGGACCGTCATCGGAGCAAAGGAACTTGGGCTTCCACGAGATGTACCACCGAACGTGCCAGCTAGTGGGAGCCTGGCAGCAGGACCGTCATCAGAGCAAAGGACTTGGGCTTGCACGAGAGGTACCACCGGACCTGCCAGCTAGTGAGAGCCTGGCAGCGGGACCATCATCAGAGCAAAGGACTTGGGCTTCCACGAGAGATACCACCGGACCTGCCAGCTAGTGGGAGCCTGGCAGCGGGACCGTCATCGGAGCAAAGGAACTTAGGCTTCTACGAGAGGTACCACCGGACCTGCCCGCTAGTGGGAGCCTGGCAGCGAGACCATCATCGTAGCAAAGGAACTTGGGCTTCCACGAGAGGTACCACCAGATCTGCCAGCTAGTGGGAGCCTGGCAGCGGGACCGTCATCGGAGCAAAGGAACTTGGGCTTCCATGAGAGGTACCACCGGACCTGCTAGCTAATGGGAGCCTGGCAGCGGGACCGTCATCGGAGCAAAGGACTTGGGCTTCCACGAGAAGTACCACCGGACCTGCCATCCAATGGGAGCCTGTCAGCGGGACCGTCATCGGGGCAAAGGAACATGGCTTCCTCAAGGTATCCTTAACCCATCCAGCCAGTGAGAGCCTGGCATGGGGAGGTTCTCTTGGGGGGGAAAAGCATCTCAACCAAACCTTACCAAATCCAACATCCTCCAAAGGGGAAAACATGATGGGTTACATGACCCCCCCCCCCCCGACTCAACTGGTCGAGGGCTGAACTCAATACAACATAAGAAAAAAATACAAGACTCTGTCAAGACGAGGCTTCTTCAGGGGGTCTTGGCAGGATGGCCATCATACGATTCCTTCCCCTTGGACACTTCAATCCTGCTCAGGCTCTCCATGATCTTCTCCATATCCTCTGCCTTTGCCAACCAAGAGATGGTGTTGATGGCCGTGACATAACATTGTCTTGTCATCCTGGAGTCTCCCTTGACTCTGACCTGGATCCCTCCTGAGCTGAACTTGAGGGACAGGTGGAAAGAAGACGGCATGCAACTGAAGGCGTTGATGAGGGGCTTTCCAAAGATGGTGTTGTAGCTCCTCGGAACGTCAACAATGACGAACCGGCAGTTCCTTGATGTCCCCCCCCCCCAATTTCACTTGGAGACCTACTCCACCTTCAACCTCCTTCCTCTCGCCTGAAAATCCGAACAGGGGTCCTTCTGAGGCAAACACTCTCCTTGGCTCCACCTTCATCTCGTCAAACTCCTTCTTGAAAATGACATTGACAGATCTCCCGTTGTCAACCAAGATCCGGGAGACGGTATAGCCCTTGATGGCTGTCTTGATGACCAGTGCGTCGCAGAACGGATCTTCATGGTCTGGAATGTCCTTCACCGAGAAGGTGATCTTCTCTTCTAGGGGCGGGGTCTGGGATGTCAAAGCGACGCTATATCATTACATAACATGGAGGCTCGCCTTCCGAGTGGCCTCAATCCTCACTCCACAATGGATCACTGTTATTCCTCCTCGGTGCCCTTCATTGGCCCGATCCTCATATATGCCTTCCTCCCCCATTCAGGGTGGAACCTCTTCGACCTGCACCGGCGGCTGAGGCTGGGAAGGGCCTCTCGCCCCCCTCACCTCTAGGAACTCAGGGCAGGTAGCTGTGGCGTGACCCTCCGCCTGGTGGAAGTCGCAGTACGGAAACGCTCCTCCTCCCCTTCGGCGGGTCCGGCGATTTCTCATATTGTCTCTTCCTCCTTCACCTATCGCCAAGTCTTATTGTGGTGGGGGTAGGAGCTGTCTCGGGGCTTTCCTTTGGAAGTTGAACCTCCTTTAGCCCCCATGAAAGTTTCCCCCACCCTGGATGAGAGCTCTTTCGGGACCCTGGGCAGGTTCTCCTTGTTGCCTCCAGCCTGGTTCCGAACCCTCCTATCTCTGGAACCCCTGAGCTATCTTCTCATATCTCCTTCTTCCTTCCTAATGCCTTGAGACGCCTTGATCCTTAGACTCCATCTCCGTTAACTTTGCCAACTTTTTGACAAATGCCGGGTTGGCCGCCTCCATGGCTATCTCCTTTGCCGCCCTTTCCATCAGCTCCTCGAAGGAAAGGAGGGTCTTTCGGGTCAAGCTCATCTTTAAGAATCCTTCGTGCAACCCCACTGTGAACGCCATCTAGAGGGCATACCATGGCATCTCCTGGATATCCAGGATCTCCTACTGGAACCTGTCAACATAGTGGGCCAGCGACTCCTCGACCCTCTGCCATATCAGAAAGATGGACTCAGGACTCCTCTTCCTCTTCTTGGAGGTGGAGAAGCGGAGCTGGAAGCTCCGGCTCAAGTCTTCGAACCCATAGATTAACCTCGGAGAGAGTTGATGAAACCAGTCCCTTTCCTTGTCCTTCAATGTGATCGCAAAGAGGCGATACTTGAAGGCATCCGTCATCGACCTGATGGAGACGACATCCTCGAACCACTATAGGTGCTGGACGGGGTCATCCTTCCCGGTATAGTAAGCCATGTCTGGCTCTCTGAACCCCTCGGGAATGGGAGCTGAGATGATCAACTTGCTGAAGGGTGACCCCCAAACGGGTGCTCTCGCCCCCTCTACTCGTGCGACTTGCTCGCTTGGAGGGCTAGCACTCGCCGGGCTGGGGAACAGCTCCCAGCCTGGGAGGTCTTGCTCGACCCCCTCTCCCATCCTTTCCTTCCCAGGTCACCTACCTGGTACATTTCCTTATCCCCCTTTTGTGCCCCTGGGAGGCAGCTCGTCGAGACCACTCTGGGTCGACTCGTCGAGACCCCTGGGAGCCAGTCCCTAGGGGGTGGGGGTTGAGCGTCAGCCTGAGCGGCAATGTCTCTCAGCATCTCCATGATGCCTTGGATGGAAGCCATGAACTCCTCCCTTCCTACGAAGGGTCTGGGGTAGGGGAGCTCACCGAGATCATCACCGCCTCCCTGATCTCTAGCCATGACACTCTCCCGAGATATTCTATGCTGCTCACTCTCCACGCTCACCGCACCAAATGTTGAAATAAAAAACTTGGTCTCTCGTGGAGTTCGGGGTCCCAAAATAGGGGTGACCTCATACCTACTACACTCAGAGGAACGTCACGGATCAAAGACTTGGTAAACTAGGAACAGACCCTCAGCTCTAGCGTGGAGGTCCCACCACACACCCAGAAGGTCACAAGAGCACTTCCCCTCCCTCACCAATGGCTGAGCCGGGTACCTTGGAGAGCTTTCTCAACTCAACCAAGAAGAAGAAACCAAGGGAGGAGGAAGCCAAAAACTCATCCCCTCCAAAGGTACCCAAGGGGGTCTATTTATAGTTTCTTGGGGATTGTTTGCCAATAACCCCATCCTGTTGTTCTGAAATGACCAAAATGCCCACAAACTGGTTTGTCAATAACCAAATCCGCTACACTAAACAACTAATCGCAGTCCACCATGGGCAGATCCTCGAGCCGGGCGAGCAAGAGACAAGGCCTGGGGGGTACTCGGCGGCCTGGGGGGGTACTTGGCGGTCTAGGCGGTACTCGGCGGCCTGGGGGGTACTCAGCGACCTGGGGGGTACTCGGCGACCTGGGGGGTACTCAGCCTGGACAGTACTCGGCAGTCTGGGGGGTACTCATCCTGGGCGGTACTCGGCGTCCTGGGCGGTACTCGGCGGCCTGGGGGGGTACTTGGCTTGGGTGGTACTCGGCGTCCTGGGCGGTACTCGGCAACCTGGGGGTACTCGGCGGTCTGGGGGGTACTCGGCGGCCTGGGTGTACTCGGCGGCCTGGGGGGTACTCGGTGGCCTCGGGGGTACTCGTCTTGGGCAGTACTCGGCGGCCTGGGCGGTACTCGGCGGTCTGGGGGGTACTCGGCCTGGGCGGTACTCGGCGGCCTGGGCGGTACTTCGGCGGCCTGGGGTACTCGGCGGCCTGGGGTACTCGGCGGCTTGGGGGGTACTCGGCGGCCTGGGGGGTACTCGGCGGCCCGGGTTACTCGTCCTGGGCGACCCCTCAAAGGGGTCGGGGGAGACAAATATTTTGTCCCCCCTACAAGTATAAAACACAAATCCATACTAAATTGGCCTCCAAGAGTGCAAAACCCTCAAAAAAGCTTAAAACTGCACAACAAGCCTTGCACCTGCTGGGGGACCCTCACTCTGCGAATACGGGGTTGTACAGCCCCGACTAGCTAGACAGCCAATTCTCCAAGGTCACGCCACCAAGGCCGGATAGAAATCCTATCCGCCTTCTCGCCATAAAGCTAAGCTAGGACTTGTCCTCCACACCAACAAACCCTGCAGATACTCCACTAGTCCGCATTTCTGCGAACAAAACTCCAGTCTGCACGCCCCTGCAGACACTACTCTAGTCTGCACACTCTGAGCCCTCAACCAAAGCACACAAACCTGACAGCTGCCGAACACGGCAGACAAAGAAAGCAGTTCGCGCTAACCGCGCGATCTCCTAGACTGAGCACACCTGGACTTGGTACAGAACCAGACCAAGTCCACACCACAAGTCATCCCTGTTGTAAACACAACACCAGCGGATACAAAGACCAGTCTGCACAAAACTGGCGGACTCCAGAACCAGTCTGCACAAACTGGCGCACTATGCAGATAACCATCCTATCCGCTCGGTTACCTCCAGGGAACAAGCTGACTGCAACACTCTTGACGACCTGACTATCCCCCACAACTGTCCGCATAGACCGCGCGGACAGTTTGCCCAAGCCGCCACTTTCTGATGGCGACGTTGCTGATGCGGCCGTTGATCCCCGACTTCGAGAGTTCGTTGATTGGGACGAACGTTATCGCAAGCTCGAGGATGAAATTCTACCGCGACGTTCTTCGCCAACGTCGCCGCCGCTACATGTTTTACACGACGTCCGCCGCCTCCATTAAATAAAATATATAATTATAAATTAAATAATTATAATTATATATTTTAGTAATTTTTATTCGAAGCAATTTTATTTTAAGAGTTTTATTTCATGCATTAAAATGTTGTATTTTAATTTCATGTATGATGGGTGCATATAACCATCATGTTGTATTATTTTTATTTCATGTAATGATGGGTGCATATAATCATCATAGGTTTATTTTATTTTTCATGAAGGGTGGAGATGGAGTAGTGAACGCTATATATAGCCATGTTATGAAGAGAATAATATATGAAGAATGAAAAGAAGAAAAAAAAACCTAATTGAGTTTTCCCCCTTATTGCTCTCTCCCCCTCTTTCAAATTTTGGCTTGACTCCCTCCTCCCCCTCTTTGGCCGCCGGCCACCCCCTCTCTTCCCCTTCCCATTTGGCATTTTGGCCACCTTCCCCTCCTCCCCCTTCTCCCTTTCTATTGTATCCGACCACCTTCATCCCCCTCTCTATTCCGGCCCCCTCTTTCCACCTCTCTCAAGATTTTCGGCCCTCCTCCAAAACCTCCACCTCCTCTCCCTCCCTTTCATAAGTTCGTCGCCAACTCCACCACCAACCCGAGCCCTCTCTCCCTCCAAAGAAACGGAGCAGCCCCCTCCCACAAAACTGCCGGCCACCCACATCTCTCCCCTAGCCGCCACCTCTTCATCATCTTGAGTAAATTATTCTCACCACATTTCCTCTCTCCTCTTTCCATATATATTGTCCTTCAAGGTTCCTCCCTCCTAGGGTTATTGCAAAGAAAAACGGCTCGCGTCTTCATCGTCTAGTGCAGATCCGTAGATTTGCGTGGAGATATATTCAACCACCATCGTGTGCATTTCCTCCACTCATCTTGTGGACGGATTTGTCTTTGGATTTGGGTAATGATTTTCTAAACCATCTCTTGTGTGTTTTCTTCTAAGTTATTGTGAGATTTGGTGGAAATAGAAGGCTAGTATTTTGTCCTGATTTATATTGAAATAGTGCTTAATTTAAATATAAATTTTAAGCGTTAATTATCCGGATATTTTCGTATTAATCGGATTGGGTAGATCTCGTGAACGCTAGTAGAAATCAGGTTCACTACCTTTGATTTCTCTTCGAGTTTAGGTGATTTGGTCGACCTTGTTTTTAATTAATTTTGGAATTTATTTTGGACTTTATTTTAAATCGCTACTTAGTCCGGATTCCTCTCTTATTGGGTTTGTGAAAGCTAGCGAATAATTTTAATTTGAATTGCTAATTGTCCGGATCGGGTAGGTTTTTTTCGCTTGAGCGAACATTGGCATATAGCCCTTGTTCAATCTCTATAAGGAGTAGCGACCCTTTGCGTTGTGCATTGCTATATTGTTGGAATCATCGCTAGTATTAATTTAGAGAAATATTGTTCGCTACGTATTTAATATAATTACTGAACCTAAGAATGTGTAGTATTTAATCCGTCGAAACCATGGGCCTACATCAATTTGGTATCAGAAGGAGGTTCACGTCAATTTCCTAATTGACACCCTCCCCTTTTATTAATATGCCGACACGCAATTGTCTTGCACGTTTATTTGTCAAAATTACAAAAAAAATCATGGTCTGTCAATAGCAGCCTAAAATTTTTATTTTTCTGCAAAAAAATTAAAAAAAAATTTAATAATCTCATATTTATTTCCAACAAGAAAATGCAAAAAATATATTTATTGCCTTAGTTGTTTATCAGGAACAATTTCATCTATTATAATTTTATAGGATCGGAGACATTATTAGAAAATGGCCAATGACGTTAACGTTTCCCGATTGCAATCTTTTGGTTCCATGACGAACATTAGAAAACCAGTTCATTCCCCTATAATGGATGAGATTAAGGTTTTGTTTGCGCAACTAAAGGCTAACCAAGTGGCACCACCACCCCCTAGGCAACCTCACACTTATCCTACTTATGACGGTTTAGAGTGTCCCCAAATTTTTAGAGACTGGCTTGAGGGGATAGAAATTTATTTTGATTGCCACGTATGGGACGACCACCAAAAGGTTAATATCGCCCGAGAGCGGTTAGTAGGTCAAGCCCGCGTGTTTTGGTTAAACGAAGAGCGTCGTGTTGGTAGCTATCAATATGCTTGGCCGCACATGCAAAGCTTACTCTCGGATCAATTTGATCCTGACTACCTTCGTACTAATAGCACTACACCCGTGAGTTAGTATAGTTATGACACTAGACCTGTAGCTGCTTATAGGAGTGAACCTATGCCACCTGTTAGCAAAACTAGTTATGGCACTAGACCTATAGCTGCTTATAGGAGTGACAATATACCTCAGGTTAGATTCTATCCCCACAGTAGTAGTAATACCCAAAGGGTGCTTATTTCCACCTCTAGATAAAATAAGCAATTTAGACCCCATAATTTGGACTCCAAAGATATTACTACTAGGGTGTTGGCTCCTTTAGCTCCGACGTCAGAGACTCCTGAGATTGTGATTGATACCCCCGAGGACTCTGATGTAGATGTGGTATCTATAGATTCTTAAGATGACAAGCTAGGTGAGAGTATTCTTACATGTACGATAGTGCCCGACGATTCGGATGATTTTGACATTGAGGGGATACCTAATGATTTGGAAGACGATGTACGGGATGATGACAGTCTGATCTGTGAGAGTATCTCGTTGCCTATTACATGCTCTGATAGTGTTTTGAGTATTGAGTGCCCCCTCTAAGATACGATCCCCATCGTTATAGAGCCTACGATTACATCCACTGAGATTGTATCTGAGTCATCTGAGGAGCCTAAGAGTGAGGATGTCCCTAGTGTTATTGTGGATGAGTTACCATCTGAGGGAAGGGTACTTTTGGACGATTTTCTTGTTGTATACCCAGATGAGAGTTCCTCGACGATGTCACCGTTGGGTGCAATTTATATTGATTTGGATTTTATCCCGGGATTGATTTTACCGACCCTTCCCCCTATTTATTTGCCTATCTTAGATCACTTTTTAGGTCGTGGGTCTGGTAGTCCTAGGCTGAGTTTTTGTGCCACGCCCACTCTATTAGTTCCTACATTGGCGTTGTCTCAACGTATAATTATTACTAAGTTGAGCGCACTAGTATTTGGACTTTTCACCGCACCACGTAGATCTGACTACGCGTCACCTTTGACAGTTCATTTTTCTGCGTGTCCGTCTACGGTTCTGTCCTCGACTGTATCCGACTCTTTGACTATTGTGCCTCTGGATGTGGTGTCCCCTAGAAATGCTTATATTCCACACCTGGCTACACACATTTACCCACCGCCTTTTTATGACCCTCATGTCCACACGTTAGTGGCTATAGCTGGGCCGCTTGAGTTGTATCGCTTGCACATTCGTTCACATCCGGGAGCGTCCAACTCTATAATTTATGATGAGCGGTTCTCCTTGCCATATCTTCATGCCAAGCGTGAGTATATTAAAGTTAAAATTAAAACTACGGATTTGGAGCGCTTTCTTGCGCTAGCCCATTGAAATCATTTTTGATTATAAGGCTCTCATGCCACCTGACTTAACCCCCTTATCCTCCATATTTGGGTCAAGTCATGTAGCACATGGTTTCACTCCTCATATATCTAGGACGTTAGTGTTTCATCTTAATTTATGTCGCACGCACTTCCGACCCCTGCCGAGACCATCCTATGCTAGAATTAGTGATTTGGGTTTAGTCTGGTCAGTCCCCAAGCGGATGCCTTCTAGCTCCGTTAATAATTTAATACGTAGGAAAGTCGACCCATCCATGGATATGAAGAACTTCGGATCTCATGCTTTTATTTCAGATTTTTATAAAGCACAGGGTGTTTCACTTTATTTCAAGTTTCCAGACTTTTTACTATACGTCTTTGTTCCACCTGAGTGGCTTTCTCCGTCGTTTCTTCCTCCCACTAAATATTCTCTTGGATTGGGGAGTGTTAGTTTTATCGTGTCTATATTCCACGTAGATTCCTTGGTTCTTGAACCGGATGGTAAGATTCAAGTTTTATTTCTTTTGCTTGACACCCTTTTGAGTTTTCTCGAAAGTTTTGATGTTTCTTTGCCTGACAGGTTCTAGGGCTGATGGATGTTCATGCTACTACGACATGGATAGCAGGGCCAGATTTGCCTCATATTGATGCTGCTTTTGGATGTTCTGCCCTCACATGCCACTCATCGGTGATGAGAAATTGTGAGTGGGGGAGGATTGATGGCGACCGTTGATCCCCGACATCAAGAGTTCGTTGATTGGGACGAATGGTTCCGCAAGCTCGAGGATGAAATTCTACCGCGATGTTCTTCGCCAACTCCGCTGCCGCTATATGTTTTGCATGACGTCCGCCGCCTCCATTAAATAAAATATATAATTATAAATTAAATAATTATAATTATATATTTTAGCAATTTTTTCTAAGCAATTTTATTTTAAGAGTTTTATTTCATGCATTAAAATATTGTATTTTAATTTCATGTATGATGAGTGCATATAATCATCATGTTGCATTATTTTTATTTCATGTAATGGTGGGTGCATATAACCATCATAAGTTTATTTTATTTTTCATGAATAGTGGAGATGAAGTGGTGTAGGCTATATATAGCCATGTTATGAAGAGAATAATAGATGAAGAATGAAAAGAAAAAAAAACCTAATTGAGTTTCCCCCCTATTGCTCTCTCCCTCCCTTTATAACTTCGGCTTGACTCTCTCCTCCCCATCTTTGGCCGCCGGCCACCCCCTCTCTTCCCCTTCCCCTTGGCATTTCGGCTACCTTCCCCTCCCCCCTTCTCCCTTTCTATTGTATTCGGCCACCTTCATCCCTCTCTCTATTCCGGCCCCCTCTTTCACCCTCTCTCAAGATTTTCATCCCTCCTACAAAACCGCCACCTCCTCTCCCTCCCTTTTATAAGTTCGGCCATCAACTCCACCACTAACCCGAGCCCTCTCTCCCTCCAAAGAAACTGAGCAGCCCCTCCCATAAAACCGACGGCCACCCACATCTCTCCCCTAGCCTCCACCTCTTCATCATCTTGATTAAATTATTCTCACCACCTTTCTTCTCTCCTCTTTCCATATATATTGTCCTTCAAGGTTCCTCCCTCCTAGGGTTATTGTAAAGGAAAACGGCTCGCGTCTTCATTGTCCGGTGCGGATCCGTGGATTTGCGTGGAGATAGATTCAACCATCGTCGTGTGCGTTTCCTCCACTCATCTTGTGGACGGATTGTTTTGGGATTTGGGTTATGATTTTCTAAATCATATCTTGTGTGTTTTCTTCTAAATTATTGTGAGATTTTGTGGAAATAGAAGGCTAATATTTTGTCCTGATTTATATTGAAATATTGCTTAATTTAAATATAAATTTTAAGCGTTAATTATCCAGATATTTTTGTATCAATCGGATCGGGTATATCTCGTGAACGCTAGTAGAAATCAGGTTCACTACCTTTGATTTCTCTTTGAGTTCAGGTGATTTGGTCGACCTTGTTTTTAAATAATCTAGGAATTAATTTTGGACTTTATTTTAAATTGCTACTTAGTCCAGACTCCTCTCTTATTGGGTTTGTGAAAGCTAGCGAACAATTTTAATTTGAATTGCTAATTTTCGAATCGGGTAGGTCATTTTCGCTTGAGCGAACATTGGTATATAGCCATTCTTTAATCTCTATAAGGGGTAGCGGCCCTTTGCGTTGTGTATTGCTATATTGTTGGAATCATCGCTAGTATTAATTTTAGACAAATATTGCTCGCTATGTATTTAATATAATTACCGAACCTAAGAACGCATAGTATTTAATCCGTCAAAACCATGGGTCTGCATCACTTTCACTTCAAAAAATTCAACACCGAGCTGGTGAACTGCGTGGAAGCGAGACCCGCTTCTATGCGGCCGAAGCATCAAGCACAGATGAAGCTCATGCGGAGGCGGGCGAAGCCCGCCTGGATGCGGCCAAAGGCCACCCGAGAGTTTCAAGCACGGGCATAGCCCGTGCGAAGAAGCTCGTATATATAATAACAAGCAGTCGTGCACGAGGGACCCCGTGCAGGCAACATTCGTCGTGGGTGCAACATTTGTCGAGGGGGCGAAATTCGTCGTGGGGTGCGACATTTGTCGAAGGGGCGATATTTGTCGTAGGGGTGACATTTGTTGTGGGGGCGACATTTGTCATGGGGACGATATTTGTCATGGGGGGACATTTGTCGTGGGGGCATCATTCGTCATGGTGGCGACATTCGTCGTGGGGGCAACATTCGTCGTGGGGGCAACATTTATCGTGGAGGCGACATTCGTCTGAAAAGCTAATTCCCAACCAAAAGTACCTCGTGCGGGGAGCATTCGTCGTGGATGCGACATTTGTCGAGGGGAACGACATTTGTCGTGGGGGCGACATTTGTCGTGGGGGAGACATTTGTCGTGGGGGCGTCACTTGTCGTGGTGGCGACACTTGGTCTCATGGGCGGTGACCTTGATCGAGGGCGGTGACATTGGTTGAGGGCGGCAACATTGGTCGTGAGGGGCAACATTGGTCATGGGAGACGACATTAATCGTCTGCGGAAAAAATGATTGTGGGGTGGGGGGCATTCCTATTCATTTTTGTTGTAGTAATATTTCCTATTTGTTGTTTTAGGTTTTGTTTAACTGTACATTTTGGCATTCTAGTCACTTGAATTTAACAGACACAGCTCCACTATTATACAGAACATATACAACTGGATCTATATTTTGAACAATATTGGAGGAGTAATATAATTGTCACTTCCATTTGGAAGGAGTAATATACGTCACAATCATACAAATTAAAGCATATAATGGAGGAATAATAAACACACAAATCGCAAAACTTACAACATTACAATAAACCAAACAAAATAAATAATATGGAATTATGATGAGATAACAAATTTATTAGATCATAACTATTTACAAAATAAATTGAAGAGAAAGTGGAAGGGGTTGCACCTAAAAGAATCGTGTATTGTCTAATCTTCACCACAAAGAAGTGCAGTAATAATATATTCTGAAAAATTTTGAGCTCAAGCACGGGCGACTTTGGGATGTGACAATGGTGATCCTTGGTTGGCAATAGCAGTGGGGATTGTTTAACTGCATGATCAAGACCTCAAATTCAAAGAAAAAACATGTGCCTTGTGCCTATTTCGTTCCCTCCATTCAGATAAAAAAATGTTTTATAAGCATTCAATTCTCTTATATGTTTTTCCACTCAATCTGATCAACTTTCTATGGCTAATATAACTTTAAATTAAATAGTTTAGACTAAATACCTAATGAGATATCAATTTTCATCATCTTCGTATGAGCAGCAATAACTCATTGATTTTTGAGAGGAGATCCTTGACCTGTGGTGAAAACTATGTTAGAATTACATCAAAGGATGTTGAACTACACAACCAGGCTTTATTCTTAGATGTACGTTGGAGTGTGAACAACAAAACCCAACAAATATATAGAAATTACCTAGAAGAAAGTATCAGTACAACCAACTCCCGTCACCTAAACTGCACGGCAGGGCAAAAATTAGAGAGCAGATAGTTTAGGCTTGCACACAACCAAAATCAACGCCATCGATTGAGAAACCCTAAAAACACTGTGGGAGAGAAATGAAATTTTGTCGGCATGAGCCTTCTTGAGGAGCCTCCTCCACTGACTCATCCGAGGAGGTATTAAAAGGGTCTGCCATCACAACAGAAGTTTTGAATAAAGCAATAATTAATTGATGCACTACTCACCGGTGGTTTAGGAAGGCAGGCCGCAACCCCACAACAACCTGAACCACATAGAGAATAAGAATAACAGATCACTTCACCTCTAATTCATTAGTTCAATAACTTATTAAGAATAACAAATTCTCACTTGTTAGAGTAGTATTGTGTAATGCAGTTATGAAAAATCATTTTATTTACAGGTGCAAAACATTGGTAGTAAATAAAATTAATACATAAAAGTAGGACTCACTTAAGTAAATGTGATACCTCTTCATTTGTTTACTGAGAGCTCAATGCCCTTGAAGTTGATGTTGGGAGCATGATTTGTTCACGATTACTTAATCAATGAGTTAGAGCATAGATGTATTTTTTATGCATTGTATTACTTCTTCTAGACGTTTTTCGCATTGTAGTAAAGTTGATGCTGGAGTGTGTACTTTCATGAATATATCTGTATTTTTTATGCATTGTATTACTTCTTCTAAACATTTTTCGCGGGGGCGACAATTGTCGCGGATACGACAATTGTCGCGGGGGCGACATTGATCGTGGTGGCGACATCGGTCATGAATGGCAATACCGTTTGTGGTCTCAGATATCGGTCGTGGGCAGAGATAACGGTTGCTGAAGCTTCCAAAAATGTCTAGAAGAAGTAATACAATGCATAAAAAATACAGATATATTCATGAAAGTACACTGAATACAAAAACAGAAGAAATAATATAGTTCATGAATATTACAAATGTTACATTGATCCATACAATCTATGTAATTTGGCTCGCTGCATGTAATTTTGTGAATATTTCTTTGAACACAACATTTCTAGTGTACACTCCTTCTTGCTCCTCCAATTTACCATTTTTAACTATCACTTTGGTGTTATTTGCGGAAACTCCTCTTAATAATGCCACATACAATTGTCCATGGCTAAAAACATCATTTGGTAGATATACTCCAACATTTGAAATTGTTTGGCCCTGTGATTTGTTGATGGTTAAAGCATAGCTCAATCGTATTAGGAATTGCTTTCGGGTGAGCTCGAAGGGAATTTTAACATCCTCTGTGCTCTTCAAGTGAATTCGTGGTAGAAATACTTTGTTCCTTTTAAACTCTCCGCTCAATATTTCAGCTTCAATAACGTTTCTTGAAAAGTTTACACATATAAGTATTATCGGTGAACCTTTCTTGAGATTGAGCTCGTGAGGTGGTAGATTCCCCGGATTTATTGAATTTAAGAATTCTGACAAATATAAATTATGGGTGTCATCCACTACTGAGTCAAAAGAATAGTAAGTTTTGCATTCTCCCGGAAATATTTCAAGACATTTTTCATTTATTTTGTTGACATCTTTATTCAAAGGCATTATTATTGCTCTGCTTTCCATGTATCTGACATCTGTTGGGGAACCAAGCTCAGGGAATTTTGCATCGATCAATATATTTACAGAGCGTTCATCTACCCAAGGTATGACCATAGAGGTTGGAATCTGAATCACATCATTTAGAATAGCTGGCTCATCACCATTACCCACGCGCAGTAAGAACTCCGAGAAATGTGGATCGCCATGAGCTCTCATGTTCATTATTAAGCTAAGAATGCGAGCATTTGTCCATAAATACGATTCAACAATGCTTACGCTAATAATTTGAGATTTTGTTCCATTTACGACGACCGGTGTCAGCTGACGAAAATTGCCACCAAAGATCATAACCTTACCTCCGAAGGGCTCATTCACGTCAAGGACATCCTTGAAAGATCGATCCACAGCTTCAAATGCCTTTTTATGAATCATTGGGGCCTCATCCCAAATAATTGCCCCGACTTGTTGTATCAATTCACGCAAATCAGACTGCTTATTAAATCTGCAGGTCGACATTATTTCATATCTGATAGGTATTTTTAACTTTGAGTGTGCAGTCCTCCTACCCGGGAGTAGGTTTGTTGTGATCCCCGATGAAGCTGTTGCTAATATAATGAACCCTTCCTTTCTGAAAGTTGCCAGCAATGCCCGATAAAGGTACATTTTTCCCGTACCTCCTAGACAATCCAAGAAGAACATTGCATTTTGTCGTTTTCTTATAGCCGCTCTTATGATGTTGAATGCTGACAGCTGTTCTTGATTAAATGAGTTTACTAAATTTAAGTCATCATCAGATATTGAGAATGAACGTTCATGTTCGATTAGGCTGGAGAAGATGTGCAAACCTTCAAAACCTTCACTTATGGCTGGCAAACCAAAAATTTTTACTGTTTTCTTATGCTGTTGTAGAATGTTATCTAAATCATGAAGTAACTTGTCTTTTTTATAAGTGCTGGTTGAAGTGTAATATTCTGTCATACTGTCAAAGTTCTCATCCTACAGATCTTGTACAGAGGTCGGTTCACAGTATAACAAAATTGTTGCAAAAAGACTTCTCAATGAAATTGGCATTCTAAAACATCTTGCTTCAGCCAGGAAATCTCGAATGCTATTATCCTCTTCAAGAAGTCTGTGTTGGTCTGCAGCTTGTTTAAAGGTTGTACATTGAACACCGCCCATACACTTTAGATCCTCAAACGATTTTGGACCCTTAACATGATTAAGTAGCAGTCGTAAGTAAAACCTTTCGCCTTCCATTGGGTTGACTGCATATATTCTACCAATAACTTTTAGATTTGATACTCTTGGTATCCACTTGCGCTCGGCAGGTAGATATCTGTAGTATTTTGAAAAATCTTTATATAAGTATTTCTCACGCTCTTGGTCGTCATTATACACACGAAAAAAAATCAGTCAGCATCGATTTGGAGTTCCTCTCATTTGCCAAGACACTTGAAATCATTTCCTCTGTACCAAAATGAACCTGATGTTGATTTAATATATGAATTTGCAGTCTTGAAACAGAAGGATACATCCTCGTCATCTCAAACGTAAATATTTTCCATAATGCCTCTGGTGAATAAACCCAGCGACCGTCAACGTACTTGCTCACCTAATCATAATTAGGGGCAGGGCGAACTTCAAATGACACGCAATCATGTCCCTTGTAGACATACTTATACAAATACTTAATACTCTTAATACTACTACATATCTCCACATTGATGTGAAAATCATACCTTAAGAGTAACCAAGGGTTGTATGGAACGACCCATCTATTATCCACCACAATGCTACGACCAACTGTAATAGTTCTACTATTATCAATCTGGCGTCGATAAACAGGATATGAGTCATTACCCTGAACAGTATACTCTGCAAAAGGCTTAGGATACCCCTTACTATACCCAAAATTTTTCATGCATTGTGCTTTCGGTTTGAAGTGACCACATGGTCCATGTATCATATGTTTTAGAACTGCATAATATAAAGGGCGATCCGCCTCTTGATTGGGTATCTCAGCACTAACCAAAGAATCATACTCATCTGGAGTATTTAATTTATCTTCAGCATCAAAAAAAATCAACCTGCTTACGTGTGGTAGACCTCTCTTCTGAAACTCAATAATGTGAACGTGTGCAATGACCTTTCCAAGGATACCTTTATTGAAGATCTCATCTTTTAAATTTTCATATTTAGCTCGAAATATTCTCGTAAGTATATCTGGACGATCATACGGAAGTTGTCCTGGATAAAGTTCATTTTTGATTTTACTCCAGTTAGGATTGCACGTCATTGTTAAAAATATATCTGGTTTGTTGTAGTGTTACACGATTGACATTACATCTTGATACCTCTGATACATATCTCAAGGGATTCCAATGAAGGAAGACGGAAGGACGGTTCGTCGCCTAATGTTTCCTAAGTGAATAGAATTAAGAAAGAGAAGAAAGATTAACATGAAAGACGTTAATCAGCAATTGCATATATTACAGCAGTTTGAGAAGCATGAATAAGCAAGTAAATATACCAGCATCATTTTCACCATTATTTAAGCAATCTTGTAACCCTTGATATAGCTCTGCACGAATTTTATTTTGATTCAGGCTAATCCATCTTAATTTTTGAGTCTCAATCTTGATGTAGTTATCCACGACATATTGTTAAAGCAGTCGTCCTCCACGAAGAAGTATTGATGAATTATTCGTACGTATCTGTATTCGGCCACACACTATACGAAATTAGGAAATTAAAAATTTATTAATAAAGCTCTTAATTAATAATCGTGAAATTTATGACCTAGAGCAAGCATGCGGAGTAGTCATAACAACTAACACGTAACCCCCGATCCGTCTGAAAAGCTAAATCCCAACCAAAAGTACCCTGCGAGAGCAGGAGTGGGTACTGTAGTGGATCATAAAAACCTGTGTACTCCTTGACTGTAGTCAAATACCCACATGTAGAATGGATTTTGATGTCCCTATCGATAGAGTCAGCAAAATCTTCGACTCCCACCAACACTGCAACTACCTGAGATGCGGTAGGAAGGATGTATTGTCGGTCGGTAGACGGTCGTTCACGAATAAGTAGTGTACATGACTGTAACTGCTGGGGTTGAGCAATTTATCTAAATTTTACGACATATGGGTTGTGTGTATCAAGGATATCTTTGATCTCATTCAATATTTCCATATCGAGTCCATTATTTTCCGTCAAACGTTGTGGTGTCTCATGTTCGGTGTCGTAGATGAACATTTGTAAAAATCATGGTCTGTCTCCCGGAGTAGAAGAAGAGATCCAATCTTGTTATATATAGCTCCATATGCTCTGAAAGTGTACAAACCCTAGTTGAAAGCAGGAAGTGTTTCGTCAAGTGTAACGCCCATGGATGTGAAAGAGAATACGTGGTTGTATGCACATATATTTTGCCTGAAATGGCGCCCTTTTGGGGTCTGATCGGTGTAAAGAGCCAACAACTGTGGGGGGATAGGAATTGCAGGTAAAATTACTTTGCCAAGTTTATAGCATAAATTTTTTGTTTCTTTGTTAAATAATCGAGCTGTATAGTGAGGGCAAATGGTTGGTTGTGGGAGCTGGAAGACGCGGACGTTGTCGGAGGAACGGTAATTTCTTGCAATATTACGACATCATGTCTGCGAAGTGGGCGCAGAACTGCCTTCTTCAATTTCATTCGGTCGATGCGGAGGTTCTGGATATGTTGGTTAGACTTCCACGGCCGATGGTAAAGTCAACGGTTAGCATGATTGTGTTCGTCTTGCATTTAGTGCACTCCGTTGTTCTGCATTCAATGACCGTCTCCAATTACTAACACGCACTCGGGTTGACTCTCAAGTTTGCTCAGTTGGTGATGTCGAACTAGAAGGCCTCCCTCTTTTATGTTGCAGTGGTTCACCCTGGTTTGGCAATGACGACTCATGTCAAAACCCGCACTTTCTCCAAAAGGACAAGTATCAGAGTATGAGGAAACACGCGTCGTGATGCCACGTCGAGCAGGGGATAACTGCCGACGCTCAGGCAATCAGAACTACTATTATAGAAATATTCATAAGTTTAATGATTAGAAAGTTGCTTATGTAAATAAGGGCTGTATCCCTCGGCTCAGTGGTTCATTAGCCCACTTAGAAGAAAACATAATTTACACTGCGGAAAATACTTTAATTAAGATAGCTTAACATCCTACATGAGTACAAACGTCCATGAAGGACAACTCATGTCATGCAAGACTCTAGATTTAGTATAAGTAGGGAAATGCCTTTTTCGCTAGTTGTAAAGTACTTCTTTTAAGCTTAAATACATGAGATGTATGTCATACTATTAGTAAGGTTTAATATTCAAAATAACTAACATGCATACTAGCATAAAACATTCCCAAGAGACAAGTAACAGCTCCCAAACTGGGTAACCAAACAAACATAGAAGAGTAAAAGTAGTCTGAGAAAAACAACCATCAAAGGGCGCCAACAAACTGACACGAACCCCTCAGTGTACACAAATGTCTGAGTCAACAAAGCAACAAGCAATCTCACCTAAAGTGAGAGAAACACTCCTGCAAAGCGGTCAACTAAAACGCAGCTCCAAACTAGCCGCTCGGACAGCTACAACCTGGACCTGAGGCATTCAAAGACAGAATACCTCAGCACAAATAAAACAATGCAAGTGGAAAAAAGAGATAAAAACTTAAAGCTAAGAAAAGATCAATAAATAGGGGAGGATCAACCCCCACCCAACAAGCTGACAAACTCTGCAACAAGTCAACAAATGAACGAGATTATAGCAAACAAATCATCAATAAAAGCTGAAGGAGATGCACCAAGTACCTCGGGAAAACAACCCGCTTCGGCTCAAACCTGCTGAAGCAACGCAAGAAATGGCTAAACCAGCCAACGTCCAAAACAAGGATAGGAGCAACGGTCCAAGGATCATGATAGGAGAATCACTAACACTTAGTGATCCTCGTCTCGGAGGAGTGGGTGACCCTTATTTCAAAGGCATTTTATTTGCTTGTAACGACCTGGCAAGCTAAGTAGCACAGCGTCGCCCGGCCCACTAGCAACCCATGGAGGACCCATTGCGCTCCAGTGGTGTAGCCGGAATCTACAAGACCTGCCACGGAAACCAACACCCACAAGACACCTCACCAAGACCTCGGTATCACTGCATGCGAACAAGCGATACAATGTGACAGTTCCATCCACATTAACTTCTATCAACGTTTCCTGGTCACACTTTCCAAAGGTTGGGGTCAAAACCCCGAAACAGACTCCCAAGGACTTCACTCAGCGAAAACGATGAAAGACGGACAATTCCTTCAGAATTCGTCGGGTATCACCATTGATACTCGACGGATTCGTCGAGAATTGTCGACGAAAACCAACTGGAGTCGTCGAGTATCGTCGCGATACTCGACGATTTTCCCTAAATTTGTCGGGTATCGCGACGATACTCTACGAATCTGCCAGGGGCGTCTCGATGATCTGGCCTACCAATCTCGACGAAAAGCCTTCGATTCTCTACGACTAACATAACGATACTCGCCGAACCTGCCTTGCCATTCTCGTCGATTTTGCCTTAGCGTCAACGTCTCTACCGGTGATTCTCGACGATCCCTACTCGACGAATGTCCAGTGATTCTCGACGACTCCAACCCGATACTCGCCGACTCTGCCTTGTGATACTCGCCGAATCTACCTTATCATTCTCGCCGATTTTTTCTTAGCATTCTAGGACAGCCAAACCACGGGTAACGAGGATGCTCGACGAATTCGTCGGGTATCCAAAGTGATATCCAACGGATTCTCCTCGTAGCGTGGGAAAGACCGGATAATCGCCCTATAGCGTAAACCTACTCAAAATAAGGGAGAGAAAATAGAGATAAAGGGAAGAACTGGAGCAAGAAAGGGAAGAAAATCCACTTGCCTCGATACCCACGGAGAAGACGTCGCCCGCCTCGGCCGCTTCCAGATCCGGCCACAAGGAGCACCGAGCAACGTTTCCTGAAACTTTTGGGGACAAAATCAAGCCAAAAACCCCTAACCCTAACCTTCAAAAGTCAAGGAAACGGACAAATCTTACCTCTACCGAGAAGCCCTCACCGAGAGCAGCCCGAAAATCCAGTCAGACGAGGAAAACGAGCCCTCCTGCTCTGCACACCGCCGACCGAAGTCCTCGCCGAGTCCGCCGCTCCCCAAGTATCGCGAAAACGAAACTGTCGTCGGGTTCGAGAAGAAGAATAAAAATACGGACTGGACAAACCCTATCTATCATATTTATACCCTAAATAAAATAATATATTATATTATATAATATATATATAATAACACACAATCCTAATACAACGCTCAACACAAACGAACTCGGGAACGCGCGAAAATCGCGTCGTAGCCAAAAACCAACGCTACGAACGCAACGGCGAGGTCGGAATCCTAATTCGATGGGTTGAACTCAGACAAACACCTACCAAAGCCAAAACACAAGCGGCTCCGCCGAGTCACCAAAACAGACCCGGCCCGCTAGGGAAAACTCGCCAACAAGCTAAGATACTACCCTACAGAGAACTCAAGGAGCCAAGATCATGCTCTAACCTCGGCACATGTCAAACACGTGCTAGGGTAACGCTTCTGACGTCAAAACCCGGATAACTAAATAATATCGGAAAATCAGGGGCGTTACAGTCACACCCCCTAAAAAGAAGTTTCGTCCCGAAACTTGGATCACGAAGCGAAGAAGAAGACAGAAGAAAAGGCACAACAGGAGAATTCTTAAACGAGAATACTAACCTGAGAATACTAACCTGAGAAGACTAAGAGAACAACTGGGGATGCGATTTTCTCATCGCGGACTCCAATTCCCACGTTGCACTTCTAGCATCCTTGTTTCTCCAGAGAACTTTAATCATTGGAATTGTCTTCTTCCTTAGCACACGATCTTGCATTTCCAGAATACGGACAGATTCTTCAATATACGAGAGATTAGGCTGCAATTGGGGCACTGAGTCAAGAACATGGTGATCACTACGAACACACTTTCGCAACTGGTTCACGTGAAAGACGTCGTGAACGCTAGGGAAAGAATCAGGCAAATCCAGTCTATACGCAGAAACCCCGATACGCTCCAGAATCTGAAAAGGTCCCACATACCTGGGATCAAGTTTATGGTTCCTTCCAAACCTCTTAACACCTGGCATCGGAGAGACCTTCAGAAAAACCATGTCCCCAACTGCAAATTCCAGATCAACTCTGCACTGATTGGCATACTTCTCGTACCTCTCCTGAGCCAACCTCAGCTTTTCACGAATATGCGACACCGAAACGCTCATATCTTCTAACGCTTCTGGACCGAGCAAGGGTCTTTCACCAACTTCTTCCCAAAACAAAGGGGTTCGACAACGCCTTCCATATAACGCTTCAAAGGGTGCCATCTGCAAGCTCTCCTGATAGCTGTTATTATACGCGAATTCCATCAATCTGAGGCGTTTATCCCATGCTCCTCCATGGTCCAGAATATAATATTGAATCATATCCTCCAAGATCTGGTTCACTCTCTCTGTATGTCCATTCGTCTGAGGATGATAAGCGGTAGAATATCTAAGGTCTGTGCCTAGGGCTCCCTGCAAGCTTTGCCAGAAACGAGACATGAATCGGGAGTCTCGGTCCGACACAATGCTTGTAGGTACACCATGCAGTCTGATAACTTCGTCCAGATATAATTCAGCTATCTTTTCCATAGAATAATAAATCTTAAATGGCACAAAGTGGGCACACTTGGTTAACCTGTCCACGATGACCCACACTGCATCATGACCTCGGGGAGATCTCGGCAAACCGGTTATGAAATCCATGGATAAACTCTCCCATTTCCAGCTTAATATATCCAAAGGCGTTAGCTTACCACCCGGTCTCCTATGATCTGCTTTGACACGCTGGCAGGTATAACACTCAGATACAAACTTGGCAATGTCGTTCTTCATACCTGACCACCAAACAATCTGTTTTAAATCTCTATACATTTTGGTGGAACCAGGATGATAAGCAACACTAGAACCATGCGCTTCACTACATATTCTTGCTCGGATGTCCCCAACAGCGGGAATACAGTATCTTCCACGGAATATTAAGGTACGCGTGTCATCAATCGAAAAATCAGGTAATTCCCCTTTCTCAGTCCTACTGAGGAGGTGCTGCAATTCAGGATCGTCTTTCTGATGTAGCCTAGTGAGAGTAATCCACGAAGGCTCTTCCACCTTTAAGCTACTCGGCGAAGCACTATTCCCTACTATTATGTCCATGAGCAAAAACTCTTCGATAAGGGATTGCACCGAGAGATTAAAGATATGCGCGGGCTTCCGGCTCAACGCGTCCGCTACTACATTAGCTTTTTCGGGATGATAGAGGATATCAACTTCGTAGTCCGCAACATACTCTAGCCACCTACGCTGGCGCAGATTCAATTCCTTTTGAGTGAAAACATACTTTAAACTCTTATGGTCCGAATAAACCTTGCATGACACTCCATACAGCAGATGTCTCCACAACTTTAATGCATAAATGACCGCAGCAAATTCTAGGTCGTGCGTAGGGTAATTCTTTTCATGAACTTTCAATTGTCTTGATCCATACGCAATCACCTTACCGTCCTGCATCAATACGCAACCGAGTCCAACTCGCGAGGCATCTACATAAACAGCATACTCTATTCCTTGCACCGGCAATACCAACACTGGGGCAGAACACAGTCTTTTCTTGAGCTCCTGAAATGCTTCTTCACAGGCCTCACTCCATACAAAGGCTGCGCTCTTTTGCGTAAGCCTGGTCAACGGCGCAGAAAGCACAAAGAATACTTCAACAAATCTTCTGTAGTAACCTGCCAATCCTAGGAAGCTCCTTATTTCCTTAGGCGATGAAGGTCTCCTCCAATCCAAGACTGCAGCTATCTTCGCAGGATCCACTGAGATACCTTCCTTACTAACGATATGTCTTAGGAATGACACCTGAGACAACCAGAACTCACACTTGCTAAGCTTCGCATACAGCTTGTGCGCCCTTAGAGTAGACAAGACTAAGCGCAAGTGCAGGGCGTGCTCATCTGCATTTTTGGAATATACAAGTACATTATCAATGAACACTACCACGAATTTATCCAGAAAATCCCTGAACACTCTGTTCATCATGTCCATAAAAGCTGACGGTGCGTTTGTTAATCCAAAAGACATTACCCGAATATCAAAGTGTCCATAACGAGAACGAAAAGCAGTTCGCGGGATGTCCGACTCCCAGATCCTTAACTGATGGTAACCTGGACGAAGGTCGATCTTTGAGAACACGGAACTACCTCGCAACTGATCGAACATGTCATCAATCCTGGGTAGAGGGTATCTGTTTTTAACAGTCACTTTGTTTAGCTCACGATAGTCGATGCATAGTCTCATTGTTCCGTCCTTTTTCTTCACGAAGAGCACTGGTGCACCCCAGGGGGAAGAGCTGGGTCTAATAAAGCCGCACTGCAACAACTCATCTAGCTGAGTACGCAGCTCCTCTAACTCACGCGGCGCCATGCGGTATGGTGCCTTAGCAATAGGGCGAGTGCCTGGCTCAAGATCTATAACAAAATCCACTTCTCTTACTGGAGGAAGTCCGGGAAGACTAACCGGAAAGACATCCGGAAACTCACTCGCCACAGAAACGTCCTCAACCCGAGGCTCAACCGAAGCAGCTTCCAAAGCAGAAACGGAAACAATAAAAAAATCGCAGCCAGACTCTAGAAGTTTGCGAGCACATACCGCAGAAATGATCGAAGATTCCTGACGCGGCGAACCATACACACTCATGGGCTGACCATTGCCACCACTAAAGTCCATGCGCTTGTGCTTGCACTGAATGACGGCATCATAGCTGGACAACCAGTCCATGCCCAAAATCACGTCAAAGTCAGTCAAATCCAGCACCTTCAGATCCGCAAAGACTAAAGAACCACTAAGGAAGATGGGGCATTTCTGGATACCCTGGTATGACCTCACCAGCTCTCCTGAAGGAAGTGTGATGCTTAGGGAGGCATCTAATGAGTCAAGAGTCCAGCGGTGACGGTCTACAAAACTCCTTGCCACAAAGGAGTGAGTAGCACCCGAATCGAACAAAACACGCGCCCACTTACCGTTCACCTTAAATTCACCAAACACATAGCGCGCACAACTAAATTACGGAAACTAAGAATCTACTAAAAGAGTTTACTAACTAGACCAGAGACTAACCTGAGATCACTTGAGTCGAAGATTGGGCTTCCTCCTTGGTCAACACATTCAACTTTCCTTTTCCTTTATCCACATGTGGTACTGGCGGAGGTAGAGTCTGAAACGAAACTGCATTCAGCGCGGGCTGGCTCTACGGGCAATTAGCTCTCTTGTGCCCCTTCTGTTCGCAGAGGAAACAAACTCAAGCCTTCTTGGGACAATGGGCCGCATCATGCCCACTCCTCTGGCAATACGAACAGACATGACTTCCTTTTGGAGCATCCTGGATCGCATGAACCTGAGACAACTTCTGCGCATCCAGTCTCTTAAAGCACTTCTCGAAGGGGTGACCTGGCCTGCCACAGAAGCTACACGCTTCTTTCTTATCCTTCTTCGCAGCAGGGCCAGATGTCCTAGCACTTCCTTCTTCATCAGGTTTCCTCTTGTCCTTCTTTGCATGTGTTCCCCTATTCTTTGCGTTCTTTATCGCCTCAACCTTCAAGGCAGCTTCAACCATTTCTGCAAGGGTCTCTGACTTGTACGCGCTAACCAACTATTGAATGTCATATCTTAGACCACCTAGGAAACGTTTTACTCTGCCTTCTTCGGATGCTACCAAAGCTGGGGCGAAACGACTGAGCTTGCTAAACTCGACTTCATACTCACCCACAGTAAGTTACCTCTGCTTCAGGTGAAAAAAGTTGTTCATCAGGCGGTCTCGCTCGACCGATGGAAAAAACTTCTTCAGTAACATACTTTTGAATGAGTCTCATGAACATCCATCAGCAAGGTTCTCTTTCTCTCTAATCCACCAACTCTTCGCAAGACCCTTAAATTGATATACCGCAAACATCACCTTCTGATTAGCGTAGATGCTGGAATAATAAAACATTTACTCGATGGCGATTATCCAATCATCCAACGCCATGAAATCTGCTCTACCGTCATACGAAGGAGGTCCTAGTCGCTGGAAGTGAGAAATAAAATTCATTTCCGGCGGCAGTACGACTGGGGGAACTAGAGCAGCAGGGGGAGTAGGGGTAGCTTGGTCCACAACAGGGTCCTGGGCTCTAGACTGCTGCCCGGCGACCACAGCCAACAACGATTGTATCTGAGATTGCATATCCACCATCTGACTCGTCAGGGCCCCATTACTTTGTCGCAACCCTTCAATCACCGCTTCACTCTGAGCACCAGAAGACTCCCCTTCTGACTGGGGGTTCGATCTCATCGCAACGCGTTTAGGCGGCATTCTACAGAATAAACGGATATCTAGTCAAAATTTTGCCGAAGGCATCGCAAATTGGGGGAAAATTCCCCTCGAACTAATCGAGCTAGAAATCTACCGACACAGGCAAAAGTCTTAACAAGGACCTAGCTTACGACACCGAAGCTAGAAAACTTGAATACTCAGATTCAGATTGGAACAAGAACGAACAACCGGCACTTACCATGTAACGGCCTGGCCCATAAGCTCAGAGGCTGTCGCACCCGCTATAGGCGGCACAGCATGGTCGTAAACCAGCGCCGCTACAGAACAGTAGCCCGATACACCCTCGATCAGAACTAGACGAGGACAAACACTAACACCCATTGTTACCTTGCTCTGGGAGATCATAGAATGATGTTATGCTTCTAACTTGTGCCTATGATATGAATGAATGAATGTTTAGATTTCGTTTCAAGTCATGAGTGTACATATGTCATCATGCAGATCGTTAACTTGGCACGCGTGCTTATGCGATGATATGCTATGGATGTGCTATGCATTCTAAGAAAAGGGCCTTAGTACATGTATGAGCGGCGTACACATACAATGTTATGCATCTCATACTACATAATATTGTATGTAACGAAGAAACTTAAACGTGCTAATGCGCATCCATGTGATGGTGGTTATGCATCCCATACTACATAACCGTCACTTGTTGCCACCTATGGTGGATCCATATACAAACACATATTATGCATCCCATACTACATAATATGCCTCGTATACTTCTTTTCGTTCTATGAGTGTATTGCTCATGCTTCCATCAAGATCTACTGATGACATATCGATGGGTGTATGTAATGAAATGCTACTAACAGGGTTTTGCTCGGGGCAAAGTTGTTCGACTGACTTGCCAAACAACCCGACCCTTTGCAAAACCTCCCTCTGATACCAACTGTCACAACCCGCATTTTCTCAAAAAGGACAAGTATCAGAGTATGAGGAAACACGCGTCGTGATGCCACGTCGAGCAGGGGATAACTGTCGACGCTCAGGCAATCAGAACTACTATTATAAAAATATTCATAAGTTTAATGATTAGAAAGTTGCTTATGTAAATAAGGGTCGTATCCCTCGGCTCAGTGGTTCATTAGCCAACTTAGAAGAAAACATAATTTACGCTGCGGAAAATACTTTAATTAAGATAGCTTAACATCCTACATGAGTACAAACGTCCATGAAGGACAACTCATGTCATGCAAGACTCTAGATTTAGTATAAATAGGGAAATGCCTTTTTCGCTAGTTGTAAAGTACTTCTTTTAAGCTTAAATACATGAGATGTATGTCATACTATTAGTAAGGTTTAATATTCAAAATAACTAACATGCATCCTAGCATAAAACATTCCCAAGAGACAAGTAATAGCTCCCAAACTGGGTAACCAAACCAACATAGAAGAGTAAACAGTAGTCTGAGAAAAATAACCACCGAAGGGCGCCAACAAACTGACACGAACCCCTCGGTGTACACAAATGTCTGAGTCAATAAAGCAACAAGCAATCTCACCTAAAGTGAGAGAAACACTCCTGCAAAGCGGTCAACCAAAACACAGCTCCAAACTAGCCGCTCGGACGGCTGCAACCTGGACCTGAGGCATTCAAAGACAGAATACCTCAGCACAAATAAAACAATGCAAGTGGAAA
The DNA here is from genome assembly GCA_039513925.1 of Platanthera zijinensis. NCBI lineage: Eukaryota > Viridiplantae > Streptophyta > Magnoliopsida > Asparagales > Orchidaceae > Platanthera > Platanthera zijinensis. The sequence goes on from CM077081.1 coordinate 65,399,355, forward strand.
AAAGAGATAAAAGCTCAAAGCTAAGAAAAGATCAATAAACAGGGGAGGATCAACCCCCACCCAACAAGCTGTCAAACTCTGCAACAAGTCAACAAATGGACGAGATTATAGCAAACAAATCATCAATAAAAGCTGAAGGAGATGCACCAAGTACCTCGGGAAAACAACCCGCTTCGGCTCAAACCTGCTGAAGCAACGCAAGAAATGGCTAAACCAGACAACGTCCAAAACAAGGATAGGAGCAACGGTCCAAGGATCATGATAGGAGAATCACTAACACTTAGTGATCCTCGTCTCGGAGGAGTGGGTGACCCTTATTTCAAAGGCATTTTATTTGCTTGTAACGACCTGGCAAGCTAAGTAGCACAGCGTCGCCCGGCCCACTAGCAACCCATGGAGGACCCATTGCGCTCCAGTGGTGTAGCCGGAATCTACAAGACCTGCCACGGAACCAACACCCACAAGACACCTCACCAAGACCTCGGAATTACCGCATGCTAACAAGTGATACAAACTGACAGTTCCATCCACATTAACTTCTATCAACGTTTCCTGGTCACACTTTCCAAAGGTTGGGGTCAAAACCCTGAAACAGACTCCCAAGGACTTCACTCGGCGAAAATGATGAAAGACGGACAATTCCTTCGGAATTCGTCGGGTATCACCATAGATACTCGACGGATTCATCGAGAATTGTCGACGAAAACCAACTGGAGTCGTCGAGTATCGTCGCGATACTCGACGATTTTCCCTAAATTCGTCGGGTATCGCGACGATACTCGACGAATCTGCCGGGGGCGTCTCGACGATCTGGCCTACCAATCTCGACGAAAAGCCTTCGATTCTCGACGACTAACATAACGATACTCACCGAACCTGCCTTGTCATTCTCGTCGATTTTGCCTTAACGTCAACGTCTCTACCGGTGATTCTCGATGATCCCTACTCGACGAATGTCCAGTGATTCTCGACGACTCCAACCCGATACTCGCCAACTCTGCCTTGTGATACTCGCCGAATCTACCTTGTCATTCTCGCCGATTTTTACTTAGCATTCTAGGACAGCAAAACCACGGGTAATGAGGATACTCGACGAATTCGTCGGGTATCCAAAGTGATATCCGACAGATTCACCTCGTAGTGCTGGAAAGACCGGATAATCGCCCTATAGCGTAAAGCTACTCAAAATAAAGGAGAGAAAATAGAGATAAAGGGAAGAACTGGAGCAAGCAAGGGAAGAAAATCCACTTGCCTCGATACCCACGGAGAAGACGTCGCCCGCCTCGGCCGCTTCCAGATCTGGCCACAAGGAGCACCGAGCAACGTTTCCTGAAACTTTTGGGGACAAAATCAAGCCAAAAACCCCTAACCCTAACCTTCAAAAGTCAAGAAAACGGACAAATCTTACCTCTACCGAGAAGCCCTCGCCGAGAGCAGCCCGAAAATCCAGTCAGACGAGGAAAACGAGCCCTCCTGCTCCGCACACCGCCGACCGAAGTCCTCGCCGAGTCCGCCGCTCCCCAAGTATCGCGAAAACGAAACTGCCGTCGGGTTCGGGAAGAAGAAGAAAAATACGAACCGGACAAACCCTATCTATCCTATTTATACCCTAAATAAAATAATATAATATATTATAATATATATATATATATATATAATAACACACAATCCTAATAAAACGCTCAACACAAACGAACACGGAAACGCGCGAAACTCGCGCCGTAGCCAAAAACCAACGCTACAAACGCAACGGCGAGTTCAGAATCCTAATCTGATGGGTTGAACTCAGGCAAACACCTACCAAAGCCAAAACACAAGCGGCTCCGCCGAGTCACCAAAACAGACCCGGCCCGCTAGGGAAAACTCGCCAACAGGCTAAGATACTACCCTACAGAGAACTCAAGGAGCCAAGATCATGCTCTAACCTCGGCACATGTCAAACACGTGCTAGGGTAACGCTTCTGACGTCAAAACCCGGACAACTAAAGAATATCGGAAAATCAGGGGCGTTACAACTCACCTTTAGTCTGATGTTGGTCTGCCTCAGACTGATTTTGATCTGCTATCTGCGACCGACATAAGGATTATCTTCAATTTCATTAGGTTGATTTGGAGATTCTGGCTCGTTGGGTTGGACTTCCACGACCGATGGTAAAGTCAATGATGAGCGTGATTGAGTATGTTGTGCATTTAGTGCACTCCATTTTTCTGCAGTCAATGACCGTCTCCAATTACTAACACGTACTCGGGTTGACTCTTGAGTTTGCTCAGCAGTTGACGCCGAAGTTGAAGGTCTCCCTCTTTTACGTTGGACTGGCCCAGCCAGATTTGGCAACGACGACGATGCCTCAGCATGATTTTGGTTCGCCATCTCCAAGTGTCTGCGATGCGATGTAATAAACTCATGAATTATTTGTTTTCTTCTCGACATATAGTCGTTTTTTGTGTTTGATGAAGTACCGCTTCGTTAAAAGTGAACTAATTTATTTGCATAGACGGATACACGGGGCAACGCCCCTACGGCCAAGCACGACCGTACCAGGCCCGCGAGGAAAATTACTAATCGACCCGTGTGTGATGACATTTCTATAAATGATGCAAGATCATGAGATAATTAAATACTACAATCACATTATTGAAGAATCCCTCGTCGGCTCTACTCGTGTGTGATGACATTTCTATAAATGATGCAAGATCATGAGATAATTCAGCACTACAGTCATATTATTGAAGAACACATAATCAACAATCAATACTAACATAACACAAAATAAAAACATATTCACATTCAAAGATGCAAGATCATGAGGTACTTAGATGCCAAGAAATACTTGAACTTATCCCCATCAGGTACCCCTTTCTAATCAGATAATATTATGAACAAACTCATGATTAAAAAAACATGAATATTGGAGAACAACTTAAAAATTCAACGGTGAAAGTGCCAGAACTATATGATTTAGTTATTTTATGTTTAAACAACTTCATAATTCAATGGTGGAGAAGTGAGTGAATAACTTCAAAAATGAAATGCATGGATAAATTGGATTAGTTTTTATATGGTGGGAGTGAAAAGCATGAACACAAAGTAGGTTATGTTGGCATAATAAAGAAATAAGGAGCACGCAAACTACAAAAATAAGTCATAATATTGAGGCATTCTATGGAATAAATTGTGGGCATGTGAAACAACAATGGAGAAAATTGATCATTGCAGAAACAATCTCAAGGAGAAACAATCTCAAACTGAAACTACAAAAGATCAGTTAAGAAAACTACTATTATGAAACCTACATTATGAGCAATGATAACCTAAATTTTGTTTCCAGATGGCCTCTTCATCATTTTTAAATTTTAATGGCTAGAAAACTACATTAATTCAATCAAAATTGGAGCAAAACAAATTGGGGATTAAGCTCAAACTATGAAAAAAATATCTAAGAAAAAAACTGTGGGAGATGCCGGTGAAGGAGTGCAACTGCAGGTGCTTTCATCATAATGCAGGTGCTTTAAGTAATACATTGAAGTAATAGGCTGAAAGAAAACTACATTAATTCAATCAAAATTGGAGCAAAACAAACGGGGGATTAAGCTCAAACTAAGAAATAAATTGCGGGAGATGCCGGTGAAGGAGTGCAACTACAGGTGCTTTCATCATAATGCAGGTGCTTTAAGTAATACATTGAAGTAATAGGCTGAAAGACAAATCAAATGCAGGTGATTTCATCATAACTTTTAAATTTAGATCTAAGAAATAAAAAGAACTGAAAGATTAGGTTGATAGACCCTAAACACCTAGAGGGGGGGTGAATAGGTTCAAATCCTTTTAATCAACTTAGGCAATTAACAATGTTAAAGCACAGTAAAATAATCACAACACAAACAATCACAGCAAGTTCACAACACAGTACACAATGGTTTATAGTGGTTCCCCAATTTATGGGTACGTTCACTCTCCCCCTTCACTTATCCAACAGAGTACTGGATTCGACCAAACTTCCTTCCACTATCTCAAATCCACAGATCTTACAACTCAGAACCCAACTGGTTCCTACAACTCAGACTTCTTCAAGTCCTACACCTCAGATTCTTCCCAAGAATCCTACCTCAGGCAACAGCCCTACCTCAGCCTTTATCACTAGGCCTACAACTCAGACTTTTTCAAGTCCTACCTCAGGCTCTCAGCCCTACCTCAGCCTTTATAAATTTAGGCTTACAACTCAGATCTATATAAGATCTTACAAGGAAATTATCTATTTTAAATAATAAAATCTTCACCCTAATAGAAAGAGAATAGAGTGAAAGCTTCTTGATCAGTTCTTGATAGAACTGATTACTTTTAGATCCAACCTGTCTTAGCTTCTCCAAGCTTCTTGAATTTGTACCAAGTAAGGTTGATATTCAATTGGAGTTGGAGTTGATCATCTATCTAGCTTCCTTCTTGAATTCAGAATCAGATCTGATTTTTTCTTGCAGACTCTTCAGGATCTGCCTTCTTCTAGGTTTATCTCTTGTTCCCCTTTTTTACTTTTCAAACTCTCAAGCTATTCAGACTTTTTGAGCTTAAAAAGATTCTTGGCTTATAATAGCACAGGTCTTTATATAGACCCCATCCAAGGATACCGGCTGATCCGGTTCATAACGGCCTTCTGACAGCTCTGACAGATGTGTCAGCTTTGTTACTTATGACAGCTATCGGGTCGTCAGTCTTGACAACTGACTCCTCCTTGAACTTCTATCTCAGCAGAAAATGGCGTTGAGACAACTTCTAATGTGTCGACACAAATAGACCATGTGTCGACATAAGTCTTGAAGGTGTCGACACAACTCCCATATTATCGACACATTCATACTTTATCTTCTCAACACAGCTTCTGTTGGATGTGTCGACACAAGTCCTGTGTGTCGACACAACTACTTCTAGTCTCGACATAGCTGGTGTTAACAGATTTCTTGAGTGTGTGTCGACACAAGTCCTATGTGTCGACACAACTGCTTCTTGTCTCGACATAGCTGGTGTTAACAGATTTCTTTAGTGTGTGTGGACACAAGTCCTGTGTGTCGACACAACCGCTGTAGATTGAACTTTTGTGTGTCAACACAAGTCCTATGTATCGATACAGTTGCTTTTGACAGAATTTTTTTGTGTCGACACAGCTGCTGCTGACAAAACCTATGTGTGTCGACACAAGTCCTGAAGGTGTCGACACAACTGGCTTCTGGTGTCGACACAAGTCCTTCACTAGTGACGACACTTGTACTTAGAATATTTTCCTGCATTTCTTTAACCTACACATTCAAACTCAATATTCCATCAAATACACCTTGATGTATATCATTGAGTTAGGTGAGGCTTCTCCAAATATAGTACACATTTTCTAATGTACCCAAGAATCTCCCCCTATTTGAAGAAGTCATAACTCTTAGTCAATGATATACACCACTTATAATAAAACAAAGAAGATGTATATTATCATTTCACAGGCAGGGTAACTCATAAACAGAATAGCAAGGAATAACATTTATTATCATCACAGAATATGATAACATTCATTAATTATGAATAAGTGTTTGATTTATAAGATTATTTAGAACAAAATTTACATAGTTCTAAGACTAGCCTATCTATCCCTAAGATTGATCAGGCTCCTAGATTACTATTCCTTTGCCTGTATGAATCTTGTCTTGTACTTTGGATTTTGTGTCATTAGCTGGCTTCTTCCCTTTCAGATCTTTCTTTTTGAGCTCTTCTGCCTTGATCTTCTGCCTTTCAAGGTAATGATAAGGCTTTAGAAAGTACTTGCTAGGCTCAACAGAGTTAGCAGGTAACTTTTCAGCTTTGATATCCTTTCTGAACTAATGTATGGCATCTTGCCTCTTCTGATACTTGCTCCATTCTTGTTCAGAGTACCATTTGCCTTTATCATGCATATTGTCTTTTACAGATTTCCAGGCAGTAAGAATGATATTTTTGGAGGTTGGACTCCATTGCTCAAAATTAGGCTTTAATTCTGACTGTTCTCTGAATCTTTTCTTAGAAAGTTGAGCTTCTTTCTGAGCATCCCTAGCTCTTTGTGCTTCTTGCTCTTTTTGTAAAGCAGCTTTAGACATTTCAACTTTTTCAATAATAACATTATGAGCCTCCTATGGAGGGCTATACATATGTTGTACTGCTTTCTATACTTCTTCAAAATCAGTTGGAGGATAGATGACTTGTGCAACTTCCTGCTAAACCCCTTCAATTTTGGCAGGTTGAATACCAGATTCAGCAGTATTATCATCATCACAAAGGGGTGGATATCCAAGAGTAGCTTTGATGGTATTAGATACCCATTTAGCATGATCAGAGATGGCTTTGACTAACACTCTCTCCCCCTTTATGACTTCTCTGGCCATGTGATCTCTCAGATCATCCTTTTGAAACCTTACTTTATCAGCAAGATATTTTGTACCTTCATTATAGTAGGCTCTGAATTTGTTCAGGTGATCAGAAATAGCCTTTTGAGATTCCTGAATGGATGTTTGTACAGCAGCTAGATCTTCTTGGATTTGCTTGGATACTTCAGTTTTTAAATCAGTAGCAATACTTCCAATTTTTTTTAGAATTTCATCATGTGAGTCCTTGAGATTTTCATTTGATCTGAATTGATTTTCTAGTATATATCCTTGCTTGACTGCAATGTCTTCAATTTCAGTCTTTATTATATGTTGTTGCTTGGCCAGGTAAATCACAGCATTACCTCCTTTATGAAAGCAAGCTGTCATCTCCTTCTTATGCAAATTTACTTCAAATCTGATAGATTTGATATCTTGTGCCAGCTGTAACTGCAGTTCTTTGTGTGACTCATCCATATACTTTTCCATAGCAAGTCTTTGCTCATCCATTTTTACTTACAGTTGTATTAGAAGAGAATTGTAGTCTATTCTTGGAGTAGATGCTTGAGGCACTATTTGTAAGGCTTTCTTATAGTCTGTGCTTCTTTTCCTGAGAGCTACCAGCTTCCTTTCCTTATCCATGGAAGATTCTTCATCATCAGAAGAATTGAGGAATTTCGATATCCACAGTATCCTTAGGGCTGGAGGCATGTAGTTGCTTCTCCCCCTCAGTCCTTGGCAGCTCCCCCTCAGTCCTTGCATCTTGGAGGTCAGGAAACAATTCTTCCAAAGTTACCTCCTACTGCATTTGAACAGGAGGTATAATTTTCTAATTTCTAATAAATGGTTCTCCCTGGACATCAAGATCCTTGTCCAGGGTTTTCTCTAAGCTGGAGGAGTGGAGGTTCTCATCTTGATCTGGTATATGCATATCCTGTGCTTTTGTCTCAGAGATGACTATTGCTGCATTGTTGATTTCTGATACTATGTTCAGAACAGGATAAGTTGCATACTCACTCTCTAGAGCAACTTCAGCAATAACTCCCCCTTGGGCAGGCAGCTGTGATTATTCAGGGTCTTGAACAACTGAAGTTTCATTGTTTTCTCCCCCTGGAGATGATACCACCTGAGTGTCATTAGTTTGGATGCCCTCCTCTTGGTCTTGAGCTTCTTTATCTGGTTGTGGTGTAGGTGATTTTCTTTGTTGTTCTTCATCTGAGCTGAAGACAACCTGCTCTTCAGAATCACTGGAAGATTATGCTTCCTGGGTTGGAGTTTTCTTTTTCTTATCTTTCTTCACTGGTTTCAGTGGAGTAGAAACATCTTTGGTCAAAACTCCATCCCACCTGGATAGTATTCTCAAATCCATTCTTCTCATGTGATTTATCTTGATTCCTGAAGTTTGATTCATCACCTCTGGGATGGTGGAAGCCAGATACAAGCTCAATATCCTACCCAGATTAGGCTTCTTGGCACTTTCTTTGATTTTGTCAAAAATTACAGCTGACTAGTCTGTTTTCACTTGGAAGATAACTCTGGTCATGAGTTTGAACATGTAGGCAGAGATCCTATCATGACCTTCTGTTTTGCAGAGGATAACTTTGCCTATTATTTTTGACAGGAATTAACCTTGGGAATTCATTTCCTTTCTGGTCATTGAAGAACCAATCTTGGTATTGGGATCCATCCCACACCATTGGAGTGCATCCCTTGTCATGGAAGATGTGATATCTTCTTCTTCCTTAATCTTTGGAAGCTGAAGTGACTTTCTTATATTCTTCTGGGAGAGTTTTACTTTAGAACCATTTACAGTGGACTTCAACTTCTTTCCTTGAGAATCCATTGTTGCGGAAGAGTAAAATTCAATAACCTCTTTCTTCCATATCCTTGTAGGTTCAGAGACCAAGTATTCCAATCCATTTTCTGCGATTAGGGTAATCACCCCCTTGATGTCTAGTGAGGCAGTCTCGAACGCCTTGCGTACTAGTTCATATCCTTCATTGATCTTGTCTTCCTGTTGTGACACCATTGGTGAATGAGAGAGAAGAGTGTCGACGAGAGATTTTCTTGTCGACACAAAGTCTAGAGTCGAGAGTTCTGAAAGCACAGTCGGCCAAATTTTGTCTTCTCCTATTTATAACGTGCTTGTAAAGGATAGGTCAAAAGACGCGCCTAACTTAGGAATAAACTAGTCGAAAAAACTTTGCAAGTGTCGACATAGATGACCTAGGTCTCGACAAAACTTTGTTGAAGTTGACATGTCTATGTGTCAACATACTTTTGTCTGTGTCGACATAGACTACTGAAGTCTCGATAGAACACTGTAAGTGTCGACATGTCTATGTGTCGACATAGACTTTTGTGTGTCGACACAAAAATCTTATAATACATGATCTCGACAGAGTTGTGTCGACACAGACTTTGTCTGTCGACACAGATTTTATTTCTGTGTCGACACAGTATGTTTCTTTGTCGACACAACCTGCTGATAGTGTCGACACAGTTAGCTTGTGTCGACACAAACTTTCTAACTTAGCCAAATTTCTTGAGGAAGTTTTGTGTTGACTAAATATCTCATTCTAGGTTCAACATACCTAATTCAATTTTAAAATGATTGAATTTATTTTCATCCAGAGGTTTTGTAAATATATCGGCAACTTGATTATTAGTGTTGACAAATTCCAGACTTATGTCTTCTTTTTCAACATGTTCTTTGATGAAATGAAATTTGATTTTTATATGCGTAGTTCTGCTATGTGAAACAGGATTTTTAGTAATAGATATAACACTAGTAGAATCACAATATAATGGAATTCTACTTACCTTGATATCATAGTCTCCAAGTTGATGTTACATACACAACAATTGAGCACAACAACTGCCTGTAGCCATATAGTCTGATTCAGCTGTGGAAATAGCTATACTTGTCTGCTTTTTGTTTCTCCATGACATCAACCTTCCACCTAGGAACTGACATGTACCTGTGGTGCTTTTCCTGTCTTCTTTGCAGCATGCAAAGTCTGCATCTGAAAAACCTGTTTGTAAGAAATCTATATTCTTAGGGTACCAAAGACCTAGATTAGGTGTGCTCTCAAGATATCTCAAAATTCTCTTGACAGCAGAATAATGAGATTCCTTAGGGCAGGCTTGGTACCTAGCACATACACATGCATCGTACATGATGTCAGGTCTACTAGCAGTCAAGTAAAGTAGGGAGCCAATTATCCCTCTATACAAAGACTCATTAACAGGTTTTCCTGCTTCATCTTTGTCTATAGGCATACTTGTCCCCATTGGAGTTTTCATGGTGGAGGCTGTCTCCATGCCATATTTCTTGATTAACTCCTTGGTGAACTTAGACTGAGATATGAACAATCCATTATCAGTCTATCTAACTTGGAGTCCCAAGAAGAATTTTAGCTCACCCATGCTGCTCATCTCAAACTTCCCTTGCATAAGTTTGGCAAACTTACTACAAAGGTTATTTTCAGTTGATCCAAAGATAATGTCATCAACATATATCTGGACTAGGATGATATTGCCTTTGATTCCCTAAAGAATAGAGTTTTGTCTATTTTCCCACTTGAGAATGTATTCTCAATAAGAAAGGCAGACAAAGTTTCATACCAAGCCCTAGGGGCTTGTTTCAATCCATTTAGAGATTTCTTAAGCCTATATACATAGTTGGGATAATGAGAATCAACAAAACCTGATGGCTGTTCTACATATACTTCTTCCTTCAAGTCTCCATTCAGAAAAGCTGACTTGACATCCATTTGGAATACTTTGAACCCTTGATAAGCTGCATAAGCCAGGAAAAGTCTTATTGTTTCCAACCTTGCCACTGGGGAAAATGTCTAATCAAAGTCTATCCCTTCTTCCTGTCTGTAGCCCTTTGCTACCAGTCTAGCTTTATTTTTGACTATGGTGTCATTTTCATCTAGCGTGTTCCTATAGATCCACTTAGTTCCTATAATATTGTGATTCTTAGGTTTAGGAACTAACTCCCAGACTTTGCATCTTCTGAATTGATTCAGCTCTTCCTGCATGTCATCAATCCAATTTGTGTCTTGTATGGCCTCTTCAAACTTCTTAGGTTCCATCTGGGACAAGAAGCTTGAACAGAGAACTGTGTTCATGCTTTTGCTTTTAGTAAGAACTCCATGACTTGCATCACCAATGATTTGGTGTGCTGGATGATCCTTCAAATGTCTTCTTGTTGTAGGAAGTCTGCCCACCTCTTGGTCTTCTCCATTATCCTCACCTAGATGAACTCCATTGTATTCAAATTCATTCAGTGAGTCTTGTACTCCCCCTGGACAGCATCCATCATTTTCTTCATCCTGACTTGCAGGTTGGTCTTCACTGATTGTAAGCTTGTCCATTTTTTTATTCAAACTTGTAGGGCTAACAGAAGTACTAGACAGCTCACGGTTAATAAGCATAGATTCATCAAAAACTACATGGACAGATTCTTCTACAACTTGTGTAGTCAAGTTGTAGATTCTATATGCTCTACTGTTATTGTTGTACCCAACAAATATCCCTTCTAGGGATTTGGCAACAAACTTAGTTAGATAATGCTTGCCATTATTCAGAACATAACATTTGCTACCAAAGATCCTAAAGTAGGATATGTTTGGTTTTCTGCCTTTCATAATCTCATAGGGAGTCTTCTTGTGTCTCTTGTTGATGGAAGCTCTATTGAGAACATGACATGCAGTGTTTACTGCCTCAGCCCAGAAGTATTCAGGGAGAGAAGTGTCACTTAGTAGAGTTTTACTTGCCTCAATAAGAGTCTTATTCTTTCTTTCAGCAACTCCATTTTGCTGGGGAGTTCTAGGTGAGGAGAACTCCTAATGAATCCTAAATTCTTCACAGAACTTTGTCATACATTCAGACTAAAATTCAGTCTCATGGTCACTTCTGATTTTGACCACTAAATTGTTAAGTTCATTCTGAATTTTTCTAACAAAATTCTGGAAAATAGTTGGGGTTTCAGATTTCTGCCTCAAGAAGAAAACTCATGTAAATCTAAAATAGTCATCCACAATCACAAATGTGTAGACTTTCCTACCTAGACTATGAACTGGCATAGTACCAAATAGATCCATATACAAGAGGTATAGACATCTTACAGAATATTTGGTATCATGTCCATGGAAAGAGGTATTGGTCTGTTTGCCCTTTTTGCAAGCTGAACACACACCCTCTTTAATGCACTTGACCTGTGTATCATTCCTCACTAACTCCATACTAAATAGTTGACCTATTGACTTATAGTTCAGGTGAGCCAGCCTTTTGTGTCATTGGATACAATGAGATGCTTTCTCATCTGCAACTAGATAGATAGGTGAGTACTTATTCTCACAATCAAGGTTAAGACAATAGACATTTCCTTTCCTAGTGCCTGTCAGAATGATCTCTTGATCACTTGACCTTCCTATTTGGCATACACCCTTAAGGAAAGAAATGTCATAACCAAGATCACTAAGTTGATTTATGCTAATTAGGTTATGTTTCAGACCTTTCCCATAAGCCACTTGAGCGATAGTGATAGAGTTATAGGAAATGTTACCAAATCATTTGATGACTCCCTTTTCAGATCCACCAAAGATCACTTTGGGTCTATCTTCTATAGGGGAGTAATCCTTCAACATCCTTCTTGTTCTAGTCATGTGCCTGGAATATCCACTATCAAAGTACCATATAGGGGTATGGCCACTTGGACTCACCTGCATCAAATAAAATTACCTTTTCTTAGAACCCCAATTGTTATTGGGTCCTAGGTTCAGGTTAGCTTGATATTTGACATGCTTACTTGTAGCCTTTTTGATAGGTAAGCTGGCCTTATGTTGAGTACTAGCATTAAACCAACAATCAATAACAAAGTGACCCACCCTTCCACAACACCAGCACTCAAATCTGTTGTACCTTTTCTTAAGTCCAGGCTTAACAATAGTGCTGTCAGCAGTTCTTTTAAGTGCTGGTGTTAGAGCAGCAAACACAGATGACTCCTGAAGAACATGGTGTGCTTGCTCATGGGCTGTCCTATCCTTTGCCATTCAGATCACCATACTTACAGTGACCATAGGTGATGTCATGATCATACCTATTAGTAGGTTGCATCACTTTCCTAAAAGAAATAGGGGGTTTGAAGGCTAGTGGCTGAACTGGGGCTTTGCCTTTTCTATGAGAATTAGCTGCCCTAGTTCTTCCCTTGAAGCCTAGTCCTGTCTTACCTTTCTGAGTGATTAAGTTATCAATTATGGGTAAGACAGACTTTGGCTTAGAGAACTTGGCAACAAGATCTTTCTCTCTCTGAAGTCTTATCTCCAGACTCTTGATGTGATCATTCTTGAAAGTGATTGTACCCATCTGAATAATAGTTATATTTTTCAGTTTGACAACCTCATTCACTTTTAGATCCAGCATCTTTGCTGAATCTGATAAAGCCAGTTTGAGAGATTCAATTTCCTCAGCCTGCTTCTTGATAAGGAATCTGCTTCTCTTAAGGGCTTGCAACAGACCACCATACTCATCAATTAATTGATGAACATCCTCTTCAGATTCAGAACCATCCACATCTCTTGATGCAGATGCTTCTAATTCTAATCCAGTATAATACTCAGAAGCTAAAGATGGATTGTATACCTTACTGGGACCAGGCTGATCCTAGCACTGATCTTCCTCAGATAGAGCCATCACCCTCTATAATAATATTCTTCACATCCATTGATAGAATCCAGCATTTGCAAGAATTCAGATTCTACAGGATCCTCTTATGTAGAGAATAATCCAATATAAGTTTCTGCTTCATCCCCTTCTCCAGATTCTGATGATGAAGATTCAGTCCAACTCTTCTGCTTTTGGGCAATAAGGGATCTCTCCTTCTTGCCCTTATTCTGATGCTTCTGCTTGTCCTTAGACTCCTTTCTTTTATCAAGACATTCAGTTATGACATGTCCTAGCCTATTGCAACAATATCAAACAATTTTAGAAGAAGTTTGTTTACTAGGATTAGAGCCATACCTGTCATCCTTAGAAGTCTTCTTCTTCTTTTAATATTCATCCTTGGAGGAAGATGAAGATGGTTTGGTTCTCCATTTCTTCTTCTTCATGAACCTTTGAAACTGTCTTGTAAAGGCATCAAAGTCCTCATCAGAATTGTGGCTGTCTAAAGTGTTGATGTCAGTATCTTCTTGTTCAACTTCAGTAATTTTCCTGGGAGGAGAAGGTGACTTTCTCCTGCCCTTTCTTGTGGCTTCAGCCTTGAAGGCAGCTGACCTTTCTTTGTATTCAGACCTATTGCTTTTCTCCTCCGCCTTTCTAGCAGTGAGCTGCATCTCATAAGATAACAGTTTACCAAACAGGGTTGGTGGAGGTGTATCAGCAAGCCTGACCACTTCTCTGATGACACATATTTTTGTATCCCAGTACTTGGTTAGTGACTTGAGAAACTTGTCATTCAGTTCATATGTGCTAAAGACTCTTCCATAGGTCATTAACTCATTTACAATTCTAAAGAACTTCTTGTAACATTCTGCTATGCTATCTGACTTGGCTTGTCTGAAGTTCTCATATTCTTGATTCAGCATGGACTTTCTATCCTCTCTAACTTCTCTAGTTCCCTCCATGTAGACAATCAAGGTGTCCCACATCTCCTTGGAGGTTTTGCAATGAACCAAATTCTGAAATGTAGAATCATCTATGACACTCACAATTATGTTTTGTGCTCTCTTGTCTAAGGTAGCTAGGATGATCTCTTCCTTAGTCATTTCATAATAGCTCTTTGGTGTTTTGAGATTGCATCAAGAATGATATGTTCATAGGAATGAAAGGACCTTCCAAAACCGTGATGTAAATTCTTGGATCAGATGCTTCCATGAACAATCTGACACTTTCTTTCCATATGACAAAATTCTCTTTCCTGCAGATAGGTAGTTTCATGGATCCATGTTCCTTCTGATTTTCACTTGAACTCATTCTGGCTAATCAGTTAATTGTCTTGGAGATCTACTCAGACTGTTAGGTCTATATTTGAGTCAACCTCCCTCTGATATCACTTGAAAGATTAGGTTGATAGACCCTAAACACCTAGAGGGGCGTGAATAGGTTCAAATCCTTTTAATCAAGTTAGGCAATTAACAATGTTAAAGCATAGTAAAATAATCACAGCAGAAACAATCACAGCAAGTTCACAGCACAGTACACAATGGTTTATAGTGGTTCCCCAATTTATGGGTACGTCCACTCTCCCCCTTCACCTATCCAGCAGAGTACTGGATTCGGCCAAACTTTCTTCCACTATCTCAGATCCACAGATCTTACAACTCAGACTTCTTCAATTCCTACACCTCAGATTTTTCCCAAGAATCCTACCTCGGGCAACAGCCATATCGCAGCCTTTATCACCAAGCCTATAACTCAGACTTTTTCAAGTCCTATGATAGTTTTACTTTCAAGACAACCTAAACACCTAGAGGGGGGTGAATAGGTTCTAAAGCTTGTTAACACTTTTTGGCAGAATTCAATTACAGAATTAAAACACACAGCACAGCAGTCACAGAAATTTAATCATCACAGATTGCACACTGTTTTATAGTGGTTCCCCAAGGTCTGGGTACATCCACTTTCCCCCTTCACCTATCTAGCAGTATGTTAGATTCGGCCAAACTTCCTCTTTACTCAGATCCACAGATCCTACAGCTCAGAACCTGAAAAGGTTCCTACAACTCAGGCTCAACAGCCCTACCTCAGCCTTATCACAAAGCCTACAACTCAGAGAAGAACCTTCTCCTACACTCAGGCAAACAGCCCTACCACTCAGAGATCAACTCTCCTACACTCAGCCTTTATAACACAGGCTTACAACTCAGATCTGTATTGACAGATCCTACAAAAATTAGAAAAGAAATTTTTAATGTCTTGCCTTTGTTGAGAGAGAAAAGAACAAGACAAATCTTGATCAGCTGATGAAATCAACTGAATCTGAGCTTTCTTCAAAGCTTCTTGAATCTGAACTTAGCTGAGTTGATTTCCAAACAGCTTCTTGAGAAACCAATGATGGCTTCCTTCTTCTTCTTCAAGAGGCTGGATCCCTCTCTATCCAACACCTTTGATGATACTTCTGAATTCTTGAAAGAACTCTACTTAGACAGATCCTGAGATCGTCTTCTTAGATCTTCTGATGAAGATCTTCTTTTGTGTATTAATCCTTGATTTGATTTCTCAAATTGATTGCCAAAATTCTTAATCTCCCCTTTTTTTTTCTTCTCTCTGAATCTGTCTATTTATAGATCTTCTTCATGGTAACCGGCTGATCCGGTTTCTAACTGACTTCTGACAAGTCTGACAACATCAGTTAACCGGTTGCAACCCAAAGTTGTCAAGTCTTCAAACAGATCCTGTGCCTTAGTCTTGGACAGCAAAGTGTTGAGACAGACTGTCAGAAAGTGTCGAGACCAACTGTCTATATGTGTCGACACAAGTGACTTTGGTGTTGACATAGCCTTTGATGATGTCAACTAGTTTGCCTTTAAGTCGACGCTGCTTCTTCAGAACTTCATCTTGAGAATGAGTCGACACAGAGAATTTGTGTCGACTCAACACTTCATCTTTCTTCAGAAAATAACTTGGTCTTGACTTGGCAGTGTGTCGACACAAGTCCTGTGTGTCGACACAGTTGTTGTAGATTCAGAACTCAGTATGTGATAGTTTTACTTTCAAGACAACCTAAACACCTAGAGGGGGGTGAATAGGTTCTAATTGCTTGTTTATACTTTTAGGCAGAATTCAATTACAGAATTAAAACATCCAGCACAGTAATCACAGAAATTTAATCATCACAGATTGCACAATGTTTTATAGTGGTTCCCCAAGGTTTGGGTACATCCACTTTCCCCCTTCACCTATCTAGCAGTATGCTAGATTCGGCCAAACTTCCACTATTCTCAGATCAACAGATCCTACAGCTCAGAACCTGGATAGGTTCCTACAACTCAGAACCCAGAATGATTCCTACACCTCAGGCACAACCGCCCTACCTCAGCCTTGACACAAGGCCTACAACTCAGAGAAGAACCTTCTCCTACACTCAGGCAAACAGCCCTACCTCTCAGAGATCAACTCTCCTACACTCAGCCTTTATATCACAGGCTTACAACTCAGATCTATGTAAAACAGATCCTACAGAAATTTAGAAAAGAAGTTTTAATGTCTTGCCTTTGTTGAGAGAGAAGAGGACAAGGCAATTCTTGATCAGCTGATGAAATCAACTGAAACTAAGCTTTTCTCAAAGCTTCTTGAATCTGAACTTAGCTGAGTTGATTTCCAAACAGCTTCTTGAGAAACCACTGACGGCTTCCTTCTTCTTCTTCAAATGGGTGGATCCCTCTCTATCCAACACCTTTGATGATACTTCTGAATTCTTGTTAGAACTCTTCTTAGATCGATCCTGAGATCGTCTGCTTAGATCTTTTGATGAAGATCTTCTTTAGTGCCTAGCACTTTCTTGAATTGATACTTCAATTGTATTGTAATCCTTCTTTTTTTTATATCTCTATATGTTTTTTTTACTTCCTTCTGAATCTGTCTATTTATAGACCTTCTTCATGGTAACCGGCTGATCAAGTTTCTAACTGATTTCTGACAAGTCTGCCAGCATCAGTTAACCGGTGACAACCCATAGCTGTCAAGTCTTCAAACAAATCCCGTGCCTTAGTCTTGGACAGCAAAGTGTCGAGACAGCCTGTCAGAAAGTGTCGAGACCAACTGTCTATTTGTGTCGACACAAGTGACTTTGGTGTCGACACAGTCTTTGAAGATGTCGACAAGTTTGCCATTAAGTCGACACAGCTTCTTCAGAAAATAACTTGGTCTTGACTCTGCAGTGTGTCGACACAAGTCCTGTGTGTCGACACAGTTGTTGTAGATTCAGAACTCAGTATGTGTCGACACAGCCTTCAGGTGTCGACACAGCAATTGTCGACTCTGCCAAAATGTGTCGACTTAGTCTTCTGGTGTCGACACAAGTATTGTCGACTTCTGCCAATGTTTGTCGACACAGCCTCCTAGTGTCGACACAAATGTGGTCGACTATCTCCTTCTGTGTCGAGGTCGACTATCTCTATGTCGACACAGCTTCCGTCAAGTGTCGACACAAATATTCTGAAGTGTCGACACTGTTTCTTCAGGTGTCGACACATGGACTTAGAATATCTTTCTGCATTCTTTAATACTTCTTCACCTGCACATGTCAACTTAAAACAACATCAAATACACCTTGATGTATATCATTGAGCTAAGTTGGACTTCTTCAAATCAGGTACACATTTTCCAATGTACCCAACAATCTCCCCCTATTTGGAGAAGTCATAACCCTTAAAGCCAATGATATACACCATTTATAAAAAGTATAATATGATGATATATGACATAACATGAATACTTAATAAAAAAACAAAATATGAACAATCCATCACAGAGTGAACATTATATGATTCCAAACAATACTTTGTTTATAACTTAGTAATGTTTGATTACAGATTTTTACATTGAATGATTTAATCAAAACATTACAAAATACTTTTGAAAGAACTTAAAATTAAGACTGATCAGGATCTCTTATGACAATCTCTTTTCCAGATTGGATTTGAGCCTTCACAGGAGCTTCAGCAACTTCAGCTGGCTTCTTGCCTTTTTGATCAGCCTTCTTCTGTACTTCTTCCTTGAGCCTTAGCCTTTCAAAGTAATGATATGGCTTTGGAAAGTACTTGCTCGGCTCCTGAGCATCTGGTGGCAGCCTACCCAGCTTGGCTTTTCTTCTGAACTGTACTATTGCCTCTTGCCTAGCTTCATGCTTTTGCCATTCCATTTCATTATACCACTTTCCTCTTTCATGAACTTGGTCTTTTACAGCCTTCCATGCAGTGAGTATAATATTTCTTGAAGTAGGGCTCCACTGCTCAAAATCTGACTTAAGTTCAGCCTGCTCTCTAAATCTCTTCTTGGATAGTAGAGCATCTTGCTATTCTTTCAAGTTGGCCTCAGGCTTATCCACTTTCTCAATAATAACCTTGGTAACCTCCTTTGGAGGACTATACATATCTTGAACTTGCTGATCAATCATATCAAAATCTGGAGGAGGGTAAATGACTTGGGCAATCTCAGGTTGATTGCCTTCAAGTAGACCTGTTTGAATGCCAGACTCAGCCACCATAGCATCATCACACAAAGGTGGATATCCCAATGTGGCTCGAATACTATTTGTCACCCATTTGGTGTGCTCTGAGCCAGCATGAACTAACAACCTCTCCCCCTTTATGACTTCTCTGGTAATATGATCTCTTAGATCTTCCTTCTGAAATCTGATCTGGCCATCCAGATAATTCACACCCTCTTTAAAAAATGGTTTTAACTTTTGAAGCTTGTCAGATATTTCCTTTTGAGAGGTAGTGATAGCAGTTTTAACTGATTCAATAGCATCTTGAAGTTTCTTATCAAATTCTTCCATTTCCTTTCCCCTTGCTGCAGGCAACCCTTCAGTAGTCTTTTTCAGCTCATTTAGAATCTCATTGTGAGTGTCTTCAAGATTGGCATTCATGTTTATCTGATTTGTAAGAACATAGCCTTGCTTCAGTGCTATATCATCTGCTTTGGTAATAATTGATTGATGTTGTTTTGCCAAGAATACTACAGCATTATCTCCCTTATGGAAGCAATCTGTCATCTCCTTCTTATGCATATTGACTTCAAATCTAATTGACTTTATATCTTGAGCCAAGTCAAATTGAAGGGACTTATTGCTCTCATCAACATATTTTTCAACAGCCAATCTATGTTCATCCAACTTTACTTGCAAATCAACCATAAACTTGTTATAATTAAATTCAGAATGGGATTGTTGAGTTGTAGTTTGTAGAGCTTGCTTATAACTTTTGCTCCTTCTCTGGAAGACAACAAGTTTTCTCTTTTTAGCCATTCTGGCTTCTTCAGTCTCAGATTCAGATGAACTATCAATTTGAACTCTTTCTTGAGGAGGAGGAGGAATATCTGTCTCAGTGCCATGTTGTTCAGCCTCAACATGCACAGACTCCCCCTCCACCACTTGCTCCTCCTCAATATCTTTCTCCTTCTCAACCTCTTGCTCGATCTCAGATTCTTGCTCTATCTCCATGTCTAGGGCCTTCTCAATATCCTGCCCCTCTTCTACTTTATCAGTAGCAATATCAACAGTAGGGAATAACTCATCTAGAGTATATTCCTTCTGAGTTTGAACAGAAGATGTGTCATTCAGATCTTCAATATTCAATTCTTTGGAGATATCAATTTGTTCTGCCTCTTGCACTGGGTCAGACATCTTCTCCCCCTATACTTGTTCAGTATTGGTAATGTCCTGGACAGGTGAGTACACTTGCTCCCCCTGCACCTGTGCAGAAATAGAAATTTTAGAAATGTCTTTTGTAGGAAAATACACCAGCTCCCCCTGCAACTGTACCTGGTCAGGAGTAGATACATTCTGGGCAGGAGAATGAGCTTGCTCCCCCTGCATCTGTGCAGGTATAGTTCCTTGTTGGGCTGGAGTAGATTCAGGCTGATCTTCAACCTGCTTTCTCAATAGTTCTTCTTGAAGCTGCTCAGTATCTTGAGCATGATAAGGGGATTTCACCGGGGTGTCCTGCCTGCTCTCATCAGGCACATCCTTAGACAGCACCCTATCCCACCTAGAAAACAATCTCATGTCCATCTTTCTCATGTGATTGATCTTTGTTCCTGGCAGTTGTTGCATTACCTCAGGGATCACTCCAGTCAGATATAAACTCATAATTTTAGCCAGATTTGGCTTCTTGATTCCTTCCTTGATCTTTTCAAAGATTACAGCTGACCAATCAGTTGGAATTGTAAACACAATTCTGGTCATTAGGCAGAACATATAGGCTGAAATCATATCATGTCCCCCTGGTTTGCACAGAATCACCTTGCCAACTACTTCAGACAAAAATTTCCCTTGCTGATTCATCCCTTTCCTGTTGAAAGCAGCTCCAATCTTCAGAGTGGGATCCAATCCGCACCATTGGAGAGCCTCCCTTGATTTAGAAGCAGGAACTTCTTCTTCATTCTCAATTATTGGTAATCGGAGAATCTTCCTTAAACTTCTTGGGGTAATCTTCACTGTCGACCCATGAACAGTGGACTTTATCTTGAGAATATCTTAATCCACTGATGCAGAGTTGAAGAATTCATTCACCTCCTTCTTCCATATCTTAGAAGGTTCAGAAACTAAAAACTCTAATCCGGATTCAGAAATAAGAGTAATAACCCGTTGAACATCTGTTGGGGCTTCTACAAAGGCATTCCGGACCAACTCATAACCTTCGTTGACGTTGTCTTCAATCTTCGGCGCCATTGATCAGTTGAGAAAGCTTGAGAGAAGAGAGAGAGAATGTCGACACAGGGTTTCAGTCTTGAAAACCTTGTAAGCGTGTCGACAGATTAAGTTCTTGACCTATTTATACTTTCTATTGAAAGAAGATCAAAAGTCGGTAAAAACAGACTATAAGTGTCGACATAGATGGAATGTGTCGACACAAGCATCTATTATCTCGACATCAAGTCTGTCTACTATTTGTCGACACCAATTTGTGGATATGTCGACACCTGGGATATATAGTAGAGCATCAGAAATTCTGTGTCGACTCTTAGTATAAGTGTCGACACAAAATCTGTAAGTGTCGACACCATTATTCTGGTGAAGTCGACACTACATTCCTGGATAAGTCGACAATATGATTCTTAAGTGTCGACACATATTCTCTGTGTCGACACAATATCTCTGACTTGTCGACATTACTCCACTGAGTCGACACATTATCACTGAATGTGTCGACACCATTTTACTTAGCCATTTTCTGTTTTTGTCAATACCACTTGAGACCACTTGATAATCTAATATGTTACTTGTAAGTTTGTTGATAAACTAATCAATGGTCAGCATGCCTAATTCAATTTTAAATTTATTGAATTTTGTTTCATCCAGTGGCTTAGTAAATACATCTGCTATTTGATAATCTGTTTTAACAAATTCCAATATGATGTCTTCTCTTTCTACATGTTCTCTAAGAAAATGGTATTTAATTTCTATATGCTTAGTTCTACTATGAGAAACAGGATTATTAGCAATAGAAATTGCACTCTTAGAATCACACAAAAGAGGTGTTCTACTTACTTGAATACCATAATCTTTAAGCTGATGATGTATCCACAATAGTTGTGCACAGCAGCTGCCAGCAGCAACATATTCTGACTCAGCTGTGGATATAGCCACACTGGTCTGCTTCTTACTACTCCATGAAATCAGTCTTCCTCCTAGGAATTGACAAGTACCTGTAGTACTCTTCCTATCCTCTCTACAGCCTGCAAAATCTGCATCTGAATAACCTGTTAGTAGAAAATCTCTATTCCTAGGGTACCATAGGCCTAGATTAGGTGTGCCCTTAAGATATCTCAGAATCCTTTTGACTGCAGTATAATGAGACTCTTTAGGGCAGGCTTGGTACCTAGCACAGACACATGTAGCATACATAATATCTGGTCTACTAGCAGTGAGATATAGTAGAGAACCAACTATTCCTCTATACAAAGTCTCATCAACAGGTTTACCTGCATCATCTTTGCATATAGGCATACTTGTTCCCATAGGAGTTCTCATGATAGATGATAACTCCATACCATACTTCTTAATTAATTCTTTGGTGAACTTTGACTGGGATATGGACAAGCCATCATCAGTCTGTCTTACTTGGAGTCCCAAGAAGAACTTAAGTTCCCCCATACTGCTTATCTCAAACTTCCCTTGCATAAGTTTGGCAAACTTTTTACAAAGGTTGTTTTCAGTAGATCCAAAGATTATGTCATCTACATAGATCTGTACTAAGATGATCTTGCCTTTGGATTCCCTAAGGATTAGAGTTTTGTCTATTTTTCCTCTTGAGAATTTATTCTCAATAAGGAAAGTAGACAGGGTTTCATACCAAGCCCTTGAGGCTTGCTTTAACCCATACAAAGCTTTTCGAAGCTTATAAACATAATCAGGTTTAAGAGAATCTACAAAACCTGATGGCTTCTCTACATATACTTCTTCTTTAAGATCACCATTCAGAAATGCTGACTTCACATCCATCTGGTATACTTTGAAGTCTTTATAGGCTGCATAGGCAAGGAACATTCTGATTGCCTCCAGCCTTGCTACTGGGGCAAAGGTTTGATCAAAGTCAATTCCTTCTTCCTGCCTGTATCCTTTAGCAACCAATCTTGCTTTATTCTTCACTATTACTCCACTCTCATCCAACTTGTTCCTATATATCCATTTTGTCCCAATTATATTGTGGCCTCTTGGTTTAGGAACAAGCTCTCAGACATTGCACCTTCTGAATTGATTCAGCTCCTCTTGCATAGCATCAATCCAGTACTGGTCTTGGATAGCTTCTTCAAACTTCTTAGGCTCCATTTGTGACAGGAAACTTGAATGCAGAACTGTGCTTTGACTTCTGCTTCTAGTCTGCACTCCCTATCTTGGATCACCTATTATCTGATCAGCTGGATGATCTCTTAAATGTCTTGTAGCTGGAGGAAGATTCCCTTCTGGTTGAACATC
This sequence comes from Platanthera zijinensis, assembly GCA_039513925.1. Classification (NCBI taxonomy): domain Eukaryota; kingdom Viridiplantae; phylum Streptophyta; class Magnoliopsida; order Asparagales; family Orchidaceae; genus Platanthera; species Platanthera zijinensis. The sequence continues at coordinate 65,422,384 of CM077081.1, forward strand.
TCCAGCTCCTTCATTATGCTGAACCTCTTGGTTTTCTTCATCTTCTATTGTGTCTTGTACTCTCCCTAGACAGTAGCCTTCATTTTCCAATACTCCATCTTTCCTTGAAGCTTCAGCAATGGAGAGCTTGTCCATTCTTTTGCTTATACCTGTTGAGTCATTTGATCTACAAGACAACTCACAGTTGATTAATCTTGTTTCATCAAACACAACATGCACAGATTCTTCAACAACTTGAGTAGTCAAGTTGAAGATTCTATAGGCCTTACTATTTATGTTGTACCCAACAAATATCCCATCCTGGGATTTGGCAGCAAACTTAGTCAAATATGACTTACCATTGTTAAGTATATAGCATTTGCAACCAAAGATCCTGAAGTAGGATAGATTTGGTTTTCTACCTTTCATAATCTCATAAGGAGTCTTTTTGTGGCTCTTGGTGATAGAAGCCCTATTGATCACATGACAAGCAGTGTTTACTGCCTCAGCCCAGAAATATTCTGGAAGAGAGGTGTCACTCAATAGAGTTCTACCAGCTTCAATTAATGTTCTATTCTTTCTTTCAGCAATTCCATTTTGCTGAGGTGTTCTAGGTGAGGAGAACTCTTGGAAAATCCCAAAGTCTTCACATAACTTTGTCATGCTTTCAGATTGAAACTCAGTACCATGGTCACTTCTGATTTTGACCACTGTACTATTCAGTTCATTCTGAATTTGCTTCACAAAATTAAGTAAGACACTTGGGGTTTCAGATTTCTGTCTCAGAAAGAACACCCATGTAAATCTAGAATAGTCATCTACAACCACAAAAGTGTAGACCTTCCTACCTAGACTATGAACTGGCATAGGACCAAAAAGATCCATATGCAAGAGGTATAAGCACCTCACAGAATCCTTGTTTTCAAGGCTTTGAAAGGAGGATTTTGTCTGCTTGCCCTTTTGACAAGCTGAGCATATCTCTTCCTTTACACACTTAACTTGAGGACCATTCCTCACTAACTCTTTGCTAAAGAGTTGGCCAATTGTCTTGTAGTTAAGAAGAGCCAATCTCTTGTGCCACTTAACACAATGAGAAGCATTGTCATCAGCTACAAGACAGATGGAAGAAGTCTTATTCTCACATACAAAATTAAGACAATATACATTTCTCTTCCTATACCCAGTCAAAATGATCTCTTGATCACTTGACCTTTTGATATGACATCCATCCTTAACAAATGAAATGTCATATCCTAAATCACTCAGCTGGCTTATGCTTATTAGATTATGTTTCAAACCTTTTACATAAGCCACTTGGGTAATAGTAATTAGGTTAGAAGAAATGTTACCAAACCCTTTGATGACTCCTTTTTCAGATCCACCAAAGATAACTTTAGGTCCATCTTTGACAGATGAATACTCCTTCAGCAGCCCCTTTGTTCCAGTCATGTGCCTGGAACAACCACTATCCAAGTACCATATAGGGGCATGACTACTTGGATTCACCTACAACACAGATTTACTTACCCTTAGAACACAAGCAAGTCTTGGGTCCTTGGTTCAGGTTAGCATAACCAAGACTACCATTATCTTTTCTAACAGGCAAACTATTGTTCTTTCTAACACTTGTGTTGTACCAGCAGTCTAGTGCAAAATGGCATCTCTTGCCACAGCACCAACATTCAAACCTATTGTATCTAGTTCTAGATACATCCTTGATAAAAGAATTTCTGTCCATTGCTGGTGCTGCAGCAGCTTCACCCACTGATTTTTTATAACCATTGGGTTTATGAACATGGGTAGGCCTGTTGGCATTTACACCCTTGTTTTTCAGAACATTAGTCTTAATATGACCATGAATATTTTCATGATCATATTGGTTAGAAGGCACTTGCACCTTTCTAAACTTAATAGGAACTGAAAAGTTCAGTGGCTTGACAGGAACTTTGCCTTTCCTCTTGTATCGGCCAGCCCTGGAGTTACCTTTGAATCCTAATCCTGTCTTACCCTTTTGATTCACAAATTCATCTATCAAGGATAAGACAGACTTTGGCTTAGAGTAACTAGCCACTAAATCTTTTTCAATTCTTAGTCTGGCCTCCAGACTCTTCACTTGATCATTGGTAAAATTAATTGTGCCCATCTGAATAATAGTTATATCTTCAGCTTGGCAATTTCATTTAGCTTCTGATCAATTACTTTCTCTAACTCAGTTGCAGCTACCCTTAGTTTAGCAATCTCATGAGCCTGAGATTTAACCAGGTTCTTGCTTTTCTTAAGGGCCTGCAACAAGTCCCCATACTTATCTATCAATTGATAGACATCTCCTTCAGAATCAGATGCATCTACATCACTTGATGCAGATGTAGCTGATTCTGTACTTGTACTACAAACAGATTTCATAGAAGGACATTGTACCTTATTAGGACCAGATTGATTCTGGCATATGTCCTCTTCAGATCCTGCCATCAGTCCTATGCACTGATGATCCTCTTGATCATAGATGGAGTCTAGCAACTGCAGAAACTCCTCTTCTTCAGATGTAGCATATAGTCCAATATATGCTTCTGCTTCAGATTCTGACTTTGAAGTTGACTGATCTGTTAGGCTCTTATCCTTCTTTGCAACAAAAGATTTTTCCTTCTTGCCCTTTTTATGAGTCTTTTCTTGACTGAAGACTCCTTTCTCTTATCAGGACAGTCAGCCACTACATGTCCAGGTCTATTGCAACAATAGCAGACAATCTTTGAAGTAGTAGCCTTGCTGGGCTTTGATCTGCTCTTTTCTTTCCTTGATGACTTTTTCTTCTGATAATAGTCATCAACTTGCTGTGAAGTGGAGGGCTTAGACTTCCACTGCTTCTTCTTCAAAAACCTCTGGAATTGCCTTGTGAATGCAGCAAAGTCTGCATCTGAATCACAGCTTTCTGAACCCTGATTATCTGAATTTTCGGAACTAACTTCTGCAATTTCCTTAGGAGGGGATGGTGATATCCTCCTATTCTTTCTGATGGATTCTGCATTGAATGCCACAGTCTTTTCTCTATGCTCTCCTCTTGAATTCTTTTCCTCCTCCTTCCTCACCATAAGTTGCATTTCATAGGATAGCAGCTTTCCAAACAAAGTGGGAGGAGAGATTTCTGCCAATTTAGCCACTTCTCTTATGGCACAAATCTTTGTGTCCCAATCTTTTATTAAGGATCTTAAGAATTTGTCATTCAGTTCATAGGTACTGAAGACTCTTCCATAGGACATCAACTCATTCACAATTCTATAGAATTTCTTATAGCATTCAGTTATGCTATCAGTTTTTCCTTGTCTAAAACTTTCATATTCCTAGTTGAGCATAGACTTCCTATCCTGTCTTACTTCTTCAGATCCCTCCATGTAGACAATCAAGGTGTCCCATATTTCTTTGAAGGTCTTGCAGTGAATCAGATTCTGAAATGTAGAATCATCTATGGCACTCACAATAATATTCTGAGCTCTCTTGTCCATGGTTGCCAAAATGATTTCATCCTTGGTCATTTCAGAATAACTCTTTAGAGTTTGAATATTAGCATCAAGAACTGATACCTTCATTGGAATGAAGGGTCCTTCCTGAACTGTGATGTATATTCTTGGGTCAGATACTTCCATGAACAATCTGACTCTTTCTTTCCAAATTCCAAAGATTTCCTTCCTGCGGATGGGTAACTTCATTGACCCTAACTCCTTGTGATTTTCTCCAGAACCCATCTTCTTGAATCTTGATTCTGCCTTTCAGATCTACCTCAGACTGTTAAGTCCTTTTTGAGGAACCTCCCTCTGATACCACTTGATAGTTTTACTTTCAAGACAACCTAAACACCTAGAGGGGGGTGAATAGGTTCTAATTGCTTGTTTATACTTTTAGGCAGAATTCAATTACAGAATTAAAACATCCAGCACAGCAATCACAGAAATTTAATCATCACAGATTGCACAATGTTTTATAGTGGTTCCCCAAGGTTTGGGTACATCCACTTTCCCCCTTCACCTATCTAGCAGTATGCTAGATTCAGCCAAACTTCCACTATTCTCAGATCAACAGATCCTACAGCTAAGAACCTGGATAGGTTCCTACAACTCAGAACCCAGAATGATTCCTACACATCAGGCACAACCGCCCTACCTCAGCCTTTCCACAAGGCCTACAACTCAGAGAAGAACCTTCTCCTACACTCAGGCAAACAGCCCTACCTCTCAGAGATCAACTCTCCTACACTCAGCCTTTATATCACAGGCTTACAACTCAGATCTGTGTAAAACAGATCCTACAGAAATTTAGAAAAGAAGTTTTAATGTCTTGCCTTTGTTGAGAGAGAAGAGGACAAGACAATTCTTGATCAGCTGATGAAATCAACTGAAACTGAGCTTTCCTCAAAGCTTCTTGAATCTAAACTTAGCTGAGTTGATTTCCAAACAGCTTCTTGAGAAACTACTGACGGCTTCCTTCTTCTTCTTCAAATGGGTGGATCCCTCTCTATCCAACATCTTTGATGATACTTCTGAATTCTTGTTAGAACTCTTCTTAGATCGATCCTGAGATCATCTGCTTAGATCTTCTGATGAAGATCATCTTTAGTGCCTAGCACTTTCTTGAATTGATACTTCAATTGGATTGTAATCCTTTTTTTTTTTTATATCTCTATATGTTTTTTTTACTTCCTTCTGAATCTGTCTATTTATAGACCTTCTTCATGGTAACCGGCTGATCAAGTTTCTAACTGATTTCTGACAAGTCTGTCAGCATCAGTTAACCGGTGACAACCCACAGCTGTCAAGTCTTCAAACAAATCCTGTGCCTTAGTCTTGGACAGCAAAGTGTCGAGACAGTCTGTCAGAAAGTGTCGAGACCAACTGTCTATTTGTGTCGACACAAGTGACTTTGGTGTCGACACAGTCTTTGAAGATGTCGACAAGTTTGTCATTAAGTCGACACAGCTTATTCAGAAAATAACTTGGTCTTGACTCTGCAGTGTGTCGACACAAGTACTGTGTGTCGACACAGTTGTTGTAGATTCAGAACTCAGTATGTGTCGACACAGCCTTCAGGTGTCGACACAGCAATTGTCAACTCTGCCAAAATGTGTCGACTTAGTTTTCTGGTATCGACACAAGTATTGTCGACTTCTGCCAATGTGTGTCGACACAGCCTCCTAGTGTCGACAAAAATGTGGTCGACTATCTCCTTCTGTGTCGAGGTCGACTATCTCTGTGTCGACACAGCTTCCGTCAAGTGTCGACACAAATATTCTGAAGTGTCGACACTGTTTCTTCAGGTGTCGACACATGGACTTAGAATATCTTTCTGCATTCTTTAATACTTTTTCACCTGCACATGTCAACTTAAAACAACATCAAATACACCTTGATGTATATCATTGAGCTAAGTTGGACTTCTTCAAATCAGATACACATTTTCCAATGTACCCAACAGTATGTGTTGACTCTGCCTTCAGGTGTCGACATAGTTGAGGTCGACAATCTTTCTGTGAGTCGACACTGCTTCCCAGTGTCGACACAAATGTGGTCGACTATCTTTCTGTGAGTCGACACTACTTCCCAGTGTCGACACAAATGTGGTCGACTATCTTTCTGTGAGTCGACACTGCTTCCTTCAAGTGTCGACACAATTATTTTGAAGTGTCGACACAATTTCTTCAGGTGTCGACATATGGACTTAGAATAATTTCCTGTATTCTTTAATACTTCTTCACCTGCACATGTCAACTTAAAGCAACATCAAATACACCTTGATGTATATCATTAAGCTAAGTTAGGCTTCTTCAAATCAGGTACACATTTTCCAATGTACCCAACAATCTCCCCCTATTTGGAGAAGTCATAACTCTTTTAGTTAATGATATACACCATTTATAACAAATATAATATGATGATGTATGACATTACAGAAATACTTAATATAAACAAAATATTAACAATTCATCACAGAGTGAACATGAATATATGATTCCAAACAAAATTTTGTTTATAACTTGGTAATGTTTGATTACAGATGTTTACATTGAATGATTAAACAAAACATTACAAAACACTTTTGAAAGAACTTAGAACTAAGACTGATCAAGCTCTTTTATGACAATTCCTTTGCCAGATTGGATTTGAGCCTTCACAGGAGCTTCAACAACTTCAGTTGGCTTCTTGCCTTTTAGCTCAGCTTTCTTCTGTGCTTCTTCCTTGAGCCTTTGCCTTTCAAAGTAATGAAAGGGCTTTGGAAAGTACTTGCTCGGCTCCTGAGCATCTGGTGGCAGCCTTCCCAGCTTGGCTTTTCTCCTGAACTGTACTATGGCTTCCTGCCTAGCTTCATACTTTTGCCATTCCATTTCATTATACCACTTTCCTCTTTCATGTACTTTGTCCTTTACAGCCTTCCATGCAGTTAGTATAATATTTCTTGAAGTAGGGCTCCACTGCTCAAAATCTGGCTTAAGTTCAGCCTGCTCTCTAAATCTTTTCTTTGATAGTAGAGCATCTTGTTGTTCTTGCAAGTTGGCATCAGGCTTATCAACTTTTTAAATAACAACCTTGGTAACCTCCTTTGGAGGACTATACATATCCTGAACTTGCTGATCAATCATATCAAAATCAGGAGGAGGGTAAATGACTTGGGCAATCTTAGGTTGATTGCCTTCAAGTAGACCTATTTGAATTCCGGACTCAGCCACCATAGCATCATCACACAAAGGTGGATATCCCAATGTGGCTCGAATACTATTTGTCACCCATTTGGTGTGCTCTAAGCCAGCATGAACTAACAACCTCTCCCCCTTTATGACTTCTCTGGTAATATGATCTCTTAGATCATTCTTTTGAAATCTGATCTGGTCATCTAGATAATTTACACCTTCTTTAAAATATGGTTTCAATTTTTGTAGTTTGTCAGATATGTCCTTATGAGATGTAGTGATGGCAGTCTTAACTGATTCAATGGCTTCTTGAAGTTTCTTATCAAACTCTTCCATCTCCTTTGCTCTTGCTTCAGTCATCCCTGCAGTAGCCTTTGTGAACTTTTCAAGAATTTCATGATGAGATTCAGTCAAATTATCATTCATCCTTAGCTGATTCTCAAAAACATAACCTTGCTTTAAAGCAATATCATCCACTTTAGTGAGGATAGACTGCTGTTGTTTAGCCAAAAACACTACAGCATTACCTCCCTTATGGAAGCAATCTGTCATTTCCTTCTTATTCATATTTACTTCCAATCTAATAAATTTAATATCTTGAGCCAAGTCAAATTGAAGGGATTTATTGCTCTCATCAACATACTTTTCAACAGCCAATCTGTGTTCATCCAACTTAACTTGCAAGTCTATCATAAACTTGTTATAATTAAATTCAGAAGGAGATTAGAGAGGTGTAGTTTGTAGAGTCTGCTTATAGCTTTTGCTCCTTCTCTTAAAGACCATGAGCTTTTTCTTCTTAGCCAGTCTGGCTTCTTCATTCTCAGAATCAGATGAACTTTCAATTTGAACTCTGTCAGGAGAAGTAGGAGGAATATCTGTCTCAGTGCCATGTTGTTCAGCCTCAACATGCACAGGCTCCCCCTCAACTACTTGCTCCTTCTCAACTCCTTGTTCTTTCTCAGCTTCTTGTTCTATCTCCATATCTAGTGCCTTCTCATTTTCTTGCTCCTCCTCTATTCTATCAGTAGTAATTTCAATATTAGGAAATAACTCATCTAGAGTGTATTCCTTCTGAGCTTGAACAGATGTTGAATCATCCAGATCTGCAATATTCAAATCTTTTGATAAATCAATTTGTTCTTCCTCTTGCACTTGTTCAGACATTTGCACCTCCTGCACTTGTTCATTATGTGGAATTTCCTGGGTAGGAGAATGTACTCGCTCCCCCTGTACCTGTGCAAGAGAAAAAATATTAGGAATGTCCTTGGCAGGAAAACTCACTTGCTTTCCCTTTACCTGTTCTGAAGTAGATACATTCTGGGCAGGAGAGTGAGCTTGCTCCCCCTGCATTTGGGCAGGAATGGTTTCATCTTGAATAGACTCAGGCTGATCTTCAACCTGCTTTCTCACTTGCTCTTCTTGATGCTGGGCAGTGCCTAGATCATGTGCAGGGGATCTCACAGGGGTGTCCTGCCTGTTCTCATCAGGCATATCTTTAGACAGCACCCTATCCCACCTTGAAAATAATCTTATATCCATTTTCCTCATGTGATTAATTTTTGTCCCAGACAGTTGTTGCATAACCTCAGGGATCACTTTAGTCAGGTATAAACTCACAATTCTAGCCAGATTTGGCTTCTTTATTCCTTCCTTGATCTAATCAAATACTACAGCTGACCAGTTAGTTGGTATTGTAAATACAATTCTGGTCATTAGGCTGAACATATAGGCTGAAATCCTATCATGTCCACCTGGTTTGCACAAAATTACTTTCTCAACTACTTCAGACAAAAATTTTCCTTGTTGATTCATTCCTTTTCTGTTGAAAGCAGCTCCAATCTTCAGGGTTGGATCCAATCCACACCATTAGAGAGCCTCCCTTGACTTAGAAGCTGGGACCTCTTCTTCATTCTCAACTATAGGCAATTGTAGAATCTTTCTCAAACTTCTTGGTGTGATTTTCACCTTTGTCCCATGAACTGTGGATTTTATCTTGAGACCAGCTGAATCCACTGATGCAGAGGTAAAGAATTCAAGCACCTCCTTCTTCCATATCTTTGAAGGTTCAGAAACTAGAAACTCTATTCCAGATTCAGAGATTAGAGTTATAACCCTTTGAATATCTGTCGGGGCATCAGAAAAGGCATTGCGTACCAACTCATATCCTTCGTTGATGTTATCTTCAACCTTTGGTGTCATTGATCAGACGAGAAAGCTGGAGAGAAGAGAGAGAGAGAATGTCGACACAGGGTTTCAGTCTCGAAAACCTTATAAGCGTGTCGATAGAATAAGTTCTTGACCTATTTATACCTTCTATTGAAAGAAGATCAAAAGGCGGGCAAAACAGTCTATAAGTGTCGACACAGTTGGAGTGTATCGACACAAACTTCTATTGTCTTGACAGCAAGTCTGTCTACTATTTGTCGACACCAATTGTGGATATGTCGACACCTGAGAGACATAGTAGAGCATCAGAAATTCTGTGTCGACTCTTAGGATAAGTGTCGACACAAAATCTGTAAGTGTCAACACCACTATTCTGGTGAAGTCGACACTATATTCCTGGATGAGTCGACTATTTGATTCTTAAGTGTCGACACAATTTTACTTAGCCAATTTCTGTTTTTGTCAATACCACTTGATAATCTAATGCCACTTGTAAGTTTGTTGATAACCTAATCAATGGTCAGCATGCCTAATTCAATTTTAAATTTATTGAATTTTGTTTCATCTAGTGGCTTAGTAAATACATCTGCTATTTGATAATCTGTTTTAACAAATTCCAATGAGATGTCTTCTCTTTCTACATGTTCTCTAAGAAAATAGTATTTAATTTCTATATGCTTAGTTCTACTATGAGAAACAAGATTATTAGCAATAGAAATTGCACTCTTAGAATCACACAAAAGAGGTGTTCTACTTACTTGAATACCATAATCTTTAAGCTGATGCTATATCCACAATAGCTGTGCACAGCAGCTGCCAGCAGCAACATATTCTGACTCAGCTGTGGATATTGCCACACTGGTCTGCTTCTTACTACTCCATGATATCAATCTTCCTCCCAAGAATTGACATGTACCTGTTGTACTCTTTCTATCCTCTCTACAGCCTGCAAAGTCTGCATCTGAATAACCTGTTAGTAGAAAATCTCTATTCCTAGGGTACCAAAGGCCTAGATTAGGTGTGCCCTTAAGATATCTTAGAATCCTTTTGACTGCAGTATAATGAGATTCTTTAGGGCAGGCTTGGTACCTAGCACAGACACATGTAGCATACATAATATCTGGTCTACTAGCAGTGAGATATAGTAGAGAGCCAACTATCCCTCTATACAAAGATTCATCAACAGGTTTACCTGCATCATCTTTGCATATAGGCATACTTGTTCCCATAGGAGTTCTCATAGTGGAGGATGACTCCATACCATACTTCTTAATTAATTCTTTGGTGAACTTAGATTGGGATATGGACATGCCATCATCAGTCTGTCTTACTTGGAGTCCCAAGAAGAACTTAAGTTCCCCCATACTGCTCATCTCAAACTTCCCTTGCATAAGTTTGGCAAACTTTTTACAAAGGTTATTTTCAGTAGATCCAAAGATTATGTCATCAACATAGATCTGAACTAAGATGATCTTACCTTTGGATTCCCTAAGGAATAGAGTTTTGTCTATTTTTCCTCTTGAGAATTTATTCTCAATAAGGAAAGTAGACATGGTTTCATACCAAGCCCTTGGGGCTTGCTTTAACCCATACAAAGCTTTCCTAAGCTTATAGACATAATCTGGTTTAAGAGGATCTACAAATCCTGATGGCTGCTCTACATAGACTTCCTCTTTTAAATCACCATTCAGGAATGCTGATTTCACATCCATCTGGTACACTCTGAAGTCTCGATAGGCTGCATAGGCAAGGAACATTCTGATTGCCTCCAGCCTTGCTACTGGGGCAAAGGTTTGATCAAAGTCAATCTCTTCTTCCTGCCTGTATCCTTTTGCAACCAATCTTGCTTTATTCTTCACTATTATTCCACTCTCATCCAATTTGTTCCTATAAATCCACTTTGTGTCAATTATGTTGTGGCCTCTTGGTTTAGGAACAAGCTCCCAGACATTGCACCTTCTGAATTGATTCAGCTCCTCTTGCATAGCATCAGTCCAGTGCTGGTCTTGGATGGCTTCTTCAAACTTCTTAGGCTCCACTTGAGACAGGAAACTTGAATGCAGGTTTGTGCTTTGATTTCTGCTTCTAGTCTGCACTCCCTGTCGTGGATCACCTATAATTTGATCAGCTGGATGATCTCTTAAATGTCTTGTAGCTGGAGGAAGGTTCCTTTCTGGTTGAACATCTCCAGCTCCTTCTTCATGCTGAACCTCTTGGTTTTCATCAGCATCTATTGAGTTTTGTACTCCCCCTGGACAGTAGCCTTTATTTTCCAATGCTCCATCTTCCTTTGATGCTTCAGCAATGGAGAGCTTGTCCATTCTTTTGCTTATACCTGTTGAATCATTTGATCTAGAAGACAACTCACAGTTGATTAATCTTGTTTCATCAAACACAACATGTACAGATTCTTCAACAACTTGAGTAGTCAAGTTGAAGACTCTATAGGCCTTACTATTTATGTTGTACCCAAAAAATATCCCATCTTGGGATTTGGCAGCAAACTTAGTTAGGTATGTCTTGCCATTGTTAAGTATATATCATTTATAACCAAAGATCCTGAAGTAGGATAGATTTGGTTTTCTACCTTTCATAATCTCATAGGGAGTCTTTTTGTGGTTCTTGGTGATAGAAGCCCTATTGATCACATGACATTCAGTGTTAACTACCTCAGCCCAGAAATATTCTGGAAGAGAGGTGTCACTCAATAGAGTTCTACCAGCTTCAATTAATGTTCTATTCTTTCTTTCAGCAATACCATTTTGCTGTGGTGTTCTAGGTGAGGAGAACTCTTGGAAAATCCCAAAGTCTTCACATAACTTTGTCATGCTTTCAGATTGAAACTCAGTACCATGGTCACTTCTGATTTTGACCACTGTACTATTCAGTTCATTCTGAATCTGCTTCACAAAATTAAGTAAGACACTTGGGATTTCTGATTTCTGTCTCAGAAAGAACACCCATATAAATCTAGAATAGTCATCTAAAACCACAAAAGTGTAGACCTTCCTACCTAGACTATGAACTGGCATAGGACCAAAAAGATCCATATGCAAGAGGTATAAGCACCTCACAGAATCCTTGTTTTCAAGGTTATGAAAGGAGGATTTTGTCTGCTTGCCCTTTTGACAAGCTGAGCATATCCCTTCCTTTATACACTTAACTTGAGGACCATTCCTTACTAACTCTTTGCTAAAGAGATGGCCAATTGTCTTGTAGTTAAGATGAGCCAATCTCTTGTGCCACTTGACACAATGAGAAGCATTATCATCAGCTACAAGACAGATGGAAGAAGCCTTGCTCTTACATACAAAATTAAGACAATATACATTTCTCTTCCTATATCCAGTCAATATGATCTCTTGATCACTTAACCTTTTGATATGACATCCATCCTTAACAAATGAAATGTCATATCCTAAATCACTCAGCTGGCTTATGCTTATTAGATTATGTTTCAAACCTTTTACATAAGCCACTTGGGTGATAGTAATTAGGTTAGTAGAAATGTTACCAAACCCTTTGATGATTCCTTTTTCAGATCCACCAAAGATCACTTTAGGTCCATCTTTGACAGATGTATACTCCTTCAGCAGCCCCTTTGTTCCAGTCATGTGCCTGGAACAATCACTGTCCAAGTACCATATAGGGGCATGGCCACTTGGACTTTCCTGCAATACAGATTTACTTACCCTTAGAACCCAAGTAAGTCTTGGGTCCTTGGTTCAGGTTAGCATTAAAAAAGCTACCATTATCTCTTCTAACAGGTAGACTATTGTTCTTTCTAACACTTGTGTTATGCCAGCAGTCTAATGCAAAATGGCCTCTCTTGCCACAGTACCAACATTCAAACTTATTGTATCTAGTTCTAGATACACCCTTGTTTGTCAGAACATTAGTCTTAAAATGACCATGAATATCTTCATGATCATATTGGTTAGAAGGCACTTGCACCTTTCTAAACTTAATAGGGACTGAAAAGTTCAGTGGCTTGACATGAGCTTTGCCTTTCCTCTTGAATTGGGCTGCCCTGGGGTTACCTTTGAATCCTAATCCTGTCTTACCCTTTTGAGTAACAAATTCATCTATCAAGGGTAAGACAGACTTTGGCTTAGAGTAACTTGCCACTAACTCCTTTTCTATTCTTAGTCTGGCCTCCAGACTCTTCACTTGATCATTGGTATAATTGATTTGTGCCCATCTGAATAATGGTTATATTCTTTAGTTTGGCAATTTCATTTAACTTCTGATCAATTACTTTTTCAAACTCAGTTGCAGCTACCTTTAGATCATCAATTTCCTGAGCCTGAGATTTAACCAGGTTCTTGCTTTTCTTAAGGGCCTGTAACAAGTCCCCATACTTATCTATCAATTGATAGACATCTCCTTCAGATTCGGATGCATCTACATCACTTGATGCAGATGTAGCTGATTCTGCACTTGTACTATAAACAGATTTTATTGAAGGACATAGTACCTTACTAGGACCAGACTGATTCTGGTACATGTCTTCTTCTAATCCTGTCATCAGTCCCATGCACTGATGATCTTCTTGTTCATAGATGGAGTCTAGCAATTGCATGAACTCCTCTTCTTCAGTAGCAGCATACAGTCCAATATATGCTTCAGCTTCAGATTCTGATTCTGAAGTTGATTGATCTGTTAGGCTCTTTTCCTTCTTTACAACAAAGGATTTTTCCTTCTTGCCCTTTTGATAAGTCTTCTTCTTGTCTGATAACTCCTTTCTCTTATCAGGACAGTCAGCCACTACATGTCCAGGCCTATTGCAACAATAGCAGACAATCTTTGAAGTAGTGGCCTTGCTGGGCATTGTTCTGCTCTTCTCTTTCCTTAATGACTTTTTCTTCTGATAATAGTCATCAACTTGCTGTGATGAGGAGGGCCTAGACTTCCACTGCTTCTTCTTTAAGAATCTCTGGAATTGCCTTGTAAATGCAGCAAAATCTGCATCTGACTCACAGCTTTCTGAACCCTGATTATCTGAATTTTCAGAACTAACTTCTGCAACTTCCTTAGGAGGAGATGGTGATATCCTCCTATTCTTTCTAGTGGCTTCTGCCTTGAAGGCCACTGTCTTCTCTCTATGCTCTCCTTTTGAATTCTTTTCCTCCTCCTTCCTCACCATAAGTTGCATTTCATAGGATAGCAACTTTCCAAATAAGGTTGGAGGAGAAATCTCTGCCAGTTTAGCCACTTCTCTTATGGCACAGATCTTTGTGTCCCAATCCTTTGTCAAGGATCTTAAGAATTTGTCATTCCGTTCATAGGTACTGAATACTCTTCCATAGGACTTTAACTCATTCACAATTCTATAGAATTTCTTATAGCATTCAGTTATGCTATCAGTTTTTCCTTGTCTAAAAATTTCATATTCCTGGTTGAGCATAGACTTCTTATCCTGTCTTACTTCTTCAGATCCCTCCATGTAGATAATCAAGGTGTCACACATCTCTTTGGAAGTCTTGCAGTGAATCAGATTTTGAAATGTAGAATCATCTATGGCACTCACAATAATATTCTGAGCTCTCTTGTCCATGGTTGCCAAAATGATTTCATCCTTGGTCATTTCAGAATAACTCTTTGGAGTTTGAATATTAGCATCAAGAACTGATACCTTCATTGGAATGAAGGGTCCTTCCTGAACTGTGATGTATATCCTTGGGTCAGATGCTTCCATGAACAATCTGACTCTTTCTTTCCAAATTCCAAAGATTTCCTTCATGCAGATGGGTAACTTCATTGACCCTAACTCCTTGTGATTTTCTCCAGAACCCATCTTCTTGAATCTTGATTCTGCCTTTCAGATCTACCTCAGACTGTTAAGTCCTTTTTGAGGAACCTCCCTCTGATACCACTTGATAGTTTTACTTTCAAGACAACCTAAACACCTAGAGGGGGGTGAATAGGTTCTAAAGCTTGTTAACACTTTTTGGCAGAATTCAATTACAGAATTAAAACACACAGCACATCAGTCACAGAAATTTAATCATCACAGATTGCACACTGTTTTATAGTGGTTCCCCAAGGTCTGGGTACATCCACTTTCCCCCTTCACCTATCTAGCAGTATGCTAGATTCGGCCAAACTTCCTCTTTACTCAGATCCACAGATCCTACAGCTCAGAACCTGAAAAGGTTCCTACAACTCAGGCTCAACAGCCCTACCTCAGCCTTATCACAAAGCCTACAACTCAGAGAAGAACCTTCTCCTACACTCAGGCAAACAGTCCTACCACTCAGAGATCAACTCTCCTACACTCAGCCTTTATAACACAGGCTTACAACTCAGATCTGTATTGACAGATCCTACAGAAATTAGAAAAGAAGTTTTTAATGTCTTGCCTTTGTTGAGAGAGAAAAGAACAAGACAAATCTTGATCAGCTGATGAAATCAACTGAATCTGAGCTTTCTTCAAAGCTTCTTGAATCTGAACTTAGCTGAGTTGATTTCCAAACAGCTTCTTGAGAAACCAATGATGGCTTCCTTCTTCTTCTTCAAGAGGCTGGATCCCTCTCTATCCAACACCTTTGATGATACTTCTGAATTCTTGAAAGAACTCTACTTAGACAGATCCTGAGATCGTCTTTTTAGATCTTCTGATGAAGATCTTCTTTTGTGTATTACTCCTTCTTGATTTGATTTCTCAAATTGATTGCCAAAATTCTTAATCTACCCTTTTTTTTCTTCTCTCTGAATCTGTCTATTTATAGATCTTCTTCATGGTAACCGGCTGATCCGGTTTCTAACTGACTTCTGACAAGTCTGACAACATCAATTAACCGGTTGCAACCCAAAGTTGTCAAGTCTTCAAACAGATCCTGTGCCTTAGTCTTGGACAACAAAGTGTTGAGACAGACTGTCAGAAAGTGTCGAGACCAACTGTCTATATGTGTCGACACAAGTGACTTTGGTGTCGACACAGCCTTTGATGATGTCAACTAGTTTGTCTTTAAGTTGACACTGCTTCTTTAGAACTTCATCTTGAGAATGAGTCGACACAGAGAATTTGTGTTGACTCAACACTTCATCTTTCTTCAGAAAATAACTTGGTCTTGACTTGGCAGTGTGTCGACACAAGTCCTGTGTGTCGACACAGTTGTTGTAGATTCAGAACTCAGTATGTGTCGACTCTGCCTTCAGGTGTCGACATAGTTGAGGTCGACAATCTTTTTGTGAGTCGACACTGCTTCCCAGTGTCGACACAAATGTGGTCGACAATCTTTCTGTGAGTCGACACTGCTTCCCAGTGTCGACACAAATGTGGTCGACTATCTTTCTGTGAGTCGACACTGCTTCCTTCAAGTGTCGACACAATTATTCTGAAGTGTCGACACAATTTCTTTAGGTGTCGACATATGAACTTAGAATAATTTCCTGTATTCTTTAATACTTCTTCACCTGCACATGTCAACTTAAAGCAACATCAAATACACCTTGATGTATATCATTAAGCTAAGTTAGGCTTCTTCAAATCAGGTACACATTTTCCAATGTACCCAACATCCTACCTCAGCCTCTCAGCCTTTATAAATTTAGGCTTACAACTCAGATCTATATAAGATATTACAAGGAAATTAATTGTTTTAAACAATAAAATTTTCACCATGATAGAAAGAGAATAGGGTGAAACCTTCTTGATCAGTTCTTGATAGAACTGATTACTTTTAGATCCAACCTGTCTTAGCTTCTCCAAAGCTTCTTGAATTTGTACCAAGTAAGGTTGATCTTCAATTGGAGTTTGAGTTGATCTTCAATCCAGCTTCCTTCTTGAATTCAGAATCAGATCTGAATTTTTCTTGCAGACTCTTCAAGATCTGCCGTTTTCTGGGTTTGTCTCTTGTTCCCCTTTTTTACTTCTCAAACTCTCAAGCTATTCAGACTTTTTGAGCTTCAAAAGCTTCTTGGCTTGTCATAACACAAGTCTTTATATAGATCTCATCCAAGGATACCGGCTGATCCGGTTCATAATGGCCTTCTGACAGCTCTGACAGATGTGTCAGCTTTATTACTTATGACTGTTGTCGGGTCTTCAGTCTTGACAACTGACTCCTCCTTGAACTTCTATTTCAGCAGAAAAGGGCTTTGAGACAACTCCAAATGTATCGACACAAATAGACCATGTGTCGACATAAGTCTTGAAGGTGTCGACACAACTCCCATATTGTCTACATAGTCATACTTCATCTTCTCAACACAGCTTCTGTTGGATGTGTCGACACAAGTCATGTGTGTCGACACAACTGCTTCTGGTCTTGACATAGCTGGTGTTAACAGATTTCTTGAGTGTGTATCGACACAAGTCCTGTGTGTTGACACAACTGCTTCTTGTCTCGACATAGCTGGTGTTAACAGATTTCTTGAGTGTGTGTCGACACAAGTCCTGTGTGTCGACACAACTGCTGTAAACTGAACTTCTGTGTGTCGACACAAGTCCTGTGTGTCGACACAGTTGCTTCTGACAGAATTTTTGTGTGTCAACACAAGTCCAATGTGTCGACACAGCTGCTGCTGACAAAACCCATGTGTGTCGACACAAGTCATGAAGGTGTCGACACAACTGGCTTCTGGTGTCGACACAAGTCCTTCACTAGTGATGACACTTGTACTTATAATATTTTCCTGCATTTCTTTAACCTGCACATTCAAACTCAACATTCCATCAAATACACCTTGATGTATATCATCGAGTTAGGTGAGGCTTCTCCAAATATGATACACATTTTCCAATGTACCCAACAAGAACACCTGAGCAGCTGAATGTCAAGCACGATAGTTTTGCTGGAAGAAGCCTGGAGATGCCGGTGAAGGTGCACGCAAACTACAAACCTGAGCACGCAAAATTCGGAGCAAAACAAATTGGAGAAAATTGATAGAAACTACAAAAATAAACCTACTATAGTGAGCAGTGGTCACCTGAGCACCTGAATGTCAAACACGTGCAACTGCGGGCATGAGTGCGTGTTTGTGAGATTACGGGTAAGAGTGCAACTGCGGGAGATGCCGGTGAAGGAATGCAACTGCAGGCATGAGTGCAATTGCGGGCATGAGTGCAACTGCGGGCAGGAGATTTAGGTTTTTCTTCAAAACTCTTGAAGCATGCCAGTTTTGCTAGAAGAAGCCTGAAGATATCTCGTTAGGTCGCTGGAGGTACGTCTGGTGTTGCTGCCGTTGGGGAAAGAATGCCTTCTTCTTGGAGTGCGATGGGATCGCGGGTAGGAGATGAGCAAGAGCCATCGCCAGAGGAAGTTGCTGCTACAATGGGATTGCGGGTAGGCGATTCGAGTTGCGGAGTAGCCGGCATCGAAGGCGCAGAAGGATACCAGCGCGACAGAGGGTTTAGGGCGAAGGAAAGAAGAAGGGAGCGGGCGGAAAGAAAAACTGTAATGCTAAAAAGCTTACGGGAAATGGCCGATCTGTGGCTCTCGCCTATACAGATCCGCGGCCTTTGATTGTTATAGATCGCGTGGTGGGGAAAACTTGATCCATGGCCTTTTATTATAAATGATCCTTTGCCTTTGATTCTTTTTGATCAAACAGTGGGTATTGTTGGCGTGAAGCAGCCAAAAGGGGAGGGCAATTTGGGGTTTATTAATGTTACACCATAGCTGAGGGTAATTTGGGCAACTTGAATGTTACACAAAACTAAAAACCTCCTTGCTTATAGTATAAAGAAAAGATATATAAATATAAATAAATAAAATATAAATATAAATATAATATAAATAGAATTAGAACTTAGGACTTAGGTAGGAACAATATAATTAAAGCGGGGAGGAGGAGGAGGGGGGCAGGCCAACCGCGGATGCGGGCGACGAGGTTTGATGGAGGCGAACCGCCAGTGGGCCCCGCCGGTTTGCCTCCGGCCTACCCCCGTCGGTGTCGTCGGCGTCCGGCGACCCCGACGATGGGGTCCGGTGAGGCAACCGCTGCCTCCGCCGACGGCTGTTGGCTGAAATCAATTTTTTTTTTTTATAAAATGGCGGAGCTCGAGGGGTAAAATCGAAATATCAAATGTAACTGACGGGTGTCACTGTACCGCACTGTAGCAACGCAACGTTTGCGTTTATATTATTATAGATAATTTGATTTCCCATTTCAGTGCGATTTCAAAACCAAACCAATTTAAATCCTAGTTCATTCAAAAATAATATTAAAAAAATAGGACGCTGTTACGTGCACACCACTTTTGGCTATGTGCACATCATAAATTTTATTTGCAGACCAAAATGTCAAGTAAACACTATAAATTTTATTTGCATGCCAAATTGTTAAATAAAGACCAAAATAAAGTTTGCGTTTTTTTTTACTTCAAATACAAAAGATTAAAAATCTCAAATCATTCCACCGATATAACTAAAAATTTGCACGGTCCATTTTTAAGTTCATGTAGATATGCACGAACATAAAGATATGAATATTAGTTGTCTTAAATAAATAAGATATTTACAAGTTACTTAAAATTAAATATTAATACCTGCACGGTCATTTTACTTGTTCAAACTTTCTTTTGGTCGCCCCTTTAAGCGACCCGGAACCAAAATGAGACGATGGTAGGGTTTCGACTTTCGAGAAAAAATAGGAGCGGGGTGTGCACTTAGGTTTAATATGAGTGAGATTGGAAAAAAATAATGGTGTGCACATAGCCAAAAATAATGTGCACATAACATCTCTCTTTATTTTAAGAATTTGGTATGCACATAGCCAAAAGTAATGTCACCTAACAACGTCTCAACCCGCACGTGCCACGTCGTCAACCTCGAGCTGAACTCTTGAGGATGCGAATTCGGATCGGCCTGTGTGCGCTCGAGGACGGCGATATTTTCCCATTCTCCCTCTCTCTCCCTACCGTCTTTCACTTTCTTTTTTGCACTCTAGGCTTTGGCACATTTTCTGCGCAGGTGCTCGCTGGCAATGGATTTCATGAAGGTTTTGGATCAGACGGTGCGCGATATGTAAGTTCGAACCTCGAAGAAGATTCTATCTCTGCTTGGCTCGGGAATATGGATCTGTGCTAATGAGAAAGGCAATTTTTGCCCCTTCTTTTGCCTTTCTATTTTGTTCGCAGAAAGAGGGAGGTGAATCTGAAAGTATTAAAGGTTCCGGAGATTGAGCAGAAGGTAGATCCCTCCCTTTTTAGTAGTATTTTGTTCTGTTATGATGCATCTTTGTCATCCTTTGTAGATCTAGCTTTTTAACGAATATTTTCTTAGCTTCTGATGAGGATCCCAGCAGTGATGACATAATGGTAGGATATGTTTTGATTTAGGCGATACTAATTGAAAATAGGAAGGCCATTGTTGAATTATCGATTGTGTTTAGGAGGGAAGGAGAGTCAGTAACATAATCAATGAACTCAATTTTATGTATTGGAGCCTTTTTTGTTTGACTTCAGAAAGCGTGATAAATGTTCGAAATAGTTTCTTGTAGACATCTCATTTTGTATTTTTGGGTGAGGTTGTGGAGGTTATGCACTTTCCAGGTTCTGGGTTTTGATTTTGAATGCTCCCACATTTTGATTTGTTAAGCCTCATATTCTGGTTTCTGTGTTCACTGATGTAATCTACTAGTTTACACTTTCAATCATCCAGAATACTTATTCTAAGCAATCAAAAATTGATATTTCCTAGTTTTCTGTTTGGTTGGGTGAACTTTTTCTGCTAGTTTAAAGTACTTACCTCCGAATTCACTGTTTGGTTTCAAAGTGTAGTTTATGAAGTAAATGTACTTTATTTCTCACTGTAAAGTACCACAGATTTGATGCAAAGATGCTGCAAAATTTGCCATATTTGTATTAACTTCCCTTACATGCATTCAAAATGCACCATATCAAACAATTCCTATAACTATCTGTGTTTGTAGACCCTTTTTCGTTGAGACGAGGGATGCCCTTGTAGTTGATAATAGGTAGTCTTATCCTTGCAAGCAAAAAAACTAAAGTTTTTCCAATCCAAGAGTTGTCTAGAAGCACACTTTATTTGAAATTGTACTAGTTTTTGTATGGCGTGCAATGAATTTTTGTCATATGCCAACTAAATGCAAATATACTTCATTTTCTTAAACTTCCAATTGACAATGGCATTGCGGCATGCATCATTGGAATTGTTTCGATATTTTATTGAGTGAATTCTTTTCATCTATCATGGCTAGTATGCTAACATGATTTAGTTTCTCTCAAAGAATGCAATTCATCCTAGAAGTACTCATACTGACTCCATTATGTATCTGTTTGGTCTGGTCATTCAACATTATAAAATTTAGGTCCTTGATGCCACCAGTGATGAACCTTGGGGTCCTCATGGTTCTGCTTTGTTAGAACTTGCGGAAGCCACCAAAAAATTGTATTTTCTATATCCAGATTTCCTTTTTCTCATAAATCTACCAATATTTCTTCAATGAAGGATAATTAGTTTGCTCTTATCAGCACTGAATCCCAGATGGTTTTGAATGTACTTTGGACAAGACTTAGCGATACAAGTGCAAACTGGCGATGTATTTATAAGGTATAACTTGATTTAAGAGCTTATCCGTTAGTTCTTTTGTTGACTTGAACACTTCTATTAATTATATGCACTTATGCAGTTGTCCATTATAATACATTTATGGATTTGAAATCTTATTTTACCATGTTTTTTTCTCTCAGGCCTTGACAGTTATCGAGTATTTGATAGCAAATGGGTCGGAACGAATAATTACTAACATCGACGAGCAAAGTCACCAGATTTCTGTATGATTTTAAACTTATATTCAAAGCAGTATTCTAGATTGCATGTGAAATTTATACTCAGCGCCAACCTTCTCATTCATGTGCGTTTTGTATTTTTTGAAGTCACTCTCAAGTTTTGAGTATGTTGAACCGAATGGAAAGGATGTTGGGATAAATGTGAGAAAGAAAGTTGAAACCATTTTGTCCCTTCTTGGAGATAAGGAAAAAATACAAGCAGTTAGAAAAAAAGCTGATGCTACACGTGATAAGTGAGCCGATAGATTTTATGCTAGATTCGTATTCTCATCACTGATTTTTTTTTTCTATACTAACATATTTCATCATGTACACTACTTCATTCAGGTACTTCGGGCTATCATCAACAGGAATAACTTACAAATCTAATTCAAACTCATATAGTGGCAGCAGCTTTCGCCAGAGTAATAGTTATGGAACCAGTAGCAGCAAAACGGAGGGTGAGTCCTTCCAGGATAGCTTTAGAGATGGCAAGCAAAGTCATCAAAGCAGTGAAAGTCACAGTAAATCAAAGAGTAGTTTTTCGAATGAAAAGGATGGTAGCAAATTGAAGGATGGCATGTTGCATACTACCAGGTGCAACTAATACCATTTGCTTTATATGTTTATTCAATTATTACA
Organism: Platanthera zijinensis; assembly: GCA_039513925.1. Taxonomy (NCBI): domain Eukaryota; kingdom Viridiplantae; phylum Streptophyta; class Magnoliopsida; order Asparagales; family Orchidaceae; genus Platanthera; species Platanthera zijinensis. The sequence continues at coordinate 65,444,580 of CM077081.1, forward strand.
CCCTTCTATACGTTCTTGGTGGAATATATCATCATTACTAATAGCTTTTATCCAACTATTTGTGATCAAGATTTATGAATATTTATTTTCCATTCGCTTATGGTTATCACAATCTGAAGTGCTAAACCTTTTCTTCAAAATTCATTTCTGAACAACTTCTATTGGCTATCCATATTTTCTTTGGTCTACCTCTTCACCTAAACTAATTTTTGTACCTATCTAATAATTGCAATTTACACTTGTTTTTGTATATATATACAAATGATTCGTTGTTGGTAGATATGGATCCTAAACTTGCAACCTTTGGCAAATATAAGTTGCATTAGAAATACTCTATCTCACTAATTGCTCATTGAAACCAAGCACTAAATTTAAAAAGTTAAATTCATCAAGACAAACCTTCTTGGGAAAGCATAATTAATAAAAAACAAATTATAAGAGATGGAATTTTCCTCAGGCTTATTAAGTTTTTTTGGCGTCTTAATTAGACCTTGCAGAATTATGATGTATTTTTATTCAATACTCATCTCTGAGAACATCGGATAAAAGCTATACTATTTTATTTGTTGTTGAACCTGAGAAGAGTATTAGAAGAAATTTTAGTAGCCAAATTGTATGCTACCTCCAGAGAAGATGATCCGGGTGTGAAATTCTAAGAATATCTTGGTCAGCCCTAAGATCCAGATTTTATTAGTCCAAAGCCCGAGGAGAAGTTTTAACATCATAATATTAGCCATAATGCAAAAAAGAAGTCTTCCTCTTCCTCCTAGTCCCGCCCTTAGCTCGGGTTTGGTAGCTCTCCCTTGAGCTCACCACCTCCGTTAGCCGTGGCAAGGCTCCACCGTTATACCATTACAATTTATTTTCATAACAACAACACATAGAAATGAAATTAAAAAGACAATTCAAATGATTATTGATTAGTAGTACAATGGCATTGCCCCACGCCTTTCAAGGGGAAGCAACAATTGTTTTATAGCATTTGAAATTTTACTGTTTCTTTTAAGGACTAATTTGTTAATCCCCTTAAATAATTCAATTAAAAAGCTAAAATTGGTGGTTTTGTCTATGTTATGTCTAACACTCTATTCCAAGTGTTAGACTTTCCTTGCAAAAGTTTTGTTTTTTAGATTATATTAGGTTTGTTTCTTTTCATGTTCGAGATGTCAGCATTTGTTGAATGTGCTCATATTCAATACATACTATGCATCATCGAAGAGATGATGCCAGCTTTCTTGAAACATTGTTTGTAATTGTTATTATTTATAATTTTTATTCAACACTTTAAGTGTATAGGTGGTCTCATTACCTAATTTTGGTTGTTGGATTGGATCATAAAGGCCGATGCATTCCCATGCATATACTTGTAGATAAAAAGTATTTGAGACGAACTAGGTTTTGGTTTTTTATGTCTTCCATTTGTTTAGGTGATTGTGTTTCTAAAGCATGTGCATAATCATGGGAAAAACATGATAGTCGAGTCAAAGAGCTAAGCGCGCCCTTTGTCACTAGCATAAAATAATCGACATCGTAGACGTTTCATATCCTTCCTACACTTCGTTCTCATGTGAAGCACACATCTTATGCTTTGCACCACATTGATCCTATCACTAATTATATTCAAGTTTCAACAGTATATTTTGTTACGGGCTTGCCGCTGAGCGTTAGTAGAGTCGCTAGAGAATGACCAGAGACGGGGATGACAGAAGCCGTGGTTACTGTGGAGTTGGAATCGTGGCTGCCTAGACGGGGTGTGCTCGGGAGGAGAGAGCTATCAAAATTTCTTAACAAGACACAAAATATACTAAACTTTTTGATGCCATTCCACTCTCCCAAAGGGCCTTTAAATAAGAGTATAACCTTTAGACTCAAGTACTAAAATACCTGTTAGAACCAGGAAATCGGTTCACAAGAGTTCAGACTTAAGGGGTAGCTCGAGGTTACTGATCCCGCGGTCTAACACCACAGATCCGATGACAAGAGCAAGAGAGAGAAAGAGCAAGGAATGTCTAAACGAGACCCGAGTACTGCTGCGAGGAGGACCCACCATATATCCGGAAGTCTATATGAACTTTCCCAAAGCTAAGAGCTGAGCTAGGCATAAGGAAGACACAAACTCGAGAAGTAAAGAATTTGGAGGGGTGGTCATCGTGCCTTTTCTTGTACCCCTGGTGTCTTATTTACAGACAATTCAGGGGAGGGGTATCAGTTTGCGGATTGCCGCCCCGACGAGTCTTTGAGAGGATTGAGAGCTTATTTATACAGGCTGACTAGATGATTTCTGCAGGTTGCCGAGCTGATTTATGCAGGCTGCCGAGCTGATTTTTTCGGGCTGCCAAGTTGATTTCTGCAGACTGCCAAGTTGATTTCTGCGGCTGCCAAGCTAATTTTTGCAAGCTGCGGAGCTAATTTTTGTAGGTTGCTGAGTTATTTTCTGCAGGCTGCCGAGTTAATTTCTGCATGCTGTCGAGCTGAATGGCGACAAGCTAAATGGTTATGAGTTGAATGATGAAGAGCTGAATGGTGACGAGCTGAATGGTGACGAGCTGAATGGTGACGAGCTGAATGGTGACGAGCTGAATGGTGATGAGTTGAATGGTGACGAGATGGTGACGAGCTGAATTCCCGAGGCTACCGAGCTGGGATTCTAAGGTCCCTTCCTCATGATACTTTTGAACTCGACGAAATACGAGTTATACATAATCCCCACTTTTTTCGTGCTCGATACGAGCTCGGAAAAGCAATGTAGGACCCATGGTTCTGAGAGGTGAACACTAGATGATATGTCCCGCGAGGTCCCTCTTATGAATGGAGCTCAACTGGAGGAGGTGGAGAAGAGTCAACACTTCCCAGGAGTGAAGCTCAACTGGAGGAGGTGGAGAAGAGTCGACACCTCCCAGGTGTGAAGCTCAACTGAAAGAGGCGGAGAAAGGTCGATGCCAAGAGCTGAGCTAGACACAAGGAATGCACAGACTTAAGAAGTAAAGAGCTGGGGGGGGGGGTCAACATGCCTTTTATTGTGCCCATGTGGTCATATTTATAGACAATCTAATGGGAGGGGGTATTGGTCTGCGAATAGCCTCCCGATTCAACCTATATTTACATCTTTATTCTACTTTATTTTTAGTACTTTTGTAGTGCATGCCTTCACGCATTTTATGTTTTAGTTTTCACGCATGTTGTATTGCGCTTGTTACTTGCGTGCTATAGTTCGACTAATTGAAGTGACCAACTAATAAGATCCTAAATGAATAGATCCGTCAAATTATGAGTAGTATTAAATTAAGCAAGTAAATGAATTAGCATATTTGATTTTATTAAAAGAAAATATATTCTGAAATTAATGCTTTATAATTTATTTTGGAGGGAGAAGCCCAGGTATTTTACCTTTTGATTTTTCAACCTTTGAAATTCCAACCATTAATTTCCAAAGCAATTAAACCTTTAAAACTCCCAAATTAAACCCTATGAGTTATCTAACAGCTGGCCAACTCCTTTGAAACTTTCCCTCCCACGTTAACATTAATCAACCTGCCATGAAACTCCCCACTTTATTTCCCACTCTATTTCCCACTCTATTTCCCATCAGTTATCAAAAGTTTAAAAATAAAGGAAAAAAACTCTCTTTAAAGCCTGTCTTCTAGCCCTCCTGACAGTAGCCTAGGAAAGAAGAAAACGAAAAGTCATCGCAAACATCGTCGTTTTCCTCACCCGACACGACTGCCCGACCGATACCCCCAACTCCGGTGAAGCTCCATGACTCGCCGCTGCCTTCCTTGTCCCGGTGACATCCGACATATCTCCAGTCCACCCCTGACGGGACCGAGCTTCCTCAGCTCTGATCGGCGTCGACATCCTTCTCTACCCGCTAGTCCTCTTGATTTCCTCTTCCGACGACGAGGACGAGCTTTTTCGTGGGTACTACAATCTCCGACGAGCCTTTCCGGTGGCCGTCCAGCCTTGGGAGAACCACCACCGAATGCTCACTGTCGAGCCCCTCCACTGATAACACTAATTTTAGAGTTATTTATATATATATATATTTTAATAATTGGTTTTATTTTAATTAATTTTTGTTTAAATAACCTTTAATTGACTTTTTTTTGCAATTCAGGTTATTTTGGGCTGCAATTATCAAATTGAAGCTCACTGGACGAATTTGGGCACTTTTTGGGTGATTTTTGCAAAAGTTGAAAGTTACACACCCTGGTCATGGGCGTGACCAGGGGGTGTGACTAATCCCGCACACCATGCCCAGTTTCCAGCGCACCGGAGAAGACGCCGCACCAGATTAAAGTTACACGCCCCTATCACGGGCGTGACAGGAGGGCGTGCCCAGCAGCTCAACGGCCGTGGTGATGCAAGTAATGCAACCCGCGTCGCCTCGTTTTTTATTATTTTTTATCGCACATGTCTTTTATTATTGTAGCGCACGTTTTCGCGCATTTTTGGGATTATTGTGTATCGCGCACGTTATTTGCGCTTTTGTTGTAATTTTGTATCGCGCACGCTTTCGCACAAAATGTTGTTTGGCTCGTTGGTGTGACCGGCCAACGAGATCCTAAATGCATAGGTCCGGTATTTTAGGAGGTAGATTAATTTAGGGCAAGCTTAAAATTAACTAGCTATTTTTAAACTATATTTTGTAAGCTCTTAAATTTCTCTCCTCTTGAAAGCCCAAGATAAGTTTATCCTTTATTTATGTCCTCATTAAAATCCCATTCACAAAAGCCCACTTAACTCCTAAGTCCTAACCCTAAACCAATCCCTTTAAAAGCAATGCTATAAAACCCCCCCAACCCTCCTGTGATCGGAAGCTGGGAAAAAAGAATCGATCGAACCTAATTTTTGGTTTCGATTGATTCCATCCAGCGCCGCTACCCTGTGCTCCCGACGGAATCGCTCGACGCCGCCTCTTCCTCCCTCCAAGGCTCCGGCGCCGCCTCTGGACTCCTCCCCAAGAGCCGGCGAGCCTTCCTCGGCCCGTTACGAAGTCGATCGAACCCTCCACAGCCGTCCGTCGCTCAAGCAGCCGCCAAACTTCCCGTCCCGATCCGTCGCCACCTGGGACAGTTCCGTCCTCCGCCGTCGAGCTCGCCAGAGCCCTTCTAGGGCACTTTCGTCGACCCCAGTTCCCTCCTCCGGCGGACTCAGTGTACCTCTGGCATATCTCCTCCCCGTGGACCTGTTTCTTGATTTCCAGCTTCAGTTAGCTGTTCCGGCCAGCATTCAGTCCTCCCACACTTCCAGGCAGTCCGATTCCAGGCCATCCCGAGCCCTGCAGCCTCCTACAGCTTCCTCCTACATCTTGAGGGGATTTTGTAGACTCCGCCTCTCTTCCCCGTGATATACCTCTCATATCTTCGCTTGCGAACGCTAGTAATTTTATGCTTACATGTTTAAAGGAATAGTAATTAATTTGAGCTTTCCCTAGTTAATCTTTATCTCCTAATTACCGTTTAATTTCACATCTGAAACTTCTGCCTTCTAATTATCATGTCTGTGGAATTGTGGTTTGTGATGTTGATACGTTCACGCGATAGCCTTGCGTTCGCAAGCGACGCTTAGGTCGTTTATTTCGTTAGAGAATAGCCCGCGAATGTTTCCCGCGCTACAAATATTTGAAAGATCGTTATTTTCTATTTTAAAACTACAGCCCGAGGTTTAGGTTCACATCAGTTTGGTGTGGCTGCTTGGATATCTCACTCCTATCGTGGGATAGCCGAGCGCCGGTCGTTTTCAAATTCTAGGTTTAGATTTTTATTTTCGTTAAAAAAAGAAGAAGAGTGATTTAGATGCGCGCATTAAAGCTTTGATGAAAGATGTTGAGTGTGTCACTGCTGACGTCCGACAGAATTTGCGTGGGTTGTGCAACTCTGTTCACAACCTGGAGGCGACCATGCACACACATTATGTTGCTCCTGCATACCTCCACACTTCCTATCACATAGTGGAACCTGAGGTTAGGTCTTTCGATAGTCCTCTATTGCATTTCGTCAGTCTCACGACGAGCACCTTAGCGCCACCCACCCCCACTATGACGTTCACTTCAGTCGAGGAGATTCTTCCGGATCCCCTGCTCCAGAAAGAAAAATTCCCTCCTATCTTTATCACCTCGACTGATGTCGTAACTCCACGTGTTTCCGTTTTGGCACCCCCTTTGATCGAGGAAGTTCTTCCCGATCCCCTGCTCCAGGAAGATGGGTTCTTTCCCTCTCATTCCTTCCTCCCGATTGACATGGTGTGTCCACTTTCCCCTACTGACTCACATCCTTCAGCCGCCGAGTTGTTTCTTGAGTCCCCACTCCAGGGAGGACTTACTAGTGATGTGTCACTCACCTCAGATGACACTTCATCACTTTCTCTTCTCCCAGCGGTGTTGGTTAGTGATGAGACCCTCATCTTGGGTGACACAGACTCGTGCGTCTTTGGTCCTAACGTTCTTAGCACACTACCGCCACAAACCCTTGCGCCCACAGACATTGTGTTTGGTGGTCCCTCACCTGTGTCCCTCGAGTCACCACCCTATATTGATTTTGTTTTTGGCAAGCACGCGCTTCGTTCACATCACTTTATGGATATAGGACATCATGTTGCACCACCACGTCACTACCGTCTGCGTTCTGATGCTTATAGGTTTAGTAGTCTCGAGAGAGTCGAGACCATACTTAGATATTTTACTCGAAATCGGGACACCCGCTTCAAAGGTTTTCTATGGAAAATTTTTCACGGTCTAATTTTGGGGTCTTCGTAAAATTTTGTGACTTGAGTGGGACGTTAGCGGGTGAAACTAGGATGATATTCGATTCGGATCTAACAGATGTTCGTAGGTGTCTATCGGATGAGAGCATGTTGCGTCATGAGTTGCTGATTCCACGGGCTGATTCCACTTGCTTCCTGTTCCCTCTACCGCCACATGATTTTCCCACACACACCGCCCCTGTCATCCTCTGAAAGCTCTAATAATTACTGTTTAGTTAAATATTTGGCATGAAATTTTGACTAATGGATTGCGAGCTTTGAGAATGAGAGGTTACTTGCAGGTTTTGGATTGCAGCCACGACATCAGCAGGACATCATGCAGCACCTCTTCGATCGACACTTGGACTTTCTACTTGCAGGTTACATCGAGTCTCGTCGGGGTCGAGCTCTTTCAACCCTGGGAGAATTGATGCAACCCCCGTCACCTCGTTTTTATTATTTTTTATCGCACATGTCTTTTATTATTGTAGCGCACGATTTCACGCATTTTTTGGATTATTGTGTAGCGTAGAGTTGTATCGCGCACGTTATTTGCGCTTTTGTTGTAATTTTGTATCGCGCACGCTTTCGCGCAAAATGTTGTTTGGCTCGTTGGTGTGACCGACCAACAAGACCCTAAATGCATAGGTCCGGTATTTTAGGAGGTAGATTAATTTAGGGCAAGCTTAAAATTAACTAGCTATTTTTAAACTATATTTTGTAAGCTCTTAAATTTTTCTCTCATCTTGAAAGCCCAAGATAAGTTATCCTTTATTTATGTCCTCATTAAAATCCCATTCACAAAAGCCCACTTAACTCCTAAGTCCTAACCCAAAACCAATCCCTTTAAAAGCAATGCTATAAAACCCCCCAACCCTCCTGTGATCGGCAGCTGGGAAAAAAGAATCGATTGAACCTAATTTTTGGTTTCGATTGATTCCATCCAGCGCCGCTACCCTGTGCTCCCGACGGAATCGCTCAACGCCGCCTCTTTCTCCCTCCAAGGCTCCGGCGGCGCCTCTGGACTCCTCCCCAAGAGCCGGCGAGCCTTCCTCGGCCCGTTACGAAGTCGATCGAACCCTCCACAGCCGTCCGTCGCTCAAGCAGCCGCCGAACTTCCCGTCCCGATCCGTCGCCGCCTGGGACAGTTCCGTCCTCCGCCGTCGAGCTCGCAAGAGCCCTCCTAGGGCACTGTCGACGACACAAGTTCCCTCCTCCGGCGGACTCAGTGTACCTCCGACATGTCTCCTTCTCCCCGTTGACCTGTTTCTTGATTTCCAGCTTCAGTTAGCTGTTCCGGCCAGCATTCAGTCATCCCACACTTCCAGGCAGTCCGATTCCAGGCCATCCCGAGCCCTGCTGCCTCCTACAGCTTCCTCCTACATCTTGAGGGGATTTGGTAGACTCCGCCTCTTTCCCCGTGGTATACCTCTCATATCTTCGCTTGCGAACGCTAGTAATTTTATGCTTACATGTTTAAAGGAATGGTAATTAGTTTGAGCTTGCCCTAGTTAATCTTTATCTCCTAATTACCGTTTAATTTCACATCTGAAACTTCTGCCTTCTAATTACTATGTCTGTGGAATTGTGGCTTGTGATGTTGATACGTTCGCACGGTAGCCTTGCGTTCGTAAGCGACGCTTAGGTCGTTTATTTCGTTAGAGAATAGCCCGCGAATGTTTCCCGCGCCACAAATATTTGAAAGATCGTTATTTTCTATTTTAAAACTACAGCCCGAGTTTTAGGTTCACATCACGTGGTCAGTCCTTTATTCCAGCCGTTCACGCTGGCGTGACATTACAGCCAATACGCCCTGGTCACGAGCGTGACACCTTCCCAAACTGACGGATTAACTCCGGATCGCGCCGTTTCCCTCCGTTTTCCAGACTCGATCAAGATACGCCTAGGCCACGGGCGTGACCTAGGGCCGTGACCCGCCAGATAATGACTCTTTGCGATTTCTCTCCCAGCGTTTCTCGGGGTTTTTATGGCGGCAGTTCCGTGGTTGACACGCCATGATCACGAGCGTGACCAGGGGGCGTGACTCATCAACTGAGAACTCTATATAAATAATAACAAAGTTCTTAAGCCGAGGGAGATTTTTGAGGTGAAACTTTGTAATTCTGGACAGTTTTAGTTGTAATTTTCATTTCTAGTTGTAGTGTAGTTTTTGTATTTTCTTTCCTAGTTTAGCACTTTTTAATTCAAGCTTTGTTGTAATCATGTTTTTCTTTACTTTTGTGTATGTTTCCCCCATCATGATGAGTACCTAAATTTCTCTTAGCACTTGATCATGATGGACTTTGAAATGAAATGAATTTTACTTTATCTTTTATAAATTAGCAAGCTTTCTATTTTCCATTTTCTCCGACTTATCTTCGATTTATTTGCTTCAAATTCTTATTTTATGAACTCGTTTTCCGATCTAAGATCCGCACTCTAGTTTATCGAGAGATTGTGAATGCGAGGAGGTCATTAAAGGACAAATAGAACGTGATTATGCTTTTCGATTTAAGATTCGTACCCTAGTTTACCGAGAGGTTGTATATACGAGAAGATCGCTCGAGGGTAAGAGGAGTTGTGTGCGAACCTTGAGAGAGGTCATCATAAATCTTCCGGATTATGGTTAACCCTAATAGTGAGGTTCATAACATAAATCAAGCTTAGGTGTTTCGACTGACCGAGGGGTCTTAATCGTTGCATCTAAGGTTAGTTGAGAGCGTATTCCCGAGAGAGACACTTTCATAAATTGGGAACCTCTACGGTCGAAGTTGTTTATTTTGAGAGCTTGTAATTTAATTCTTCAGTAAAGTTCATTTTATCTAAAAAATTTTTAGATCAAGTGCTAGCTTTAATCTCATCGTTCTCCTCTCATATTTTAGTCACTTTTTTTCTCTTAGTGTCAAATTAACCAACTCTTTTGTTAGATAAAATAATAGCTCTTCTGTGTGAGTACAAGTAATCGACAGACCCGCGTAATACGACACTTGATTATATACTCCAAACGATATGTGCACTTGCCTTATCGTGTTACGCTCCAATAAGAGTCAGAATTATTTTGTAGTATACGTAAACACCCATCAAGTTTTTGACGCCGTTGTCGGAGAGTTATTATTGTTGATATTTTGAAAACATAGGTTTTATTAATTTTATCATTCTCTCTCTGCCCTCATTTCACTTTTTAATTTTCTTTATCGAATTCCATTCTATTAAGTAAATGTTTTCTTATTTTCTTTCTCAAAAAAATATGTTATCTCAATTGGTCGCTAAAGTTGCCGAGCTTCAAAACAAAGTTAATCTTTGGGAAGTCGCACAGAAGCGTCAAATTATTTGTAATTTTTGTTGTGCCCATCATCGAAGTGAGCAATGCTATTTTTAATTTTTATCATCAAATTTTTTTATGAAATTAATTTTGATAATAATTATAAAAATAATTATTACTATTTTAATGATAATAATATTTTGCATTTTCATGAAAATAATTTTCCTAATATTAATAATTTTTTTCAATTTTCATGAAAATAATTTTTCGAGCTTTAATGAGAATAAATTTTCTGATTTTAATAATTTTTTTTCTAGCTCGGATTTTGATTATTCTTGGTGGCAAGATCACCCGAAAAAATTACCGAGCACTGAGAATAATTCTTTAGATCCGAATTTTTGTTCTTTTTCTTTTGCACCGCAAGCTTCTTCCTCTAATATTGAGGAATTTTTGCAATTTCAATTTCATTCTCCTCCCCAAAATTTAGATGCTATTAATTCTTGTTCTAGTGATATTTCTCCATCTTTGGATAATTTAGTTATGAAGGAACATGATTTTTCATGTAATCTCATAGTTTTTTATACCGAAGAGCAAAAAAATTTATTGTACTAAGAATATATGAAGGTTATGAGCACACCAGACGAAATAGAGAAAGAACAAGTTTCTTCTCCTAATCCTTCCGAATCTTTTAATTTGTGTCATGAATTTTCACAAAGTCGTCCTATTTTGGTTGAAAATGAAGTTCATGAAAATTTTATTTCGTTTGGTTTTTCACTAGAATTTTCTAATGAGAATTTATTTTTAGAAAATGAACAACCGAAGCTTATTTGTATAGTTTCACAAGAACCTCCTTGCAAAAATTTTTCTGATATGTTTTTTTTTCCTTGTACTAATGATTTTCAAGTAAAAGATGAGTCGTTGCAATCAAACTTCGTTAACGATCCATTTGCCGCTCATCTACAAAAATTCAAATCACCTCAGTTATATATAGTTGATTTAGATTTACATTTTCAAGCCGTTCGTCAAAAGAAGAATCAAGAATCAAACGGAGGGGTGACTGACTTCGACACATTCACCCAAGCATGAATTAAGGGAGTTGCCCGTACAATTTAATTTTTATTTTCTTTTTAGCTAACAAAATCCATCTATCTTAAAAACTGGAAAAAAACGCTCTTGGGAGACACCCCTTGGTTATCTTTAATTTTGTTGCTATTTCTTTTTCTGTATTTTCCTTATTTTTTCTCCCCTCCTCTTACTTGCCTTATAAACATTGATGACAATGTTTATTTTGAAGTATGAGGGTGAGATCTCTTAATGTTATTTTTATTAAAATTTTTTTTTAAAAATTATAAAAACTTTGTTTTGCATAAAAAATCCAAAAAAACTGTTATTCTTTTCTTTATTTTGCAAAATTTAAAAAAAATTAAATTTTTTTGTTATTTTCTTTTATTTCAAAATTTAGTCTTATTGTCCTTTTTCTTCCAAACAAAAATACAAAAAAATTATAAAACCCTTTTAAAATCACACAAAAAATTCTTTTTTTTAGAGAAATCTTTTATTTCTATATTTGCTCACATGCAAAATCCTTAGTAAATTAACTTTTTCGTAGTGTTTAGAAAGTTTTCATATTTTATTAGATTTTGAATTTTAGACAAACTGTTGGTCATGTTTTGTTTCTAGTTAACTGCACATGCTAGCCATATATTTTTCTAATTATGTGTAAATGGTTTATTTCACTTTTAATTTGAAACCGGTATAATTCAAAAAATAATTTAGGTGAATATGTGAAAGTTTACTAAAGCGATATTACCCGAGTTAAGATGAGTTGTATTACTTTCTCGATGTCTAGAACTTGTCTCAAACTATTCTTAAGACTTTGTGATGTAGGGTGAGAATCTTTAGAGATTCAATCTAAATGACTGTCAAAAGAATGCAATAATGGACTGCCTCTCAATGAGACAATGAGACAAAATGAATCCTATAAAACTTACATGGAAAGTTCTGATCATTTAAAAAGAGAAGAGGAGGGGAGGAAGTCGGCGGCGGCTCTGGACGCCTGGAAGGCAGCCGGCGGTGGCTGCGGGAAGCAGGGAGGAAATCAGCGGCGGTTCTGGACGCAGGGAAGGCAGCCGGCGGTGGCTGCGGGAAGCTGGGAGGAGCCGGGGCTGCGGGAAGCAGAGGAGGCGCAGGCGTCGGGCTGCTCTGGTTCGCGAACCTGCGGGCGGGGCTGCTGCGGGCTGGAGAAGGAGGTGGAGATACAAGCTCACTTGGAGTCGGCACCAAGGAGGAGCCACCGGAATCGGCACCGGGGCGTGACCGAGCGATCGGGAAGGAGGAGCCGACGGCTTATTTCCTTTCCAAAATCATCGATCCCCTTTCTGCTGCCCTAGAGGGCTTATTTATAATACTTGGCCATCAAATCAACGACCCTGATTTGCCCGGATGGGATCCGCATCAAAAGATGGAAATTAATCCAAAACATATAAATTAATATATCGATTCGACTCGCGGCGACCCTCCGGACGCAACCGCGGAGTCTGATCGGCCATACGATCAACGGGCGGGGCCCGTTCCCCATCATTCTCCCCTTGTTGGAGAAGATTTGCCCTCAAATCTTTAGGACTTCCAAGGAGGCTTCGCGGGTAGTCTGCACTCTGTCCCACTGTCACGAAGCATCTGTCTAGATGTACCGGCCTCAGACACCGGTCTCACTGAGCTGCAAACACTATCACCACCGCCTTTGGGAGGCTTGGGCGGTGGCCTCAATCGCATAATCTGATAGAAGACTGGGTCCCAATCAATCTGATAAAACTGCAACAAGTAGTCATCATCATGCCCTATCCAATCTGTGCTCATATCCAAACCAACTGATTTGCCCTCAGGGGCATGATCGAACATCAGAAAAGGGTCCCTAGCCGAGTTGAGAAGTGACTGATCAATCCACTGCGACAAATCCATAAAAGTGAGCAGACGACGCGAAGGCTCATAGGGCGGTACTACCACCATCAGACTGGATGTCCTTCTGCGCTCAATCCACTGGCGGGCAAAACTCTGAACGATAAGGGTAGCTCTCTGCACTGCCTGGTACCACTGTCTCTGTAATAATCCTCTCATGCGTGACTGAATGACGAGGACCGCTTCGGTCACCCTCTGGTAGGATCTGCGTTGAATAAACCCTCTGATGTGAGACTTTATCAAGACAGCTGCTTCACTCCTTCGCTGCTCTAATAACGCCTTAGCATCATCTTCACGCCATTTCTTCACATACCCTGCCCAAATGGCATCTTCTTTCTCTTCTCTACTAACTTGCCTCTTTAGCTTTTGCTTGATGACATAACTGTCCCTTGGGGGAAGATGATCATAGTAAGTGTCAAGATGAAAATGAGAGCGGCGGTCGGAATGACGGGATGAAGGATATTTAGTGGATGACGGAGAATATGTATCGTAGGCGTGGGAGGGGACTCGCCTCGATTCACGGGAATAAGTGATGGAAGAAGGGGGATATGAATCGTAGGCTTGACGAGAGACTCGCCTCGATTCATAGGAGGGGTATGGACTGGAGGTGACATATGAAGATTTATGTGAATTATATGTCCCACGAGAGGAATGAACATTTGAAGAGCGGGCAGGTGGAGAAATATACGATTCACAATCTTCTGAGTCGTCGGAGTCGTAATAGCAAGAAAGCGTCATAGGCGGCAAATGATTTTTGAGCAAGGGGAAGGATTGAAAAGTTTGAGAAAATTTTTCAGGTCCCTCTGATACCAATTGATGTAGGGTGAGAATCTTTAGAGATTCAATCTAAATGACTGTCAAAAGAATGCAATAATGGACTGCCTCTCAATGAGGCAATGAGACAAAATGAATCCTATAAAACTTACATGGAAAGTTCTGATCATTTAAAAAGAGAAGAGGAGGGGAGGAAGTCGGCGGCGGCTCTGGACGCCTGGAAGGCAGCCGGCGGTGGCTGCGGGAAGCAGGGAGGAAATCGGCGGCGGTTCTGGACGCAGGGAAGGCAGCCGGCGGTGGCTGCGGGAAGCTGGGAGGAGCCGGGGTTGCGGGAAGCAGAGGAGGCGCAGGCGTCGGGCTGCTCTGGTTCGCGAACCTGCGGGCGGGGCTGCTGCGGGCTGGAGAAGGAGGTGGAGATACAAGCTCACTTGGAGTCGGCACCAAGGAGGAGCCACCGGAATCGGCACCGGGGCGTGACCGAGCGATCGGGAAGGAGGAGCCGGCGGCTTACTTCCTTTCCAAAATCATCGATCCCCTTTCTGCTGCCCTAGAGGACTTATTTATAATACTTGGCCATCAAATCAACGGCCCAGATTTGCCCGGATGGGATCCGCATCAAAAGATGGAAATTAATCCAAAACATATAAATTAATATATCGATTCGACTCGCGGCGACCCTCCGGACGCAACCGCGGAGTCTGATCGGCCATACGATCAACGGGCGGGGCCCGTTCCCCATCACTTTGCATGATTAAACTTTTTAGCACGAAAATGAGTTGAACATTTCTATTGGCCAGTTTGAGTCTTTGCACCCGCGCCTAACATATTTTTTACCTTTGCTAACCCAAGTTGAGCCTTATATATTGTCTTTTGTTTAAGCTCTACCAAAATATCAACAAAACCTAAAAAACAATCTAATCACACACATAAGTCCGAGCTCGGAAATGTTTATTTTGCTTTGTGTATGGTTTGGAACTCATCTTGGCATGATGGTTATCAGGTTATATTCACATTTCTTTTTCTCGTGTTTGTGATATATATATATAAATCTTTCACAAGGGAGGAAAAAATTTAGAAAAGAAAGAGTTAAAAAAAGTAATTGTGAAAAAGAAGTGAAAAAAAGTAGCAAAAGTTTCAACAATTTTGCTATGCCTTTGTAAATCAAGGGTGTTAGTATTAAGTCATTTATGCGAGCTCACTTTTTGTTTAAGTGTGACTAGCCATCGAGTTTATCTTTGTTTATCCGCACCTTTAACCTAAGCCTACATTTCAACCTAGTTAAGTTCTAATGATTTGTGCTTATGAGTTAGATTAATGCCGTGACGAGAATGTGAAAGGGCAAGCTTATGACCATCGTCATTAATGGATTTCTTTGGAAGATACCTTGATTCTTAAATATTATGTAAAATCAATTTTAGTGAACACGCTACTCTTTCCCTAAAAAATAATTCTAGAATTTACCGGTATTTCTTTTTAAGGTGGTAATAATAAATCAAGACATTCTTTTGAAATCTATAAACTAATGTGTATGTTGAGTAAGTCTTTCTACTAAGATTTCTATGCACATAGGCGTAAGACTTCACATTTTACTCCTTAGGTTCATCACTCTTTTATAGTTGTGAAAATTTTTCTACACTCTATGGAAGGTTGTTTGCTCATAACTAGCAAACGGATAAGTATGAGGGTATTTGATAACTCTAATTTAGAGTTATTTTTATATAATTTTATTTTAATAATATGTTTTATTTTAATTACTTTTTGTTTAAATAACATCTAATTGACTTCTTTTTGCAATTCAAGTTATTTTGTCTATTTTCCATTTTATTTGACTTATCTTTGATTTATTCGCTTCGAATTCTTATTTCACGAATTCGTTTTCCGATTTAAGATCCGTACTCTAGTTTACCGAGAGGTCGCGAATGCGAGGAGGTCATTAAAGGACAAATAGAACATGATTATGCTTTTCGATTTAAGATCCGTATCCTAGTTTACCGAGAGGTTGTGGATACGAGAAGATCGCTCGAGGGTAAAAGGAGTTATGTGCGAATCTCGAGAGAGGTCGTCATAAATATTCCGGATTGGGGTTAAACCCAATAGTGGGGTTCACAACGTAAAACAAACTTATGTGTTTCGGCTGATCGAGGGGTCTTAATCGTTGCATCTAAGATTAGTTGAGAGCGTATTCTCGAGAGAGGTGCTTTCATAAATTGGGAACCTCCACGGTTGAAGTTATTTATTTTGAGAGTTTGCAATTAAATTCTTCTGTAAATTTTATTTTATCCAAAGAGATTCTAGATCAAGTGTTAGCTTTAATCTCATCGTTCTCCTCTCATTATTTTAGTCGTTTTTTTCTCTTAGTGTCAAATTAATCAACTCTTTTGTTAGATAAAATAATAGCTCTTCCGTGTGAGTACAAGTACTCGACAGACTCGTGGAATACGGCACTTGATTCTATACTCCAAACGATATGTGCACTTGCCTTATCGGGTTACGCTCTAATAAGAGTCGGAACTATTTAGTAGTATACGAAAACACCCATCATCCACCCGAGCCTGTTTCCTTGGTTTCCTCTGTTCCCAGCCTGGACACAACTTGTTTCCTCTGTTTGCTAGGTATAACTCTCACCAAAGCTCAAGACTCCTTTCTATTAGTATAACATTTATGCTTTCTGCTATTTGACTAGTGAAATCAGAGTTGTTTGCTTAAGATAATAGTACTCTTATTTGTCGTTAATTTCAAAAATCGTGCTTGATTTCTTGCTTGCTAATGCATGTGGATAAGTTAAACATATCATTGAATGCGAGCGAGTGTTAGACTTTTATGCACGTTTGTGAAAGCTTGAATGGTTATTGATTGAATGTGCTCGAGGGAGTCCACGTGCGTACCTTATTTTAAAACCGATTTCAAAATCTTATCTTATAAAATCAATTTTTGAATTCTGAAATACATCAGCTTAGTATCAGAGCGAGGTTCGTTTCACTCCTAACGTGAATTAGACAATCCTAATCTTATTTATATTTTAGTTTAAGTCCTATTTTTTTTTAAAAAAAGTTCCGTCACTTTTATTTTCAAAAGAAAAACAAAAGTAGTTTTCTGTTTTAAAAAAAATTAGTTTCGTATTTAAAAAGGGTTAATTAGCTTTAAAATGGAGAGTCACATAGATCACATAAACGCCAACATAGGCGACTTAGCCAATCGAATGGGTGAACTGATGAAGATGGTATAATCACTCACTGCCAACGTGAGAGACACGGGCCAAGTCGTGAATGGGTTAAGGACCTCCGTCAATGCTTTAGAAGCCGAACGTCACCTATGACTAAATCAACCACCTTGCCAAAATCCTAGGCAAGAGGAACAAAATCCTAGACCCGTAGAAGCTGCACAACCTGAACTTGGACTCCGTCACCAACCCCGTTGGGATGATGAAGTAAAGCTTGATGTAGGTGATTTTGAAGGTCACGTGGAGCCCGAGAAAGACCTCAATTGGTGTGAGCGCGTGGAAAGATTCATGGCATGGAATCAAATGCCTATGAATCGTCAAGTGAATATGTCGTCCTTAGGCTTAAGGGACCCGCACTAGTCTGGTGGGTTCAGCTAGAGCGCACACGATTCACCTTGGGCCTATCCCCTATCACCACGCGGGTAGAGTTTAAGTTGCAACTGCGAAAGCGATATGTCCCCCCAGATTATCTGCAAACTCTTTATCGAAGGTTCCAAAACCTTCATCAAGATAAACGTTTCGTAGACGAGTATACCCATGAGTTTTTTGTGCTGCATTCTAGGCTAGATCTACACGAGGAAGATGATATGACAGTGTTCCGTTATCTAAACGGGCTCCGTTATGCTATTAGGGACGAGCTAAAGTTGCACGACTTTAGATATTCTGGTGAGTTGTCTAGTAGAGCCCGTAGAGTAGAGGCCTCACTTTAGAAGAGGACATCTTGACATTGGTCTACTGATAGGCCTTCCTCGAGCACCACCTCCACTGCACTCACCTTTAGGATTCCTGATCCCCCTCCTCCTCATGTCACTATTGGGACCCATGCTTCACCCACTGGCCCCTCTCGGGGAAAGGAGCCCATGAGATCCAAGCCCATCACCGGAGTATTCTAATGCTTCAAGTGTATAAAGCCTGAGCACAAATCTTCTGAGTGCCTGCTTCGCCACTTTGTCGCAATTACTGAGTCCACTGATGGGCGTGAACCTGAATATGGAGTCTTTCTTAGTGACTCCAAACTTGAGCTCAAGAGCGTGATTGAGTTCGAAGGAGAACAATCTGAGCTTTTAGTTTGTATCCTTCGTTATAGCTTGATTTCCCTCTATGAGACCACTGAGCTTGATTTTCAGAAACATGAGATTTTCCGCACTGCTGCGCGTATTCAGGGAAATTTTTGTACCATCATTATTAACAGCGGTAACATGAAATTTTTTGTTTCCCAACGTATGGTTGTGAAGCTAGGTCTTGAGACACACATCTTGGGGCGGCTCAACCACTTATCTGGGGTTAATAGTCACCTGACTATGTCCGTTACTAATCGTTGTCTTGTGAAGTTCTCTATCGGGGATGCGCATCAGGATTCTGTTTTGCGTGGTGTTGCATCCATTGATGTCTGTCATATATTGCTAGGTAGAACATGACAGTACGATAGACGTGTTATGCATGATGGTGTGAGGACCTCCCACTCCTTTGATCATCATGGGCGAAAGATTGTTTTTCTTCCCTAGAAGAATAGTCGTCCCCAGGCTTCCTGGGAAAACTTCACCTACATCTGCCTCGCCTTCCTTAGTTATCATTACACCACTCCTATTTAGTGCTACTCTTTTTCTTGGACCCCCGCTCCTGGAAGAAGCATCTGACTTTAGGGAGTCATTCATCTTGGATATTTTGGGAGCACCACCATATATTGATTTTATATTCGGCGATCACATTATAGATTTTATTTTTGGTGATCGCACATTTGGTTCACCTCACTATCTTACAATTATGAGTGAGTTTGATTTCAAAATTTTTAGGCTAAGTCGTAGTAGGATAATTGACTCGGTCCCAAGACTTTTTCTTCCTATTAGAGACACTCGTTTTAAAGGATTCCTCTAGTTAGTTTTAAATGGTAAATTTGTGAACAGTTTTAAAATTTGTCGTGCTAGTCGGATTCTTGCGAGTGTTATCATTGAGATGATTGATCTTGGCTTAGTAGACGCACGACGGTGTCTAGCAGGAGAGCGTGATGCCGTAGATTAAATTATTCCACATGTTGATCCTGCTTACTCCTTACTTTACTTCTCACCTCGTTCCTTCATTCCACACTCTTCCCATTTTATGATGCTCTCTTATTTGTTTCTCTGATTTTTACTGGTCATTTACATATTATGCATAAAATTATATCTAACAGTTTGCGAGTAACTTTGGAAAACTATAAATCCATGGTTGATTTTATCACAGAGAGTTGTATTTTTCTAATGGAGTTTGGTTTCCTGCGTCTTTCAGGAAAGAGGGTGAACTTCCAGGCCATGTGCAACAACGACGGGTCCTCCCCGTGTTCCACCATCTACCATAGCAGGGCAGTGACACAACAATTTCTCAGATCGACTTTTAGTTGTTTCAATGGCGGGTTTAATCATATTCTCGACGAGGTCGAGTCCTCTCAACCCCGGGAGAATTGATTCAACACATGTTTGCATCTTTATTTTACTTTATTTCTAGTACTTTTGTAGCGCATGCCTTCACGCATTTTATGTTTTAGTTTTTACGCAGTTGCATAGTGCTTGTTACTTGCGCATTATCGTTCGACTTAGTGGAGTGATCGGCCAATAAGATCCTGAATGAATAGGTCCGTCAAATTAGGATTAATATTAAATTAAGCAAGCAAATGAATTAACACATTTTATTTTATTAAAAGAAAATATATTTTGAAATGAATGCTTTATAATTTATTTTGGAGGGAGAAGCCCATATATTTTACCTTTTGATTTTGCAACCTTTGAAATTCCAACCATTAATTTCCTAAGCAATTAAACCTTTGAAACTCCCAAATTAAACCCTATAAGTTATCTAACAGCTGACCAACTCCTTTGAAACTTTCCCTCCCACATAAACATTAAACAACCTGCCATGAAACTCCCCACTTTATTTCCCACTTTATTTCCCATAAGTTATCAAAAGTTAAAAAACCAAGGAAAAAACTCTCTTTAAAGCCCGTCTTCTAGCTCTCCTGACGGTAACTTGGGAAAGAATAAAACAATGAGTCATCGTCCCTTTCCTCGCCGGGCGCGACTGTCCGACCGATACCCTAACTCCGGCGCAGCTTCACGACTTGCTGTTGCCTTCTCCTATCCCGGCGATCTCTGACGACACATCTTCAGTCCACCCCTGATGGATCCGAGCTTCCTCAACTCTGATCGATGTTGACATCCTTATCCAGCCCACCAGTCCTCCTGATTTCCCCTTCCGATGACGGGGACGAGCTTTTTCGTGGGTACTACAGTCTCCAACGAGCCTTTTCGGTGGCCGTCTAGCCTCGGGCGAACCACCACCGAACGCTCACTGTCGAGCTCCTCCACTTGATCCTATTTCCTCCGTTTCCTCTATTCCTAACCTGGACATATCCCGTTTCCTCTTTTTGCTAGGTATAACTCTCTCCAAAGCTCAAGACTCCTTACTGTTGGTATAATATTTTTGGTTAGTGCTATGTCTAGTGAAATCAGAGTTGCTTTCTTAAGATAATACTACTCTTATTTGTCGTTAATTTCAAAAATTGTGCTTGATTTCTTGCTTGCTAATGCATGTGGATAAGTTAAACATATCGTTGAATGCGAGCGAGTGTTGGACATTTATGCGTGTTTGCTAAAGCTTGGACGATTATCGATTGAAAGTGCTCGAGGGAATTCACTAGCACACCTTATTTTAAAGCTGATTTCTAAATTTTATCTTATAAAATTAATTCTCGAATTCGGAAATACATCACCTCCCCTGACGAGGTCTCTGAGAGGTTGCTGAGCTGATTTCTGTAGACTGACGAGCTGATCTCTGCAGGTTGCCGAGTTGATTTTTGCAGGTTGCCAAGCTGATTTATCAGGCTGCCGAATTGATTTCTACAAGCTGCCGAGTTGATTTCTGCAGATTTCCGAGTTGATTTTTGCAGGGCGCTGAGTTGATTTATGCAGGCTGGCGAGTTGATTTCTGCAGACTGCCGAGTTGATTTCTGCATACCGCCGAGTTGATTTATGCATATCGTCGAGTTGATTCCTGCAGGCTGCCGAGCTGAATGGTGCCGAGCTGAATGGTGCTGAGCTGAATGGTGCCGAGCTGAATGGTGATGAGCTGAATGGTGACGAGCTGAATTTCGTTGAGTTGAATTCCGCTGGATGTCGAGCTAGGCTTCTGAGGTCCCTTCCTTATGTACTTCTGATCTCGATGAAATACAAATTATACAATACCCTTACATATAACGGATACAAGACGCGATGCATATAACATGATGATTAAAGGTGTGATATGACATTAAATAAAGACGTGAGAAGCGATTAATAAAAAATATAATTTATGCGCGAAATATATCTAGGGCGACTAGCATATGCCCATAATATAATCCACTTAGATGTCATGTCCCTATTGTTTCATTATCTTGTTCTCTTTTATAATCCATAATGCTTCTTATAGTACCATATGTTTTGTCATTGATGAAGGGAGGGTTGTTTTTTGTTTTTGGAATCCACCTTAAGTAAAATACAACTATTTCAGGAAATTTTGTATATATCTATATTATACAAAGAAATACGTGTGAGGCCCATGGTGTAACCGTGGAGGACCATCAAAGTAGTCCTAGCCGTTCATCGCATTAGGTATAGTTTTTTTAAGTGCACTTGCTCTCACTCAATTATACAAAAAGAATGACGCTGAGATTTGAACCACTGAACTCCAACATCAATACAATAAACTTGACCAACCAACCAAAACAACTTTTATGCAATAAACACAACTTTATCATATATATATAGGTATATATATATAAATTAAAATTTTAAGTTGTAATTAATACAATTTTATAATATTATGAGTGACAGTACACGGGGGGGGGGGGGGGGGGGGGGGAACATCGTGCCGCTGCGACAGTACCCCAACCACGACGGTGTCGCAGGGCGGCTTCGCTCGCAACCCCAGAGTTCACTACTCCGGCTGTCGGTCAATATTCTAATGTGCTCCAGGGGTGTGACTTGAGGGAGCGTCGGTGCGCCACGGCACCATCGTGATTGGGGTACTGTCGCAGCGGCATGGGGGTTTCCCCCGTGCACTGTCACTCGTACTGTATACAAGGCAATCAATGTGGCGCACCCTACTTTAGAGGGAACTTGTCCTTATCCTCTGTTGTAATATTGTAATATTTATTATTTTCTTTGTATAAACTATAAATATACCTATAATATCAATGAAATGTTAAGTTGTTACTGCCTACATGGTATCAAAGCTCACAGTAGCAGTCGACCTAGCCCAACATACTCCTCTTCCCTACCTTCATTGCTACCATTACCATTCCTGAGAAGGATGCAGATCTCCCTTGATGTTGATGACCTAGGATGGAAATGAGGAGTGTGTTACGGATCCGCCGCCAGTTATCGAGTGTCGTTATTATTATTATTATTATGTCGAGTCATGCTGTTCTTTTTATTATTCGATGAATGTGTTTATTTACCGTTATGTGATCGGCACCCTTATATATGGGCCTTTGAGGGTCTTGTAAGTTTTATGCATGAAAGAAAGCAAGTTCTCTTCTCTTCCCAAGTTCTTCTCCTTCCCACCTCCTCCCTTCTAGGGTTTTCTTCTTCTCTCATCTCCTCCGCCATTTCTAGGGCTAACAATCCCTTGTATCATCCACCCTCTGCTCTTCGACAGCCCAACAAAGTAGACACGTAATATATTGGTATCAGAGGACTTTCCTCCCCTCCAGTCGCCGTTTCTGTCGCTTCTTCACCGCACCCAGCAGCCGCTGTCCTCCCTCCAGCCCCGCACGCTCTGTTGGCGCATCCAGCCACCTCTTCCCGGACGCCAACAAACCCCCTTGTCGCTGCACCACCCAACTCCTCCAACAACCTCGCTGCAGCCCACCGCCGACGTCGCATGCAGCGCCAACCCCCGCGATGCCATTTCAGCAACCCGACGCCGCCATGTTCCTCCCCTCCGGCCACTGTGCCTCTCCCCATCGTCGTACAGCAACAATGCCCCCTCTAATCCTCCGCTTCTCTTGTCCAGAGCCGCAACCCCACGTGACTTCCCCAGACGCCAACACCATTATCGATCTCCGGGATCTCCCATCTTCCTTGACCCCTGTTACTTTTTCCCCAGCGCCGACTTCCCGTGGTAGACCGCCCGCCTCTTCCGATGTTTCCTCGCCCAGTTCGCCTCCCGCTGCGATATCGAGCTGCACGATATTCATCAAGCCCTTCTGCGCCTCCTGTCACCTCCCCGTCCCTTCTTCTTTTTATTATATTTTTTTCCTGCACGCTCCCTCTGACTGCACACACCCATTCTCTTCCCCTAATTTATTTTAATTTTTTCTCGAGCCCAGCACTTCGCGCCATCCCTTCTATCTTTTTTTCTTACTTTTTTCCTCTCCTCCGCATATCCCAATACCCCTCCTGCACGTTTTATTTAATTCTCCTGTTATCTTCTCAAATCCTAACTCCACCCACAATTCCTTTTTATTTTTATTTTTTATCTTTGCTTCCACCCCATCATCTGTCCTCTTCTGCCCCCTTATTATATTATATTTTCTTCTCTTCTATTGTTGGAGCCCCCCACCAGTCTTTCCCTCTTTATTTTTTCCCTTTCCTTTTCTCCTACAGCTTGCCTCTCTTTCTTTTTCCCTATTTCCTTTCTTAATTAATTACCATGTCTGCTTCATTCTTCGCCGCCAACCCCGATCTATTCGCCCAAATACTGGCTCGACTTGATCGTATGGAAGCGCGAGCCGACCGCATAGCTGCGCGCCTCGGCCCGCGACCTTTCCCGGGCGGCTATTCCAGCACTCTGCCTCCCTTGTCTGCCTCGCCACTGACTCGTCTCGTGCCGTCGCCGCCAACACCGGAGCGGGACACGTCTCCTCCCCCTCTAATGGTGGTGCCACCACCGCCCTCCGTCACTCATGACGCTTCGCCGCCGCCATCGCCGCCGCCGTCGACGCAAAATCCATCGCCGCCGTCGCTGCCATCGCCGTTTTCGCCGTCGCCTCCACCGCCATTGCCGCCACCGCCGCCGTCGTCGCCACCACCGCCGCCACCGACTCGCCTTGTGCAGTCACCGTCGCCACCGCCGTCATCGCTGCCGCCATCGCCGTCGTCTCCACCACCGCCATCGTCGTTGCCTCCACCGCCGTTGTCGTCGCCGCCATCGACCGCTGATGTACCACCTCTCTCCACGACGGTCGTTCTTTCACCATTGGCGCCTCCTCTCCGGTCACCCACTCCTCCGCCGGTCATCTCGCTGCCTCCTATACCGGCTCGTCCTCTGCCGGCCCCGACATTACCGTCTCCTCCGACCATCTCACCGCTTTCTCTACCGACTCTTTCCCCGCCGGCCCCCGCCTTGCTGCTCCCACCGGCCATAGCGTCGCCTCTACTGTCGGCCCGTACTCCTGTGACCCCGACGGACCCGTTCCTGCTGCTGACCATCGTTGCTTTGCCCTCCCTGCTGTTGTTGCTGCTCACCACCACTCCACCGACCTTGTGGAAGCCCTTACTTTCGCCGCACGTCTTTTCGCCGCCGCTGCCACCACTACTCGTCGACACCGCCGCTTCCGCTACACCCGATCAGACATTATTTTGGCGGGAGATCAAGCTACCCGAGGAGCCGTCCATCCACGTGGAGTTCGAGCTTAGGGACAAGCTCGATGTCAAGGACGGATGGGATGTTACGGATTCGCCGTCAGTTATCAAGTGTCGTTATTATTATTATTATGTCGAGTCATGTTGTTATTTTTATATTCGATGAATGTGTGTATTTACCGTTATGACATCAACGCCTTTATATATGGGCCTTTGGGGGTCTTGTAAGTTTTATGCAAGAAAGAAAACAAGTTCTCTGCTCTTCCCGAGTTCTTCTCCTTCTCACCTCCTCCCTTCTAGGGTTTTCTTCTTCTCTCATCTCCTCCGCCATTTCTAGGGCTAACAACCCCATGTATCCTCCACCCTTCGCTCTCCGAAAACCCAACAAAGTAGGCACGTAACAGAGTGAACTCGATAACACGGTATCCTCAGCTCGACGTAGGTCTCCCTTCCAGTCAATTGACTTTGATTGGATTCTGTTTTTGCCTCCATTGATCGACTGCTCCTTCTGACCCATTTGATCAACAAAACCCTTTCATTTGATTAACAGAGGCCTTCCTGCTTCCGTCTCTAGCGACAACCCATTTTCTTCCAATTGATGGACAACACTCTTCCCTCTTCCACAAGATTCAAGCCACCAACCTATGAAACTTGATCAACATGTTCAGAGCTAGTTGGTTCATTGTCTAGTGAACTTACAATGTATTTTTCATCGTTCAATGTTCTTTTCTACCGATCTTGTTAATCCACCTTCATTGTGGCTTCCTTGTTGGATGACGCCTTGGTCTATGTTATCAGCGGGCTCCTCGAACTTTGAGCTCTTCCAAAGTTCCTTCCAATCATGGAAACATCGTCTTCGATCACCCTCCAAAGTCAAAACACATCCATACCCATTCCTCCTACTCCCTACAACTTGTCGTCTTAATTCTACCCCGTTGTCTCAATTGAACGAACTATTGACAATAGGCTCAAGTTGTTTGTACTACACTTAAAGGTCATCAAAAATTGAATCACATGGAAGGGACTGTGCCTGACAAGGTTGATGCAAAGTTCGAAGAGTGAGAAAATGAGGACTCCATTATCGTGTCACGATTTTGGAATTCTATTGATCCAAAGGTAGCAAACATTGTGTGATCCTACCCAATGCCCAAGACATTTGGGACAATCTTGGTCATGTTTACTCTATGAAGCAAGATATCACAACATACAATGAATTGAATTTTTTTCCCACCAAACACGGAGGCTCCTCAATCACTGAGTACTATGAGATTCTTAACAATTATGGATTGAGCTAGACCAATATCAAAATCCTAAAATTAAATGTTGAATAACTTTGTTGAACTAGATCACAATTTTGAGTTTCTTTTTGACTTAAATTTCAAATATGATCCTATTCTGGTTTAGATTTTGGTTAAGGAGAAGCTTCCCTCTCTCTCATAAGTTTTTTACATTGTTAGAGGAAAAGAGAGTTGACAAGCAATGCCATCAAATCTGGTGCCAATTTCACCCTTACTAGTGGATTTTGGTCCAATCAGAACAACCATTAGTGTACTTATTGCAAGAAGTTAGGCCACACCAAGAATACTTGTTTTAAACTTCATGGGGAGGAGCAAGTACTTGGTCGTACTGGTGGATTCATGGGAATTCAACACACTCAGGTCAATCTGATGACATCCATTAATACGCATTTGGATGAAACACTAAGTTAGAGAATCAGTGGCAGGTGAGGTTCCAACACTCAGTAAGGAGTTAGAGAGTCATTAGATACTTATTCGGTCTCTCAATAAACCTTTTAGTACTTGCACTCATGCTATGGCTGGTAAGAACTTATGTTCAAAACTTTTTAATGCAACTGGTGTTGTCTTGGATCATTCATGGGTTATCAATTTGAGTGCTACTGATCACATGACCTTCTCTCATCCTTGTTTTTCCTTGGTTCCATCTCTTCATCCTTGTTTTTCCTTGGTTCCATCTCTTCATCCTAATACCACTACCGTTGTTGTTGGTTCTCGATTTCTCATACTTCAGTTAATAGCAGCGGGAACATCATGATTTCACCATCTCTTCACTTGAACAATGTTTTGTATATACCAAAGCTATCCACAAATCTTTATATCTATTCATAAAATTACTAAAAATTTTAATTACATTGGAACCTTTTTTTCCTTCTCATTATGTGTTCTAGGATCTTGCCACTGGGAAGACGATTGATATTGCTGACACTTATGATGCTAGCCAGAAGACTCTCCACTCCTATTTTCAGTCCAACTCCAAGGAATCCCATTCCAAGTTCATGTTACAATAAAAATGATTGGGACATCCATCATTTACCACGCTTGAAACTATGTTTCCTTGTTTCTTCCGGAAACTCCCGAGTTTTTTATTGTAACGCTTGCAAACTTGCTAAGCATTGTCATGCATCTTTTTTACCCTAGTACAAGTAAAAAGTAATGAGCCATTTGCTCTTATCCATTCTGATGTTTAGGGCTCGACTTCTATTACTAGTATTTCTTGTGCTAAATGGTTTATTTTATTTATTAAAGATTGTACTAGAGTCTTTTGAGTACTCCTGATGAGAGAGAAAATCGAAGTAACTCATATGTTTATCCAATCTCACCGTATTATTTAAACCCATTTCGATAAATCTATTAGATGCTTGTGATTTGACAATGAAAAGGGGTATGTTATTTTCAAAGTTCACCAAGGAACACGACATAGTCCATGAATTTACCTGTGTTCAAACCCTTCGACAAAATGGTGTTGCAGATCAAAAAACAGACATTTTCGTTTAGTTATACGGGTGATACTTTCCAAATATCTATGTTATGAGCCCATGCAGTGGGTGACGATGCGTGACTGAGATAATGTGTATCTTCTAGTATAGTGTCTTTATTTGGCACGCACTGTTATGTTTTCCTTATTTCCACACGCTTTATTTCTCGCACATTATGTTACTCGAGGGAGAGGCCTATTTGGTACTTTTGTTATACCTTTTCCTCATTATATATAGGTGGGGAGAGCGGGCTTGATGATTATGAAAAATTAAACCCTAATTTTCTCTCTTGAATCTTCTTCTCTCCTCATCTTCTTGGCTAATACTAGGGTCGAGCAAGGCTCCCCACTCCCTTTCTCTCTCGGTTGAGTCGGACTCTCGTTGTATCTTCTGCAATTGGGAAGACTAGGTCGAGGAAGGGTCGCGACAATCCTCTCCGAGATTTCTCCCTCTCAAGACTGCACACCTGCTCCCAATCGGAGTCTCGTATCATCTTGGTATCAGAGACACCATGGTCCTCCTTCGATCAACACCACTCCTCGACGTATCCCACTGCCAATCCTTCCACCTTGAAAAATCTGGCGCGCATGCCTGTCGTCAATGAATCTTGCAAGCCGCTCATTTCTTTCCCAATAGAGCCTTCTAGGGCGCTCGATCGACCCTTCGCCAAAATTGCGCGCACCTTGCCTGGCGTCGACGACTCCAGCACGTCGCGCGCTCTCATTCCTGATCCGATAGCGACGCATCCGCTTGATTGACCAAGTCGACTCTTCCCAGCTCTTCTCAGCTCTACTCTAACTGCGGTTTCATCTTCTCCAGCCCGACGAAATGCTCTCACCTACCTCCGACGAGCCTTTAATTCCTCCCATGCCGTTGCTCTGCTACTTCCACGCCCAACTGGGTGGCATGTCAACATCATTCGGGTTTCCATTCCATATTCCCACTTCTCCCACCTCTGAATGGCCCCCACGTACCTCATGCGCCCATGGAAGTGGGCGGTCTTACCCTTGCACACATCATGGAGACTATGCAACAACTGATTACTATTCAGGTCCAATACAGGACTCAATCGCAACTTTGTCTAACCCCTAGAGGGCCTCCCCTACCGCTAACGTCCTAATCATCCCCCCACCTTGCAAAAAGTTCTAATCAGGGCGCAATAGCTTTGCCTTCCGAGTCCCACGCATATCGGTCCACAAGAGGCAGTGTCCTGCGTTATGTGAAGTTGGATTTTCCCCTCTTTGACGTCAAGAGCGATCGCCTAGCATGGCTCACACCATTGGAAAATTGGATCAGGTTGGCTTCCTTCCACCTCTTGAGCTCGACACAACTATGGTATGACCAACTGGCTCGCTTGATTTCTACGTTGACACAACTATGGTATGACACAATTATTTTGTTTCATGTATTTCTTTTCGTGCACTCATACTTATTTTGTTGCATGTATTTCTTTCCCGCACATTCGTATTTATTTTCTCTACGGGTTGACCGTCCGAAGAAACCCTAAATAAAAGGTCCGGTAATTTTAGTAGTTTAGGACGTAAGTGACAAGTTTAAATTATTTAAAAGTGTATAAAATTAATATGGAGAAAATTCAAATCAAAGGGTCAATAGAAGATATTAGGCAAAATGAATGATTACTGCTGCAATATCAACCTCCGGTGAGGATGTTTTATTTGGAATAATCTTTTTGGAAAGGATTTTTTTATTTGGAATAATCTCTTGGAAAGAAGCTATTATCAGCTATTTAAATCAATCATCAAAAAAGACAAGGCAGAGTTCGGATTTTAGAGAAACAAATATTTGTTTCTCTGAGTTGCCGGCCAGCTCTTTCGCTACCGGCCCAACGCCGCGCCTAATCCCCGTCGAAGACCCCTTCCGCGAATCCACCCCGGGAAACGACACCACTCCCGCAACTCCAACGCCCGGACAGAAGACCGCCGTTCCCCCTCCCAGCCAAATCCATGGGTGGAGGCCCCTGCTCCTGTTCCGACACGGGCTGTTGTCGATGCCTCCAACCCCTCCAGCAACCCAGCTCCTGCTCCGACCAGCGCCTGGTTGCTGTCGACACCGACAACTCCTCCAGCAAACTTGCCCCCGCTCCGTACAGCGCTTGTTTGACGTCGACGCCGCCAAGCTTCTCCAGCAAACCGGCCTTTAGTCCAGCCAATTCTGATGGCCTCGACAACAGTATTCCTCCCTGTGTTGTTCTAAGTTGGGAGTGAACCTCCACTGGTAGTAGTTTTGCGTATGCCTACTCGGGTAAACTTCATCCTTCTCATTGCTCCCTCAAATTAGGTTAATTTTATGCAATCCATTTAAATTTTGATAAGCTTGCCTCGGACGTTCGCGCTTTTTAAACTTACCGTTTATCCATAAATTATTGTTTGTGAATTTTGCTTGTGGTAGTGCAGATTTTACTTCAACTCAACTCAGTAACCACTCAAAGGAAATTTCTCTCAAATAATGATTAACGGTTTTGCGAACTTCAACGTTGGATAGTGAATTTGCGCGTGATAGTTCGATTTGGGCGCTCTCGGCCTCTTCTAATTAATTAAAAAAAACTACTTATTTTCAAATCCATTATTTTATTTTATAACAAAAAATAAAAATTATTTTGCTTAAGAAATATTTAATTTTGAAAACCTAATTGAGTTTACATCAATCTACCACTATTTCAACACATTAGAATTAATGCATTTACTATAGTATGAATCAATCACATATTCATTTGATAGTAAAATTCAAACTGTATGATGTTCGAATTTCACATAACTGAAAGAATACTACTAGTTAAAGAAATTTATAGCAATCCATAAGAGTCATAAAATGTTGATCATCTATTGCAAAGAGTGATCGAAAAAACAAAGCGAAGTATCAACAACTGATAATGTCATAAATCTCAAAATATGGAGAGAAACAATGCAAAGTACTAAAGTTACCAGTACAAACTAATAACAATAACACAACAAAGGAGCAAACCTTACCTGACATTCCAAAAAAAAGATTGGTATACAATCTCAGCTTCAGTCATGCTACCTGTAGAAAAGCTTGCCTTAGTTACATTAGGATGATCAAGTTTATGCCAAACAGAACTTGTTTAAATACCACTCGCATTGAAGCAATCTCAGTTTCAGTCCTACCATCTTCTCAAATGAAAAGCTTTGTTGTGCCATATTATCAATTCAAAGTAGTAACAAATTATTGCTTGAGAATAATTTAGATGAGTAACAACTAACAAATAAACATGTCACTATGCAAATAAAAAAATGTTAGCATGCCAAAAGTTACCATGGATGCAATCTTAAATATCAAAAGTAAGATTGAAGCTAAAATACAGTGAACTGGGTGCCTAGTTCACTGAAATTTTTACTAAACATTTTTCCAAAGAGCATCCAAGTAGTCATTAGAAGAAATCCATTGACAATTCAACCGGTTGGGTTTCACTAAAAATAAATAGAGCCACCATATGCAACTACAAATTAGTGAAGAAATCCATTGACCCCATGGGATAATAGTGTGTTGGTGAAACAAATTCAGCCAGAAAAAGAAAAATAGTGTCTAAATGAAGATCCTATCACACAATACTTGGCAAGAGAAGCTTCATTGGGAGGGCCTTCACGATTGACATATGAAAGTAAAAGTTGGGGGAGAGATTGATCGACGCATTGAGTTCACGCGCAAGAGAGATTCACTAGGAGGGCCTTCGCTATCGGCGATGAGGAGTATCATCGATGAAAACAGTTCGTGGGGAGTGACCGAGTGGGTGAGAGGAGCGGGTTCACAGGAAAGTAAGCTGCGAAATGAAAAGATCGGGCTAAGCTAAAACTAAAAAACCTAAACCTAATAATAAAAGAGCTAAAACTAACCAGCTCAAGGCTGAGCTCCGAAGACCGCAAGGTGCTCCTTTGCGGTGCTCCTTTGGCACGCCTTGCGGTTCAGGTGAGGCACGCCTTGCGGTTCGGGTGAGGCGCGCCTCACCAGCACCCAAGTGACCTCACCCGCTTCCAGCTGCCCGAGGCGAGGTCCCTTGCACTTGGCGCTTGAAGCTCGCCTTTAACAGCATAGCTTCTAGTACATTGTATCTTTATTTGTCACACACTATTATTCTCTCCTTATTTTCGCACACTTTATTTCTCACGCATTATGTAGCCCCGATGAGTGGGCATAATTAGTACTTTTTGTTATACTCTTTCCTCTCACTATATATAGGTGGGCAGAGTGGGCTTGATGATTAATAAAAAATTAATGAGGGTACATTTCAAAAACGTGTTTCCGAACGTTTTCCATCTCTGATACGCATTCGAGTTGATACGGTAGGCCATAAGATAAAATATCAGTGGGGCATAGATGGATTTATGCCTTCAAATATAAATCTAATTGTGAATTGGATCCATAGAATACAATGCTTGCTGGGAAAGAAAATACACTTAGATGTTTGTAATTTGCTGTCAAGAAACATTTGCCCAGTTTCATGAATACTGTATGAATCATTCTCTCTTTTGCTGCTTAATTTGATTGGGAGTTGCATCAATTTCATGTAAAAACGTGTTTCTCCCTGAAGACATATAAGAAAAGGTCCACATGGACATTCCAGCTGGTTACAACTCCATTAATGATGGAAGTCAAGTCTGCAAACCAAAAAAAGGCCTTATATGTGTTAAAGTATGTTACGGGCTCTTGATTGAGAGCGCGTAACTCGGGGAAGAGGTGGGAAGTTCTCGGCGGAGGAGGGGAAAGCTCTCCGACGAGCTATGACGGCAGTGGACCTCGCGGCGTGCGACGGCGGAAGCGCCCGGGGGGGGGGGGGAATCGCGGGTATCGCGATTGACTTCGGCGGCTAGGGCTTCGATCGGTCCGGGATAAGAGAAGGGGTAGAGAGAGAGAGAATTAGAGAGAGAGATGAGAAAAACTTAAAATAAAACACTCTTACTATTTCTTCTCGTTTTGCACACACACCACACATATAAATAGTTCATAGAGCGCCCCCTCCCCGGGCTTAGACACGGAGGCTCCAAAATGCGTACAAAAATATAAAATAGCTTAGATAAGCGCGACCACGGCGGCACCGTAACATCCCTTCCCTTCCCAGCAACAAGCTTGTCCTCAAGCTTGGTATGTAGTGACGGTCGGTGTGGGGTCTCCTGTGTCGGTGTTAGCATCTCGGTCGGCCAGCGGATCGTCCACCTCTAACCAGAAGAGACGTTTGCAGTGATGCCCCCGGTAAAATGTCTCGTCGCAGTTGTAACAAAGGCCCTTTGCACGACGATCACTCATCTCCTGTGGTGACAGTCGTCGAATAGCAGTCGGGCGGTCGGTGTCGCGTTTCAGGCCGAGAAGACTGACGGAGGCCGAGGGCAGAGGCCGCTGAGGGCGACTGGATCCAACAGTGTCCCGACGATAGAGAAGAGGGCGGTCCAAGAGTAGACGTTTCTCGCAGACGCGAGCCAAGTTCATCGCAGTGGTGAGAGTTGCGGGCCCCTGAGATTCCACGTCCAGGCGAAGCCACTCGTGAAGTCCTGCGGTGAAGGACACCTGCTGTGTCAAAAGAACGTCGGTTGTGCGGGCCAAGTGAACCTGAAACTGCTCGAGGTACTCGTCGATCGGACCGGTCTGTCGGAGGGAAATGAGGTCCGCCAAGGGGTTGCTGTGGAGCGGCGGACCGAAGCGGAGGGTGCAGTTCATCTTGTAGTCGTCCCAGGATAAGAGAGGTTTCTCCTGTTGCAGATGGGAGAACCAGAGCTGTGCAGGACCCAGCAGATGGAAGGCAGCAATATTGAGCCACTCGTCATAAGGTGTGCGCTGGTGGGCGAAGAACTGCTCGCAGCGAGAAAGCCAGGCCAAGGGGTCGTCATGTCCGTCAAATATTGGAAAATCCATCCGCAAATATCGGGGCATCCCGTCGGCCTCGTGACGCGTAGGAAAAAATTCCGGCATGGTCGGCGGAATCGGCGCCTCGCTGGAAGAACCCGTTGCCGGTGGGGCCGACCGAGGAGCCGCTAGCTGGGTGGTGACGACGACATTGAGGGAGTTGTTGTTCTCCGTAAGTATCTTGGCAAGAGACTCAAAAATCTGAGAGAGAGAGGGCTGGCCGGCCATCGCGGGCGGAGGAAATGGTGGGTTGTCGACGCCGGAAATGCTGGAGACGTGGCCGGCCAGAGACGGTAGCAGCCCGGTCGAGGCCGCAAGGAGGTAACGTCCGTCGAAGGATGAGCCGAGGAGAACGGCCGTGGGGGAGCGGCTGGCGCCTGGTTGCTGAGGAGAGGAAAGCTGGACGGGACAGCTAGCGGGGCTGTAGTCGTCGGGGTGGGCTGGGAAGGCCGCGACGGAGTGAGGAGAGGCCAGATCGGGCGTGGAGGCGTCAGGGAGAGTCGGTCTTTTGATACCAAGTTGTTACGAGCTCTTGATTGAGAGCGCGTAACTCGGGGAAGAGGTGGCTCGACGGAGGAGGGGAAAGCTCTCCGACAAGCTATGGCCGTGGTGGACCTCGCGGCGTGCGAGACAGAAGCACCCGAGGGGGGGGGGGAATCACGGGTATCGCGATTGACTTCGGCGGCTAGGGCTTCGATCGGTCCGAGATAGGAAAAGGGGTAGAGAGAGAGAGAATTAGAGAGAGATGAGAAAAACTTAAAATAAAACACTCTTACTATTTCTTCTCGTTTTGCACACACACACCACACATATACATAGTTCATAGAGCGCCCCCTCCCTGGGCTTAAACATGGAGGCTCCAAAATGCGTACAAAAATATAAAATAGCTTAGATAAGCGCGACCACGGCGACACCGTAACAAAGTAGTTGCCTTGAGCATGGTTTGGAAGGTTCAGTAAGACATTATTGTCTTTGGAATATAGACAGAGTCATGCATATCACATTACGCAGGGCTAATCTACAGATGACAGATACCTTATGCCCTAACCCTAAATGAACACAAACAATCATGCGACAAATGCGAATAGAACTCCAAACCAACTGACCGAAAGGCGTGAATGATTGCACACACACTCTGATGAACTAATGATGGTTAACCCTAAATCCTAATACGATGCACATGAGTCACCATAAAAACAATTCTGACATACAATTAATTAAGCAACAAGATTTAAAATTTGCACATTTGATCACATTTAAGTCCAAACATTCGAATTAGACAAGCAGATGACAATTGCAAATTTTAAGAATGCACATAAAGTACATGGTGAATAAGAGATGCACGTCTACAAAAGCGAAATCATCAAATTACGATAGAGCAAATTATTACTAACAATATGTGAACATTCGTACAATGCAGGAAATTAAACATAAAGTAAAAGGTCACCACGTTAGTGCCTATGGTGTAGGGAAAGGTCTGAGGGCAGACATGTCTGCTTTGAAGGTAGAATACTATTGTGGGGGGGGGGTGGGGTCAGGAGAAGAACTGCTCGGTTATAGGTGAGGTGGTGAGGGGGACTCAACTAGGGGATATATGGGTTGTAGGGATTGGGTGGGCTTAGGACAGGGTCTGGGGCTATATGGAAGAGATGGAATGGCACGCATTGGGACGGGAGATGGTGGCCGGAGGTTGTTGTTAGAGAGGTGCTATAGTGCTGTGAGGGAAAATATGGGATAAAAGGTGGCTAGAAGGAGAAGAACTGCTCGGTTATAGGTGAGGTGGTGAGGGGGACTCAACTAGGGGATATATAGGTTGTAGGGATTGGGTGGGCTTAGGAGAGGGTTGGGGGCTATATGGAAGAGATGGAATGGCACGCATTGGGACAGGAGATGGTGGCCGGAGGTTGTTGTTAGAGAGGTGCTATAGTGCTGTAAGGGAAAATATGGGAGAAAAGGTGGCTAGAAGGGGGATCCTGGACCGGGACTGGTTGTAAGATTGGCAGATGGATCATGGATTGTCGGCGGAGTCATTCTCTCAGGCATCAACACCTGAGATAGCGGCGGTGGTTGCTATGGCAAACAAACAATCAAACGCACGAACAAAAACACAAACACACACACAAAGGGATTAAAGGGATCCGTCCTTGGACACATCAGGTTTGCATCCATGGGTGTGTCAACTGGCTTATAGCCCATGTGTAAGACCCCCCTCCCTGAATAGGCACGCAAGCGGGGTCTTATCGCATACCATGACTAAACTGCATGATCGAAGTGGCTAACAGAAGATAGTAGAGATGGATGTCTCACCCTTCCCCCATTATACACCTCAACCACCAATCACGGTGCAAAGCGAATAACTAAACATCATTGTTAACCCAAATCCTGCGGCGAAGAGACAACATCAGACGAAGTCGGATACAACAGGCGTGCGGATACTCCAAGCATCCGCAGGCACTCAAAATGTTGCGGACACACTACGGGTGACCGACAGATGCATGTTTTTTAGGAAAGCTCGCTCGCGGGCAATTGACAAGGTCTCGGCGGATTCTCGCCCGATGCATTCACAAACTCCCCGCCTCGGCAACCGCTTGCGCGGCCACTTCTCTTAACTCTTCGCTGCCTGACTCTTCATGTACCTTGGGCGACTGCACATTTAATGCTACATTAACTAGGTTATTAAATGCCCGACAATTCGATAACCATTCGGGCGCCTACCCTCAAGTATAAATAGGGATCTGGGGCGCACGAATGGGGGAGAGACGAATGGAGTCCAGAACCTATCCAGTTGTACCTCACCAGTCTTTTCTCTCCTCTCCCTCATGTACCCACTTGTATTCACTACCTCATTTGTAACCCCTTTACAATCAATCGAGAGACCCGTCGCAAGAGAGGCATTCGCCGCGGCAGGTCAAATTTGGTGTTCGTCGCTTTCAGCGGCGCCTTCTCTGTGTGTTTCTTTCTTGTTCGCCCAACCGACCACAGGGCCAGTAATCGATCGCTTGCGAACCTCTTTTTCTTTGCCTACCACCTAATCCAGGGAGAGCGCTCGGAGAGTTGGTCATAATTTTGACGCCAACAATCATCCAGTCAAGCATATAAATGTGGAAGTAAAGCGGAAGTAAATAAAAACAGTACCATAAAGTAATCAACATGAAAGGTATAATGCATGAAATAAATAAAGAGGACATGATGACCCATACTATCCAAAATAGGTTTGGGGCTATTGCCCACTGTAGGAAAGTGGTTCAAACCTTGTATATACTTCTTGAATCCAAAAATACAAGTATGGGTACAAATATATAGGAGAGAGGAGAGGAAAACTTAGCTATAAAATTAAGTGAGACTAAACACTAATTCCTACATGAGCCATATTAATGGGCCAATACATCATTTTCCTGAGTATTTTCTAACACTCCCCCGCAAGCTGGAGCGTACAAGTCGTAGGCACCAAGCTTGGATAAGAACTGGTGATACATTTGTTATGGTAGTGCCTTTGTGAGAATGCCGACAACTTGTCTTGACGCAGAAATATGCTCCAGCTCTAACTTCTTCACTTGGACCTTTTCACGAACAAAATGACACTCAACTTCAATGTGCTTAGTCCGTTCATGAAACACAGGATTCTTCACAATGTGAATAGCAGTCTGACTATCGCAAAACATGGTTGCTGGTGAGGATAGAGTGACCCCCAAATCAACAAGTAGATCCTCAAGCCAGGTGAGTTCAGATACAACAGATATCATTGCACGATACTCAGCTTCTGCAGACGAGCGAGCAACCACAAACTGCTTCTTGCTACGCCAAGTGATAAGATTCCCCCCCAAAGTAGGTGAAA
Organism: Platanthera zijinensis; assembly: GCA_039513925.1. Classification (NCBI taxonomy): domain Eukaryota; kingdom Viridiplantae; phylum Streptophyta; class Magnoliopsida; order Asparagales; family Orchidaceae; genus Platanthera; species Platanthera zijinensis. The sequence goes on from CM077081.1 coordinate 65,481,606, forward strand.
AAACCTGTAGTGGAACGTCGATCATACAGGGAGCCCGCGTAGTCCGCATCTGAGTATGCAACAAGAGATAAAGAAGAGGACGGCTTGTATAACAATCCTTGTCCAGGAGCTGTTTTCAAATATCTGAGGATGCGTTCTACTGCTTGAAGATGAGAGGTCCGAAGAGCATGCATAAACCGGCTGACCACTCCAACAACAAACAAAATATCAGGTCTTGTAACTGTTAGGTATATCAATTTTCCCACAAGGCGCCGATAATACTCGGGGTTCGTTAGCAGGGAATCAGAGTCAGACTCATGAACACAACTTGTGGTTGGGATCCCTCGGAGTTTCCACAGGTTTACACCCAAAGTATCCAACATCATGGAGAAGATCAAGACAATACTTCCGTTGTGACAGAACAAGACCATCAGACCGTCTTGCAATCTCAAGTCCAAGAAAGTACCTAAGAGCCATCGGATCTTTTGTTTGAAAAACGGAGTTCAAGTGTTGCTTGATTTTCTGTATCCCTGCGGCGTCATCACCAGTAATCAAGATATAATCCACATACACCAGGAGAATGACAGTTCCAGTTGATTGATGACGAGTAAAGAGAGAGAAGTCAGCTGAGCTCCGCTTGAATCTGACATCACGAACAACCTTACTAAATTTTTCAAACCAAGCTCTGGGAGATTGCTTGAGACCATAAATAGATTTCTGTATATGACAGACACGAGACTCCCCCGTGGTCTCAAATCCGGACGGTTGATCCATGTAGACTGTTTCTTGAAGATCGCTATTCAGAAAGACATTTTTAATATCTAGCTGATGGAGAGGCTAGTGTCGATGCACAACCAAGGAGATCAGTACCCGAACATAATTCAATTTGGCGACGGGAGAGAGGTTTCATTATAATCAAGTCCATGTTGTTGAGTAAATCCCCGAGCCACAAGACGTGCCTTTAGCTGATCGACTGTCCCATCCGGAGCAGGTTTGATAGCAAACACCCACTTGCAACTGACACACGAATGTCCGGGAGGAAGAGGCACCAAATGCCAGGTCTGGTTGGACCAAAGAGCAGTCATTTCCTCGTCCATGGCTGCACACCACCCTGGATGGAGAAGAGCCTCCTGCACTGAGTTAGGAAGAGAAATGGAGGAGGAGAGAGAGAGAGAGAGAGAAAACTTGCGTAGAGGTGGAGAAAGACGATGTAAAGACAAATAATTAGCCATGAGATGAGCAGTAGATGCTGATGTAGGATCGGCAACCCGCAAGATAACACCGGTGAGGGAAGGCTGCTTTAGAGCTCTAGTAACCACAGTACGACGAGTGTAGACACGAATAAGCGGTGGTTTAAGTTGGAGAGATGGAGCGGGTGCCAAAAGAGGGGTGGGAAGAAGAGGTGGTAGAGAAGACGTGATGAGAATAACCGGACGAGGAATGGAAGGGGAGGGAGGAGTGGTGGCAGAGGGTGAGCCGTTGAACGGTTGATCCTCCCGAAAGGTGACATCGGCAAAGACAACAACCTTATGAGTAGACGGAGAATAACACACATATCCTTTTTGGGTCCGAGATTACCCGAGAAATATACACTTGTTGGCCCTAGGAGCAAACTTATCTTTGATCGGACCAAGATTGTGAACATAGCAAGTACAACCAAATACACGAGGCGTGAGAGTAAACTGGGATTGAGATGGAAAGAGAAGACCAAACGAAGTGGCATAGTTGAGCACAGAAGAAGACATGCGATTGATGAGTAGAGATAACAAAGTTCCAAAAATGAGTAGGAACTTTCATTTGAAGCATGAGAGACCGCGTAACATCAAGGAGATGACAATTTTTACGTTCTGCCACACCATTTTGTTGAGGCGTATATGCACACGAGGTTTGATGTATAATACCGAGTTCAGTGCATAAGTTTGCAAATATCTAGCTAGTGTATTCCCTAGCATTATCCGTGCGAATAAACTTTAGAGGAGAGGGGAACTGTGTACGTATTTCGCTAAGAAAGGTGCGAAATGTTGTGGTTAGTTCAGCACGATCTCGAAGTAAGTATTACCAGGTTAAACGTGAATAATCATCAATAAAGGTGACAAAATAACGATAGCCAAACATGCTAGAGGTGTTATAAGAACCCCAAATATCATAATGCACTAATGATAATGAAATATCACTCCGAGTATAAGTATGATGAAAAGATAAACGATGCTGTTTGCCAAAGATACATGAATCACAAGAAAACTCATGAAAGGAGACATCCGGAAGAGCGTTCTTGAGAATCTGGAGGGGAGAATGCCCAAGACGGCGATGCCAATCAGTAGTGAACACAGCGGAGAGAGCAGATGGAGGGACATCGAGGAGGTAGAGCTCGTTGGACAGCCGTCCCTTACCAATGATATTTTGCGTTTGTTGATCCTGCACAACAAAGGTAGAGGGTGAGAAAGTAATAGAGCAATCAAGGTCTTGTGTGATGCGGCTAACGGAGAGTAAGTTAAATAGGGAACCAGGAACATGAAGAGCAGAAGTCAGAGAGAGAGTGGGTGTGAGGGGTATATCAGCAGTACCAGAAACGGGGGTGGTATCACCATTCACCACAATGATGAATTGGGGGTGAGCAGTCACCGAATAGTGCGGAGGTCGTTGCGACGTAATATGATGTATGACACCCGAGTCCACAATCCAGTGAGAGCCCTGGGAGAGACAAAATATACTTTCATTGGAAATAGATGCGACAGAGCCAGATGAGGGAGAGATCACCCCTTGCATGAGCTGGAGCTCAGTGTGTAGATTATCAATGTCTGCCCGCGCAGAGGCAGCAGAATCCGGGGCAGGGACAACATGAGGATTAACCATAGCAGGAGCAGCAAGATGGGGAGGCAGGGCATGTTTGCGAGAGCAGGTGGCCTCCAAATGACCATCACGTCCACAATAGGTGCACTGAAACTTAGATTTTCCTGACCGGCCACATCCCCGAGACATGGAGCGGCCCCCACGGGTTAAGGGATCCCGAGCTGACGGGGCTGGTGAAGAGTGCTGGAGGAGAGCTGGGGAGAGAGTAACAGGAGTATCTTGGGGTGGTGTGACCTTTAGAAGCATAGAGCACACATCAGACAAAGAGGGGGCGGTGGTAGATGAAAGAATCTGGGCCCGAACACAGTGCAGGTGAGAGGGCACCCGAGACGTCATCATCGCAATCCCGACCGCTTCTTTCTGGGCCCGCTGAGTGGTCAGATCTGGAGTGGGAGGCTGATGCTGGATCCAGGCCTCGACCAGGGTCTTGGCTTTAGCAACAAAGGAGATCATATCACCAGGAGCCCCGTGATCAAGGTTTTGAAGATCAGAGATAATGTCGAATAAGTGTTGCAAACTATTCTGCCCAGAGTAAAATGAGTGGTTCTCTTCCCACATAGCCTTAACTGTGTCATGATACATAACCATTTGATAGGGCTCGGTGCTCATGGAGTTGAGGAGGCAAGATTGGACTCGGCCATCATCCCGAAGCCACTCGTCGGTGGGAGCGGTCGGAGTGGCCCGAGTTAGGTGATGAAGAAGGCCTTTCGTATGCAATACGCGACGAACCTAGTGCACCCATTCCATGAAATTTCATTTCCCATTGAGAGAGATAGTAGTGATTCAGAGTTCATCGCGAGGCTCGGAGACTAGAGCAACAACACGATCGGGTAGACCAGAGGAGGCATTAGAAGTTTCAGACGCCATCAGGTCACAACAGGTAGAGGAGGCCAGGCGGATAGAGGCCGGTCGGTAGAAGAGACTGGCAACGGAAAGAGGCACAATGGCAAGGACCTGGCCAGGCGATTAGAACCACACCACGCGGTTTGAATTAGACCGCAACGGATAGAAGGAACAACGGGAAGGACCTGGCCGGGAGGTTAAGACTAGATTGCGCGGTTAGAATTAGCCCGCAACGGGATCAGTAGTTCACTAGAAGTCGCAGACAGATCGCGCGAATAGCCACGCTGACCAGAGAAGCACAAGGTTGCAAGGAAGGCGATAAGAGAAGACCCCGCCGAAGAACATAATGGAACTCCTGCATATACTCCACCCATTTTGCGTGGCGGGAATCGAGATATCTCAGGGCCTGATGGTCTGAATATAAAATGAACTCCTTGTGCAAAAGATAATGTCGCCAGTATCGCAGTGTTTGCACAATGGCATAGAACTCTCGATCATAGTTTGAATATTTCTGTCGGGGCTCGTTCAACTTTTCGCTAAAGTAAGCCACAGGGTGCCTTTCTTGATTAAGTATTGCGCAAATACTAACTCCTGACGCATCACAAGCAACCTTAAAGGACTTGGAGAAATCTGGTAAGCGTAAAACGGGAGCAGTGAACAGTTTCTCCTTGATCTCCTCAAAGGCTCGAGTGATAGCCTTTGTCCAGACAAAATCATCCTTACGAAGGCAGCTCGTAATGGGGGCCATGACCGAACTGAAGGCACGGACAAACCTTTTATAAAAAGTGGGAAACCCATGAAAACTACGAGCCTCATGGATGTTTGTCGGAGTGGGCCACTCTCGGATCGCCCTGACTTTGTCAGGATCAACATAAATACCAGATGCCGATACAACATAACCCAAGAAATGAACGAATGTGGATAAGAATGAGCACTTCTTCAAGTTGATGTGTAGATGCTCCTTTTGGAGGAGCTCGAACACCTGACGAATGCGACGTAAATGCTCGGTGCGACCCTGGCTGTATATCAATATATCATCAAAATATACGACCAAAAATTTGCCCATGTAGGGCCGCAAGACCCGTGTCATCATCCTCATAAATGTACCGGATGCATTCGATAGCCCGAACGACATCACCATCCACCCGTACAAGCCGTCCTTTGTCTTGAAGGTCGTCTTCCACTCATCCTCCTCTCTAACTCTGATCTGATGGTACCCGCTGCAAAGATCGATCTTTGAAAAGATTTGGGCACCCGTCATCGAATCCAGGAGGTCATCGAGGCGGGGAATCGGAAAACGATACTTCTCCGTGATCTTATTTATGGCACGTCTATCAATGCACATGCGCCAGCTACCGTCCTTCTTCAGGGTAAGAAGGGTTGACACGACGCACAGACTCAGACTCTTTCGTATAAACCCTTTTCACAAAAGATCATCAACTTGCCGCTTTAGCTTAGCATGCTCAGTTGGGTTTAAACGATAGTGCGGCAGATTGAACAAAGATGCCTCAGTGATCAGATCAATCGCATGCTAGATGTCCCTCAGCGAAGGAAGCTCATCGGGGAGCTCCTCATGCATAATATCGCTATAGTCATCCATCATCTGTCGCACATGTGGGTCAAAAGTATCAGTCTTGGTAGGAATCTCGGCCGCCATCGTGGCCGCAACAATAAACATGACCCCATTCTCTTGGCTCACTCTCAAGAAGTCACTTTTCCTCAAAACATTTAGGGGTCTTGACGACCCCACACTAACTGACGAGTCAACCCTTCCCTTGGGAGGATCCCTGGGCTGAGTCGGTGTGAGAGTAACCTTTCGACCCTTGTCAAAAAATACGCATGTGTTGGATCACCCATAACACGTGGCGTCACAATCATATAGCCAGGGTCTCCCTAAAAGAACATGAGCGACATCCATAGGGATGACGTCGCACCAAACCTGGTCCTCGGTAGACGCTAATTGTATCAGAACCAGGGATCTCTGCGTGACATGGATGGTGGATTTATCCACCCACAAAACTCGATGGGGATGGGGCTCAGGTGTCAGTTGAACTCTCTCAAGTCCTTTCTTCGCTATAATGTTGATGCAACTCCCACTATCGATGGCGAGCTTGCATGGGCCTCTTGCGCTCGGGAAGTATGTAAAAAAGATAGTGGTGAGGCGCTAATCCTCCTCAACCCGTAGGGTGTGGAGGATGCGGCTAAGGACTCCGACCTCTAGCGATCGCTTAACATCGCTCTCCCGTCCTTCCTCCACAACGGCTGTAACTTCCTTAACGACGACTTCCTCAGCCTCAGCGCTGAGCTCGCCCGAATCCTTGATTAGCAAATTTCTAGTGGGGCATTGTGGGATGTTGCCCTCTGCCTGAACAACGATAACATTGGACTCCCCCCAGGCTTGGGGCCTCCAGGCACAATAGCTTTCCCCATCGCATCGCGAGGGGTGGCAGTAGTCGTGTCAGGAGGGGGTCTCCTAACCGTGGTGGCATCGGGTCGAGTAGTGACCTGCCTCTGGCCAGCGGTACGCAAATACTGCTCGTACTCTAGTGCGAGTTGGAAAACCTGTTCCACCATCTCCATCCTATTGGGAATCAATTCCCTTCGGATATTCGCTCTAAGGCCCGTACGAAAGCGTGAAGCAGTGGCGATGGGCTCCTCCCAGACGTCGCTACAAACTACGAGTTTGTCAAATCGTGACATATAATCAGCAACGGTGAGTCCCCTGATGTAGCGCGTACAACTGATCTAAGAGTTGGTTTCAATACGAAGCAGGGAGCTATTTATCATGTAAGCGCTGCTTCATCTCGTCCCATCGGGTGATGGGATAGTAACCATCCCGCTCAATAGACCTCTGTAAACTTGATCAATAAATTTTCGCTTGGCCAACCAATTTCATTTTTGCGAACCGAATACGCCTCTCATCACTCATGTCAAACCAGTCAAAATAATGATCCATATCCATGAGACAATCACTAAACGCCTTCGGGTCCAGGTGACCATCGAAGGTGGGAGCATCAATACGGATCCGTTGGGTGATGTCATCCTCCTCTGGAGTAATCCCACGATGGGGCTCACGGAATTCACCGTAATCGTCATCATCGTCGTAATCATATCAGGGTCTATCTCTACGATGAGGTGGGGGAGGACGGGGTTCATCCATAGGGCGATTTCGCCGAAACTCATAACCACGACAATAATTCGCTCTTGGTGGGGGTGGGAGATCTCGGCGAGGTCCGTCTCTACCACGTCTCCCGGGAGGTGGTGTGGCATCTCAAAGGTCCTCGAGAGGCTCCTCATCAGGTGGAGGGTTTGTTCGTTCTCTAGGTGTCTCTAACTGGTCTACCCTCGTGCTAACCCTCACAATATCACCTCTGAGAGTTTGGAATTGGGCTTCCATCCAATCAAATCGGTCGAGAACCAATCGTTGAAACTCAGCGGGTGCCATGTCCGTTTGTGAGCTAGCAGCCCTATCGTCGGTGTGGTTGTGACTCGACATGGATTGACGATACTCCCTACCACTACGTAACATGCAAATGACCCTAACCTAGGCGCTCTGATATCAATTTGATGCAGTGGTAAGGTAAACGTGGGGGTGGACTCGCTTAATGCAGTCCTATATGCAATGACATGTAATGAAAGTGCACAAGTGGTCCGCTAAAATTGCAAACAAGTAATATTTATTATGTATTAACAATAGATGCACGTGCATTTGCAAACAATTAATTAACCGAGAACAAAATATCAATTTTCCAAAACGAAAGAGGCGCAATTACTTTCAAGCAAGCGCAGAAGAAACCCTGCAAAACATACAATGAATAATACTAATAACAATAAAAAGTGAACATCCACTACAAAGTCCAGGTGCCAAAATAAATAACAGTAGAAGAAATGTCTTTTAGCACACTTTACACATGTAGCGGAGGCGACGGTAGTTGTTGGCGGGCAAATAGAGGCTATGACACACTGAGGAGATCAGGGCGATGCAGATCTGGACTGTTACGGTTGATGGAAGTGGAGTCCACGATAAAGGATGGGAAAAGGGGGATGGAAAAAGCTGCTGGAGGGGGAATTCAGTGGGGGGGGGGAGGTGAAGGCTGCGGTATGAGGAGTTGCAGGGGGGGTGTTAATTTGGGACTGGTGTTGATAGGAAGAAGGTAGCAGACGAAGGGGGAAGTACGACGGGCTGGAAGGGGAAAGGACTCCGCCTTGGTGGAAGCGGGAAGGATGTCCTTAGGGAGTTCCGGTGGTGCTGGAGCCGGCTGCACAGGGAAAAGGGAGGCAGCGACGATGTTGGACTGGCGCGGGGTGAGGAAGAAGGGGGAGGGATGTCGGCTTTGTTTCTGACACGGGAAAGAGGGAGACAGGGGGGGATCTGGCGGAGGGATTACCAGAGGGGACGGGGCAGAGGCGGAAAAGGAGGGGGCAGAAGCTGGCGTGCACCAGCGGGAAGCACGGGAAGGGTCGGCGTCGCACCGACGGATTCCGAAAAATCTCCAATTTCTCCAAAACTCCTCTTCCCAAATCGCGTGGTATAAATAACCCTAAGTAAAACTTCCACCTAATGTGAACCGCAACTTAATAACTGCATAGTACAACCTAAATAAAACCACCCCAATCAGACAGCTCACAATGTTTGAACCGATCGGGGCTAAATACAACTCGAAATAAAAAGTACAAAATATGAAACTGACTGGAAACACACATCCGAACGCGACCATGGACTCCGATCGCTAGCCCGGGCAGCGGATCATCGCTTCCTGTAGGAATATACACGCGTCGGTCGAGGCGCGCCGTCAGTATTTATGCCAAAATTATGATGTTTCTTTCAGTCATTTTTTTGCACTTTTTTTTTACAATTGCATTATTTTCTTCTCTAGATTTTTGAACTGAATTTCATTTAATTAAGTTGTTTATTGAATTTTGACAGCAAGAAAAAAGCTTCTGCAAAGCCTTTGTATAAACAAAGTGTAGTTTCATCAGCAAGCCCGAGTACCACAACAGAGATTAAGGATGACGAGTTTGATGATTTTGATCCACGTGGTTCTTCTAACAAAGTTGGTTGGTATTCTATGATCCATATATTTCTCTTTCCACATTTTACTACTGAAAATTTCAATTTATTTAGTTTACACTTTGTCCATCCATATCACTATGCTACATTGTTGACTATTTTGGATGACTTTGCTGATGCCAAATAGTTCATATTTTGTGATGCAGCTTTATAATTATTGTTTGTTATTATCTACATTTTGTTATATGGTTTTGGCTATCAATAATCGAGTAAAGAAACGTGATATATGAAATTCCATTGATCACTCCAACAAATATGAAATTCCATTAATCACTCCAACAAGGGCTATGTTTTCGGGTGGCTGCAGGTGTTCACTATGAAGATTTGGGTTACATAGAGAAGCTAGGGAAGAAACCGTGTTTTTATACCCAAAACCCCCGAGAAGTATCAGAATTTATATATTACTTTGCAATATAGATGAAACTTCCATAATACACCGAACTAATTTTCATTTAATTGACTATTTGGAAAGGTCAACTGAACAGGTTTCAAACAAATTAGGATTTAAGATGGTTGACTTAAATTAATATCTGTAGCATATTGTAAAAGCCCATTTAATTTTCTTGTTTTTTTGGATCTTCTCCCATTGTGTATAAATAAAGGGCATCACCCTGAATGAATAGAAACGCTTATTATTTCCGCCTGATTCCTCGTGACTTGGTATCAGAGGTGCGGTCTCGCGGTTAATGCGGCCGTCTACGCGCGGTCCAATTTTGCTGCTTTTCCTTCCTTCCGCGCTCTCGGCTAGTGGTCTAGTGCGACTTCTTCCTCTCGCGTTCCTGCGGTCGTCTCCGCTTTGTCCGATTGCGCGGCTTTTTCTTCCTTCCACGCGCTCAGCTAGCTGACTTTTGCGAACTTCTTCCTCTCGTGTGCGGCTTCTTCTTCCTTCCTCTCGCTTGGCGGTTTCTTCTCGCAGTCTGAGCTCTCCAGTGTTCTTTCTCTGCAGGCAGTGCAGGCTATTCGTGTTCCCATCTCTCAGCGGCCATTGACAACAAGTATTGTGGCTTGACGTTCCGCCTCCCCAGCCTCGGGCGACCTCAACTCTCTTAGTGCGGCCTCTTTGCGACCTCTGCCAACACTGTACGGCCTTGTGCGTCCTCTGCCAACAACGTGTGGCTTCGTCTCCTACATGTATCGCCTCCCGAGGTTCGTATGATTTTTTCCTCATGGCCTACTCAGATTCGAGCGTTTAGTCCCCTTCCACGCTTATCTCTCCTTCAGATAGTGATTTTCCTCGATCTCATTGTTCCTCCGACTCCCTCCATATTACAATTGTTCCTTTGGATGACACAAATTATCTCGAGTGGTCTCGCGCAGAACAACATGCTATTCGCAGTCATCAGCTTTATGGCTACATTGTCGGGAGATTGTTCAGCCTCCCAGTACTGATCTGGATTGGTGAAAGTGGGACGCTGACAATTCCCTCGTGGTCTCGTGGTTGCTTCACTCCATGCCCCCATGGTCTATCGTAGCTACATGCTGATGGACTCAACCTTTGATAACTGGACTTGGACACGCGAGACTTATTCACAACTTGGCAGTTCTACCCACGTATACGAGCTCACCCGACGTCTCCTGGAGCTCAAACAAGACACTTACTTTTGTTGCCTCCTACTTTGTGTTTGAACGTCTCTACCAAGAGTTGTACTATTTTGAGGACTTCACTTCCGCTTGCACTACTGATGCTCGGGCCTTAAAAATAAATGAAGACCGTTATCGTCTCCATGTCCTCCTCATGGTCCTTAATATGGAGTTCGACATGGTGCACACTCATGTTTTGAACCGGCAACCTCTTCCCTCTCTTCAGGAAGCCTTCAGTATGATCTTAGGGACAAAGATCATCGTCGTTCTCTCAACTCTGAGCGTGGTTCAAATTGCTCTGCCCTTGCTGGCCTTCTTCGCCCCGCTCCTTCCTCTTTCCTCGTTCTTCTAGTTATGTGATTACTGCGGCAAACCGGGCCATGCCTGGGACTCCTGCTTTCGCCTCCATCCCCATCTTGCTCCATCGCACAAAGCTCTCGTGGCCATGGGCATGGACGTGGCCAAACCCATCCTTCTGCTACTCACACTATTGAAGCTGCTCTTGATTGGCTTCCGTCTGACAGTCATTCCTTGGAGGTACTAGATCTTTTGAGCCGTCTCATGCATACTCAAGTTTCTACCCCTACTGTTGCATTTGCCACCATTGGTCCGCCCAACACTCAGTTTGCCTCCGCAACTTCCTCAAAGTGGATTATTGACTCTGGGGTGACAGATCCCATGACAAGAACATCGTCAGGTTTTACTTCTTATGACCCCTCTTAGCGTGTGATAAGGTTGTCTCTGCTAATGGTTCACTCTTACCAATTGTTCGCGAGGGATCATTCCCTCCAGTATCTCTGCAACCCTCCTCGTCCTTCACTTGTGGATGCAGATGTGCATTGATGACATCAATGTCCTGGACATCCCTCTACCAACTATCTTCTCAAGCTATTCCCTGTGTTTTCAGGCTCTGAGTCGTTTTGTTTGTAATGTATGTGAACTTTCTAAACATATACAACATAGTCCGAATCCGTTTTCTTCTCCTAGTTTGGTCCTTTTGATGTTATTCATACTGATGTTTGAGGACCATTCCCCAATCGTTTCTGTCTTCAGTTACCGATGAATTATAACCTTTATTGATTGCTTCTCTCGCTTTATTTTGGTTTATTTTTAAAACAAAAAAGTGAGGTTTTGTTTTCGTATTTTCACTCAATGGCGTCCACTCAATTTGGTAGCACTATTCGCGTGCTCCATAGTGACAATGGGGGTGGCTACGCCGATCGTGGTGTTTTTGACTCTTATCTTCAAGTCCATGAGATTCCTCATCAAACAACACGTGTCAATATTTCTACTCAAAATGGTATGGCTGAACGAAAGAACAAGCATCTCCTTGAGGTTACCAGATGTCTTCTTCTCACCATGAAGCTTCCCAAAGTCCTATTGGGGTGATACGATTCTTACCGCCACTTACCTCATCAATCGCTTCCATCACTTTACAATATGGCTCTCTCTTAACCTATCTGTCTACTAAATGTATTGCCCTCACCGTGCATCTACCTCTGTGTGTGTTTGTGTGTCTCTGCCTCGTTCATGTTCATCTACTGATAAGTATATGCATTATTATGTATTATGTCATGTATTTAAGGCTCTGTCTATATAAGGAGCATTAAATTGCGAGTTATCTTCATCTTTTGAGTCTTATGTTTTGAGCTCTTGGAGATGGGAGTGTCAAGGAAGACCAAGCCTCTGGATGCTTGGCGAGAGCTTGTTTCTCGATTGTATTTTTATGTTTGTTAAATGCAATGCAAATTTCTTATTTGCATTCTTGATACGATTATGACGTATCAATTGGTCCGACCCGTTGTTCTTTAAGATTTGACCAAAACCCTAATTGGAATCTAACAATGTAGAAGCTCGCTTCGACGCCGCTCGATTCTTCGACCCGACGTTTCCAGTACCCGTCTGCTCCAGCGAGCCCAGTGCCGCTTCCAACAATGTTTCAGTTGGTTCTCATGCAGTCCACCCGACCCGCCGTGCCGATCTGACTATTCCTTCCTTCGTCGTAATTGCCTCTCAAGTTGTCAATTCTACATCGCTCGCTCCAGCACAACTTTCTTATTGACTCGCTATCGACGTCGACTTCTATACATAGTCGTGCCTCATTGCCACATATACCAGTTGACGCCCTTACCTGTTTGTTGCCTGTTGTCGCCGTCCTCCATTTACCTTTCCTCTAGCGTCGTCGTCCTCCATTTTATCTCTAGCGTCTGCTACAGCTATTTCAACGCCGCCTCCTGCTTCCAGCCTAATTTCCATAGAGTCTAGAGCCCGTCAGTTCCTACTCCATTTCAACGGCCCTGTAGAGCTTCCTACCATTTTCTGTCGGCACCCCCCTTTTTCCACCATGGCTCCCCTTCCGAACTTAGTGCCTGCTCGTTGTGATCGAGTTGAATATGCCCTGGATACTCTCCTTGCCATGGTGAGATTCGTCATCGGCTTCATCCACATGCCCCCTTTCAGCCCCGGCCTGCCACTTTGCTCCCTAACGAGCCTCCTCCATTCATCCCACCGCCACCCCTTAGTGGGTCTTTGACCATTAGAACTGTCACCAATTCCTCCTTTTCTGACACCTTTGTTCTTCGGTTTCCGACCACGACACACATCCCCATAATAAATTGGATGCACATTCTCTACAATGCATCTTTGTTGGTTACTCTGCTACTACAGAAGGGTATTGTTATTATCATCCTCCCTCTCGTTGATTCTACTGCACCATGGATGTGACGTTTCGTGAGGAGATATAATATTTTGGTTCTCGTTAGGGGGAGAAGGACACTATTTTCGATGATCCCAATCTTCCTCTCCCTATTGTGATCTCACTATCACTTCACATACTTGTCTATGCCATACCTCCTCCCGCGAATCCATTTATTGTAGCATCGCAATCATCTCCTATGACTACTTCTGACATACCTACTTATTCCGCAAATCCAACTCCCGGGAGTTTCATTCCTCCTCTTCCTCTTGTCTATCATAGACTCAACCTTGGTGTTGTGGTGTTACAACCCCCGGTTGTTCCACCATCGCAGGTATGCTCTTCTTACTCAGGTTCTGATGACAAGCTTCTTCGTCCTCTTATACATCTGAAGCGGAAATCGTCTGTTGTTAAATACCCACTTGTCAATTATATCATTTATCAAAATCTGACACATACACGATAGACGATAGAGATACCCGTGTGGCGCAAGGCAATGGAAGAAGTGATGCTGACATTGGAAAAGAAACAGACTTGGACACTCACCCACCTCCTCGCCAAGAAGAAGCCTGATGTTTTCCGATGGGTGTTCTCTGTTAAACAGAATCAAGAGGGGGTTGTTGAGATATATAAAGTAAAGCTAGTGTCTCGTGGGTATATACTCAAATTCCAGGTGTGGACTATCATGAAACATTTTCCCTTGTTACCAAGATGGATTCCATCCGTGTTATTTTATCATGTGATGCATGCTTGGGATGGAAGTTGCAATAACTTGATGTCAAGAATGTCTTTTTATATGGTGATCTTGAAGAAGAAGTTTATATGAAAGTTCCACCTTTTTTTGTAAAGACAGGATCTAAGGGAGAGGTGTGTCAACTTCAAAAATGTCTTTGCGTCCTCAAGCAATGCCCTGGGGCTTGATTTGGGAAGTTTCATAACACTATGACCGTATTGGGATACAAATAGGGTCACTCTGATCATACCCTTTTGGTGAAAAGGAAAGCAGAGAAAGTGGTTATTGTCATTGTTTATATCGACGACATAATCATCACGAGAAAATATGTTGTCGAAATCACATTGCTTAAGGCGCGCTGTGCAAATAGTTTGAAGTTAAAGATCTAAGAAAGTTGAAGTATTTTCTGGGAATACAAGTTGCATGCTCTGACTGTGGAATCTTCATTTCTCAGAGAAAATATGTCCTAGATCTTCTAGAAGAAACATGTTTGCTTTGTTGTGCTCCTGTTAATTCTCCCAGGGAAGTAAACTATAAGATCGATGAAGACAAGGATGGTAAGAATGTAAACTCTTCTAGCTATCAAAGAATGGTGGGAAGGCTGATCTATCTCTCAAATACTCGCCCAAATATCACAAATATTGTTGGGTTCTTTAGCAAATACATATATTCTCCCAGACCGCGACATCATTAAATTGTCATGCGTGTGCTACGGTATTTGAAGAACTCCCCTGGACGTGGATTCCTATTCTCCCTAAATAAACAGTTGGATGTTGAAGTTTATATAAATGCTGATTGGGTTGGAAAATAGAGATGATAGAAAGTCGACCACTGGATATTGCTCCTTTTTTGGAGGAAATCTAGACCTGGCAAAGCAAGAAAATGTCATAGCAAGATCCAGCACAGAAGCAGAGTATAGGGCAATGTCACAAGGATTATGTGAGGATCTCTGACTTAACTCGATAATGTGGGATTTGGGACTATAGACTGGATGATCTATCAGATTATACCGCGACAACAAAGCTGCTATCAATATTACACAGAATTCTATTCAACATGATCGAACAAAAATGTTGAAATTGATAGACTCTATCAAGGTCCGCCTTGAAAAAGCAATGTTTGCACTCCGTTTGTTCAATCTCAAGATCAACTTGCAGACATTTTCAAAGACAATATTATCAAGCTGGAAATGCTCAACATATACTCCCATCTTGAGGGGGAGGGTCGAATTAAATTTTTATTTGTAGCATATTGTAAAAGCCCATTATAAAAGACCCATTTATTTTTCTTATTTTTTGGGTTTTCTCCCAATGTCTACAGATTGAGGGCATTACCTTGAAATGAATAGAACGCTTATTATTTCCGCCTGATTCCTCGCGACTAAGACATCCCAACAATTTTCATTTGATTATTATATTGTTTTGATGCATAAATGATTATGAAGCCAACACGCAACAACCACATTAAATTGTGTATTTTTTACTTGTGATTTTACAGAAACAACTAATATAGAAACACCCCAAGTGGATCTGTTTGGAGAAAGCTTAGTGGGTGATCTTTTGGATGTGCCTATGTCTGTGCCAACAGAAACTGCAACGTCAAATGCTTCTGAAGCACCTGAAGTTGACCTATTTGCTGGTGCAGATTTTGTATCTGCTGCACCTCAGATTGAAACTAGCTCTCATACACAGGTTAAGTTTCAGAATTCTCTAACTTATAAATGTTAGTTTTCTTTATCTATTAATTTATCATTCAGTCTGGGAATACATGGATAAATTCAGAGGGAAACCACTCAAACTGGTCCTGTTTCTTTATTGTTTCAGGCAAGTTTCAACGTGTTTACTAATCAGACTCCTCTTCCTGCTCCATCTCCTTCAAATACGGATTCAGGGTTACTTTCGAAGACTTCTCTTAATTCAAATCCAACAAATGTCAGTTCTTTTGATCCATTTGCTGCATCAGATTCTATCTTTCCGTCCAAGTCAAAAGCTCCCAGTACAAACCCGCCAACCAATAGTTCTACCTTTGATCCCTTTGCTTCAATTCCGCTGAACAATGTTGATGGATCTGATGACCTATTTGGTTCGTTTGCTTCTACTGCCGCACCAGCATCGGGTCAATCTTCGAAGGATTCATCGAACAATAACCTCGATAATTTGTACCAGTCATTTGCGACAGTTGGCCAGCCTGAACCTAAAAAGGTTTCTTTTCAAGTAAAATCTGGGATTTGGGCGGAATCTCTGAGCCGTGGACTGATTGATCTGAATATAACAGCTCGTGAGTTCTCCAATCTTACATTTTGGTTAATTCATGTATAGTATTATTCTGTTCTGCTATTCCTTTGATGGCATTACTTAAACACCTGTGCGTGTAGAAATTCTTTATTCTTCTTAAAGAATCATCCTCAATATGATTCACAAGCACCACTGTAACTGTAACTTATCTCGCGAAGCTTCTAACAGCCATATGTATCAGTAGTCCAAAGTCATCAAAAATACCGTGAACAACTTGTTATAAACTTATTTTATGATCTGCTGCATTTTCATTGGCTCCATGTTAGGACTAAATTCACTTTCCTTATTGTCATTTTTGAACCACTTGATTCTGGTGAACAATGTTTAGACACAAATTGTTTAGTTTAGTCCCACACTGGTATAGAAGTACCAAGTTATTGGACCTTTCTTATAGGCATACGCTTTGGGGTTTATAATGGGGTTGACCACTACCATTATCACCCAAATTTTCTCCCCAGTTGGTTCACATTCATTAACGTGTGGTGTTACAACGAATAGTTCATTATCAAGGCATCTGGGAGTTCGAGTTTAGTCCCACATACCGACCTTATAAGTGAAAATAATGTTAGTGTAGAACTACAAAGTGGTTGACACCCTCACAAATAGCCTTAAATAGGTTTCACCACTCTCATACATTACTTGATTTTTCATTTGGTGCATGCTCTCTAACATGTGGCATGAGAGTCGTTGGTTTAATTGAGATTGGTATTATGGTCTCTTGTCAAGGATCTCGTCATTGGTTGATGAAGAGTGGACCAAAGGAAATAGCATTGAACTTCTTATCTCTAGACCTCCCCTAGGATTCCCAATGGTGAAAATGGAGCCAATCCGCGAGGCCCGATTACGGAGAGCTCCTTGACATTGACGGTTACAGGAGCTCATTGATGCCGGGGATTACATGCGGACATAACATGAAAGGATGTAATGTGTGGTAAATTGTGGTATGATATGCTGCAGCAGTTAAGGGAACTATGAAACACACTTGTAGGGTTTGTCATCTTTGAAGCAACACAACTACATCTCAATCGTTTGATTTACCACATTGGCCTGGTTGTCATATTGATGGTGGTATGTTGAGGATAAAGAAATTTGTGTGTGGCACAATCTAAATGAGATCTTTCCTCACTTATGGCAGTATGAGTTGAAAGCGTGTTTGATGTGAGTGACTTAGAGAACCAATCTACCACCACAAGGAGACATTTTCCCTTAGAATTGGGCAACCTTTGATAAAATCTATAGATATTTTTAACCATGCTTGTGTCAGAATAGAGAGGAATTGAAGTAGCCTTGCAGTTTGTGGTAATTTTACCTCTTCCGTAACTGATCAAATTTTCTTTCTCTGACCCTCCAAGATTTCAGCCATCAAACCTGATAAGATTGGTGATCCCTTTATCTCCCTGCCGATGGCGTTGAAAGAGGCAATAAGTGGTGTAAAAATTACACATAAGACCCCAACTTTCTCATCTTATTGGGATAATGCATCAACCGCCTTGTTGAAGACTCCTTGCTACTGTTTTGATTGTGAAGTCAAAGTCAAGCAGTTTATCAGTCCAATGTTGTTGAGGTGAACTCCAACATATATTTCAAACTAAGGACTCATGCTCTATATTTCACTTGGAAGTCAATGCAGTGCAATTACTAGTCCAATGTTGTTGAGGTGAAGTGATATGCTTATGTTCCAACATATATTTCAAGCTAAAGTGGCCTATGCGAATCAAGAAATGTGTCTTCCCCACAAATATGGTCTCCGTTGTTGCACTGTCTTTGCTAACCTAGTTAACTTTTGTTTGTAAGAAGGTGACTTAAGATGATGGTTTGCTATCTTGCAGCTGAAAAAGGCGATGGTATACCCTTCTCGCAAAACCATTCCAAAAATCACCTTACCTCATACATCATATTCCGCATAAAACTCCAAAAAAATCTTGCAGTTGAAGAGGGAGCTTCAGATAAGTACTCCTTCAAGATAATAGACGCCACCACTACCTTTTCAGTCCAATATAAAGTGTTTCATTTGAGGAGACTAGTCGACGTGGCGGCGATCTTCCTATAGTTCCTCATAAACCACCTGACGCAGGACGGGCTATGAAAGGTTGTGCCGACACGATAATGCAAATCTACATGAATGTGCGGAATGATTGCGACCAAACCCAACCTAAACCTAAATGATGCATGCATGTTTTTTAAAAATAATCTGGGCATAAAGTGTTTAGCAAATTGAATTATATAAATTTAGCAAAATCTACACAAAGTGAACTTTGAATTTTCAGATCTCAACTAAAATCACACTCGTCTTCGCATAAGATGCTATCCACCACAATTATACGAATCAGTTTTATAGAGTACAAGAAATAGAACAATAACACTAGTAATCACAATACCCAAGCAAACATATACTATTTTCCAATATTTAACTTAGAAAATAAAACAACATATTAAATTAATACTCGCAGGCATCAAAATCCAATGGAGTCAGGGTGGAATGATGGAGGCTTTACAAGATCGGCAGAGAGACCTTCTGGACGTGGGGTTTACAGAAGAAATGACAGAACCCTTGGACATGGGGATTCTCCGAAAATGAGCAATTGTGGTTCCATATAGTGATGAACTGGGAGATGGACTTTGCAGGGAAAGGTTCACCCGACCCTCGAGTTTGAGAAATGATGCAAATCAAGAATGATTTGGCGTCAAAGGGAGGGAAAGGTTTGTGGCTTGCGACTGGAGGAGAAGACTAGTCGTCTATTGTAGCGTGAGAGGGGAAAAGGATGGGAGGTCGGGTGGTTGTCTTTGACGACAGTTTGTTGTATCAAAGGAGTGGAGGTGTCGAATTGTTGGAGGCGAGTGAGAGGAGGGAGTCGAACGTGGGGAAGGGAATGGAGATCGTGGTCTCGATTGAATAAAGTTCTCGACACTGGAGAAGGTGCAGCTAGTGGTTTTGGGTGGCTAGATGGAGAAATACACAACTGGAATGCGGTTATTAGTAGGTATGAAGACAATCCTAGGGGCTTGCAGTTTCCTTTGATCTGACAGAGGGAATTTGTGCTGGAGTTGGTGTTTGGCTGTAGTAGAAGATCGGGGGAAGTCTATCAAGCTCCGTCGCAAATGTACAAGTTTCATCAAAGGTGGGGCATCCACTCCAGTGCACCAAGTAACGACAAGAAGGACCGTTTGTGGTGATGGTGCACTCATACACCACAATATCCATAATGCTCTCAACTCTCATCTCTCGAGCTGGTGGATCCAAAAGAACCGATGGAATCATGGGAGGTGCGTGCAACTCCGTGGGTGTTCGTCCAAGGTGATAAGGGGAAGGGTCAAGCTGTAACTGGGAGGTTGTCAGAAAGAGGCTTAAGGTATGCGTCCCTATGCTCGAGTGGCTCAAAGTTATGTGTCAAATCTTTTGTATTATATACGGGATGAATACCTATATCTGCAAGGAAATCGATCTCGTAGGCATTTATTTTAACTTTCTTTATGACCCTATAAGACTCATTCCCATAAGTTGTAGTTTAGTAATGACTCATCTTGGGAGCTCCTCCATACTAAGTCTGATCATGACATGCTATTCCACCCGAAAATGTTGCTCACGTTTGTACATATCCGCCCGTACCTTATACAATTCAATATTACTATGAGTTTTTTCCTGATTAATTCATGAATTTCATGCAAATGATGTAAAACATACAACAATCATGAACAATGCAACACAGATGAATTATGCAATAAATGTAAATGAATAAGTAACAAATGTAAAATATGAACTAACATGACCAACTCCGTAAATTGGGAGTTAGTTGTACTATGATAAACTCCTAAGATAGTTACGTGATCAGGAGGCTTGGAAGGTGGGACATAGAAGAATTCGTCGCGCCCTGAACACTCGAGACATCAGTAATAAGATGTGTCAATGTAGTATGCGGACTGCCTCTACAAGTACGAGTAATAAGACATAAGATAGTGAGTCATTAAGTGTACTCTAAAACTCGATTGTCCTACTAATGATAAATACCTCCCTGATGAACGGTGGATCAACATGTGGCTCATAAGGGGGTTCACCAAGAGGGATATAAAAAAATTCATTGCAAATGCGACGAGTACCAACATAGGTTACAAAAATATCTGAAGTGCTCTCATACAAACGATACCGCAAATGAAACACAACAAACGCGACATGTTTTCTAAGAGAATGTGACGCATAAGGAGGCTCATTTGGAGGTACGTATGAAAATTCATCACAAATTCGACGACCACCTAAGTGAAAATAACTCACCTGAATCTCATCCTCATAAGGACAATGTGGCTTAATTGGCGGCTCAACAAGGGGGGGGGGGGGAAGAATTTGTCAACCGGGTGATGGTCCTCCAGAAACTAACCCTCATAAGGGGTAGTGTTCCCAAAAATGGGTAAGGAGACCACCACGAGATCAACACTAGGTTCTCGACTCCTGGTCGTAAAGTGACCTTGGACGACATCAGGTGAAGTGTGGGAAAAACCTATACTCAATAGTGGACCAATAGATAGTGTTGAGGACAGGCTCTCTAGCCGAAAGGGACACTAGATCTGAGTGAGGTGTGGAGGATGAACATACCATCACAGTGTCACTGTGCCTATTGACGTCGCTCTCGTAGCCGCACTCACTAATCATACTAGTGTCGCCTATGAAGCACCGACACTTCAAAATGCCCAGCCTGTTGGTATCGTACTCTCTGACACGCGTTCGACTTTATGACACTCTTTAACACGCGTGTCAGAAGTCCGACACGCGGTTCACGCGGGACTCGTGTATCCCGCTCAATCGGATACGCGTGTCCCTGAACTAGCTACTCATGATGAGGCGGGAGACAATTTGTCTTGGAAGCGCAATTTTTGTGAAAATGTTTTATAAGTTCATATACAAAGGTGAAAGCACATTTATTATTGATTAGTGGAAAAATAATCGAAAAGTGTATAAAAGTCTCAATAAGTGATTTATTTGAAGATGAAAAAACTAGAAGAAGAGGTGAATATTAGAATAATGAGTCTTGCTACTAAAAAGTACATTTGCTCCCTTCTAGCATTTCAAGAATGAAGATGGATCTACTAGTGAGGTGGATATTTTCTCTAGTAAATTGAATGGGGGGAAAAGTTTGCTTGAGAATCCATTGTTTTTACTGATGTTATATAATGATAATGTGTTAATATTCTATCATTTTTTGATTTTTTGTTAAGTTTTACATTTGAATATTTGATGAGTAATTTTTAAACGTAATGTAGTTTATTTGAATATTTGTTAATTTTTTATTTTTTGTTAAATGTTTTATGATTTTTATAATTAAAAAATAAAAATTTAATATGTGTCTCGGCGTGTCGGAATATGAAATTTTTTGAGAATTGACAAGTCGCGTGTCGTGTCATGTCGCATGACGCGTGTCAGTGTCGGTGCAACATAGAGTCGCTCTCTGCATGTATCATACGATTAGGGTCGAAGTCAACTCCAAACTCAAGTGGGCACTGAGTTTCTTCAAGGCGAGATGAATCAAACTCAGGTGTCGGGTCTCTCATTTCAATGGGAGCTCTACTTGACTCATCAGTTTATTGAGTTAAATCTTTATGCTATCTTTTTAAAGCATTCGATATGTGAGTCAAATCAACATCTAAGTGATCAAATTGCTCAAGAACACCTCGTTGAAATTTAGCTTCCATTATATCCGTTTTCAGAACACTAGGAAGACCACTACATGTGATGCTATCTGATGGTGACCTTTATCGGATTCTTGAGGGTCATTAGGTCGTGCCCATGGGTGTATGTAATCCTTACGAACATGCAGGATGGTTGAGCATATACACACTCGGGTTCCTCAAATATAAGAGATGCGTTGCGACGATGACTTGAACAATACTCAACTCTATCATCGTAAAATCGTGTCGAAGTATCAACATGATCCGCTTGAGTGCGGCTGATAAGGACGACGATAATAATCATTATAATATGAAGATCTCTCTGAAAGCACTCTATGAGATCAAGCGTAGACAGATTGTGGTTCCTTAAATAGAGGATTAGGGCAGTGACGACCACTATGATATGACATTGAGTGATGTGGAATTTAATCTTGTGTATTTAAAATTGTGCCCTAACCTGGGCTCTGATACCAAACTAACGCGGCACCGGTTGTGAAAGGTTGTGCCTACACACTAATGCAAACCTACGTGAATGTGCAGAATGATCGTGACTAAGCTCAACCTAAATGATGCGTACTTGTTCTTTTAAAATAATTAGGGTATGAAGTGTTTCGCAAATTGAATTATATAAATTTAGCAAAATCTACACAGAGTGAACTTTGAATTTCGGAGCACAACCAAATTCACACTCATTTTCGCATGAGATGTTATCCACCACAATTTACACGAATAAGTTTTATAGAGTACAAAAAAATAGAATAATAGCACTATCAATCACAATACCCAAGAAAACATATTATATCTTCAAATATTTAACTTAGAAAATGTAACAACACATTAAATTAATACTCATGGGCATCAAGATCCAATGGAGTCATGGAGGAATGACAGTGGATTCGCAAGATCGACAGAGAGACCTCCTGGATGTGTGTTTCACGAAAGAAATGGCAGAACCCCTAGAAATGGGGATTCAAAGGAAATGAACAATTGTAGTTCCAAGGAATGATGAAGTGGGAGATAGACTTTGCAGGGAATGGTTCACCTGGCTTAGAGTGGGAGAAATGGCGCTGCTTGATGTTGAAGCTTGAGGAGACCGGGCGGCTTGATGTCTAGCCGCAGCGGTCTGCTTATCTCCTCGATCTGGCGGTTTGGCTCAGCGGGCTGTTAGTCTCCCTGTTCTGGCGGTTTGGCTCAGGGGTCTGGAGGTTTGCCGCAACAACAGTCTATTGGTAAGCCGTAGCTGTGGTCTGGAGATTAGCCGCAACAACGGTCTGTTGGCAAGCCGCGGGTGCGGCTTGGAGGTTATCCGCAACAGCGGTCTGTTGGTGTAGCCGCAACAGTAGAGTGGATGTTAGCCGCAACGGTCTGGAGGTTAGCCGCAGCGGTCTGGATGGAGCCGCAGTAGCGGACAACTGGTTAGCCGTAGCAGCAGACAACTGGTTAACCGCAACTGTGGTCATGTGGCAACCCGCAGTTGCGGTCTGACGGCCTGTACCAACGGTCTTCCCTGACAGTGTGACGACTTTCCTTAGTTGTTGTTGGATGTTCAGTTATTCATTGTATAGTGTGCGGTTTGACCATGTCAAACCGCATAAGCCGCCAGATTTTTATTTAGTCCCATATTGTTTGTTGTATTCTCTCATCTCCCCCAATTTTCTATAAATAAGAGGACATACTTATGTAATGATTATCTTTTTGGAGCAATAAATTTACGGTTTATTTACTCTTGACCGTTTTCTCGCTCTTTTTTCACATGGTATCAGAGCGCATCGATTCTTTGCTCCAATCAGATTGCGGTTTGTTTGTCTAACCGCGTTGGCCTCTTCCGGTTTGCTTCCCGCGCGGCTTCTTGCGGTTTGTTCGCTTCCCTCCCTTCCCTCCCTTGCTTGTTGCTCTCCTGCGATTTCTTCTTTGCGCGTGTTCTGTTCGCACGACTTCTCTTCTCTTTTGCAGGCTCCGCATTTTGGTCGCGACATCTGCCTTGCCGCTGGTGTTTTGTCACCGTGACTGTGCGGTCTCTCCTCTTTTTGCGGCTTGTTCGCCCTATTTCTGTGACCTGCTCTTGTTCGGTGTGAGCTCTTTTTGGTCGGTTTGTTCGTGCGGTTTTGTGCGCGGTTCTTTTCGCGCGGTTTGTTCTGTTAAACGTGCGGTTTGCTATTGTTCTCTATGTCCACTCCTTCTCTTGCTACTTCTGTTACTACTCAATTTGCTTCTACAGGAAGATGACTCATTGATTCTGGTGCTATGAATCATATGACTGGAAATTTTCGTCTTTTCTCTTCTCTGGATACGAGTACTCGGTTGCCTCCGGTTCTAATTGCCGATGGATCTCCGTCTCCTGTTTGTGGGTCTGGCACAGTGCATGTTACTCATTCACTTGAGCTTCATGACACTCTTTATGTTCCTAGTTTTCCGTGCAATCTTCTTTCTATCACTGCTCTTTGCAAACAATTGAACTGTGAAGTTGTTTTTAGTGCTTCTACATGTGTTTTTCGGGATCCTCACTCCAAAGAGTCGATTGCTACGAGAAATGAATGCGGTGACTTATTCTACCTTGATACCGCTTCTATTTTTTCATCCTCTTCTTTACTTCAATGACATCTTCGCCTCGGGCATCCTCCTCCCCGGATTCTTTATCACTTTTTCCCTGATTTACCTCGAGAAGATTCTTCTCTTAATTGTGAGGCTTGTCAATTTGGGAAACATCACCACTCTACTTTTCCTGCCAAACATGCTCCCAGTTCTTCTCGACCTTTCGATCTGGTTCATTCAGATGTTTGGGGTCCTGCTCCCCTTCCGACTGTTGGTAGGGGTTGCATGTATTTTATTACCTTTGTTGATGATTTCTCTCGGTGTACGTGGATATTTGTTACATGAACACTCTGAAATATTTTCTATCTTCATTGCGTTTTATAATGAGATTCATACACAATTTGATACCCCTATTAAGATTTTTTGCACTGATAATGCTAAAAAGTATCTCAGTCATCAGTTTACATCATTCTATGTGAATCATGACATTGTCCATCAAACTACTTGTCCTTACACTTCTCAACAGAATGGTGTTGCTGAACGCAAGAATCGTCATCTTCTCGATGTGACTCGTAGTCTTCTCACTCATATGCATATTCCCTGGTCTTATTGGGGTCATGATGTTCTTCTCTCTTGTTTTCTCATTAATCAACTTCTGTCTTCGGTTCTTAATGGACAGACTCCGTTTTCTATTCTATATCCTAATGGGACTCCGTTCCCTTTACCTTCTCGCATCTTTGGATACACAGCGTTTGTTCATTCACCTTCTTCTGGTCGTGACAAACTGTCTCCTCGCTCCGTTAAGTGCATCTTCCTGGGAATTGCCCGACACAGAAAGGATATCGGTGCTTTGATCTTGTTCTCCGGAAATAATATGTTTATGCTGATGTCACATTCTTTGAGGATGTGCCGTTCTTTTCTTCTACTACTACTCTTCCTTCTTCTTCTGATTCTGCTTCTTTACCTCTAGTGTCGGCACCTGTTTCTGAGCCTGCTCTTTCTCTTCCCGATTCTCTTCCTGTCTCTGATTCATCTACTGAGTTGTTGCCAACAGCTCCTGAGCCAGTTGTTTCTCCTTTGGGTGGCACTGATACTGTTGATAAGATGGATCTTGATCTTCCTATTGCCCTTCGAAAAAGTGTTCGATCTTGCACTCAACATCCTCTTCAGGATGTGGTTTCTTATGCGCGGTTATCTCCTTCGTCTCAGGGTTTTGCTCTTGCTCTATCAGCAAATGTTGTTCCAGCTTCCTATAAAGATGCTCTGGTTATTCCTCATTGAAAAGCTGCTATGGATGAGGAGATGAAAACTCTCACTGAACGGGATACTTGGACTCTTGTTCCAACCCCTCCAGGAACTGATGTGGTTGGCTGTCGCTGGGTATTTGTCATCAAATTTCTTTCTGATGGTACTATTGATCGGTACAAAGCCTGGCTTGTTGCCAAAACCTACGGTGTGGATTTCTTTGATGCTTTCTCTCATGTTGCTTGGATTACTACAATATGTGTTCTGTTTTCTGTGGCTGTCAATAGGGACTGAGAAATGTCTCAATTGGATGTAAAGAATGTCTTTCTTTATGGAGATTTGTAGGAAAGTGTCTATATGGAGCAACCTCCCAGGTATGTTGCTCAGGGGAAGTCTCAGGTCTGTAAGTTGCGAAAGACAATCTATGGTCTTAAGCAAAGTTTCAGGGTCTGGTTTGACAAGTTTAATGAAGTTATTTCTGTGATTGGGTTTGCTCGAAGTGCTGTAGATCATTTTTATTTCATCCGCCAATCCTCGGCTGGTCTTGTTATTCTTGCAGTTTATGTGGATGATATTCTTCTTACAGGGGATGATGGAAACAGTATTGACATGACAAAGAAGCATCTGCTTTAACATTTTGTTACCAAGGATATGTGGTCTCCTAAGTAATTTCTGGGGATTGAGATATCTTGAAGTCTGGTTCTGTTGTTCTTTCACAACGGAAGTATGCCTTAGATCTCTTGAAAGAGACAGGTCTTCTTGGGGCTAAACCCGCTCGGACTCCTAAGGCTGTTGGAGATGACAAATACTGGAATGAGAATTCTCCTGTTCTTGAAGATGTTACCAGATACATGCGTCATGTGGGTAAACTCATTTATCTAACAGTCACAAAGCCAGATATTTGTTATGCTGTAAGGAAAGTGAGCCAGTTTATGTAAGCTCCCAGAGAATGTCATCTGCAGTCCGCTCTCAAGATTTTAGAATTTGTAAAAGGTGCACCGGGAAAAAGGTTCTTGTTTCAGAAAAGGGGACATTTGAAGGTTGAGGCTTATTCTGATGTTAGCTACGCAGATGATAAGGAAGATAAAAAGTCCACATCTTGTTTCTGCACTTTCGTTGGAGGTAATCTAGTCAGCTGGAAGAGCAAGAAACAGGCTGTTGTTGCCAGGTCAAGTGCAGAAGCTGAATATAGAAGCATGACTCAGACGGCTTGTGAGTTGAAGTGGCTCCGGACGCTCTTGCTTGATCTAGGAGAGTTTTATGATTATCCCCTACCTATGTTTTGTGACAATAAGACAGCCATATATATTTCGAGAAATCCAATTTTTCATGAGAGAACAAAGCATATTGAGGTGGATTGTCACTTCATCAGAGATGAGATTTTGAAGAATCAGATCTGCACACCTTTTGTTACCTCAGAGAGAGAACTGACTGATTTTTTCACCAAACCAGTTACCCTTTTTGGGGAGGTTTGTAGCAAGCTGGGCATGGTGGATATATATGCTCCAGCTTGAGGGAGAGTGTTGAAGCTTGAGGAGATCGGACGGCTTGATGTCTAGCCGCAGCGGTCTGCTTATCTCCCCCGGTCTGGCGGTTTGGCTCAGCGGGCTGTTAGTCTCCCTGTTCTGGCGGTTTGGCTCAGGGGTCTGGAGGTTAGCCGCAACAATGGTCTATTGGCAAGCCGCAGCTGCGGTCTGAAGATTAGCCGCAACAACGGTCTATTAGCAAGATGCAGGTGCGGCCTGGAGGTTATCAACAACAACGGTCTGCTGGTGTAGCCGCATCAGTAGAGTGGATGTTATCCGCGGTCTGGAGGTTAGCCGCAACGGTCTGGATTGAGCCGCAGCAGCAGACAACTGGTTAACCGCAACTGCGGTCATGTGGCAACCTGCAGTTGCGGTCTGGCGGCCTGTACCAGCGGTCTTCCTTGGTAGTGTGGAGACTTTCCTTAGTTGCCGCTAGATGTTCAGTTATTCATTGTATAGTGTGCGGTTTGACATGGTATAAGCCGCCCGACTTGTATTTAGTCCCACATTGTTTGTTGTATTCTCTCATCTTCCCCAATTTCTATAAATAAGGGGACATACTTATGTAATGATTATCTTTTTGGAGCAGTAAATTTGCGGTTTATTTACCTCTTGGCCGTTTTCTCGCTCGAGAATGATCTAGCGAGAAATGTTTTTGGAAGACTGGTCGTTGATTGTTGAATGAGGAGAGTTGAAAAGGATGAGAGGTCAGGCGGTTGGCTTTGATGGTAGCTTGCAGTATCAAAGGAGTAGAAGCTTCGAATTGCTAGAGGCGAGTGAGAGGAGAGAGTCGAACATCTGTAAAGAAAGGAGTGGTGATCGTGGACTCGCCAGTGGAGAAGGTGGAAATGGGGGTTTTAGGCGCCTAGATGGGGGAATATGCGACTAGAATGCCACGATTAACAGGGATGAAGACGATCCTATGGGCTTGCGGTTTCCTTTGATCTAAGTATCTGGTGGAGGGTATTTGCGATGGAGTTGGGGTTCAGCTGCTGTTTTCTGGCAAGGGAAGAGGATGATGAATAAGGGGAACATGCAATTTTGGAGTCATGCAGGCGGGAGTTTGCATGGTGTCAAAGTACTAGTCCCAGCTGTTAGGCAGTCAGCATTGACAGTTAGCTCTTAGCGTACTGGAGGACAGTACTGACAGAAAGATAGTATGTAGTAGCGGTCTATCCTTTGCAACTTGGCAGTGTTGGAGCTGGTGCTATTAGACGGTCTAACGGCTAGCACTAGAAGACAAGATTGATAGTTTGTTGACTAGAGCCCTTGCGGTTAATTCTCTGTATGACGCTATGGCTGTGTGAAGGTTCAGTCTTGGCGCTCTGGATAGGCAGACCGGTCTGGCGGTCTGCCAATGTTTCTAAGGCAGCTGAGCGGTCTGTTGAGGTTAGATCTAGTTGGCGGTCAGGCCTGGTGTTCTGAGTTCTGAAGCAGCCTCTAGTGCGGTCTGGCGGTTAGACTTTGTCTAACCGCAACTTTATCTGGCAGTTAGGTTGAGCTAACCACAGCTATAACAATGAAGGAGGACAGATGACAAAGCTAGCATTGGAGTTTTGTAGTTGTACAGTTAGCTTTTTCTAACCGTATAGTCTGAGCGGTTAAGTTTTTGTGGCCGTCTTGTCGCTTGTGACAAACGTTTATTTTCTCTCTTGTTTTCTCTCTCCCTTTTCTTTTATAAATATGGGGCATACCTATATATTATGTATCTTTTTGAATCAATAAAGTTATGTTATTTACCTGTTTTTTCACATGGTATCAAAGTTTTTGGTCCATTTGCTCCGGTTTCTATTTTTTGGGCAAGCGACAGTGCAAACGGTTACTGTTTCTTTAACTGCATCTTCTTTTTCTCCTCTTCTTCTTTCTTGCATCGTGTCGCGGTTTCCTTAATTGCAGTTTCTTTAATCGTGGTTTCCTTCCCGCCCTCCCTTTGCTTGTCGCTCTTCCTGCGACTTACTTTTTTTTCGCCCTCTCGCTTTCTTCACGCGGTATTTCTCTATTGTCCGTGCAGTCTTGCTTCACAATGGTTTCTTCCCTTAACTGCGGTCTCCTCTTTTCCGGCCTCTTCCTCTAACCAAGCGGTTAGAATCTCTCTGTCGGTCCTTTTTTTTCCGCGTGGCTTCTCTCCTTTAACCGCGCGGCTTCTTTCCTTTAACCGCGCGGCTTCTCTTCTTTAACCGCGCGGCTTCTCTTCTTTAACCGCGCGGCTTGCCTTTTCTTCTCGGCTTCTCCTCTGGCAATCTAGGTACATCCTCCAAACTCATTGGACCGAATTATCCAAATTGGAGTGTTTCCTTTGTCTTTCTGCTACGCTCTTAGCGTAAGCATCATCATCTTACTGATGACCCTCCTGCCTATGGGTCTGCCGCCTTTGACGACTGGGATGCCAATGATGCTCTGGTAAGAATGTGGCTTGCCAACAGTCTATCTGATGAGTGCCTTCCCGTCATTCAACATGATGCAACAGTTAAGGCTATGTGGAATCATCTTGCTGCCCTATAATCCAAAGGAGAACTTCCTGTATATATACATTATATACAGATCTTTTTGCCTGACCTATCATGACTCCTGCGGCTGCCTATCAGGAAGTGCAAGCTATTGGTGCTAAGCTTCTTCAACATCGCCACTTTTCTGCTGATCTTACCGAGCAACATAAACCTTTTCAGGAGTTTCTTGTTGTTTGCTATTTGCTTCGCTTGCCTGACTCTTATGATATGATTCAATTGCAAATTCTTGGAGAAGCTGATACTCCTACCCTGGATGCTACTGCTGTATGTATTTTCGTTGTTACTACTCTGCTCCAGCTACCTTTGCTTACCTCTCCACCTCCTGCAGACACTGTTGCTCATCAGGTCCATCATGTTATTCCTAGTGGTCGCGGAGGCCGCTCTGGTGGTCGTGGCCCCTCTAGATA
Organism: Platanthera zijinensis; assembly: GCA_039513925.1. Taxonomy (NCBI): domain Eukaryota; kingdom Viridiplantae; phylum Streptophyta; class Magnoliopsida; order Asparagales; family Orchidaceae; genus Platanthera; species Platanthera zijinensis. The sequence continues at coordinate 65,511,524 of CM077081.1, forward strand.
TCTTTGTTCTCACTGCGACAAGGCTGGTCACCTTGTTGATCGCCGCTGGGTCAAACATCCTCATCTTTACCCTGCTCCGAGTGATACTACTTCAAAGAAGACTACTTCTCTTGCTACCTCTTCGAGTAGTGCTAACGTGACCACTATGTTGAAAAAACTGCAATAGCGGAAAACGAAAAACTAGGCAAAAGAACACTCAACCGTCTTTCATGCTACATAGCAACGCTATCGTTGGCCCTCATCCGATCAACATAAGAACTTTTTGATAAAACAAACAAGTCCCTTACTCTTCTCCCTACATGAGCAACATCAACCTTCACTGCTGATACGTTGCGGATAAACTTCACTTCTGTTGAACTGAACAGAACGTGATAGCCTGCGTTTACCACATTGGTCACTGAGAAGTGATTCTTCTTCATGTCCGGTATGTGATAGACACTCCTTAAAGTGAGTGAGCCCTTATCACTATCTAAAGACACAACACCATCCTTCTCTACTGCATGAACAATATTATCAGCAGTTATAATAACTTTGTTACCTGAAAATGTCCGCAGAGAGGAGAACTTTGACTCGTCCCCAGTGAGGTGATGAACACACCCCGAGTCCACTATCCAGTCATCTTGGTAGTCGACGGTGGATAAAACACGAACACATGTGCCTGTCAGAAATGCTTCTCCCCACCCGACTTCCTCAGCACTGGAACCAGCTCCCTCCTTATCTGCAGCATGACCAGGCTGCAGCTTGACCTTGCAGTCCTTCTTGAAGTACCCTGGCTGATTGCATCTGTAGCACTTAAGCCACTCCTTCCTCTCCTGCTTAGGAGCAACGCTCCTCTCTTGCTGATAAGAAGTTGAAGGACCATCACCAGGAGCAGTCTTCTTCTTCTCCCATCTCTTCTTCTTCCCTGAAAAGAGAGCCTCACTACCTCCTTCAAAGATAGTAACTCCAGCCATTTGCTTAGCCAGGCTCTCCTGCGAAGCCAATAGATTTTCCAGTTCCAGCAAAGGTGGCTGAGTGGCCCAGTCTTGAACAGACGTCACGAAGGCCACATATTCTTTCCGTAAGCCGCGGATTATGTGTATCTTCAATTTGGCTTCAGAAATTGGCTCATCATGGTCCAACGCTGAAATCTCAGCGCACAGTTTCTTCATTTTTTAGAAGAAGGTAGAGATGGACAAATATTCTTGAGTTGCCCTTGCCAACTCATTTTCCTGGAATTGTAGTTTTGCCACATTCTTTCAGTTGAACAACCCATCGAGGGAAGTCCAAATCTCAACAGCAGATTGACATCCTAAGATGTGATCAAAGAGTTCAGGTGAGATAGCTCGCTTGAGAGCAAACTCCGCTTTCGCGTTGGTCTTTCTCCAAGCTCTCACCTCATCAGCACCAGCACCTGCAGCAGCAGTAACCTCTTGCTTATCGTCACCACCGACGACTTCCCACAGATCCTCACCCAAAAGATAGCTCTGCATACACGACTTCCACTTTTTGAAGTTAGTCGGTGTAAGAAGCTCGATTCCAAGACCACTTGCATACCCAGCTTCCATTGCACAAACCCTAGATTACTTGGACTCACAGAAGCAAAAAGCAAGATGATGGTTGATCACTGCTCATGCCACTGCTCCCTCTGATATCATGTTGAAAAAATTGAAATAGCGGAAAACGGAAAACTAGGCGAAAGAACACTCAACCGTCTTGAGTCAAGTAAGCCAGATACACAAAACAGAGCAAGAATCTTGAAATATCAAAAATCTCCTTTACAAAGCAAGACATACATGACGAGACATGCTTGCTAAAGAATCTGAAGAAAGCAGGAAAAATACAAGTCCAAATCAAACCGTGCAGACTCAAGGTACAAGCCGCCGGCTCTGCTGCTAACCACTACAGAGTCCGCTGAGGCTGCCAAGTCACAAGACCGCAACAAGTCGCACGGGCTGCCCGTTATTCCAGTGCTGAAAGAAAGAACTCTGTTCGCCGAACTGCAAGCCGCCTGACCGCGAAGTAGCCTAGCCGCCAGAACGAGCGGGCTGCTGCCACCGAACTGAACAAGCTGCCCAGAGGCAGACAGCTTATTGAACAAAAGAATAAGTTGCAGAAGAGAAAAACCGATGGTCGCAAGCGACCTACTGTAAACCGCCGATGTCCGCACAACCTGCACAGTAGAAACCAGTTTAGCTCTTCAACCCGCGCGGATAGAAAATCCAGTCCGCAGCAACTTTCCGCGAGTAGACTTACTGTTCATTTAGTTGATATGATGTGACGGGGGGGTCCTATTTATAGCACGGAGAGGAGTGTGGTCACCGCCCCATCGATAGGAACACCACCCGAACCCGTGGTGAGCACAAAGTGTATCCGCACAAACTTGAGGATACAAACCGCAGTTCGTCGCGACAAGCCAGAAGCCAGCCCGCCATACATCAAACTGGCCAGACTTGATTACCAGCAACAACACTGCGGAGACCACCCTAGTCCGCCCAACCATGCGGACACAGAGCCAGTCCGCATAGCCCGCGGACTTTGCTCCAACCCGCACAAATCACGCCCACAACCAAGTCAGCAGAAAGACAACTGCCGGACTCGACGGATAAGTAGATCAGTCCGTGCCAAAAGACGGAGCTCGCCTGGTACTTGGAACAAAACCAAGACCACCACCAGTCCGCTGGAACAAGCGGACTTCACCGCCAGTCCGCCCAGACCGCGAATATTTAGCCAATCCGTACGGCTACCTTCAAGAACACACCACCAGGCCGCAAACACCAGACCGCTCAGGCCGCACCATCAGTCCGCAAGACTTATTCTCCCAGGCCGCACGGGCTGCCTGATCAACCCCCACTTTTACTTCAATAATTTCAACACACTACGGGTAGCTGGCTTATTGATTATGTTACTACAAATCATATGACAGGAAATCCTCATCTCTTCTCTCGCCTGGACAGGCATAACCGGTTACCTCCGGTTTTTATTACGGATCGTTCTCCATCCCCTATGTGTGGTTCTGGAGTAGTGCATGTTACTCCTCTTCAACTTACGGACACCCTCTACGTTCCAACTTTTCTGTGCAATCTTCTTTCTGTTACTTCTCTCTATAAACAGCTAAATTGCACGGCTACTTTTACACCGTCTAATTGCTCTTTTCAGGATCCTCAATCCAAGGAAACGATTGTTACTAGGACTGAGCGAGGTAGTCTGTATTTTGTTACTTTCATTGATTTTTTTTCAAGATGTACTTGGTTGTACTTACTAAAAGAATGTTTCGAACTTTTTGCTGTTTTAGTACGTTTTATAATGAGCTGTGTAATCAGTTTAATACTACTATTAAAATTCTACGCGCAGATAATGTCAAACAGTACCTTAGTAATCAATTCTCTGTGTTTTGTATGCTTCATGACATTATATATCAAACTTGTTTCTCTTACACTTTTCAATAGAATGACATTGTTGAACGCAAAAACCGTCATCTTCTTGATGTGGCTTGCTCCCTTCTCACTCATATGAGTGTTCCCCGGTCTTATTGGGGACATGTTCTTCTTTCTTGCTATCTCATCAACTGAATCCCTTCTTCGGTTCTAAACGGCAAAACTCCTTTCTCTATTCTGCATCCTGATACAACATCGTTTCCTTTACCCCTACGTGTCTTCGGATGCACAACATTTGTTCACTATCCTTCTCCAGGGAGTGACAAAATCTCTCCTCGCTCAGTAAAGTGCATTTTTTTGGGCTACTGTCCGACACAAAAATGATATCGGTGTTATGATCCTCTTCTCTAGAAACAATATGTTTCCGCTGACATCACTTTCTTTGAAGATACTTCTTACTTTTCCCACAATACTTCGCTTCCACCTTCTGATGACACCTCTTCTCTACCCATTGTCTCTGATCCTTCTCCTGACCTAGTGTCTCTCCCTTCAACAACTATCTCCGAGTCTTCTCCTTCTCCAGATTCTGCTTCTTTTCCTGAGCCACCATTGACAGTTTCCGGGCCAGCAGTCGCTCCAACGGAAGGATCTGATGCTCCAACAAAGACAAATCTTGATCTGCCAATTGCTCTTCGAAAAGGAGTTCAGATATGCACTAAACATCATGTTCATGATGTTGTTTCCTATGCTCGGCTATCCCCTTCTTCCAAGAGTTTTGCTCTCGCTCTCTCAGCAAATGTCCTCTCAGCTACCTATCAAGAGGCTCTTGCTGTTCCTCATTGGAAAGCCGCCATGGATGAAGAAATGAAAACTCTGACTGAGCGGGGTACTTGGACTCTTGTCCCTACCCCTCCAGGTGCTGATGTGGTTGGCTGTCGCTGGATATTTGTGATCAAATTTATTCCTAATGGTACACTTGATCGTTACAAGGCTCAGCTTGCCACCAAGGGTTTTACTCAAACTTATGGTGTGGATTTCTTTGACACTTTCTCTCATGTTGCTCGGATTACTACAATCCGCGTTCTTTTTTCTGTGCTTGTTAACAGAGACTGGGAAATGGTTTAGTTGGATGTCAAAAATGTCTTTCTTTATGGTGATTTACATGAGACTGTCTATATGGAGCAACCTCCTGAGTATGTTGCTCAGAGAGAGTCTTCGATGTGTAAATTGAGGAAGACAATATATGGCCTTAAGCAAAGTCCGCGAGCCTGGTTTGAGAAGTTCAGGGAAGTGATTTTTGTTGTTAAGTTTGCTCGAAGTACTGCAGATCACTCTCTGTTTATTCGCAAGACTTCGGCTGGCCTAGTTGTTCTTGCAGTCTATGTGGATGACATTCTTCTTACAGGGGATGATAAAAAGGGTATTGACCTGACAAAGAAACATCTTCTTAAGTATTTTGTTACAAAAGATATGAGGTCTCCCAAGTACTTCCTGGGTATTGAGATCTCCCGAAAGCCCACTGTAGTTCTTTCACAACGGAAGTATGTCTTGGATTTTTTGAAAGAGATGAGTCTTCTTGGGGCTAAACCTGCTCGATGTACAATGACTATTGGTGATAACAAGTGCTGGAATGAGGATTCACCTCTCCTTGAAGATATTACCAGATACAGACGGCTTGTTGGAAAATTCATTTATCTATCAGTTACAAGACCAGATATCTGTTATGTTGTAGTAAGGGTAAGCCAGTTTATTCAAGCTCCTAAAGAGTGTCGTCTTCAATCAGCTCTAAAAATCTTGGAATATGTGGAAGGAGCTCCAAGAAAGGGCTTCTATTTCAGAAGAATGGTCATTTGAGGATTAAGGCTTATTCTGATGCTAGCTATGCAGATGACAAGAAAGATAGAAAGTCTATGTCTGATTTCTGTACCTTCGTAGGAGGAAATCTGGTCAGCTGAAAGAGCAAGAAACATGATGTAGTTTTAAGGTCGAGTGCTGAAGCCAAATACAGAAGCATAACTTTGACAACATGTGAGCTGAAGTGGTTGCGGATGCTAATACTTGATTTGGGAGAAGTATATGATTATCTTCTGCCAATGTTCTGTGACAACAAAACAGTTATATATATTTCGATGAATCCAGTCTTTTATGAAAGGACAAAACATATTGAAATAGACTATCATTTCATCAGAGAAGAGGTGTTGAAGGACCATATATGCATTCCGTTGGTCACTTCTGACAAAGAGCTTGCCGATGTATTTACCAAACCAGTGTATTCCTTTACAGATATCTGCAACAAGCTGGCCATGGTTGACATATATGCTCCTGCTTGAGGGGGAGTGTCAAAGTACTAGTCCCAGCGGTTAGGCGGTCAGCATTGCGGTTAGCTCTTGGCGGTCTGGCGGATAGGCCTGGCAGACAGTACTGATGGACAAAAAGTATGTAGTAGCGGTCTGTCATTTGCATCTTGGCAGTGTTGGAGCCGGTGCTGTTAGGCGGTCTGGCGGCTAGCACTAGCGGACAGGATTGGCGGTCTGTTGACTAGAGCCCTTGCGGTTAATTCCATGAATGGCGCTCTGGCTTTGTGTAGGTCCAGTCTTGGCGGTCTGGATAGGCAGACCGGTCTGGCGGTCTGCCAATGTTTCTAAGGTAGCTGAGCGGACTGCTGAGGTCTGATCTAGTTGGCGTTCAGGCCTGGTGTTCGGAGTTCTCAAGTAGCCTCTGGTGCGGTCTGGCTGTTAGACTATGTCTAATCGCAACTTTATCTGACGGTTAGGTTGTGCTAACCGCAACTATAGCAATGAAGGCGGACAGATGACAAAGCTAGCATTGGAGTTTTGTAATTGTACAGTTTGCTTTTTCTAACCGCATAGTCTGAGCGGTTAAGTTTTTGTGTAACCGCTTTGTCACTTTTGACAGACGTTTATTTTCTCTCTTTCCCCTTTTTCTATAAATAGCGGGGCATGCTCATGTATTGTGTATCTTTGTGGAGCAGTAATGTTCTGTTATTTATCTGTTTTCTCACACATGGGAACCAAATAATGAATGGCTGGGATGAATGAATCCTTAGAAAACTGAATAAGTGGAGGGTTTCATGGGAAAAATAGAATATCTGAAAAGATAACCGGGCGTCGCACCCTAGGGTCTCGCAGCATCGCACCATGAATAATTATTGGATTTGGATTCACTCACAAATTCAACAACCCATAAAAATGACAGCATCTGCCCCTATTTATAACGAGAGGGGGCGGTTAGACACTCATCATGAACGGTTATGATTGGTCGTTACGGCCGGTATCCTAAAACACTAAATATAAGTTCAAATAAAAAATACTTATAAGTAGTAAAACGGCGCTCCAGGCGTGCTTGTGGTCTCGAATCGTCGATCCAATGAATGTGTCTCATGCAAAGATGCAAAAGAGGGTCCCGTCGAGTGGTGGCCCTCCTCCAACGTTCATGATTATGATTATGCAGTTGATCCCCATCACCACATGTGATAGCTTGTTAATAGGGGCAGACTCCCCATCTCCTTCTCCATCGACGAGCAGAACACCGCCAGTCTTCGTCGCCTGCACCAATCAATGACCTCTCCTCTATAACAGATCGTCGCCTCTTCCTCAGCATCCCTGTCCTGTGTTCGTTCCAGCCAGCTGCCCGTCGTCAACGCCTTCCCGTATTCCGTCGCCTGCAAGGGCCCCATCCGGTGACTGCTATCCTCCAGTTGCCCTTCACGTGAATCCCACCCATCCCTCATATTCAACAACCACTATCTTCCTAATCTCCTCTAATTCAGTTTCCTGTGACTTCCCTGTGCTTTCTCCCCTAAGCTTCCTAATCAAATCACTAAACTTATTCCTCAATATTTTGATGTTCCTGTTTATCCAGAAATCCTTCCCAAGCCATTATTAGTCCTCCACAGACCCGACCACCTATAGAGCCAAGAACAGTCGCGGATTTCCTCTAGGCATGTCTTTTCCCCACCACTGTCGGGTCTTCATTGCTACGTGAGTATTATCATATTGTGTTTATTTTTTGTGTTGAATATTGTGAGAAAACTTTATATTTGTTTGGGTCGTTTGACTCGTTGAGTAATTGTTTGCATTTTCTCTTTAAAATCCTGTAAAATTATTTGTGCAAGTTGTGGTGAATATCTTTGTGCATATTGAACATGAGATTGCTTGTGTAATTGAACATGTTGGCGAACCTTGTGTTGAATTGCTAGCTAATAGAATTTTCGTTTGCTAAAGTTTTTTATTTTCCAGAATAATTAACATGCACACATCATTTAGATTGAGTTGATCACATTCATTCAGCACATTCACGTACGGTTGGATTAGCATATCGGCATACCCAAGTCTTCACAGACCATCCTGTGTAGTTTGGTGTCAGAGCCCAGGTTAGGGCTTACTTTATAATACACAGGACTACATGTTCTGCCATCCAATGTCTTATTATAGTGATCGTCACCACACTGACACTCAATTTGAGTAACCACCGTTCGTCTACGCTCGATTCCATAGAGTCGTCAGAGAGGTCTTCACATTATTGTGACGATCATCGTCGTCCTTATCCTCGCACTCGAGTGAATCCTATTGTTCCTTCGACACAACTTTATGATGATAGAATTAAGTATCGTTCAGGTCATCATCATCACACATCTCCTCTATTTGAGGAACATGAGTCAGGTCATCGTCGCTACACATCTCCTTTTTTTGAGGAACCTGAATCTGTATATGCACGACCACTACCACACATTCGTAGGACTCACATCCACCCACGAATATGACATGATTATGTTATGGAGGACCGTCTTGTTCACCATCAAGAATCCTATAGAGGTCACCTTCATTGAGGTAACATCACACATGTCTTCCTAGTGTTCCAAAAGCGGACATATCGGAAGACGAATTTCAACAAAAAGTTCTTAAGAAATTTGATCAATTCAATGCACAATTTGACGATCTTCGCACCCGCGTTATCGCCATTGAGGGTCGACAAGAACAGTCCACTTCCCAAAACTGGGAAACCTTACCCACTTCACCTGATATTCTTTTTGAGGAAGAACAGACTGCCCTCCCAACATTGGATGTGCGTGTTAGGAATCAGCCACCGCGAGAGACCGAATCATTTAAAGAGCCTGCCCTCGACACTGTACATATTAGCTCATTATTGAGTATACACTTTCCCCACACTTCACTTGATGGCGCACTAAGCCACATCACGATCGGGAGCCGAGGGCCCAGCAGTGATCTCGTGGTAGCCACCTCACCCCTTTTGGGGTACACGACCCCTTATGATGGTTTGCTATTGGAGGACCATCCCCCCGATGACGGGTTCTTTGACTACCCCCTTGTTGAGCCTCCAGATGAGTCATCTCGTCCTTGTGAGGATGAGATTCAGGTGAGTGACACAATTATGAGTATTGAGACATTGACATCTCTCTCATTATCTCCCTTGATATTGATATTGCTCTGGAGAGAGGATATTGAGTGTATCATCCAGTATATAGGGTTCTCTCTTAGATCACATAAGTATAATTTGAATGTTTTGAGAGTTTGCCATTTGGTCACACACACTCATGATGTATTTGGGGTTGTACCTCTTGCTGACCCGCCATGAGTTCTTTCTTGTGAGGGACACTCACCACATACTAGAGTCACATTCTATTGTCGATGCCTACTATTTTCACTTAGGTGATCATCGTATTTGCGATGATTTTTCATATGTCCCTCCTGGTGAGCCTCCTGATGCGTCACATTCCCTTAGCGAACTTGTTATGTTTGTTGTGTTTCACGTGCACTATCGTTTATATGAGAACACTCCATATTTTTTTGAAGCCTACGTTTGTAATTGTTGCATTTGTGATGAATTTTAGTATACCCCTCCCGAAGAACCCTTAGATAAATCACATGTCGATCCACCACTCATTTGGGATATATCCATCTTTAATAGGACACTCGAGTTTGAGAGTACACTTAATGACTCACTGATCTTATGTCTTACTACTTGCACATGTAGAGACAGTCCGCATACTATATTGACACATCTTATTACTGTTATTTTCGTTGTTCATTGAAGGGTTCATTGCGTCCGCAACGAATTTTTCTATGACCCAGCTCTTAAACATCCTGATCACGTACCTATTTTAGGAGTTTTTATAGTACACAAAATCCCCGATTTACGGAGTTATTTGTGTTAGTAGTTCATCTTTTACATGTTTGTTAATTTACATTTAGCGCATGGCTAATATGTGTTGCATGAATCACACCTGTATGGTTTTGCATCGTTTGCATAAAATGCATGAATTAATAAAGAAAAAAACCACTAGCAATTTTGAATTATATAAGGTAAGGGAAGATATGCACAGATGCTAGCAACATTTTTGGGTGTACGAGCATGTCATGGTCGGACTTTGCATGTAGGGGCTCCCAAAGGAGACGCTACTAAACTACAACTTAAGCGAATGAATCCTTATGAGGTTATAAAGAAAGTTGAGACAAATTCCTACAATATTGATTTCCCTGCATATATGAGTATTCATCCCGTATTTAATATGAAAGATTTGACACATTATTTTGAGCATCTCGAGCATAGTGACCCATAGCTTGAGCCTTTTCTGACACCCTCCAAGTTACAGCTTGACACTTCCCTTGATCACCGTGGACGAGTAGCCGCGGACCTGTCCGCACCTTCTATGATTCCACCGTTTTTTTGGATCCACCAGCACGAGAGTTGAGAGCTGAGAGAATTATTGATATTGTGATGGACGAGTGAACCACCACTATAGACGGTCTTTCGTTCTGTTACTTGGTGCACTAGAGTGGACACCTCACCGTTATGATGGAGCTTGATGGACTTACCCCCGATCTTCGATTACAACTCATTTATCTTCATTTCTCGAAGAAAAATGTTTTTCTGTCGGGGGGAATTGATGGGGATCAGCCGCATACTCGTGCTTGATGGAGGAGATTGAGTTGTGTTGAATTGCTAGCTAATATAATTTTCGTTTGCTAAAGTTTTTATTTTCTATTTTCTGGAATAATTAACATGCACACATCATTTAGATTGAGTTGCTCGCATTAATTTTGCACATTCACGTTGAGTTGCATTAGCGTGTCAGCAGACCCATGTCTTCACAGCCCGTCCTGCATCAACTTGCCTTCCTTTTCTTCGGCGGCGGTGGAAAAGGGCTTGACAGAGGAGGAGGAGACTCTGATTTAGCTGGTCGAACGTCGCATTTGCCCGGATGACGATCATGTCAAGAAACTTGAGACCTCATGCGCTTGTAGCGGTAGCCTCATGATTTATATTCAAATCCACGTCCCCCATGTTTCCTTTGATCACCGAGTTTGATCTTTAGATGCGTTTTTGTGTTAATCATTCCATGAGTGTTATTTTAGTTTGTATTATACCTGATTTTGTATAGGTAGTAACTGTTTACCCGAGAGCCCGCGACCAGTCTCAAACCAAGTGCAAGTCGTGTGGTTAGGATTTGCCTAACCACATTCGTCACCAGATCACAAAGCTGCAAGCGCCTAGGGATAGGCCGTTCAGACCACATGAGTTAACCGCCTAGTTGCGCGGTCTGCTAGTTGTCTTTCTTATACTTGAACCATGTATCCCGTCACTCCCGCATGGTTCTCCTGTACCCCGGGCGGCCGGTAATTTTAGCCCTCCCCGTCTGGGCAGGCCCCCGAGCCTATAAATAGGGGGGAGTGGCATTCCCAAAATACGCTGACTCGAATCTAGGAGCTCGCCTGTTAAGAGCTGCGGTCTCGATTCTAGTGCCTTTGCGGTTTCTTGTTCGTGCGGTTTTCTCTTTGATAACATTTGTAACTGCATCTTTCAGTTAATAGAAAGCCCGTCACAAAAGAGGCATTTGCCGCGGTGGGCGAAGTCCGGTGTTGCAGTTAGGCGGCCTTCTCGCCTTTTGTTGTCCTTAGGAATTTTTCAGTTCCAAGCCTCCTTTTCTCCGCCATCTGACCCATCTCGCGGTAGTGCGCAGAGAGTTTGTGTTAAATTTGGTACCAACAGTTTTTGGTGCGGTGAGCGTGGAATTGAAGTCTGCGTATAGCAATGGCAGACCGCGAGTTCGCCCAACATCTTAGTCGCTCCAGTCCGGGTGGAGCCTCCCTCTGGGAGACTTTTGAGCAGTCTCATCGAGAGACCGATCAGAAGCTCGAGGCGATCAGCCAGGCCCTAGCCGCACTCACCCAACAGCTAGTCCCTCAGCACTTCGTACTCGCAACACCTCAAGTCGCTCTTGCTCCTGTGGTGGAGGCACCTCCTCCACCACCCTATTCGCCATTTCAAACCGCAGCTCCTCTACAGCCTCAAGACGAAGAATTTGCTGCCCGTCGAGATTTCTTCCGAGAAACATCCCAGGGAAGTCCGGCCAGAGTGCTGAACTTGCAGGAGGGTTATACATTTTACCCTCCTCCTGTTGCTGATTCTTTTGTTGCTGCCCTTACTGCAGCCTATCCTCCGTCCCCTCCTGCTGAGGTGGACAATACTTCTCCTTTTTCTGACAGAGTTCGTTGGGAGCCTGCCCCTAGCAACTTCAAGGAGCCTCGTCTTTCGGTGTATACCGGGGAGACCAATCCGGTCTTGCATCTTCAAGCCTTTGGGTTTGGTGTCGTTCTAAGAACTCTCGCAGATGCGTTGAGGTGTAGTTGCTCGTCACTTCCTTCGATGGACAAGCGTCAGAGTGGTTCTATGGACTACATCCCCAATCAATCAGTTGTTTTGTTGAGCTCCGGAGGGAGCTTCTCTTGAGGTTCTCATCCTCAGAGAAAAGGAAGAATGTTCCTGTTGCTCTTTTCGAGATTAAGCAGCGCGATAATGAGTCATGGGCTCAATTCGTCGGCCGTTTTCAAAGAGAGTTTATGGAAGTCAGAAATGTAGATCCAGAATTGTATAAGGTGGCTTTGATCAATGTCCTCCGGGAAGGCCCGCTAAAGTTCGAGGCTAGTGTGAAAGAGCCAAGAACTTTCCAGGAGATGATCGATTTAGCCAGCCAGTATATCAAGGATGTGATAGTCAATCCCTTATATATATATCCAATCTAACTGCTAAAGCCAATCAGAGAGATGTGACTAGCTCTTCTTCTGCTGCCCAGCAGCTAGCCAGACCTTGCCAAGAGTTCCGGCCCCCAGCTCCAAGGGGTAGGAACTTCCATCATCATCTCCCCCATATCGACCATCAACAGTTTTAGCAACAGAAATTGTTCTTGGCCGCCTCATCCGCTTCTCCAGCTCCAACCATTCTTCCAGTTATGCCAGTATATCAACCACAGTACACTCAACCCTCCCCCACCCTCCATTCAGCCTCCGCAGTATGATGACTCGCAAGAGTCATTCCCCCTAGCACAACCTCCCTACTTGCGAAGTTGTCCAAATTCTGCATAAACGACCTGATTACAGGAGGCACGCTCCCTTGAAGACAGATTTGAAGTTCTGAAACCTCTCCTTGTTCTGTGAGCATCACAGGGAGAGGGGACAACTGATTGAGAATAGTCGGGCTCTTTGCTAGCTGATGGAGAAATTGTTGAAAGAGGGTAAGCTACAAGACCTAGTCCTGAAGTGCGACTATGCTAAGTCGTCCCCCTCCAAAGGCAAGGAGGTGGCGGAAGTTTACTGGGAATGCGAAGAAGTGAATGACGTCGGCCTTCTCGACAACGTTAATTTTGAGGCATAATGAATTGAAGCTGACGATGAAGGTTCTCTTGGCCGCTTCTGCATCCATGGAGAGGTCAGACCTGAGTCGTCCCGGAAGGCCACCCTCTCCTTGGTCCTTCGGCAGGAGGTAGCTGCCACTTCCTCTTCTGCTCCTGTTAGAGGGATCGTCACCTTCGGTCAGGACGACCTCCCTCCGACTGCCAATCCGTTCAACTATGTTGTCGTTATTAAGGCAGTCATAGAGAACTACACCGTGAGTAAGATTCTGATTGACACCGGGTTCAGTTAATCTTCTTTTAGACTTACCTTTGAGGCCTTGAAGACCGAAAAACCTCTGCTTTCCATCGAAGGGATCCTCTATGATTTTGCAAGTGAAAGGAAGGAGGTGGAAGGGAGTGTTATCCTCTCGGTAACACTCGGTGGAATTACAAAGCTTGTCCAATTCATAGTAGTTGATGCTCCTACCAGCTACTACACAATCTTCGGAAGGCTTATACTCAACGAGTATCTGGTCGTGGTGTCCACCTACCACCTAGCTATCAAGTTCTCCCTCGAGAGGAGGCGATACCGGGTTAGAAGTGATCCGAAGCTAGCCCGGAAATGCTATATCAGGACGGTCAACCTGACCGAGCAAGTCCCTCCCCCGGAGGCACCTTCGGTTCTTCCAGTCCTTGAGGTCTCTAATCATCCAGAAGCTGCTGAAGAACCTGTGGAGGAAGAAGTTTTCGAGAAGGGGCTCACCTGGAACCTGGCCAGGTGATCCAAGAAGTTTCGATTACTGAGGACGGAGAGAAAAAACTCTCCATTAATGGCGAGTTGTCAGAGGAGGAGAAGACTCAGTTGATCTCCTGCCTCCTGAAAAATCTGGATGTGTTTGCTTGGTCAACAGACGACATGCCAGGAGTTGATCCACACATCGCCTGCCATCATCTCAATATTGATCCAAGTTTCAAGCCCATCAAGGAAAAGAAGAAGGCAGTATCGACGAATCTTGCCCAGCCAATCAGGGAGGAGGTGGTCAAGCTCCTCAAGAAGAAGTTTATTAAAGAAATTCAGTACCCTGATTGGGTTTCAAATGTTGTAATGGCTAAGAAAGCTGGGAGAAATGATGCATGTGTGTAGACTTTACTAAACTTAATAAAGCGTGCCCAAAAGATTGTTATCTCTTGCCTCAGATAATTTTTTTAGTTGATTCCACGGTTGGGTATTCGTGTATGAGTTTTTTAGAGGCATTCTTTGGTTATCACTAGATCAAAATGCATAAGTCTGATGTGCCTCACACATCATTCATTACGAATGACGGATGTTACTTGTTGAAACCGAAAAATCGGTCTCTGTGGAGTTCGACCCTTGGGGAAGGGGTGGCCGCACACCTACTACACTCAAGTGAACTATCTAGGCTCAAGGCTAGGAACACAAGGGACAGACCCAAGGCCTCAGCGTGGAGGTCCCACCGCATACCCGGAAGACTAACAAACTCTTCCCCTCCCACACCAGGGGCTGAGCTAAGACACCTTCGGCGGGCTCTCTTGGCCGGCCGGAACATCTAAGGAGGATCTCAAGATCCACTCCTTAACTAGAGGCGTCTCCCTGGGTCTATAAAAATTGTTCCCCGCCCGCCTTTTTAATGGCGTTATACCGCCCAGCAGCCCTACTCCACGCAGCCCCAATTGGGCCGCTAACAACGTAACTACGTTGTTCTGAAAGGCTATCAACAGGCCATTAGGGGCTTCCCGACAACTAAACCTCGGGGCTCACACGGGGCGAGCGGTTCGCGAACATACCGCCCGCCTAAGATGAAAAAGATAAAAAGAATTCACAGGGCGTCACAGACATTTAAATAATTACAGGAATATAAATTCCATACTTCGGCACGCAGGCCGGCAACATAAGCAGAAATAGGCCTTCTTGGGCCGGCACAAACTGAGGGCTTAAGCCCGCTACTTCCCGCTTGCTACTGCAGCACCTGTACGTCAACGTCTCGACGAGCGGCGGCCAACTAGGCATCGGTCGGCTAACACAAGCAGGCCAAACATAATGCGCGCACCCCCTTTTATTGGGGCTACGGTGCGCATTCCCTGCGAATGAATAAAATACAACTTCCACGGAGTCTTCTCCGGGAACCCAGAACATCACCAATCCGGCTCTCACGTCCGGATGGGCTTCACACAGCATGCCTAAACCCGTACTCACGCTTCCGGGTGCTAATGCAACTAATTACGGAGACGCACATGTCGACCCGTCGGAGAGCTCCCTTCCCCCACCCGTTGGTGGAGAGGGGCTTCCATGCAAATATGAAAAATAAGGGCTTCACCTGCCCAAGTAGAAAATTCGTTACCCTTGACGCGTGTTTTGATAGAGCCGCAACCGCGCACAATGCCCAAGGCTCGACGTCCAGCGTCTGTAGGGTTGTCCGTGCACGGATCCGACCTCCGCGGGAGAGTTGAAGGCTCCAAGTGAGGTCGGCGAAGGTTGTCCCGGCCTCCACAGCTTCAAGTGGCCGCGGGAGAGAAGTCCCCGGCCTCGCCTTGCTCTAGAGGCGGAGGGGAAGTCATTCTCGGCCTCACCTGCTCCAGAGGCGGCGATCTGGACAGAAAAAGGAGGGGAGGGAGGTGGCTCGGGCTGGGCTTGCCGGCGGCGGCCCGTCCAGAAAAAGGGAGGGGAGGGAGGTGGCTCGGGCTGGGCTTGCCGGCGGCGGCCCGTCCAGAAAAAGGGAGGGGAGGGAGGCTGCACGGGTTTGCTGCTCCAGGCAGCCGATCGGGAGAGAGGAGGAGAGATGGCGGCTCGGGCTGCTGCTTTGCCGGCGACGGGAGAGAGGGGCGGTCGGGCTGCTGCTGCAGGAGGCGACGGGGAGAGAGGGGCGGGGGCGGTCGGCTGCTGCTCCAGGCCGACGGATCGGGGGAGAGGGGAGAAGGCGGCCGTGCCTTTTTCTTTTCTCCCGAACCCTAGTTGGGGGGGGGGGGGAGCTGCTGCTTCCTCTTTTTCTTCTTCCCCCCCTCCTCTAATATCCCTCCTATATTATAATATATAATATATATATAAATAAATATATATATCATATAATATATAACAAATATATATAAAGGCTTATACATACAAAACATCCACACGCACGCGCGAGCACCCGCACGTCCTCGAACAGGGACGCCAACTCGTCGCCCACAGCACGCCTCTAGGCTAACATTTGGGGAGGGTCCCGCTCGCCCGGCTACGGGGTTGTACATTACTGTTACCTCATATTGCCTTTCGAGCTCAAAAATGTGGGTGCAACCTACCAGCGAATGATGGATCATGTCTTTAAGCAGTAAAAAAGGCAGGAATCTTGAAGTTTATGTAGATGACCTCCTAATTAAAAGCTAATCTTTTGCATATCTCCTGGGCAACCTCGTAGAGACGTTCGCTACTCTATGAGCGTACAATATGAGATTGAATTCGTTAAAATGTGTCTTTGATGCGAGGAAGGGAAAGTTTCTTGGCCATCTCCTTATTCCCGAGACCCTCGCTCCTATTCCAGATAAGGTAAAATCCATCCTCGACATGGCTCCTCCCCGAACTCCAAAAGAAGTTTTGCGGCTAGGGGGGAGGTTAGCAGGTCTGAGTAGGTTCATCTCTCGGTCAGGAGATAAAAGCGCACTGTTCTTCTGAATCCTTTGGGGAGCGTCATGGTTTGAGTGAACCAAGGAGTGCGACTTAGCTTTTGAGCAGCTTAAAAACCAGCTAACGTCGACTCCCTTGTACCAAAGCCCCCGTGAAGGAGAAATTTTGTATATTTACCTGGGGTAGGTTCAAAGGAAGTCAATTCTGTTCTAGTCAGAGAGGAAGGAAAGAGGCAGTTCTCGATATATTATGTCAGCAGGATTCTGAAAAGTGCCGAGACAAGATATCCCATCCTAGAGGAGTTAGCTCTGACCCTGATTGTTTCATCCCAAAGGCGCGTATTTCCAAGCTCACTCCATTCAAGTGGTGACAGATCTTCCTTTAAAGTGTGTGTTGGAGAAGCCTGAGCATTCAGACAGATTGGCCAAATGGGCAATCGAGCTCAGTGCGTTTGACATTTTGTATGTTCCGAGGACGACGATCAAAGCTCAAGTATTAGCAGACTTCCTAGTAGATACAATGGAGGCTTGCCCGGCTCAATAAGTAAAATCCCCTCTGGCGTGGACAATCTATGTAGTTAGAGCTTCAGGAAAAGATTCCTCGGGAGCAGAAGTGGTTCTCATTAATCTGAATGGTGTAAAGATTAAACCAAACAATGAAGTTTTACTTCCTAGTCACAAATAATCAAGCGGTATGAGACACTCCTAGCGGGACTTAGGATTGCAAAAGAATTGGGGATAAAAGATGTTCAAGTAAAAATTAATTCTCTAATATTGACATCTCAGGTGCTCGACAATTTCGAGATCAAAGATCCGATCCTTCAGAAATACCATGCCCTTGTCAAAGCTGAAATTGGACGATTTAAAAGCTTCACCATTCAACACATCCCAAGATTAGAAAATTCAGAAGCAGGCAGGCTGGCAAAATTTGATCTTCTGTCAGGGGAAACAACATCAGAGCTCTTCCGTCCAACAGTGGAGCAAGGAGAGTTAATGCAGATTGACCAACATCCAAACTGGATGGACCCTTTTATATTTTATCTCTCTACAAGAATTTTCCATCCATCTATAAAGGATAAGAAGAAGTTCAAGCTAAAGACAACTCATTATTATCTTGTGTCAGGAGTTCTCTACAAGAAGACTTTCCTCTCTCCTTTGGATAAATGTGTGTCAGAGGAGGAAGTTCCAGTTGTGCTTCAAGAGGTACATTCCGGTTAGTGTGACAGTCATCCAGGAGCTAGAACTTTGGAAAAGAGAATCCTCAGGCAGGGTAACTTTTGTCCTCAAATGCGAAAGGATGCAGAGTTGTATGCCAAAAAGTGGATTTAGTGCCAAAGGTTTGCCCCTCTCTAGCTTCAAACGGCTCGGCAACTCAAATCCATAGCAACGCCTTGGACATTTGTAGTTTAGGGAATTGACCTCCTCAGCCATTTCCCGATTGCAAGTGGACAACGTCGCTTCATCATCGTCATGATCGAGGCTAAGGCATTAGCCAAGACTACCACCCAAATCATCAGGAATTTCATCTGGGAAGAGATCGTATATCGGTATGGTATTCCCATGGCTATCATTACTGACAACGCTCCTCAATTCAATAATGCAGAAATGATCAACTTTTGTAGTCAGGTTGGGACAGAGCTATGATTTTCTTCGGTTCATCATCCTAAAAGGAATTGTCAGGTCGAAGCTGCCGACAAGTTGATCATTATTCTCCTTGAGAAGAAAGTTATAAATCTTAAAGGTAGCTGGGTAGAACAGCTTTCTTCTGTTCTTTGAACCCTCAGGACAACACCTTCTTTAGCTACTGGGGAGACACCCTTCAAGCTCTCTCACGGGCCGAAAGCTCTTATTCCGATAGAATTTGAGGTAGCTAGTCCAAAGGTCATGCTTGCCAAACAAGGAGGTCAGGATTGAATGGATATTAAAAATGAAGAGATGAAATGTAGTCTTGATTTGATCGAAGAGCTCCGGGATGAAGCCACCATTCGGCAAGAGGAAGTCAAGAGAACGGTGGCCAAATATTTTGATAAGAATGTCCGGATAAAGCAATTTCTGGTGGGAGATCTAGTTTTGAAAAAATCAATGCTGAAAGCCAGAGCCAGTTCGTTCAAAAAGCTCTATCCAAACTGGGCAGGCCCTTTCAGGAGGGTTCACAACCTTGATGATCTCTTGAGAAAAGTAAAGTAGCCCCGCACGCACCTGCCCGATTGATCATCTAGAACTGTGGACCTCATTCTTTCTCCAGGCGACTAACAATTCTCTGATTGCCGAGGTTCTATTATGGGCATCTTTGAATTATGATCAACGACCATGTTATTCTGGTTTCTTCGCGGTTCATTGAAAATTCGCATTGTGATTATGTTTAATGTAATTATTAATGCGGTTTGAGTTCGTTATAAGATGTTAGTCGCGGCCAATTTTCGGCCGAAGTTTCTATACCCGGTTTTCGCTTTTGTTGGCCCATTTGATTAATGATATCAAGCTGCGACTAATGCTATTAAAACCACGATTATCTGACTTCGCGAAACTATTATTATAGTCTGGATCTATCATTTAGTCTGGAAGTTCGCGATAGTTGTGCAATTAATGTGGTCATTGCAATATAGATATACTGATTTATGGGAATTCACAGTTATCGCACGGTTATCTCAATTTTATATGCAGTTTGAGTCCACCGTTCGACACTACTGCATCAAACAATAATCTGCTGTTGTTTTTGTACTCGGATATTTCTCATTATTAACGTTTAAAATTTCAAGAAAGTGCGGACATCTTATCGCGGATAATGCAGATAAGTAATAATTCAGTTCACATTTAGAAGGCTTATTAGACTTGTTGCTAAATTTAATTATCACCATCATGCGGATTCTAACAAATAGGAGAATAGAAGGTCAGTTGCTCGCCTTGATGAAATTATAATGCATGACTTATTCTCTTGGACAAATGCAAGATGAGCAGAAACTTATCTGAAAATACTATTAAACTCCAACCATGCGATTATATTGGTTGATGCCTGATGAAAACAAGGAAACTTATTCACTGGTGTCGCGCGGTTAAACGACCTATGATTTGATTCAAAACAACCGATACAGACAGCAAAAGCTGCATAAATTGGTAATACTCATAATGCACATTACTTGGAAAGAACATAGGTAAAATTGTATTATCATTAATGGTTGAAGAATTACATCTTTTACTCGTGCGGTTAACAAAAGGTACCAGACCCCTGGTATATCAAAAAAGGCAATAAATTACATGTCCAGTCTATACTTGACCTTTTGCACGAAGCCTTTTTGATGCAGGAATGGAATCTGAATCGCCAAGGCCTTCTATGTCTACATCTGAGGATGGCGAATAAGTTCCATTTAACGACCGGTTGCTGCTACTGCCACTGTCTTCACTTTCCAAAAACTGGCTAATTTCATCTTCACTACTACCATCATCCTCATCTTCTAAAGACTCTAGCGCGGTCTCAGGCTTCTGACCGCCTGTACTTGACCCTGCTTCCTCATCTTCTTTCTCTTCCCCTTTTTTTGCCTCACCTTCCTCTCCTGCTGGTTTTTCTTCTTCTTCTTCTACTTCTTCTACTTCCTCCTCTTCTTCTTCTTCCTCTTCTTCTTCCTCCTCTTCTTCTTCTTCCCCTTCCTCACAAACCTTAGTTCGACCTGCTTCTTGAAGGTAGGGAAGATATCCAGGAAGGTTACATTCTTGAAATCATCCTTCAAGCCACCCATTTCATTAAGGCGGGCCAAGGCATTCTCTATATCTTTCCTCATGTGCGGGAACACTGCATCCTGGAAGTCGAAGTTCCCGAAGTCGTATGCCTTCTGCAAAACATTAAAAAGATAAGCCGCGTAATTCAAAAGTTTAAGCACAGTAGCTCATCAGGTAACGGCTTATCGCTTTCTCCCCTTTTAGCTGTGCGTTCTCTTCCTCTAGCCACGCGACCTAGTCCTGGAGTTGCAAATTATCCTTCAACGCCCTCTTATATGAATAGCCCATGAAGTGACTTATCACTAGGCTTCTCGCCATGGTCTGGGCGGTTAGATTGGGTTGCACCTCTGGAGGAATTCTCCTCATCTCCTTGAGGTTACGCTTACCATACATGACAACGCTGACCGCGGCGGCAAGAAGAGTAACCTTCTCGCTCTTCCAAGATGGAAGAGCGGTTGATACTCGCACAAACTTGTTGCCACTATGCCACCTCATCGTCGGCTTACCATGGAGATCCTTTAAAGAACTCCCAACCCCATTGAGGGGGAAGGAGTCTTCCGAAGAGCCCACCGCGACATCTCCTTCTCGCCTCTTTCTCGCTAACTCTTTCTGCCTTTCCACAAACCCCCAGGTATTTGCGGCTTATTTGTGGGTACTTGTTTGGTTGCTCTAAATAAATTATTTTAATAATATGCGGCTAATGTTGTTAAACAAGTTTGATCGCAGTAACTAGCTTACTGTCTTCTGGAGCAATCTGTTCCAATGAAGGAAGCAGTGGAATGTAGTAAGCAATGTCTAACCGCGCGTCCTTCGGAAACTTGAAAATGGCTTTTTCAATTTGCCCCATCTTGCAGATTTAAAAATTTCATTTGCGTGCTCTTGCGGGTTGGTTGGAAGCAAACCCAAGTTTCCTTCAAAGATCAAGTAGCACTCATTCCAATTGTGAACCTTGTTTGGGAAGGTTCACAACCTTCATGCCTGTGCATCTAAAATACAAGATTCCCTTAAAAACTTTGCCGCCTGACTCTATGATTGACCGGACGGAAAAACTGTTGTGGAAAAGGCTTTTGGTGAATCTTATTCTTTCATCCCTTAGATAAGCAGCAAAACTGAAAATGGAAGAAATTGAGTTCGGCGCGAGCTGGCCAGGGACGACCCCATAGTGGTCAAAAATTTCCAGCACTTTTCACATCACAGGAAATCTGAAGCTGCTGTTGTACAACCCCGTATCCGGCGAGTGGGCCAGACAGGGACCAGGCGGGCCAGATCTAGTAGTCCAAGCCCCGGGCGAGCACCCAAAGGGGGAAAGGAGTTCGGCAGCCCCCTGACTTGCCTAAGAGGGGTGGAGTGTTTGAGGGGCGAGTGGAGCAGGCGGGCTAGTACTCGCCCCCGGGGAGCTCGGCAAGCGGCGGGCGAGCAGGGCCAGCCGGGCCCGTGCTCGCCAAGGTTCGGGGGAGGCGGCGAGTGCCAGCTCCATCGAGCACTCGCCTCCCCAGGCGAGTAGAGGCCTCAAGGATAACTCGCTCAGTCTTCTGCGAAGTGTTTTTTACCATTTTGCCATCGCTGGCCTGCCCATAGCCAGTTAGAACAGCGGAGTTACGTTGTTGGCAGACCCAATTGGGCTGCACATAGCTGTTCAGAACAGCGGAGGTTGGCTATTTGCAGGTCGTGCAAACCGTTTTCAGAATCCTATAAATAGGACCCAAGGGGAACCTCAGAAGGCATGCTTACTTGTTCCCAGACCTTCTTGCGCTTTGTGAGGTAGCCTTAGCTCGGCATTTGGCTAAGGGAGGGGAATCGCTTTAAGATCTTTCGGGTGTGAGGTGGGACCTCGAGCCCTTGGGTTAGTTCCCTTTGTTTTTTTTCTTATTGTTTTGCTTGCAGGAGAGAAGTAGGCGCGTGACCACCCCTTCCCCAAGGGCGAACTCCACAGAGACCGAATTCTCGGTTTCAACATTTTGGTGCGGTGAGCATGGACCGTGGTCAGCACAGAAAATCTTCAGCAGACTCGATGACGGGAGGATCAGGGCAAGGCTCGGACAGGTCCGACTCGCCACACCCCACCTCTCACCACGGTGGGGATGTTCGAAGAATTCAAGCAGGAGGTGCTCGACCTCATCAGGTTCGCACTCGGCGCGCGTACCGAGTGCTCGACTCCAGCAGCACCTGTACTCGCGGTCCCGACCCTCGGCGAGGACGCTCCCGGCAGGCGAGCTGGGAAGGAAGTTGCGGAGGAAGGGAGAGGATGCGAGCTCCCCGGGCGAGTGCTCTTCCCGGGCTCGACAAACGGCGACAGGTTCGGCGAGATGGGGGTGGGAGACCCCCCAGCTCGCCCAACAGGGGGAGGAAGCCCCTTCAGCGAATTGGTTTCTTCCGCCCCGGTTCCAGAGGGGTTCAGGGAGCCGGAGATGTCTTACTACACCGGGAAGGGAGACCCGATCCAGCACGTCCAGTGGTTTGAGGACGTGGTCTCAATCCGACTAATGTCGGATGGGTTCAAGTGCAGGCTCTTCGATCACTCTCAAGGAGAAGGCGAGAGAGTGGTTCCACCAGCTGCCGGCCAACTCCATCTACTGCTTCGAGGACCTACGCCGGGGGTTCATGCTGAGGTTCACCACCTCCAGGAGGAAGGAGTCGGAGTCCCTGTTCCACATCAAGCAGGGAGTGAACGAGACCCTTGGGAGCTACGTGGACCGGTTCTAGGAGGAGGTGACTCAGGTCCAGGAGATGCCAGGGCACACCCTGATGATGACCTTCACCCTGGGGCTGCAGCAGGGTTTCTTCAGAATGGAGCTGAACAGGGTGCCTCCCCTCTCCTATGAGGAGCTGATGGAGAGGGCGGCAAGGGAAGTCGACGGGGAGGCGTCGAACCCGGAATTTTCCCGGAAGCTGGCTAGGTGGGCCACGAATGAAGAGATGCCTAGAGGTGGCAGAGGTCAGGAGGAGAGGAGAGCTGAACCCCGGCAGAGGGAATAGCAGCAGCAGCAGCAACCCAGGTGGGGGTGCCAGGAGCCGAACCATCGGCTAGGTTGGAGGCCGGAGTGGCAAGACCAAGGGCCGCGAAGAGATTTCCATGGAGGAGACAACCGCCAGGGTGTCTAGGGCCAGTTTTACCCTCCCGGAGGGAGGCAAGGCCAGAGACCACCTCTCCCCGACCAGAACCAGGCTAAGGCTATAGCCATGGGGGAGAGGAGGAGAGCTGCGCGGAGAAGGAGAAGAGAGGTTAGGGTGGAGTTGCCTTACTGTGACTTCCACCAAGAGGAGGGGCACGTTACCACCACGTGCCCGGAGTTCCTCGAGTTGAGAGGAAATAGGGAGCAGCAAGACCGCCAGGGAGTGAGGATCGAAGAAGTCCTGCCTCGGGCGGAGGAGGATATGTGTGAGGACCGGGCAGATGTTTGGACCCGGGGAGGGATCAGAGTGATCCATGGGGAGGTGGGGGGTGGGGATTGAGGCTTCCCGGAAGGCGAGCCTCCACACCATGTACCGCAGGAGCGTTGGCTCCACATCCCAGACCCCACCCCCCGAGGAGAAGATTACCTTCTCGAGGAAGGACATGCCGGATCATGAGGATCCCTTTTGCGATGCGCTGGTCATCCAAACAGCCATCGAAAATTTCACTGTCTCCCGGATCCTCATTGACAACGGGAGTTCTGTCAACGTCATCTTCAAAAAGGCGTTTGACGCGATGAAGGTAGAGGCCAAGAGGGTGCTGGCCTCGGATGGACCCTTGTTCGGGTTCTCACGGGAAAGAAAGAAGGTTGAAGGAGTGGGACTCCATGTCACTCTGGGGGGGGGGGGGAGTCCCGCACCTGCAGGTTCGTCATCGTGGACGCCTCCAGCAGCTACAACGCCATCTTCGGGCGACCCCTTATCAACGCCTTCCGCTGCGTCCCCTCATCTTTCCACCAATGCCTGATGTTCAGCGCTGAGGGGATCCAGGTCCGGGTCCGGGGCGACCCCAAGGTGGCGAGGGAATGCTACGTCACCGCCGTGAACTCCATCTCTTGGCAGGAAGGAGCGTAGGAGATGGAGCGGAGGATGGAGGAGGCGGAGCAGGAGGCCGAGAAAGTGGAGGTGGAGGTGGTGGAGGACGTCCCAGAGCCAGTCGAGGCGATGGTTGTGGAGGAGGCCGAGGGAGAAGTCCTTGCCGCAGGAGGGGAGAACATTGGAGAATGGGGGGAGCAGTCTCGTCTGGAGGCTGTAGAAGAGGTGACAGAGATGGAGGTTCTCACCCTCGAACGCAGGGTGGAGAAGGTTCGCATCAGCGGGGGGCTGGCCCCGGAGGACCAGGGGAGGATGCTGGAGTGCATCCGAAAGAATGTGGATATCTTCGCCTGGAGCGCCGCAGAGATGCCAGGAATCGATGCGGACGTCGCCTGCCACCGCCTCAATCTGGACCCGGAGGCCCGCCCCATCCAGCAGAAAAAGAGGTCTGTTGCGGACAAGCTGGCTGAGCCCATCAAGGAGGAGGTGGCCAAACTCCTCAAGGCCGGCTTTGTATCCGAAATACAATACTCCGACTGGGTCTCCAATGCAGTAATGGTTAAAAAAGAAGACGGCCGGTGACGTATGTGTGTCGATTTTTCTTTACTTAATAAATCATGCCCTAAGGACTGTTATCCCTTGCCTCAAATCGATGCGCTGGTAGACTCAGCCTTCGGTTTTCCTATAATGAGTTTCTTAGATGTATTTTCAGGTTACCACCAGATCAGGATGCCCCCCCGACGTTAAAGATGTCTCCTTCATCACGGGGGATGGGTGTTACTGCTACAAAATGATGCCCTTTGGGCTGAAAAATGCGGGGGCGACGTATCAGAAAATGATGGATAGGGTCTTCCGAGAACAGAAGGGGAGGAACCTGGAGGTGTATGTAGATGACCTCATGATCAAGAGTTGGGACGTGGACTCTCACCTCCGGGACCTAGAGGAAACTTTTGCAACCTTGCGCGAGTACAAGATGAGGCTGAACCCCTTGAAGTGTGTCTTCGGGGCTAGCAGGGGCAAGTTCCTGGGTCACATTCTCACCCCCGTGGGGGTGGAGCCGAATCCGAACAAGCTCCGAGCGATCGTGGAGCTGGGATCGCCTCAGAACGCTAAGGAGGTGCATCGATTGACAGGGAATCTGGCAGGGTTGAGCAGGTTCCTTTCCCGGGCCGGGGAGAAGTGCTCTCCCTTCTTCAAAGCGTTGAAGGGGGGCCAAAAGTTCGAATGGACTAAGGAGTGCGAGGAGGCTGGTGGGCCAAAACCCGAGCAGGCAAGTGTACCTGTCGAATTGTAGTACCAAGGTCGTATTTAAACACGGGGTTGTCAAGTACTGCTACTCACGCTCGAACTATTATCCTACCGGAAAATTGTTGGAATTTGAGAATTTTTAAAGGTAAAATAAAAGACGATTTTTTAGACGAAAAACTTATAATAAAGAGATAACATTCGATCAATGAATCACCATGAAATGATATGAGAGAGATAAAAAAGATATAGTTTTAAATTTGTAA
Organism: Platanthera zijinensis; assembly: GCA_039513925.1. Lineage (NCBI taxonomy): Eukaryota > Viridiplantae > Streptophyta > Magnoliopsida > Asparagales > Orchidaceae > Platanthera > Platanthera zijinensis. The sequence continues at coordinate 65,537,362 of CM077081.1, forward strand.
ATCATACTCGACCGTGACGGATCCGAAAATGAGACAAAATCTCGCTAGAGCATTAAGTCTCCTAACTTATAGACTCTTTGATCGAAATCACTTTACAAACCCAAGAAGCCTAAAGTTGCATTATCGAGGTGATCCACACTATTGGATTTGACTCCAATCCGGAAGATTTACGTCGTCCTATCTCTAGGATTGCGTGCAACTCCTTCCTTCTTTGAGTGGTCTTTCAAATCATGAGTCTCTCGACTACTATGAAATGAGAACAATGTCTACTACCGTATACCAGAAATACGGAGTCGACACAAAATAAATCAAAGAAGGATCGAGCATGAAGTAACAAAAATAAAACTAAGAATAACCGTCGAGAAAACAATAAAAACTATGCCCGGATAAGCGTTCTAAGATTTGATCGATAAAGGGGAGGGGGAAGTGATCTTTACGAGTGACATCATTTAATTTACGGTAGTCGATGCACATCCTCCATCCCGTTACCGTCCTAGTTGGAATTAAATCGTTATTTTCATTTGTTACTACCGTGACCCCACCCTTCTTAGGAACAACCTGGACCGGACTTACCCACTGGCTATCGGAAATAGGATAAATTATTCCCGCATCTAATAACTTAAGAACCTCGCCCTTCACAACCTCTTTCATATTAGGATTAAGACGACGTTGAGGTTGGACCACTCCCTTAGAGTTATTTTCAAAGAATATTTTGTGGGTGCAAAAGAAGGGCTAATGCCAGGAATATCAGAAATTTGCCACGCTATAGCTCGGCGATGCTTTTGTAGAAGTTCCATCAATTGATCGTTTTCGGATTGAGAAAGCAAAGCCGAGATTATAACGGGCAATTTAGAATTCTGTTCAAGAAAGGCATATTTGAGATGTTCGGGAAGGGGTTTGAGCTCTAAAGTTGGGTGGTTTTTTTTTTTTTTTTTTTAATCATATGTCCCCGAAGGGACCTCTAAGTTGGGTGGTTCATCGTAAGAGTTCTTTAAAACTTTTTCATATTCAAAAACAACACTTTCATAATTTTTTTTCCTAAACACTGGTTCATTTGCAGAGTTGGCTTGTGCGGACATAGCCGTGTCTTCAAAAACATTTGTAGAGAAATCAGAAAAAGAGGAAGAAAAATCATTGGAAGAAATATTTGAGAGAAAAAGAGAGGAGTCTTCATTTAAAACATCGAGGAAAAAACATGAATCGTCATTTGTTAAAGAATTTTTCATGGATTGGTTTATTGAAAACGTCACCTCGTCATCTCCCACGCGAAGCAAAAGTTTGCCATTACACACATCGATGACCGCACGAGAGGTGGCTAGGAAAGGACGACCAAGGATAAGAGGGACCTCGATGTCCTCTTCAATATCGAGAATGACAAAATCCACCGGGAAGATGAATTTGTCGACCTTCACTAACACATCCTCAACGATACCTAACAGATACTTAATTGACCTATCAGCTAACTGGATACTTATTCTTGTAGGGCTAAGCGTGCCCAATCCTAACTTCTTGAATAAAGAAAAAACATTAAATTGATGCTCGTTCCAAGATCTGCTAACGCATGTTTTACAAAAAGGTCGCCAAAAACACAAGGAATTGAAAAACTACCCGGGTCATTTATTTTTTTTGGAAGATTTGAGTTTTTAATGATCGCCGAGCACTCTTCATTCAACGTTACATGCGATAAATTTTCTAATTTATTCTTGTTCGTTAATAAATCCTTAAGATATTTCGCATACTTCGGCGTTTGACTAATCGCTTCATGAAATGACAAATTAATTTGAATTTATTTGAACATTTCAAGAAAACATTGATACTGATCGTCTAGTTTTTCTTTTCTAAGTTTAGTCGGATAAGGAGGTGGCGGAAATTCTTTTATAACAACCGGAGCATCATTTTGAATATCATCGTTTTCTTTTTAAAAAATAGATTTCACTTTCCGTAGGGATAATTGTTTCCAAAGCAGGAGTGACAAACACCTTTGGCTCTTCCCTTGTGGTGGGCTCGTTAACAACCTTACCGCTCCCAAGGAAAATCGCATTTGCGTGCTCCCTTGGGTTAGGTTCAGTGTTCGAGGGAAGGAGGTGGCGGAAATTCTTTTATAACAACCGGAGCATCATTTTGAATGTCATCGTTTTCTTTTTCAAAAATAGATTTTTCACTTTCCGTAGGGATAATTGTTTCCAAAGCAGGAGGGACAAATACCTTTGGCTCTTCCCTTGTGATGGGCTCGTTAACAAGCTTACCGCTTCTAAGGGAAATCACATTTGCGTGCTCCCTTGGGTTAGGTTCAGTGTTCGAGGGAAGAGTTCCAGGTGGTCTCTCGGAAAAAGCCTTGGCAAGTTGCCCGACCTGGTTTTCTAAATTTTTCATCGACCCTGTTAAGTTTCTAATAGTAGCATCGTTCGAGCTTATATATCTAGATAAAATTTCTTCCAAAGAGAGCTTTTTGAAGATTTTGGTTTTGTTGTGGTGGTGGTGGTGGAGGGAAATCGTGTGGTGGACGTACGACGTTAGTATTACTACTCCAAGAAAAGTTAGGATGGTTACGCCATCCAGGGTGATAAGAATTAGAAGAAGAATTAAAACCAGGATGAGAAGAAAAATTCGAAAAAGCAGAAAAATTGTTTGCAGAATTATTTTGAGCAGGCCTGGGTATGTTCCCCAGATAATCCACCTGCTCGGCAACATCAACATTTTCATATACCTTAGCGGCGGAGGCAACAATCATCTCCGAAATCTTCTTGTTCAGCATTTCCACTTGCATCGCCAGTTGCGTCACCGAATTCACTTCGTAGATACCTGCAGGTTTAGATGGGCGAGACCTAGACGAATTCCACTGATAAATGTTCGCCATGTCATCGATAAGCTCAAGAGCGGCTTCCGGAGTTTTGCGGTCCAAAGAACCAGCGGAAGCGACATCTATCATTTGCTTAGTTTCTTGATTTAGCCCATTGTAAAATGTCTGGACCTGCAACCATACAAGCAGAGAATGATGTGGGCATCTTCTCAAAAGTTTTTTGAACCTCTCCCAAGTGTCATAGAGGGTCTCATAATCAATTTGAGAATAAGAAGTTATATCATTTCTTAACTTAGCAGTTTTGGCGGGGGGAAAATATCGAGAAAGAAATTTTTCAGTTATAATGTTCCAAGTAGTGATTGATCCTCTTGGAAGAGAACTCAACCACTGTTTGGCTTTGGTTCTTAAGGAGAAGGGGAAGTCTTAGCCTTATAGCATCGTCTGAGACACCATTAATTTTAAAGGTGTCACAGATTTCAAGAAAATTAGCAATATGCAAGTTCGGATCTTCATCTTGTAATCCGTCGAACTGTACATATTGCTGCACCATTTGTATGATGCTAGGCTTAAGCTCGAAGTTATTGTTCGCAATCGCAGGTCGAACAATACTTGTTTCGGTCCCTTCCAAGTTGGGTCGAGCATAATCGGACATGGTCCTTTGCTGAGCCATACCTGGGTTAGGGTCTCCCATTGCAGAATTAAAATTACAATCCCCGTATGAATCCTCAACCGCTGTTTGAGAAGTTGAAGCCCGAATCGTAGTTGTCTCCGAAAGGAGCGTTCGATTTCTGGTTCCAAATCAACAAGTAGCGACGGATTCGTGCGGGTCATGCACTAGAAAAGAAAACGAAGGAGAATGGAGATGAAAACTTGAAAGAAAGAAAAAGAGAAGAAAGGATTTTTTTTTTGAAAATGGATTTTTTACGGATTGGCTCTCGAACTTCCCAAGGGCTATTCGGTGAAGGGTTCGCAAGGTACTAGGTAAAATGGTGGCGCTTAAATCCCCTTACCCTTTTCGAGAGAATTTAGGTTGGGTAGAAATAAGAGGATGTGAGTTGATTATAATAATAAAAGAAAATATTTTTTTTTTGATTTTTGCAGAAGTAATAGCGAAAGCGTTTTCAGAATATTGACGAAGAAACTCCCCGGCAACGGCGCCAAAAACTTGGTGGGGCAAAATCCGAACAGGCAAGTGTACCTGTCGAATTGTAGTACCAAGGTCGTATTTAAACACGGGGTTGTCAAGTACTGCTACTCACGCTCGAACTATTATCCTACCGGAAAATTGTTAGGATTTGAGAATTTTTAAAGGTAAAATAAAAGACGATTTTTTAGACGAAAAACTTATAATAAAGAGATAGCATTCAATTAATGAATCGCCATGAAATGATATGAGAGAGATAAAAAAGATATAGTTTTAAATTTGTAAATCATACTCGACCGTGACGGATCCGAAAATGAGACAAAATCTCGCTAGAGCATTAGGTCTCCTAACTTATAGACTCTTTGATCGAAATCTCTTTACAAACCAAAGAAGCCTAAAGTTGCATTATCGAGGTGATCCGCACTATTGGATTTGACTCCAATCCGGAAGATTTACGTCGTCATATCTCTAGGATTGCGTGCAACTCCTTCCTTCTTTGAGTGGTCTTTCAAATCATGAGTCTCTCGGCTACTATGAAATGAGAACAAAGTCTACTACCGTATACCGGAAATACGGAGTCGACACAAAATAAATCAAAGAAGGATCGAGCATGAAATAACAAAAATATAACTAAGAAAGAAAATAAACTCTCATCTCACTTCATGGATCCTCACGATCGAATGCTACAAGAAAATTAGCTACGCATACTGGAAAAGAGAACGACAATAATAAGAGAAGAAAATTTCATTAATAACAATAAAAAAAGAAGTTCACAATGCTTAAACAAAATGATATTAAAAACTCTTAAACAAAAATGAAATTACAACTAGGCAACTAGGAAATAAAATTACAAAAGCTCTCTTGACTTGTACTCTCCACTTGCTCTTTTCAAAAGCCAACCTCCAAAACATGAGACCATGTGCTCCTTTTATAGATTGGAAGGGAAGATTCTAGAATGAAGAGGAGGGGAAGGGACACAAGGGGGGGGGGGGGGGGGCGGCCACATAATGGGAAGGATGCATGTATGACATTTAATGAGGGAAAGAGAAGGAAGACATTCAATGTAAATCGAGAAGGAGGGAGGTGGCCGGCCATGTAGGGGGATGAATGTATGCATGCAATAATGAGGACAGAGGGAGAGAGAATGAAAGTTTTAATATAAATGGAGATTAGTGGCCGACCACATGCATGGAATATGTTAGTGGGCTGCTCCTAGTTGATTAGTGGGCTGCACTTGAGGGCTCGGGTAGGGGCTGCACTTGAGGGCTCGGGTAGCATCATGTATGGCTTGTAATGGTGTGCTCGGGTTGGGCTTCATGGGCTGCTACAAGAGGGAGGGGCCGGCCATCCAAATGGGCACTTGAACCTACAAAATAAAAATACAAAACAAGACAAACATTAGACAGATAATATTATTTATAAATATTACATAATAATAATAATAATAAAACTAAACATCAGATAATATGATATGCTCTAATAAGACTAAATATAACAATAGTAAGTCATTAAACAAAACATTTAACAAAACTTAAAAAATAAATAACAAACATATAAAACATAAACAAAACATAACAAAAACATAATAAAGTTTAGAAATTATAAAATCCTAACATAAAAGACATTTAAACAAGAAATAAAAAAAACAAACATAAAATAAAAGAAATTATAAATAAACTTAGGAACTTAGGCTACTAAATTACCCCAAAAACGATGACTAAAAGTAGTCATCAAATTCCCCCATGCTTAGACATTTGTTTGCCCTCAACCAAATAGAAATAAAGATTATGGAAAAACAAAAAGAAAGCAAAAGATATATATTTTTAGGTTCCATAGTTTAGAAAACCAAAACATGAAAAATTAAACTATCATAATTTTCATGTGATCAACTAGTGGGGTGAGAAGTGCACAGTAGAAAACTTGAAAGTGGAGACCTAAAAATCTCATTAAAACATAAGAAAAGTTTACACATTTCTAAATCTTAAAACAAGGCATCCAAAATAAATGAAAATAAGGAAAACAAAAGTAGAGGTTCTAAATAAACGGCGGCATTAACAAACTACTAGGTTGCTAGATAAAAATTAACCCTAAAACACCTCAAGGTAACCTCCAAAGAAATCCATCAATGATGGTGGCCATAGGCTTGTACGTTCACACATTCTCCACTACGTTAATTTACGCCTTAAAGATCAATAGAACTTCTAATAGGCGTTAAGACTTGGCTTAGGTAAATAATTAGGAAAGGAGAATAAGGATAAACATGAAAGCTAAGACACACTAAACCAAGGTTGAACTCAAAAATATATAAAAAAAAACATGATAACAAAATGAGAAATGACAAGCAAGTCATTTCTCCAATTAAAACAAAGACAAGACCATATGTTTTTCTTTTATAAATTTTGGCCACAAATAAACTCTTTTTTTTTGCATTTTTGTGATGATTTTTTTTTTGATTTGCTTTTGACTTTTTTTTTATAACATTTTGATAATAACATTATTTCATAAAGGAAAGCTCCAAAAATAGGCTTGAAAATTTCCTATTCATTTCAAAGGTAAAAACCCTTTCACAAAAATATTTTTTAAGCTCAAAGTTTTAGTGTGAAAAATAGGAAAAACATTTTTGCTTTGGTGGAAATAGTGAAATGAAAGGTGGAGCAAAAACAAAGAAAACATGGAAAAGACCCAAAAATTGTTTTGCAATGATAATGTTTTTGGTGGGCAAGAAAAGCTCAAACTAGTAAAATGGTGGCCTAAATCATTTCTAAAGTACGTAAAAACGACGCAAATGCTTCGAGAGTAGCTTGAGACAAGTTCTAGACACCAAGAAAGACTACCCCACAAATGAAAAATGGCTAATATTACCTAACAACCATTCGTAAGCAACTTGACCGAATAAAAAGACATAACTACGAATTGCTAACTTATAACGTAAAAAACGGATGCCTATATTTAAGAAAAAGGAACTAGTAAAACTAAGCTATGTTAAAATGATAGGTTTAGAAAAACCGCTTCAAAGCAATTGTTAAGCCCCCGGACGAGGCTAGATTATTCGGACAACATTACAAACGGCGGCAACGGCAAGGGCATGACAATATTGGGGCTGAACCAATGGTTCAGCCCCCTCCTCTTGAAAATATTGGCTCGCGGGGGCTGAACCACGCTGGGTTCAGCCCCATTGGGGCCGGCCGGCCCCCTTGGCCGGCCGGTCTTGGGTCCGGGGGTATAAATACTCGGACCCCTCTCTTTTGGAGGCTTATGCAAGGATTATCAAGGTTAATCTCTCTTCTCTTCCAACCCTAACCCTAATTTCTCTCTACTTCTTCTTCTTCTCTTAGTTCTTCCCCTAGTTAGTGCTTAACATTTGGTATCAGAGGCGTTCGATTCTCTCAATGGTGAACACCCGCAATCAAGAGGAGTCCTCACAGATTGAAACCCTAGAGGAGAATGTTGTTGGTCTCACCGATTCGATGGAGGCCTTGGAGGGGCGATTGGAGGCTCGGTTGGAGGAGTTGAAGACCCTACTGAAAGGAAAAGGCCCGGCCAGCGATGATTCGGCCGGATCGGGAGCCGATCCAGCGGGTTCGGCCTCCGCGCGGCTTGCGGAAGGGCTCGCGGGCGTGCGGCCTTCGGTGCGGCGTGGCACGGGGGTGCGGGATCGGCGGCCTACGGGCCTCTCGCGGGATCGGCAGCGGGGTATGGGGGTCCGGCGGGGCAGTTTCCGCCCGGATCCGCGGCAGCGGCCTTCGGCGAACTCGGATCGGGCCCGGAACAGTGGCGCCGAGGTGGGGATGAGCCATTTGGGCTCCGGCGGCCACCCGACATGGCGGGACAGCAAAGGGGGGGGGTGCTCCTCCCTCCTCCACGCGGGTTTGGGCCACCAGGAGGGGCCGGGTTTGGCCCAGGGTGGGGCGGCCAGCCGCAACCTCCGCCTTGGGGAGCGGGACAGCAACACGGCTACGACGGTTTTGAGCATGGGGAACACGCAAGGCGGGACGGAGGTCCAGGGACACAACGTTTGACCCCCGGATTAACTCGCATGTACTTTCCGGAGTTCGAGGGCGGCGACGCCTTGGAATGGATTCAAAAGGCTGAATTATTCTTCCAGTACCAGGAGGTGCCTGAAGGGCAGTGGGTGCAGCTAACGTCCTTCCATCTGAAGGACGACGCCTTCCAGTGGACACAATGGTTCCTGCGGGGACGGGAGTACGCGCCTTGGGGGGAGTTCGAGGATGGATTTACGGCCCGATTTGGTCCACTGGAGTATGAGAACTTTGAGGCCCTCCTTCAGAAGCTTCGTCAAAAAGGGTCGGTTATGGAGTATCGTACTGAGTTCGAAAAGTTGGCGAATCGGGTTCAGTGACCAGAGAGGACGCTCTACAGCTGTTTCATATCTGGTCTTAAGGAGCATATTCGGGATGAGGTGCAGGCACTCATGCCACGTTCCTTGAACCATGCCATTACGTTGGCGCGTATCCAGGAGGAAAGGTTCAACAGGCAGCGAGCACGTATCACGAGTAGACCGGCTATGGGCCCTGCCACGTCTGCACGACGGGAGCCACCCACGGGTACCAAACCGACAGTGACTCGGTTGTCTTGGAGCGAGTTGGCGGCTCGGAAGGAGAAGGGCTTATGCTTTAATTGTGATGAGAAGTTTGTGCCCGGTCACAAATGCCAGAAGGTACAGGTTTTTATGTTGCATCAGGAAAAGCAGCTCGAGGAGGACGTTTTCCCGGAGGAGGAATTGGAGTCTGGGCGAGACTTAGACTTGACAGAGTTGGGTGTCTCCCTACATGCCATGGAGGGATGCAATCCACCTCTGCTTACGATGCGGTTGGCTGGACGGATTCGGCGGGAGAGGGTGATGATTCTGGTAGACAGTGGGAGTACTCACAACTTTATTCACCCTGATGTGGCACATAAGGTGGGGAAGGGGATTGACATGGGAGCAGCGTTCTAGGTCATGGTTGCGAATGACAGCAAGTTACAGTGCCAAGGAGTGTTGAAGGCGGTAGAGCTTCGGATGCAGGAGTATTTGGGGTGCACGGACGTCTACCTCTTACCGATCCGGGGCTCAAATATGGTACTGGGAGTGCAGTGGTTACAGCAGTTGCGGCGGGTTACTTTTGATTGGGATCAGATGACGATGGAGTTCTTGCAGGGCGGGAGACAGTTCTGTTTGACGGGGCTCAGATCTTCTCAAGTTAAAGAGATCTCCCTTCGCAGTTTGCAGCAGCTTGAGGAGTCCAGTAGCTTGATGGCGATTCAGTTGGGGGTGAGGTCGGACGAGGAAGGATCGACACAGGTTCCGGATCAATTGCGGCCGCTAGTGGAGGAGTATGATGACATCTTCCAGGAGCCGAGTACACTTCCACCGTCACGATTCCGTGATCATCAGATTGTGCTACAGACTGGGGCGGAACCGCCCAACATCCGTCCGTATAGGTATCCCTACATCCAGAAGGCAGAGATTGAGCGCAGTGTGAAGGAGATGCTTGATGCAGGTATCATACGACCTAGTACCAGTTCCTTCTCTGCACCGATTATTCTGGTTAAGAAAAAAGACGGATCATGGCGTTTTTGCGTAGACTACCGTGCCTTGAACAGTGTTACTGTGAAGGACAAGTTTCCGATTCCCGTGATAGAGGAGCTGCTGGATGAGTTGCATGGGGCGACTCGGTTCACGAAGCTGGATCTGCGGTCCGGCTACTATCAGATTCTGATGAAGGAGGAGGATGTGCATAAGACGGCCTTCAGGACTCATGACGGTCACTATGAGTTCTTAGTGATGGCCAATGGATTAACGGGGGGCCCGTCTACTTTTCAGGCCAATATGAATGAGATTTTTCGCCCATTCCTGCGACGCTTCGTCTTGATCTTTTTTGACGACATTCTGATCTACAGTGCTACTTGGGAGGATCATCTACGTCATGTGGCTCAGGTCTTCTCTACTCTCCGGCAACATCAGCTATATGCTAAGCGGTCCAAGTGTTCTTTTGGACAACCTGAGATGGAGTACTTGGGGCATCTAGTTTCCGTTGACGGGGTGAAGGCAGACCCACGGAAGATCGAGAGTATGCTTTCTTGGCCACGACCTCTGACTATTCGGACGCTGAGAGGGTTCTTAGGCCTCACTGGTTACTACCGGCGCTTTGTACGGGACTATGGGAAGATTGCTAGGCCGCTTACACAGCTGCTACAAAAGGATGCTTTCGAGTGGCACGTTGAGGCAGAGACCGCCTTCCAGGCGCTCAAGAGGGCTATGATGACGACTCCAGTGCTGACACTTCCGGATTTCACCAAAGAGTTTGTCGTAGAGACAGATGCTTCTGGCGTGGGAGTGAGGGCGGTCTTGATGCAGGAGGGGAGGCCGCTCGCCTTCTACAGTAAGGCTTTGGCTCCCCGAACTCTGGGACTCTCAGTGTATGAAAAGGAGATGCTGGCGGTTATTCATGCGGTGGCCCTATGGCGGCCCTACCTACTTGGGCGTCGCTTTACGATACAGACCGATCATCAGAGCTTGAAGCATTTTCTGGAGCAGCGGATTTCTTCCCCCCTGCAACAAAAGTGGGTCACCAGGTTGTTGGGATATGATTATGCGATCGAGTATAGGCCCGGGAAGGACAATCGGGTGGCTGACGCCCTCTCCCGCTTACCCGAGGGGGCCTTGGCACACATTTCCGGGCCTCAGTTGGACTCGATGGAGGAGATTCAGGACGCGGTGCAGCGAGATCCCGAGTTACGGGCTATTGCGGAGGACCTGCGGCAGGGTCGTGCGGTCGCCCCAGGTTATCATTTACAAAATGACCGACTGTATCATCAAGGGCGAGTGGTCATTCCTGCTCAATCAGCTTGGCGGACGGTGATGATGCATGAGTTTCACTCGTCGCCGACAGGAGGTCACGCCGGCATTCTTCGCACCCTTCAGCGGGCTCGGGCCAACGTATTTTGGAAGGGGATGCGCCGTGACATTCAGGAGTTTGTGCAGAAGTGTGAGGTGTGCCAACGGCAGAAATATGAGACTACTTCTCCGGCCGGCCTACTCACTCCCTTGGCGATTCCGCATCAGATCTGGGATACGATTTCTATGGACTTCATCGACGGGCTGCCCAAGTCGAAGGGTAAAACAGTGATATTGGTAGTGGTGGACAAGTTGTCCAAGTATGGACACTTCCTTGCTCTGAGCCATCCTTACACAACAGAGTCGGTTGCGGCCTTATTTGTTTGGGAGATTGTTCGATTGCATGGGATTCCCCGGGCGATCATTTCCGATCGAGATCCTACTTTTGTTGGCCGATTTTGGACCGAGCTTTTCCGCTTGCAGGGGACTTCCTTACATTTCAGCACGGCCCACCATAGCCAGACTAACGGCCAGACAGAGGTATTAAATCGGGGCGTCGAGACTTACCTTCGCTGCTTTGTCATGGATGAGCCGCGGACCTGGACTAGCTGGTTACATTGGGCGGAGTACTGCTTAAACACTTCTTATCACTCGGCTAGTAAACTCACGCCCTTTGAGGTCGTCTATGGGCGGCCACCTCCTTCCTTGAGCAGTTATGAGCCCGGCAGTACCGCAGTTGCAGCAGTTGATCGGGCGTTTCGTGATCGTGATCGGACCCTCGCCACTTTGCGTGAGAATCTTCGGGCGGCACAGGATCGTATGAAGGCTCAGACAGATCGTCATCGCACCGAGCGAGAGTTCCAGGTGGGGGATGAGGTTTTCCTCAAACTTCGTCCTTATCGCTAGTTGTCGGTGACACAACGGACAAATCAGAAACTGGCACCTCGTTACTATGGACCATTTCGGATCACGCGACGGGTCGGTCCGGTGGAGTATACCTTGGCTTTACCCGTGAGCTCCCGGATCCATCCTACCTTTCATGTCTCCTTGTTGAAGCGGAAGTTGGGTGATGTTGTTCCGGTCTTCACAGTTTTACCCGAGGCTACTAGTGGGGGCGAGCTTCGCCCGATTCCGGAAGATGTACTGTTGATCAAATGGAAACGTCGTGGCACGGCGTACTGTCCAGAGCTGTTAGTCAAATGGAAGGATCTCTCTGCGAAGCACAATACTTGGGTCGAATTACTGGAGTTCCGGGAGCTTTACCCTGACTACCACCTTGGGGACAAGCTGGCTTTTGATGGGGAAGGGAATGTTAAGCCCCCGGACGAGGCTAGATTATCGGACAACATTACAAACGGCGGCAACGGCAAGGGCATGACAATATTGGGGCTGAACCAATGGGTTCAGCCCCCTCCTCTTGAAAATATTGGCTCGCGGGGGCTGAACCACGCTGGGTTCAGCCCCATTGGGGCCGTCCGACCCCCTTGGCCGGCCGGTCTTGGGTCCGGGGGTATAAATACCCGGACCCCTCTCTTTTGGAGGCTTATGCAAGGATTATCAAGGTTAATCTCTCTTCTCTCCCAACCCTAACCCTAATTTCTCTCTACTTCTTCTTCTTCTCTTAGTTCTTCCTCTAATTAGTGCTTAACAACAATCTAAATAGAACTAAGAAACCGCACCGGCCTACACATCACTAGAAGAAACATAAAAATGAAGATAGAAAATAATTTTAGATTTCGTTTTTCAAATAGATGTTAGCACATTTTTTTTATTTTTGTTTTTTCTAATTTTTTTTTGGTTTTGTAGTTTATAATTTTTTTTGGATTTTTGATGAAGTTAAAATAAAAAGCAATACTATAACTATACTAATTTTAAAACACATTTTTTTTTTGAAAGGAAAGAAGAACGAAAGAAACTAGACCCTCCCCCATGCTAAAATTCTTCATTGCCCTCAATGAAGGAAACAAAAAGAAAAAAAGAGAAGGGGACTGAGAAGAAGAGAAAAATGCAGAAAGTAAATGAAATAAAAAAAAACAGGACTTCCTCGGGTTTGTAAGATGAAGGCGGATGTCGCTCCCCCATGCTTGCTTTTTAGCGCACTTGATCGTCAGCAGGTTTGACTTGATCCATTTTGAAATCAGCAACGTTGGAGCGACAATCACGAACTTGTAATTGATGTGCCTCCGGTAGGAAGAGCAAAATAAAAACAGAAAATAGAGTCCGTGGGCAGGTGCCCAAAAGTGTTCTTTATTACAACAATCCAAATAAAAGTTCCATAATAATAATAAGAAGTCTAAAAGAAAAATGTCCATAACAAAATAAAAATTTTAAGAGTCCAGAATAAGATTCTCCTTTGTGAGAGACACAGAATCATTAGAAAAATATAATTTAAGTCTATGCCCATTTACTTTAAAGTCACCCTTATCCGGGTGCGAGAGTAGCACAGTTCCATAAGAAAAGACTTCCTTGACCGTAAATGGTCAAGACCATCTCGATTTTAGTTTACCAGGGAAGAGACGTAAACGCGAATTAAAAAGAAGAACCTGATCGCCCGGTTTAAACGTTTTAGGATGGCGCAGGTTCTTATCGTGTTACAATTTCGTGCATTCTTTATAAATTTTATTATTTTCGTAAGCGTACATTCTCCATTCATCGAGTTCATTCAACTGATTTTTTCTATGCTCGCCGACCGAGTGCGGATCGAAATTAAAAAACTTTAACGCCCAATACGCACGGTGTTCTACTTCTACCGGAAGATGACACGATTTTCCATAGACTAATTGGAAAGGAGTACAACCGATGGCGGTCTTGTACGCTGTCCGATAGGCCCAAAGAGCATCGTCTAATTTTAGGGACCAGTCCTTACGAGAAGTAGAAACAGTTTTTTCCAAAATTCTTTTTAACTCTCGATTGACTACCTCGACCTGACCGTTAGTTTGGGGGTGATAAGCGGTGGATAATTTATGGGTAACGCCATATTTAGTTAAAACCTTAGTTAGTTGTGCGTTACAAAAGTGGCTCCCCCTATCACTAACGATCGCTCGAGGAAAACCAAAACGAGAAAATAATTTTTTCAAGAAGTTTATGACCACACGCACGTCATTACTTGGTAAAGCTTGGGCCTCCGCCCACCTAGAGACGTAATCTACGGCGACTAAAATATATTTATTTTCTAAACTTGAGGGAAATGGGTCGACGAAGTCTATGCCCCACAAATCAAAAACTTCGCACTCGAGAAAATAGTTTTGTTCCATTTCATTTTTATTAGAGATATTTCCAGTCCGCTGGCATCGATCGCATCCACCCACAAAGATTTGTGCATCTTTAAATATGCTTGGCCAATAGAAGGCAGCACTAAGTACTTTGTGTGCGGTGCGGTTTGCTTGAAAGTGCCCGCCAGTCGGACCTTCATGAACATGTTTTAAAATTTGCTGACCCTCTTCCCGGGAAACACATCTTCTTACCACCTGATCCGCACAAATGCGAAATAGAAAGGGGTCTTCCCAAAAATAATACTTCAACTCAGAAAAGAATTTCTTCTTTTGGTGAGAAAAGTATTCTTTTGGAAGGACCCGGGCCACAAGATAATTGGCCAGATCGGCAAACCAGGGGGTAGAAGAAGAAATATTTAAAAGACGCTCATCCGGAAAAGAGTCATTAATAAAAGTTTCATTTAAAATATCAAGGTTAGGATTTTTAAGACGAGAAAGATGATCAGCTGCTAGGTTTTTCGCTCCTTTCTTATCCCGAATCTCCAAGTCGAATTCTTGAAGTAAGAGGATCCAGCGAATAAGACGCGGCTTGACATCCGGTTTAGAAAGGAGGTACTTCAAAGCGGAATGATCCGTAAAAACAATTACTTTAGCAAGAGTAACGTACGGTCGGAATTTATCAAAAGCAAAAATGACAGCTAAGAGCTCTTTCTTCGTCGTGGTGTAATTTTCTTGAGCAGAAGTTAGAGTTTTACTAGCATAGAAAATTGGATGAAAGTTCTTAGCAATTCGTTGTCCTAGAACCGCACCTACCGCATGATTACTCGCATCGCACATTATTTCGAATGGTAAATCCCAAACTGGGGCGATCATAATAGGAGCATTGATAAGTTTTGATTTAATTAATTCAAACGCAGCGAGACAAGATTCATCAAAAACGAAAGGAGTGTCTTTTTCGAGAAGGTGAGTGAGAGGCTTAGTGATTTTTGAAAAGTCTTTAATAAATCTTCGATAAAATCCCGCATGACCTAAAAAACTTCTAATCGCTTTAATATTTGTAGGTGGCGGTAACTTCTCAATTATTTGAATTTTTGCCTTGTCCACTTCAATTCTTTTAGCAGAAATTTTGTGGCCAAAGACTAAGCCTTCACGTACCATAAAGTGGCACTTCTCCCAATTTAAAACTAAATTGGTCTCTTCGCAGCGTTGTAAAACTTTTTCTTAATTCGCTAAACATAAGTTAAATGAGTCACCAAAAACAGAAAAATCGTCCATAAACACTTCCATAATATTTTCTACATATTTATCGAAGATGGCTAGCATACACCGCTGAAAGGTAGCTGGTGCGTTGCATAGCTCGAAGGGCATCCTACGGTATGCAAAGGTTCCGAAAGGGCAAGTGAATGTTGTCTTCTCTTGGTCTTCGGGTGCGATAGGGATTTGGAAGTATCCCGAAAGACCGTCGAGAAAACAATAAAAACTATGCCCGGATAAGCGTTCTAAAATTTGATCGATAAAGAGGAGGGGGAAGTGATCTTTACGAGTGGCATCATTTAATTTACGGTAGTCGATGCACATCCTCCATCCCATTACCGTCCTAGTTGGAATTAAATCGTTATTTTCATTTGTTACTACCGTGACCCCACCCTTCTTAAGAACAACCTGGACCAGACTTACCCACTGGCTATCGAAAATAGGATAAATTATCCCCGCATCTAATAACTTAAGAACCTCGCCCTTCACAACCTCTTTCATATTAGGATTAAGACGACGTTTAGGTTGGGCCACTCCCTTCGAGTTATTTTCAAAGAATATTTTGTGGGTGCAAAAAGAAGGGTTAATGTCAAGAATATCAGAAATTTGCCACGCTATAGCTCGGCGATGCTTTTGTAGAAGCTCCATCAATTGATCGTTTTCAGATTGAGAAAGCAAAGCCGAGATTATAACGGGCAATTTAGAATTCTGTTCAAGAAAGGCATATTTGAGATGTTCGGGTATCATTTAATTTACGGTAGTCGATGCACATCCTCCATCCCATTACCGTCCTAGTTGGAATTAAATCGTTATTTTCATTTGTTACTACCGTGACCCCACCCTTCTTAAGAACAACCTGGACCAGACTTACCCACTGGCTATCGAAAATAGGATAAATTATCCCCGCATCTAATAACTTAAGAACCTCGCCCTTCACAACCTCTTTCATATTAGGATTAAGACGACGTTTAGGTTGGACCACTCCCTTAGAGTTATTTTCAAAGAATATTTTGTGGGTGCAAAAAGAAGGGCTAATGCCAGGAATATCAGAAATTTGCCACGCTATAGCTCGGCGATGCTTTTGTAGAAGCTCCATCAATTGATCGTTTTCAGATTGAGAAAGCAAAGCCGAGATTATAACGGGCAATTTAGAATTCTGTTCAAGAAAGGCATATTTGAGATGTTCGGGAAGGGGTTTGAGCTCTAAGTTGGGTGGTTCATCGTAAGAGTTCTTTAAAACTTTTTCATATTCAAAAACAATACTTTCATAATTTTTTTTCCTAAACACTGGTTCATTTGCAGAGTTTGCTTGTGCGGACATAGCCGTGTATTCAAAAACATTTGTAGAGAAATCAGAAAAAGAGGAAGAAAAATCATTGGAAGAAATATTTGAGAGAAAAAGAGAGGAGTCTTCATTTAAAACATCGAGGAAAAAACATGAATCGTCATTTGTTAAAGAATTTTTCATGGATTGGTTTATTGAAAACGTCACCTCGTCATCTCCCACGCGAAGCAAAAGTTTGCCATTACACACATCGATGACCGCACGAGAGGTGGCTAGGAAGGGACGACCAAGGATAAGAGGGACCTCGATGTCCTCTTCAATATCGAGAATGACAAAATCTACCGGGAAGATGAATTTGTCGATCTTCACTAACACATCCTCAACGATACCTAACAGATACTTAATTGACCTATCAGCTAACTGGATACTCATTCTTGTAGGGCTAAGAGTGCCCAATCCTAACTTATTGAATAAAAAAAAAGACATTAAATTGATGCTCGCTCCAAGATCTGCTAACGCATGTTTTACAAAAAGGTCACCAAAAACACAAGGAATTGAAAAACTACCCGGGTCATTTATTTTTTTTGGAAGATTTGAGTTTTTAATGATCGCCGAGCACTCTTCATTCAACGTTACATGCGATAAATTTTCTAATTTCTTCTTGTTCGTTAATAAATCCTTAAGATATTTCGTATACTTCGGCATTTGACTAATCGCTTCATGAAATTGCAAATTAATTTGAATTTGTTTGAACATTTCAAGAAAGCGTTGGTACTGATCGTCTAGTTTTTCTTTTCTAAGTTGAGTCAGATAAGGAGGTGGCGGAAATTCTTTTATAACAACCGGAGCATCATTTTGAATGTCATCGTTTTCTTTTTCAAAAATAGATTTTTCACTTTCCGTAGGGATAATTGTTTCCAAAGCAGGAGGGACAAACACCTTTGGCTCTTCCCTTGTGGTGGCTCGTTAACAACCTTACCGCTCCTAAGGGAAATCGCATTTGCGTGCTCCCTTGGGTTAGGTTCAGTGTTCGAGGGAAGGAGGTGACGGAAATTCTTTTATAACAACCGGAGCATCATTTTGAATGTCATCGTTTTCTTTTTCAAAAATAGATTTTTCACTTTCCGTAGGGATAATTGTTTCCAAAGCAGGAGGGACAAACACCTTTGGCTCTTCCCTTGTGGTGGACTCGTTAACAACCTTACCGCTCCTAAGGGAAATCACATTTGCGTGCTCCCTTGGGTTATGTTCAGTGTTCGAGGGAAGAGTTCCAGGTGGTCTCTCGGAAAAAGCCTTGGCAAGTTGCCCGACCTGGTTTTCTAAATTTTTCATCGACCCTGTTAAGTTTCTAATAGTAGCATCGTTCGAGCTTATCTAGATAAAATTTCTTCCAAAGAGAGTTTTTTGAAGATTTTGGTTTTGTTGTGGTGGTGGTGGTGGAGTGAAATCGTGTGGTGGACGTACGACGTTAGTATTACTACTCCAAGAAAAGTTAGGATGGTTACGCCATCCAGAGTGATAAGAATTAGAAGAAGAATTAAAACCAGGAGGAGAAGAAAAATTCGAAAAAGCAGAAAAATTGTTTGCAGAATTATTTTGAGCAGGCCTGGGTATGTTCCCCAGATAATCCACCTGCTCGGCAGCAACAACATTTTCATATACCTTAGCGGCGGAGGAAACAGTCATCTCCGAAATCTTCTTGTTCAGCATTTCCACTCTCATCGCCAGTTGCGTCACAGAATCCACTTCGTAGATACCTGCAGGTTTAGATGGGCGAGACCTAGACGAATTCCACTGATAAGTGTTCATCGCCATGTCATCGATAAGCTCAAGAGCGGCTTCCGGAGTTTTGCGGTCCAAAGAACCAGCGGAAGCGACATCTATCATTTGCTTAGTTTCTTGATTTAGTCCATTGTAAAATGTCTGGACCTGCAACCATACATGCAGAGCATGATGTGGGCATCTTCTCAAAAGTTTTTTGAACCTCTCCCAAGTGTCATAGAGGGTCTCATAATCAATTTGAGAATAAGAAGTTATATCATTTCTTAACTTAGCAGTTTTGGCGGGGGGAAAGTATCGAGAAAGAAATTTTTCAGTTAAAATGTTCCAAGTAGTGATTGATTCTCTTGGAAGAGAACTCAACCACTGTTTGGCTTAAGCTCGAAGTTATTGTTCGCAATCGCAGGTTGAACAATACTTGTTTCGGTCCCTTCCAAGTTGGGTCGAACATAATCAGACATGGTCCTTTGCTGAGCCATACCTGGGTTAGGGTCTCCCATTGCAAAATTAAAATTACAATCCCCGTATGAATCCTCAATGGCTGTTTGAGAAGTTGAAGCCCCGAATCGTAGTTGTCTCCGAAAGGAGCGTTCGATTTCTGGGTCCAAATCAACAAGTAGCGACGGATTCGTGCGGGTCATGCACTAGAAAAGAAAACGAAGGAGAATGGAAATGAAAACTTGAAAGAAAGAAAAAGAGAAGAAGGGATTTTTTTTTTGAAAATGGATTTTTTACGGATTGGCTCTTGAACTTCCCAAGGGCTACCCGATGAAGGGTTCGCAAGGTACTAGGTAAAATGGTGGCGCTTAAAGCCCCTTACCCTTTTCGAGAGAATTTAGGTTGGGTAGAAATAAGAGGATGTGAGTTGATTATAATAATAAAAGAAAATATTTTTTTTTGATTTTTGCAGAAGTAATAGCGAAAGCGTTTTCAGAATATTGACGAAGAAACTCCCCGGCAACGGCGCCAAAAACTTGGTGGGGCAAAATCCGAACAGGCAAGTGTACCTGTCGAATTGTAGTACCAATGTCGTATTTAAACACGGGGTTGTCAAGTACTGCTACTCACGCTCGAACTATTATCCTACCGGAAAATTGTTGGGATTTGAGAATTTTTAAAGGTAAAATAAAAGACGATTTTTTAGACGAAAAACTTATAATAAAGAGATAACATTCGATCAATGAATCACCATGAAATGATATGAGAGAGATAAAAAAGATATAGTTTTAAATTTGTAAATCATACTCGACCGTGACGGATCCGAAAATGAGACAAAATCTCGCTAGAGCATTAGGTCTCCTAACTTATAGACTCTTTGATCGAAATCTCTTTACAAACCAAAGAAGCCTAAAGTTGCATTATCGACGTGATCCGCACTATTGGATTTGACTCCAATCCGGAAGATTTACGTCGTCCTATCTCTAGGATTGCGTGCAACTCCTTCCTGCTTTGAGTGGTCTTTCAAATCATGAGTCTCTCGGCTACTATGAAATGAGAACAAAGTCTACTACCGTATACCGGAAATACGGAGTCGACACAAAATAAATCAAAGAAGGATCGAGCATAAATAACAAAAATATAACTAAGAAAGAAAATAAACTCTCATCTCACTTCATGGATCCTCACGATCGAATGCTACAAGAAAATTAGCTACGCATACTGGAAAAGAGAACGACAATAATAAGAGAAGAAAATTTCATTAATAACAATAAAAAAGAAGTTCACAATGCTTAAACAAAATGATATTAAAAACTCTTAACAAAAATGAAATTACAACTAGGCAACTAGGAAATAAAATTACAAAAGCTCTCTTGACTTGTACTCTCCACTTGCTCTTTTCAAAAGCCAACCTCCAAAACATGAGACCATGTGCTCCTTTTATAGATTGGAAGGGAAGATTCTAGAATGAAGAGGAGGGGAAGGGACACAAGGGGGGGGGGCGGCCACATAATGGGAAGGATGCATGTATGACATTTAATGAGGGAAAGAGAAGGAAGACATTCAATGTAAATCGAGAAGGAGGGAGGTGGCCGGCCATGTAGGGGGATGAATGTATGCATGCAATAATGAGGACAGAGGGAGAGAGAATGAAAGTTTTAATATAAATGGAGAATAGTGGCCGACCACATGCATGGAATATATTTGTGGGCTGCTCCAAGTTGATTGGTGGGCTGCACTTGAGGGCTCGGGTAGGGGCTGCGCTTGAGGGCTCGGGTAGCATCATGTATGGCTTGTAATGGTGTGCTCGGGTTGGGCTTCATGGGCTGCTACAAGAGGGAGGGGCCGACCATCCAAATGGGCACTTGAACCTACAAAATAAAAATACAAAACAAGACAAACATTAGACACATAATATTATTTATAAATATTACATAATAATAATAATAATAAACTAAACATCACATAATATGATATGCTCTAATAAGACTAAATATAACAATAGTAAGTCATTAAACAAAACATTTAACAAAACATAAAAAATAAATAACAAACATATAAAACATAAACATAAACAAAACATAACAAAAACATAATAAAGTTTAGAAATTATAAAATCCTAACATTAAAGACATTTAAACAAGAAATAAAACAAAACAAACATAAAATAAAAGAAATTATAAATAAACTTAGGAACTTAGGCTACTAAATTACCCCAAAAACGATGACTAAAAGTAGTCATCAGAGGCATTTCAAGCCTTGAAGGGGCAGTTGACTCAGGCTCCTGCTCCATGGGCCGAAGGAGGGGGAGGACCTGTCTTTGTATCTTGGGGTCGGAGCAGAGGCCTTGAGCTCCGTCTTGGTTTGGGAAGAGGGGAAGAAGAAGCTACCTATCTATTATGTGAACCGGGTCCTGAGAAAGGCATAACTTCGATACCCCATCTTGGAAAAGCTAGCCTTCGCCCTAATCATCTCGGCTCGGAGGCTCTGACCATACTTCCAGGCACACTCGGTCTGAGTGGTGACTGACCACCCCCTCCGCAACATCTTTGAGGGGGTGGAGCATTCAGGCAGGTTGGCAAAATGGTCGGTGGAGCTAAGTGAGTTCGATATCTCCTTTGTCCCCTGCCTCTCGATCAAGGCCCAAGCGATGACCGACTTCCTGGCTGACTACGTGGTCGAGGTGGCGGAGGAAGAACTCACCCACCCAGTTCTCTGGGAAGTTATGGTGGATGACGCCTCAGGTAAGCATTCCCTGGGGGTGGGAGTGATTTTGGAAAGCCCCCAGGGAACAAAGATAGAACAAACAATAGTTATCCATTTTTCTATTACTAACAATCAGGTCGAGTACGAGACGGTGATTGCAGGGCTCCGTCTGGCCAGGGAGCTAGGAGTGCATGCTGTGGAGGTCTTCACTGACTCAATGGTGGTGGCTTCCTAGATCAACGGGGAGTTTGAGGCAAGAGAGCCCACCCTTCAGTTATACTTGACAAAGGTGAAGGGGTCATCGACACATTCCAGACCTTCTCCGTCCGACACGTGCCCAGGGAAGAAAACGAGCGCGTGGATCGACTGGCAAAGCACGTCCTCCGGGTCGGAGGTATCATCACTGACCTGTTCCTCCCTTCCATCGAAGAGGGAGAGCTGATGGAAGTAGACCAACACCCCTCATGGATAGACCCATTCACAACCTTCCTTTTCACGGGGGAGTATCCGGAAGGGATGGATAAGAAGAAATTCAAGTACAAGTCGGCGTACTATCTCATCCGCAATGAGCAGCTGTACCGAAAGACCCTCTCAGGGATGTTGGAACGTTGTGTGGCCGAGAGGGAGGTCCAGAGGATCTTTGAGGAGGTCCACTCCGGGGAGTGTGGGAGTCACTTCGGGAGTCGGAACCAGGAAGGAAGGATTGTCAGGCAAGGGTATTTCTGACCTACCTTGGGCCACGACGCGGCGGAGTTTACGAAGAAGTGCCACAAGTGCCACTTGTTTGCCCCCCTCCAACTGCAACCGGCCCAGCGCCTCAGGAGTATCACGGCCCCCTGACCCTTCGCCATCTGGGGAATGGACTTAGTAGGGCCCTTCCCCCAGGCGGGTAGAGGAGGTTCCTACTTGTCATGATAGATTATTTTTCTAAATGGTTGGAGGTGAAGGCGCTGGCTAAGGTGACCTCCCAGGTTATCAGGAATTTTGTTTGGGGGGAGATCATCTGCCAGCAAGGGTTGCCGCAAGCAATTGTCACGGACAACGGACCCCAGTTTGCCAGCGCCGAGTTCATCAGTTTTTGCGGGCAGCTCGGGATCGATCTCAGATTTGCCTCGGTCCATCACCCTAGGAGCAACGAGCAGGTGGAGGCGGCAAACAAAACCATAGTGAGCCTCCTGACGAAAAAAGTTGAAAACTTGAAGGGTAGCTGGGTGGAGCAACTTCCCTCGGTTCTTTGGGCCCTTAGAACCACCCCCAACAACGCTACGGGGGAGACCCCCTTCAAGCTTTCCCATGGATGCGAGACAGTGCTCCCGATCGAGTTTGAGGTCCGAACGCCTCGGGTGGTCGAGGCAGAGGCAAGTAGGGAAGAATGACAAGCTGAAAATGAGGAGTTGCGGCTCTCCCTCGACATGGTGGAGGAGCTACGTGACCTTTCCGTCATCCGACAGGAAGAAGTTAAAAGAAGAATGACTAAGTACTTTGACAAGCACGTCAGAGTCAAACAGTTCGCGGAATGAGACTTGGTCCTAAAGAAGGTGGATGCGGCAGGCTAGCAAGCACGGGTACTCCAAAAAATGCCCCGTACACGTACACGGTACGTTTGCGGGTACTGGTACGGCCCGGTACGGCCCGGTACGGCAAAATACGTACCCGGTACTTTTAATAGGTTTTCGGTACGGCCCGGTACGTTAAATAGCTTTTGGTATTTCCCGGTTCAGGATAAAAAACCGGCTCCCCCGCTAAGCCCTAACCAAATTAAATAGCGAGCTGCCCGTCCATCCCAAAAAATCCCGATACTGCTCAGCCCTAACCCGCGCTCCTCCGATCTCCTCCATCCCGTCCATCGTCGGTGAGCGTTGCACCTCCTCTTCACTCCGGCGAGCGCTGCACCTCCTTTTCACTCCGGCGAGTGCTGCGTAGCCCGCATCTCTTCTCTGCGGCGCCGATCGAGACAACGCCGATCTCCTCCATCCCGTCCATCGTCGGTGAGCGTTGCACCTCCTCTTCACTCCGGCGAGCGCTGCACCTCCTCTTCACTCTGGCGAGTGCTGCGTAGCCCGCATCTCTTCTCTGCGGCGCCGATCGAGACAACGCCGATCGAGTACAACTAACAAGGCCGATTCCGCTCTGCATCGACCGGATCTGTCGTTCTCCTTTCTCCGTTCTCCTTATCTGGAAGCCGAAGTAGCAGTCGAGCTGATTTTTGGTTCTTCTGGACAGTTTAACCTTAGGGCATCAGTCATCTACAAAAAGAAGGTTTGGATTTTCTCGTTTTCCTCCTACTCCCAGTTTTGAAATTACATTTTCTGAATCCAAGAGGACTCTTATTTAGATACCTAATGTTTTCTGAAATTTGAAGTCGTTGCATGCATAGTTTTTTAGTTTGAGTTCTTCCTTCAGTTAGCTTTTCTGAATAATTTGAGTTCTTTCTTCAGTTAAACAGTCCAGAGATTGTTTCTGTATAGAGAAAATGTTTAATGTGCTTTGATTATCCATTTTTATAAACTATCTTGTCAGTTATTTAGCAAGAAGTTGAAATCTTCATGGTTCTTGTTCCCGTTCAATTACATTTAGAAGATTTTTAACACAATTATTTTCAAAATCCAGTATTTGAACTATTCACTTACCGTGTAATCATTTTCCTATAACATTTTCATCACTCATTCAGGGTTAGTTTTTAATTCAAAATGAGTTCTACATCAAGTTCAATGGGTTCAACTAATCCTGAAGAAGATGACTTGTTTCCGCTTTGGAAGCACGTTACATTGACTCTAAAAAAGGGAGGAAGAGAAGGAAATGCAAAATGGAAATGCAATTATTGCAACATTGATTTTCAAGGGTCATACGTAAGAGTCAAAGCTCATTTGTTGCTAATAAAGAATGAGGGTATAAGGGTTTGTTCTGTTGTTAGTAGCAAAGTTGATATTCTTTCGGAGTTACGAAAAGCTCACGAACAAGCTGAAAATCGAAAGAAACTGTCAAAGACCAAAATGGTTCCTCTACCACCTTCCCCCTTTAACACTTCAACTAGATCAATTACTGAAAGCACGGGTGATTTTAGATTACAAGGATATGAACCAAGAAGAGAAGGGCATTGGGCAACAGTCCGTTAGAGAAAGCGATGAATATTGGTGCTCGTGAAACTTTAAACTCCATGATTGCTCGCATGTTTTATTCAGCTGGGTTGCCTTTTCATTTAGCACGAAATCCTTACTTTGTGGATGCTTTTAGATATGCTGTTGAGAGTAATATAGCTGGGTATGTCCCTCCTGGCTATAATTTACTACGAACAACACTTCTCCAAAAAGAAAAGACAAATATTGAAAGATTGCTAGATCCTATTAAAAAATCATGGAATGAGAAAGGTCTTAGTATTTGTGCTGATGGATGGAGTGATGCACAAAGAAGACCTCTTATCAATTTGATGGGAGCATCAGATGGTGGAGCACTTTTCATAAGAGCCGTTAATTGTGAGGGAGAATATAAAGATAAAACTTTTATTGCTAAGTTGCTTGGAGAAGTTATTCATGAAGTTGGGCATGAAAAAGTTGTTCAAGTTATCACCGACAATGCTGCTACTTGTGCTGCTGCTGGATCTATTATAGAAGGCATTTTTCCAAAAATATTTTGGACTCCATGTGTTGTGCATACACTAAATCTTGCACTCAAGAATATTTGTGCTCCCAAAGAAATAGGGAATAGCTAGTTTTTGCTTATGATGATTGCATTTGGATTAAACTTGTGATTGATGATGTCATGTTTGTTAAAAATTTTATCATGAATCATTCAATGAGAGACTAGCTATTTTCAATGAATTTGTACCATTAAAGTTACTTTCAGTTGCTGACACACGTTTTGCTTCCTCGGTTGTTATGATGAAAAGATTTAAACTTATTTCTCGTGGCCTTCAAGAATGGTCATAAGTGAAAGGTGGTCTTCCTACAGAGAAGATGATGTTGGGAAAGCAGCAACAGTGAAGGAAAAATTGTTAAGTGATATTTGGTGGGACAAAATAGATTACATACTCTCATTCACATTGCCCATTTATGATATGTTGAGATTTTGTGACACCGACAAACCATGTCTTCATTTGTTTATGAAATGTGGGATACGATGATTGAAAAGGTAAAGACAGTTATTTATAGGCATGAAGGCAAGTTGGAAATGATGAGAGTCTATTTTCTATGATATGATACATCAGATTTTAGTTGAGAGGTGGACAAAAAGCACCACACCCCTTCATTGTCTTGCACATGCATTGAATCCAAGGTACTATTTTTGTTTTAAAGATATTTTGTTTTCTTAAAATATAATGCTTATCAATAATATATTACTTTTTTTCTATTAATCTATTATATAGGTACTATATAATGGCTTTGTAGCAAAAATTCCTCAATTACATGGATTAAGCAATAAAATAAAGAAAACAAAATATTTTCCAAATCAAGATGAAAAAGGCTAGTTACCTGAGTATGCTAAATTTTCTGGCTGTCTAGACACTTTGGGGATGCAGATTCATTGATTGATAGAGGTGCAATGGAGCAATAGTCTGGTGTATCATAACTATAAAAATAACACCTCATATTTCCAACATGCCTCATGCTTATATAAACCGTGTTGGTCTTTACCTTTTCAATCAACTTATCCCACCATTTCCATAAGACCAAATGAAGACATGGTTTTGCGATGTGACAAAATCTCACACTTATCATTACATGGGCAATTTGAATGAGAGCCATTTAATCAATTTGTCCCACCAAATATTCCTTAACAATTTTACCTTCACTTTTGCTGCTA